>JANATF010000007.1:1200000-1800000 GCA_029449245.1 Mortierella alpina | reverse complement strand
GTCGTTCGTCAACCGAGGTCTGCTAAACACACACCCCCCCAGCTACTCCCGCCCTGATCACCTTCTTATCACCACACTTTACCACACCATCGACACCCGCGATACATTGTGTGGGGGGTTTGATCTTCAAGCGCACAGCACAGCTTTCCTCATAACCCATGTCGTCCAGAACAAGCGAGCCCGATCCCAAGCCCACTACTACTCGTATTCGTCCTACCTTAACAGAGGAAAAGACCACAACCACAAGGGAGCGTCCGAGCACAACGACAACGGAAGAGAGGGAAACTACAACAACAAAGCCCACTACAACGACGACTAGTTCGTCTACAACTTCCAAAATGTCATCAGAAACAACGACCACCGATCCTCTCACGACGACAACGACGACGACAACGACGCTGCATACCACGACGACAGTTCCTACTACAACCACTACTATAGCGCCTAATACAACAACAACGACTACGACAGCACGGACAACCACTACCACAACCACGCCAACCACTACCACTACCACAACCACGCCAACCACTACCACTACCACAACCACGCCAACCACTCCCACTACCACCACTACAACTACAACTACTACAAGGCCTGTAACGACCACGACTACGACTACGACCACGACGACAAAAACTACCCGAACAACGCGAACGCACCCTCCTCGTACTACCTTGACTACCACAACACGCTCAACAGGTACATCAGACCTTTACACCTCCACGGCCGCCTCATACACCGCTACCTACACCAGTAGCACCTCATCCTCTAATAGTGCCAACCCAATAGTCTCGCCAACATTATCACCCCCCTCCAACAGCTCCTCCATGTCAACCGGTGCCATCGTCGGCATCATCGCCGCCGCAGTCCTAGGCATCATTGCAGTCTTGATAGCCGCGTTCATGATCAAGAGACACCGTCGTCGAAAAATTCACCGCACCAGCAACACGCTCTTTAATCCTGTGAACCTCGACATGCAGGAGAATCACTCCAGGTATCCATCTGGTCCAAGCGGCGGTGGTAGTTCCGGCAGCGGCGGCTATGGTACCTCTAATGGCTACTTTCAAGGACTGAGTGGACGCGAATCCGTAGAACCATTGAACGCCGCCATGTTGGGCGCCAGCGGCGTATCTGCTGCCAGTGCCTTAGGCCACTCTGATGCCGGCAACTTGTATCCTTATGAGTCCGATCCACGTTATTACCGTCGCGATTCGACTGTCCTCCCTCAGGTAGCGGAAGTTGATGATGCTTCAGGCGCAATTGGATACGGCCCTACCTCCATGGATCCAGCGTACCTGGCCTATGGTGCATACGGACAGCATGGGAATCATCATGATCCACAGGACGAAGAGGCTTACATGCGCTATGAACAGCAGCTCTACCAGCAGCAATTGCAACACGATCCTCATCAGCAGGACCTGCAAGCACCCGTGGCTTACTATGACCCAACCTCGGGAGAGATCTATTACCCAGACTACGCAGCGGAACAGCAGCAGCAGGTATATGCGCCTTCGGCAGAGAATGGAAGCCCAGGCGCAGTGGTCAATTCGCAGAGGCAGCAGTGCATCCTCCCGCCACCTTCTCACCACGATCCACACACTCTCCCGGGGGCGCAATTCCCTGGTGGGGACGATGAGTCTCCGCAAGCTGCCGAGGCAGCAGCAGCGGCAAGACGGATCTCCGACACGGCTATGTCGTCTTCCTCAACTTATGTGGACGCTGAGAGCGATGCACACAACTCCAAGAGCGCCTGGCCAATTCTGCAGCGGTCTAGCCTTTTGAGCAACACGTCCTCCTCCGCTGGAAACCGCAACCCCCAAGGTCTAATGGACAATATCGGTGCCGCCATCAAAGTCCCAGTCCCTGAAGAAGGCGAGAACTCTTCAGTTTCGAATTGATTGGAAAATGTCCGCTTTTTTATTTTATAATCTGTCAAACTCCTAATAAAAGACTACCCCTCCCCACGGCGACAATAGTCGTGCCATCTTAACGATCATGCATTGGTAGAGCTGGATAATGGCTGGTCCTCGATAGACAGATGGGAGACTGTAAGCAACGCCTAAATCGTTGCGAAAAAAAATGAGGACCATGGTCGGTTTTTTTTTTCAAGTCAACCCCCGGCGGAACCACTCTAGTACACTCTATGGCTCAGCAGAGGAGCCTACCGTATGGTTGCAAGCCTCAAGCATCCTTTCCAAGCCCAGCTGAAGCATATCCAACGGCACTGAAAAGGTCAATCGAAAGAATCCAACCTTCTTCTCCATAAAGGCCTCTCCCAGGTTCACGTAGACACCCTTTTCCAACATGGAATTCCACAGCATGTACTCTGCTGCACGATCGCCAGCGCTGGCCACGCTCACAAAGCTGGCGGGGATATACTTGCGGAGATCAATCCACAGGAAATGCCCGCCCTGCGCTGGGAGGAACGGGATCCTGTGCTCGCGCAAGGTGTTGACCGTCAGGGTGTAGCTCTCGGCCAGGCGCTTTTGGTTGGTCTGAGTAAAAGTGTCGATCTTGAGTGGATCCCCAAGTAATTTGATGAGCATGGCCTCGGTGGTCGAGGCCATCCAGTTGAATACACTGATGGACAAAAACCGAGAAAACGCATTATGGTGAGCAAAATTGACAGTTCTCCTGACTTTCATCCAAAGAAAAAGTACGCGTCGACTCCTGAAATGAACGAGTGACTTACGCGATAGATCGCATGGCATTCAAAAGATCACTGTTCCACGGAGAGAGTAGACAGCCGCAACGGAATCCATTCAGGCAAAAGTCCTATGAGTATATAAAAGCACGAAAACCCGATGCGTAAGTACTCCTACGATAGCTCTGCCTATGCATCCCACAAAAACAAGTGATGGTTTACCTTGCTCATACCGTACGCGACATGGATCAGCTCTTTGTCACAGTACTGCTCCAAGTTGGGCAAGGACAGGACCGAGACGAAGGGGTCATGCGCAGGCTGCTCCGTGTAGGCCGCACCCGTCAATTCGTGATCAAAGATGGAGAGCGCATAGATCTCGTCAAAAAGGATGTGAATCTTGTTCTTGTTCGCAAACTTGAGGAACTCGATGATCACCTCGAGAGAGTAGTTCCTATAAAAATTAAGAAACAAAGGGAACACGCGTCCGTGCATCGGTTATGAGCAACTTTTGCATAACATGCTACCCGAGATCCAAGCATGGGCCTTTCGAGAATTGATTTGGGAAAGAAACAAAGCAAGAACTTTTACCTTCCAAGGGGGTTGTGAGGGTTAGAGAGCACTAGTGCACGAACACGCGTCCCCTCACTTTGTGCCTTGTCGAAAGCATTCTGCATCTCTTGAACATGGGCCACATCAAAGGGAGACACCTCCTCGAGGTGGACTGCGACGACCTTGGCCTTAGACTTGGCCATGATATCGGTGTTGAAGCCGCCTGTACATTCAAGTCCACCAGGTACGATTTCGACACAGCACAGGGGTGCAGTCAACGAATGATGGATGGGTGTAAAAATAAAACGATGTACAGAGAGTTGGCGACTTCCGCAGTTTAGATGACAAATTCACTTGAGAAACAGCACGACGATCCAAAAAACAAGCGAAGCAGCGTTCACAGCACTAAAGATTGCATCGTTTACCATAGTAGGGGATCGTAATCAAGATTCCATCGCCAGGATCACAAACGCAGAATGTAAAGTTGTCGACTGTGGCACTGCAACCGGCAGAAAGGACCATTTGATCAGCCTTGACGCGCTCCTGGGGCTTGAAGTACCTGTTGAAGATATTCTCGGCAAAATGCGTGCGAAGAAGATAGGACCCCGATGGGCTCTCGCCGTATCCAAAAAGCTACGTTTGAAAAGAAGGGCCAAGTATGTCGTTCGCGAAAAAGTCCTTACGATTAGATGCCGTTGGCTTTGCCTTTGGCTCAGGCAAAGTAAGGCAAGGTGTTCTTTTCCTTAGTCCTTTTCATACCTTTGGATCGACATGGTCCACAGTCTTCATCTACTCACAGAACAAACGGAATATTCGAGGCGAATAAAAATGTTAAGCCCAGGATCGAGCTATTTTGAGGCAGCCCCTGACGGGTTTTCACGCTTACAATGTCGCGCAGCTCGGCAGTCATGAGCTGATTCTCTGCCACGCCCAGGTTGATGATTCCCTTGGGATTGGCAGACATGTGAAACTTGTTGGAATTAGCCTTGATGACCCCCTGGAGCATAACGTTGGAGCCTTGCAGGTTCTCCTGGGCGCGGGCAGACAATGTCTTCTGGTAAGTCATGACGTGTTGTTCAGTGGTTTGCAATCGTGAATGTGGTGTTTTTTAAGAGAGGATGCGTGGTAATGGTGTTTTTTTTAGCAGAGACTCGAGACAAGAGAAAGAGAGGAGGGAGGGGACGAGAAATAAAGTTGAAGGGAAGTGTGAGAAAGAAAGGCAGGGGGATGCCACGCGCCTCAGGTCCTTCAAGATATGATTCAGTCTCAGCAAAAGCGGCGTCGATCTCAAGCTGTGGTCGTCGTTACTCATCGCGAGTCAACGCCAGACGCCTGTTGAAGCTACTGGCACCGCTCAATCCCAGTGGGTTCCGTTTTAATAACAACTGCTTCGGTCAGGCGTTGTTGAAGTACATGGAAAGACGTTTATTTGAACGCCATGCCGTCTTGACGATTCCTTCACTCACAGCAGGTGTTCAACGGGTGGCAGGTACCTCCCTCTCGGTGCATAAACGAGGAATGGCTCCGTCGCCATTTCTGCTCAGTATTTTGGCTGCCCTCATGAACTCGCCTCTGATCGTGAAGAGACTACAGTTGATTAAAACAATGACGAGCAAGCTGTTAGATCGCGCAACGGCCACAGAGTGAAAACAGGGCCTAGACGAAGAGAGTATATCAAGTTTGGGACACGTACGAGTAGCGGTCCACTGGTCGTCCAACATTATGGTCAAGTTCTAAGGTAGTCAGAGGTGTAAGTACGTCCAGTTAGATAAGGTATTGGTCGCTCTCGTAGATCACTTGGAAAATTTGCAGCGTGAAATCGTACCGAAAGGATCCTCAATGCAAAATAAGTATCGGTTCTTCACAACAGGTTTGGCGTCTGAAGGTGGAGGCGTTTCAAGCTGCGTATCGGTCTCAACTGAGGACTCTGACGGCTGCTGTGGTTGTTGCTGCTGTGGTTGTTGAGCCTGCGTGAACTATATAGCAAAGTTATCAGGTTGCGGTGAGAAATCTGTGCTTTAGGCCATGACCGCTACCTCGCAAAAAACCCCTCCTCACTTACATCCTTCGTCCACTCCTTGGCTTCTTTGGTCAATAGCCCACCGCTGCGAATGCTGACCACCTGATTGGCATACCGAAATTCACTTGCATAGTATCTGAAGAACTCGTAGAGAAGTTCGCCAACCGACTGACCAAGTGCCTCCGGTGTAGGTTGCCAGTGCTGCTTCAGATTTGGGATATCCTCAAAAAAGTATCGATTGAACCCCTGACAGGGCCAAAATGGTATACTGCCGTTTCCTGTGACGATCGCCTGCAAGTTTGGCAAGACTCCTCGCTTCTGAAGAACGTGGATTACCAGCAGGACATAAGCATAGCTATTATGGGAACAAAGAACGAATGTTAGTGACACCGCCTACATCATTTGCTATCTTTACATTTGTCACCCAAAACCCCTGCATGATCTCACCTTGACAAAGACCCTGTATAGGGATTGTTGATCTTCCTACGCTTTGCCCATAACTTGATAATCACGACAATATCCCGGACACGTTCGTCGATTTTACAATATGCCCTCAGCATGCGTGTGTTCCAGATGGCGAGGTCATTCTGGTATCCAATGTCGCACGCGATCCCATTGACGTGATTCAACTTGACAATAGGAACTCGAGCGCGCTTGAGCTGCAGGATGTTTTCAAAGTCTGCGTCCTTCTCCAGACGATCTCCTATCCTCTCGACGAACTCAACCGGTGACACATCCTCGGTTCCTGGCTTCGTATTCAGAAAGACACACACGTCCATATCTGCGTTCGCCAAAGCTAATCCATTGCCCGAGGATCCGAAGGGCAGGACCTCAGCCTCTCCAAAAACCTCTCTAGCAATATCAGATAGTCTAACAAGGTAGATGAAGAGAAGAATCAGGATGCGCGTTGTAGCAAGAGGTTATGTGCGATCAATCGTGCGCGTAAACCTACTTTTTCAAAAGCGCCAATTTCCGAGTTTCCTCCTCAGGCTTGGGTTTGAGCTCCTGGCACAGGATTTTGGCATCCCGTGTGAGCAGATCGAATGTATGAGACGAAGGCCGGTAAGGGTCGTATTTCCTGTCCGAGTAAAAGTCGATATCCTTGACATTGAGCGGCGCCTTGTCTATGCTTTGCCCATGACGCGGCGTTGTGTTGTTAGCCGAGGGTACCTGGAATCGATTCTCCAGAATGCTCGACAAGCGGTGAGCTGGTACAGACGTCTTTGGGAGAGACGGTTCCATGTTCGCGGGGGGTGGACCACCGTTGGAGTTCTCATCGCCTGTAGCCTTTGGTGTTGATCGCAGCGAAGATTGTTCGTCGCTCAAAGACATGTTATGAAGCTGACGCTGAAGGTCTTTAGCCTGGGCTTCTTCAACTTCTTGCACTGTGAGGCGGTGGCCAACGCGTGGTGAATCGACATTGGCGATGTTACGGGAGTCCTGAGGCGCGCCTTGTGATGGTTCGTTTTTGAACAGAAACTGATTGATCTGACTTTCGATATCCTGAAGATGGATCTGGTGCTGCTGCTGCTGCTGCTGGAGCATTTGCTGGTGCATAAACATCTGCTGCTGATGATGAAAAGCCTGCTGCGGTGCTTGCTGGAACGGCGTTTGGAACTGCGGGGACTGTTGCAGGGTTGTCCGACCGTGGTCTGGGGGGTGTGCTGGAAAATGACCGAAGCCAGGAGGTGGAGCCATTCTGTTCGCGGGCATATACACGATTCCATTCGGAGTTTGGACCGGTATCATCGCTGATGCCCCAAACTGGCCGTCAAAACCTGGGGAGCCGGGTGGGTTGAACGGTGGTGCAGGGCGTGGGGCCATGCCTTGGGGCATGTCCTGTCTAAACTGGGGCGATTCCATGGAGTGCCTCTCCATCGGTGAGCAAGGCCGCCCGTCCTCCCTCGATCTGACATTCGTAGCAGTCAATCCTTCCTCTTGATTCCTCCTCTGATCCTCGTGAGGCTGCGAAGAGCCAGTCCCCTGGGCAACCTGTTGGTGCTCCTGTGGCACACTTCCAGGCGACGAAAGCGTCGGCATAGGTGACCGCGAATCCGAATGAGTGAGGTAGGCATTATGGTGCTGCTGCCGCAACATTTGCTGCTGCATCTGTGTCTGCTGCATCATGAGCATCAGATTCGGATGCATGAACGGTGGTGGAGGCGGAAGGAAGGGTGAGTGGGGCCGGTGGAGCGCGTTGTGGGCTGCCGGCAGCGGTGCCTCGGGAGGGCTGGGGCTGTGGCGTTGATCGCCGTGGGCACGCTGCAGCTTGCTGGGGTCCGGAACATAGCCTGCGTGCCCAAGGCCGTGTCCTGGGGAGGGTTGAGTCGGCATCCTGACGAGGGCCGCGTGGGATGATGCTTGCTGAGATGTCGACCAGGCGTGTTCAGTGCATGGCGATGCATCCAGACAAGAAAGCGAGCAGCCGTGCGAACAAGGCATAGCGAGGACGTGGTTGAGAACAAAGCCACCCGTCGAGCACAGGCCGGTTTGTATTTGCGTAGTTGCTTCGGCGCTACATATTTCAAAAATATCATTTTTGGCTAATGGCTACGGTGACCAAGGAGTCCAGCAAAGGTCGCGTTCAAGAACATGGCCTCGGGGTCGTATTTCTTGCGAATCGTCTCGAACTGCTGGAACCGTGCCGAGTCCAGTTCGCGAAGATACAACACTATGCCCGGGATGTGCTCCCAAAGCTTAGCCCAATGTGGCCTATGTGAAGGGTTCACAAGTAGAGAGATCGGAAAAAAAATCAGGTCAAGACTTCGTAGTCAACGAGAGTACTGACCATATTGACAGGCGCTTCGTAGATTACCTTGCCTGGAATGCATCCATCCAATATCTCCCTACTTGAGCCGCGAAGTCCTTGAATCCCCTCGCTTCTGCCTTTGTGACGACCTGCATCATGCAGTACACTGCCTCTGGGTCGTCGTCGTATGCATTTGACATGGTCATACTGGAGGCCTTTAGAAACCGCATCTCCAGTGCCAAGTTTAAAGGAAACTCCCCTCTGTTTGCAAACTCATACATCTATGACACACATGGAGATGATATCGATTTAGCTTGTAGCTCCCTGATATCTTGATGTCAACCAGCCCATAGGTCTTGTCACTGTTGGCCATACCAAGTTCATGACAAAGTTCCACGCGTCAACAACGTTCTCAAAGTTGTCATCCACCTTGAACGCCATCTCGAGCTCCGTGACTTTAAACGCGTCGAGGCCACCGTAATGGTGAATCGCCTCCGGCACACAGAGCACTTTGTTGTCATTCGGTTTCAGCGCGAACAGTGGGTAGCAAATGTACGGAGTAGTCTTTGGAAACTTCGTCATGAACCTGTAAATAAAGTTTTGTGCAAGACGAACCATCAAGCGCTGTTTGAATCGCTGGAATGCTATACGTTTCTGCGAGGGCTTCAGTGGAAGATTGGTACGATGCCATTGCCGTATCAAGACGCGGTCATCCGCAGGAGAGCTGAAGTCTCTGCTACTGAATGGGAGATATATGAACTCGATCTGCTCACTGGCCTGTACCAGCGCCTTGAGTTGTGGACCGCCCTTCTCTGCAGAGGCAAAATAGTCGCTTTGAAGAGCATTGGTGTCCACCTACCAGAAATGTTTGGCCTTGCGGTGAGGATGGGTGGCATTTGCTATTCATATCACCCATGCAAAATGCTTTACCAGATGTAACTTGAACATGGGTTCCACCTGAATGGTGTAGCTGTAGATGATCCCGAACAAGCCAAGGTTGATCGTTGCGGCAGCAAACTCTACAGGATCCTTCTCCTTAGTGAAAATGTTTAGAGCGCCATCGGCACTAACGATCTTCACACAGGTGGCCTTGTCAGCTAAGGTGCTCTCTAGAGTCGAGGCTCCGTGCTATCATTGGCGGGAGATCACAATAGTGAGATATGCGTTGCTTCACCAAGGTCGTAACATCATTCCTTGGTTAGGTTAGAGAGGGGGCACCTACACATCCTAAGGAGAGCATACCCCCATAGAGTGCCTTTTAAGGAGCAGGATTTGAGTTAGGGAGGCTTTAAATGACTTGGTCGACTAAAAATGAGATCCATGACTTACACCATCGAAGACAACATTGGAGGAGAGGGTCAAGGGAGGCTCGAACGATCGCAAATAGCTGTCTAGATCTTTAACAGATACACCTGTTTCCATCTCTACCGTCCATACTCCATCCCCAGACATTGTGGGCGGAAAGATTGTATTCATATTTTTGACCATCACCAGGAATCCACCATCCTCAACTAATGAGCAAGAAGATAGAGAATATCCACCTCCCACACAGCGGATCTTCCTGTTCAAAGCTCTTGCCAAATGGACAATATCGACCACATCCTGAAGCGATTGTGGGCGAAAGATACGCGATGGCTTACAGGATTGATCCTTTGTCCAGTTAAACCAAGTATGCTGCTGCTGTTGTTTCGTTGAACTTTCCTTCACCAGATCGCCCTCTTGCAAGGTGTCATTGCTGTCGATTCTGTGTAACACAGCGTCCACGGATGCAGTTGCTGAATCAATGGCTCTTTCTTCATCATGAATATCCATGGTTGTAGTAGAACTATGGCGTGGGTGGTATGCCGATTGTTGAAGTCTGGAAAGTGGTGAAAGCGAGACAGAAAAACAGGGAATGGGCGACCAATTTTGAGTGTGGAGGGTTGAACAAAGGTCACAGCATCAGGGCGGGGCTCTAGTACATGATGCCCCTCTTCGGAGACAAAAATAGCATATGCGTTTATCGTTTGCCGATCAGGGCCAGTTTTTGCAGATGCTCGTCGACTGGTATCGAAATGCTTATAATGCGATGCTATAGGTACGGTGGGTTGTCCAGATTGAACCCGATCGTCCGAACTGCATGAATTGCAAGTATAACCAATTTCTGTATTCAGCAAGATTCGCCATGGCAAACGACCTTGCCTTGGTTGAAATGAGTAAACCAAGAAAGCATTGCCTGGCGTGATGTAGCACACTCTCAGGGCTCGAGAAAAGTGGAAGGAATGATCAGGCGTGCGCTTAAAACTGCAGTAGCAAAGTCGCCCTCCAAATCTGAGGTCAGATGCTTTTAGATAGTCCGGGGATTCGTAATGGCTCTCGATGGCTACCGGGTGGCCTGCGTGGAGGTGCCAGGCACTTAGCGCGATCCGATAGGACTCTATGGTGCTTATACAGCATTATATGTATTTTGCATAGCACACAAACCTAAAAAATGCACTGGCCCACTGTGCCTGAGATCCCAAGCACTTACATATGGGCCGTAGCATCCATATGGCGCCTCTTATTGGCCGATCAGGGTCGGTTCTTGCAGATGCTCGTCGACTAGTGCCGAAGTGCTTATAATGCGATGCTGCCGGTACTGTGGGCTTGTCCAGAGTGAGCTCGACCGTCCGAGCTGCATGAATTGCATTTATAACCAATTTCAAGAATCGGTGAGATTCGCCTTCGCAATGGGCCCTCTGCCTTTGAGAATGGGTCGATTCCGCAACTCAGATGGTGAAGATGAGTAAACCAGGAAAGCAGTGCCTGGAGTGATGTAACGGACTCTCAGGGCGCCGGAAAAGTCGGTGGGATGATTCAGGCGCCAAAAACTACATTAGCAAAGTCGCCCTCCAAAGGAGGTCAGATCCTGTCAGAGAGCCCTGGAAGCCGCAATGAGTCTTAATGGCTACCGGGTGGCCTGGGTAACGGTGCCTGACACTCAGTGCTATCCGCGAGGACTGTATGGTGCGTTCCATGGTAATTCTGCAGCACTATAAGTCATTTCGCTCAGCTCGTAAACCTAAAAACTGCACTGTGCTTGAGATCCACTTGCATATGGGCCATAGCATCCATATCGTGCCTCTTATTGGCCGATCAGGGCCGGATCTTCGTCGACTAGTGCCAAAATACTTATAATGCGATGCTGCCGGTACCGTGGGCTTGTCCAGAGCGAAGCCGATCGTCCGAGCTGCTTGAATTACAATTATAATCAATCTCAAGAATCGGCAAGATTCGCCTTCGGAAAGGTACCTCCTACCTACGGCGAATGAGTCGATTCCGCAACTCAGATGGTGAAGATGAACAAACCAAGAAAACAGAAATGCAACACACTCCCTGGGCTCGAGAAAAGTGTATTGTATGATCCGGCGCCAAAAACTCCATGAATCCAAAGTCGCGCTTGCCAATTGAAATATTGAGAGCAGCAGGGCAATTCTCCCGCGTATCAACACTTCGTTCTACGCGGGGCAGATTCAACATAGGGGACTTAACAAAACATGCGGCATTGATACCATGTATATATGCCTTCGAAGCATCTAAGGCATAAGCTGTGGAGATGTAGAAACCTCATCACTACGAAAACACGCATACTGGTTGACATGAGTATCGCTATATACGTGATGGTATATTCTGTGAAGTTTGATATGAGGGGAGGGGCAAAAGAGATAGATGCTCTCAACACTCGCAAATAGTCATATTTTTCTATTCGACGCCTGCTTTCTCAAACGCTTCACGTTCGCCTGACGCCATGGATAGTTCACTACCCAACAGTAGGGCTTCCACTGGTCACTGAATGCTCTATCCAGAATTCGAAATATCCTCTAAGTGAGATGGCTTGCAATCATTAGACAATGGTCTGTGTCTTTGCCTGCTTGCAATGTTTTTAGGGTGCCATTTTTGCATGCGCGACTTAGGATTCATGGAGTTTTTAGCGCCTGATCATACCATCCACTTTTCTCGAGCCCTGAGAGTGTGCTACATCGCCCCTGGCACTGCTTTCCTGGTTTACTCATCTTCACCATCTGAGTTGCGGAATCGACCCATTCTCAAAGGCAGAGGGCCCATTGCGAAGGCGAATCTCACCGATTCTTGAAATTGGTTATAAATGCAATTCATGCAGCTCGGACGATCGGCCTCGCTCTGGACAAGCCCACGGTACCGGCAGCATCGCATTATAAGTATTTTGGCACTAGTCGACGAAGATCCGGCCCTGATCGGCCAATAAGAGGCACGATATGGATGCTATGGCCCATATGCAAGTGCCTGGGATCTCAGGCACAGTGCAGTTTTTAGGTTTACGAGCTGAGCGAAATGACTTATAGTGCTGCAGAATTACCATGGAACGCACCATACAGTCCTCGCGGATAGCACTGAGTGCCAGGCACCGTTACCCAGGCTACCCGGTAGCCATTGAGACCCATTGCGGTTCCCAGGGCTCTCTGACAGCATCTGACCTCCTTTGGAAGGCGACTTTACCAGTGCGGTTTTTTATCGCCTGATCATTCCATCCACTTTTCTAGAGCCTCGGGAGTGTGCTACACCACGCCAGGCACTGCTTTCTTGGTTTACTCATCTTCACCATCTGAGTTGCGGAATCGACCCATTCTCAAAGGCAGAGGGCCCATTGCGAAGGCGAATCTCACCGATTCTTGAAATTGGTTATAAATGCAATTCATGCAGCTCGGACGATCGAGCTCACTCTGGACAATCCCACCGTACCGGCAATATCGCATTATAAGCATTTCGGCACTAGTCGACGAGCATCTGCAAGAACCCACCATGATCGGCCAATGAGAGGCATCGATGAAACTGGTTATACGATAGATAATAAGGAGAAGCCCACACGCTGTCGGACTACGAAGCAAACATCGCGCCCGATGTCTCGCTATCCATCACGATGGTCCACAGCTGTTTTTCAATGGCATTCAGGATGCTGTTATAACTGCAAACTGTCTTTACAGTCCCACAGCAGAAATGGCAGAGGCAATCGCTGCTGCACTTCAGTTTTCAATGATCAACGCTAGCCTCGTGTGCTGCACTATACAAAGCCAGCCAAAATACGGTATCGCGCTTCCCTAGATCTTATGATGGGGATGTTCCTCACATTCACACCACACCTAGCGTGCTCAAGAATTCAGTGGTCGCAGATAAAGGTTGAAAGGGCTTTTTATTGCATTATCATGCTACAAAGTAAGAGTGCAGGCACAAGCCTCTCGCTTTCTGTATCGGACCATGACTAGGCTCATATTGTTATCATCGCGCCTGTCATTATTCCTGGATACTCGTCCATCGCCCAAGGGTCGTAACGAATAGTATTCAAGTAGTCGGCGTCCTATTTAAAAGTTGACATCGGGATTGAAGAACAGGGAATCATCTCCCCATGGGAAGGCCTATATGTAAAAAAAACCAGTTCACCATCGATTGTAAGAATATGCCTTACAGGGTGCAAAAGCACAATAAATATTTCGTCACAACGAGACTTACCTTGGCGCGGAGACGCATGTACGGGTACTTGACCTTCTCGTGTCCTTCATGTCTCTCGTGCTCCAGATGGGCCTGATGTCTGGCGTAGAGGTTGTAGGCGTTGGCCGAGGCAGCAATAGTGGCCGGGATGCACACGTAGAGCGAGATCTTGCGCCAGGTCTCAGAAGCGGCTACATATCCCGATGCAAGACGTAGCACGTTTTCAATGGGTCAGATTGGTATACATAGGCGCAACCACATTTGTCATACGTAGGTCTGTCTGTGTTCAAAAGTGGGTGTTCTCTGTGATGGGTAAGACCGGATGGGATAGACAGAGCCAAATACAACGAAATTCTTTATGGCGCCCGTCATTTTTCCTGCAGGCCTGCTTCCTTACAGTGAACATCAAGTTTGAGTTGAGAGCCGCCGCTTAGTTCCTCGGCGTGGGAACGGGCCACACAGAGCGGGTGCAAAGTTCATGTCGGGCAGTCTGAGGTCGAGAGAGGTTGTCAATAGGAATGGGTCGATGACACGGAATAAGCGGACACGGTTGCTTTTCTCATTTGGCGAGGTGCGAACACGAATCATACTGGCCCATGCTCAGACTGATGATTCAAAGCGCGTCGCTGTTACCCTGAGGTGGGTGCTAATGACGAACCGCCGGAGTTTGTAAAGGGCTGGAGCAAGGTTTGAAATATATGGCGACGTTTGTACTTACGACCAGCGTGTTCCTTGACGGCGATGCGCTCAGCCAGCCAAGGGTTGGCGGCATTGGCGACGTTGGCGTGGGAGGCAAAGCGGATGCCTTTGGCAGCGGTGGCGACGCGGGAAGCCATGATGAGCAGTTGGTTGAAGTGGGTCGGTGTAGTTGCTCTTGGGAGTGTGTTGAGTCGAATGATGTTCTGGCTGGGGATGGATGAACCAGAGCCAAGAGCTTACGGAAGCAGTCTCGCGGATTAAATCACCTGATTTCCATAACTCGTTGTTTACTTTTTTTTCTTTTTTTTTTGGCTTTGAACAATTTCCTTCTCTACATCACCCACCTTTCATCCTCATCCTCCATCACTCCACAATGGCCACCGTCTACAAGCAAAAGACCAAGGCCGTCGCCAAGGCTTCTGACGACAAGCCTATTTTCCGCAACAAGCAGCGCGTGCTTCTCCTCTCTTCGCGCGGAATCAACTCTCGGTAAGACTGGAGCACCGAGCACCTGTACATCAACCAAACAACCAGAGCGTTACGCAAAAGACAGAGCGCACAGAAGATATCGGGAAAACACAATGATGATGATACTCAGTTAGGCACACCAGAACCAGCAGTGTTGATACAACAGGGAAAGTGTTGATACAACAAGGAAAAGATAGTTGAAGATGGCTGAGCATATCCATATCAAACGCCCACTTCTGGATCAATGGATGGAGCGACAAGGGAGCTTGTTATCAAACTCGAAAGGTGTTCTTTGCTAACCAAAAGACCTTGAATGGATGAACAACCAATAGCCACCGCCACCTGTTGAACGACCTTGGCGATCTCTTGCCCCACACCAAGAAGGATGCCAAGCTGGATTCAAAGTCAAAACTGCATATCATCAATGAGCTCGCTGACTTGAACAACTGCAACAACTGCATCTTTTTCGAGGTCAGAAAGAGACAGGATCTGTACATGTGGCTCTCAAAGACCCCCAACGGCCCCAGCATGAAGTTCCACATTCAAAACAGTAAGGGAAACTTCCAAGGAGAAGGAGCATCGTGACCAATCCTATAATGGAGCATCTAGCATGGATGCGAAAAGCGTGTTTGTTGACGAGAATCCTTCTTACATCCTTTTTAGTTCACACCATGGAGGAGCTTAAGATGACAGGAAACTGCTTGAAGGGATCGCGCCACATTCTCTCCTTTGACAAGAACTTTGAGAGCTCTCCACACTGGATGTTGATGAAGGAACTCTTCACGCAGATCTTTGGTATCCCCAAGACCGCACGCAAGATCAAACCCTTTATCGACCACGTTATCACATTCTCGATCGTCGACAACCGTGTCTGGTTCCGCAACTACCAGATCACAGAAAAGCCCATCGAGCACCGCTCTGCCACCGATACAACCGACTTGACCCTCGTAGAGATTGGACCTCGTTTCGTTATGAACCCCATCCGTACCTTTGAGGGCTCCTTCAACGGCCAGACCGCCTTCGAGAACCCAGAATTCGTTAGCCCCAACGTCGCAAGAGCCAACATCAAGAACGCCAAGGTCGACCGCTACAAGAGCCGCATGGAGGCCATTGCCGTCAAGGACGAGAAGCTTAAGCAGGCTGAGATGCCAGAGGATCCTCTCTCTGAGAACAACGTCTTTGCCTAAATATTCATTTCCTTTCTTGCAGCCATTCCATATCTCGTGCATGTATCATTTCATTCCCAATAAAGCTATCAAAGTCCTCATTATATGCTCTTTTCAACGCGGGGAGAAAACAGTAGCCTATAATTCCATGAGCGTCTAACAAGTGAGTGATCGATACCTCGCTGTTGGGAGTTGAAAACCGCGTGAAACTGCATGCAGCAGCATAAAAGAGAACCAAGGTTCACAGGAGAGCGTTGCTTACATCGTCTTCTCATGCTGGTGGGGTAATTTAAGCGCGGCTACAACTCTCCAGTGGTCTTGATCAAGCCCACAAATTCCTGGCCTTACGGAACAATCATCTACCCCGGCAATACGATCGCAGAGCATCGTGCGGTGGCATGCAGGTTAAAATGAAACACCGAGCCAGCATGGGCTTGGGGAATTTCTTGTCAGAGTGGAGGTCCTAAGCAAGCAAACAAGACTAGAGGAACGATCAATGGCATAGAGTACGGCCAGCGCTCTGCCGATGCAAAGAGAACGAGCAGAGCCTGACATTCGACGTGTCGGAGAAGGATGTTGGCTATGCTTGGTTCTGCAGACGGTAAGTTGGACCCCTTTGCTGCCGCGTGTCGGGGCGACTATTCCAAAATAGTCCGTCTGCACTGCAGGCTTCACATGTGTTCAAGGGCGGAGATGGAAAGGGGGTTTAAGATTACAGCAGAAAGGGCCATATCGAGCAAGGGAGAGAGCGATAGATAGACTGATACAGCATGTCCTCGATCTCTTGTCTCTCTTGTCTCTCTTGTCTCTCTCACTCTCACTCTCACTCACTCTGCATTCCCATTGTGCTGATCTGCTCAACCACCCGCATCAGCCTGCCCATCGTGCCCATTGCGTTCCTCGCTCCGTCCCCGCCTCGCATACGCTCTCCCTGTCACTTTCTCACACGCTCAGTCGCACAAAGTCTGATCGCGTCCTTTGTCTTGTGTCCACCCTCAACGCTTCAGAGATCCTGTCACTCTCACATGAAATCGCGATAGTACACCTTTGTTTTTTTACACATACGAAAAGTTTTTTTTTTGGATTCCCGCCCTGACTTGCGGATACCGATGGCGACCACCACATCCTTGCAACAGTCTGATATATCGCCAGGATCCATGGCAGAGCCAGCAACACAGACATCTGCAGCAGCCATGATGACGGGAGCTCTGCTGGGAACGCATGGGATCTCTCCAGTGTCGCTCCAGCCGCGCCAAACGGATTCGCACGCGCTGAACGGGGCTTGCACACACGCACGAGGAGCACGAGGAGCACGAGCGCAGGGGCAGCAGCACGAACAAGCACGAGCACGAGCACAAACACAAGCACAAGCACAAGCGCACTCCTCTGCAGCAACCCCAGCAAAACCCTCGACTCTTGATTCCCACTCTCATTCTCATCCATCTTTCTCGCACTCGCATCCTCACACCCACATCCACACCCATACCCACACTCTCGATTCCCATCTTGCTGCACCTTCATCGGTTCGCCACTCCTCCTCACCACAGCCACAGCAGCATTCGGCCAGATCCGAGCGGCATTGTCATCCCGCAAACGACCACGTACCAAGGCAGCGGCAGCAGCAGCAGCAGCAAGGACGCCCTGTCTTCACACACCACACTACGCCCTCGGCTGCAGATCCATTTCTGCGATCACAACCACAGCCACAGTCTTCCTGCGCAAACGATCCCATTTACCACAGACAGAGGCACAGCCAGTCTCGTCATCGCTCCTCCACTAAACGGCCATCGTTCACTTCATCCTCCAAACCTGCCCACGACTCCACGGACGGGGGATACACATCGATGGACGACGGCTACTCCAGTCAGGGCGGATACTCAAGCCAGGGCGGCTTCTGGTCCAGCCCCGACGAGTCCAGGCACTCTAGCGGTGGGCGTGCTGGCTACACCAGCGGGAATGGTTCCAACGGCGGCCGGCGAAAGACCACCCCACCTTCGTCGCCTCGATCAAAGACACGGTCTTATGGTGATCGGAGACATGCACGACAGTATCTCAAGAACACCCAGCGAATGTAAGCAATGGTCTCTACTATATTATTCTCTTGTACTCTGCTGCTTTATGGATTCATCCTAACCCACGATCGTCTCTGCTCATATGTCGATAATGATGATGACAATGTTCCTATAGCCATACCACATATACCCCATTCTCGCTCATCGGACACATCGGACTGATCCTGTATCGGATCATCATGCTTCTTGGAACACCCTCCCCCTTCCAGCTCGTCTCCTTCACGCACCTCGTCTACCTGACCGACACTGCTTTCCACATCTTCTCTCTTGCCTGGCACCTTCTCCGGTTCCCGAAACTCGAGCGGATCACTGTCATCTATGGGACATGGGTGGTCTGGATCGGCTGGGGGCTGGCAATCTGGCTCTCGGATCCGGACATGGAGAATCATCAACAGGAGCATCGGGCCACCTTTGGCCTCTACAGGGAACTGTACAACGGTCGGTCATACCGACAACACGACGACCTGATCGACCTCAACCACCAGGTCTTGCCCCTGGCGCCGTTTGTGAAAAAGTACAGCAACTGGTACATCCTTTATATGCCCGTCGCCACCTTCCTGGGCCTGCTCATGTTCAGGAGGAACCTTTGGGGGTTGATCTCTTGGGAGCATCTCACCCGGATGGATCAGATCGGGCAGCTTAAGTACTACCGCGCCTGGTGTCTGTCGGGTGTTGGGGCAGGATGGGCGGTCGCATGGAGGTTCTGCCGGTGGTGGTTTCATGTCCCTTATATGCCCATGGACGACCCAGCGTTTTGTCGGTATGCCTCCTCGGGAAAGAGTTGTCTGGATCTTTTCGAGGCTGCTCAGGCTGCTACCGCCGCCACGCCTTTTGGTACCTCGCAAGTATCAGGATTTGTTGGATTGCCGTCGTCTTTGTCAACTACGTTGGTTCGGTACAGGACAGATGTGCTCGAGTTTGGATTCTGGCCGACGATTGTATCCAACCTGGTGATGGGATTGATCCTGATGTGCTGGTGGAGTTTCTGGACGTTTCAGTACCAAGGGGTGGTCTGGCGCGAGGATCTGAAGGAAGGCTGGGCGGTTTGGAGGACGACAACGGGTGGCGTCATGACGGGATTGGTGACGGATGAGGAGCTGAGGAAAAGTGTCAAGGACTGGAGAGGTGTTCGGTCTGAGCATCATCATCATCATCATCACCAACAGCAACAGCAGCAGCAACCCCACGACAGGACTTACAATGGTACAGCCAGTCCTGTACCGCCTTACTCTGGTTCGACTACGCCTCTGCACGCGTGCGCGTAACAGCAAGTACCTCTAGTTTTCTTTTCTTTTTTTTTATATTGTGATACCCTTACAACCACACTATCTCGCCTTTGCTCCGACCCTTTCGTCAGAAGTAGACTCTAATAACATTGTATATTATCCTGTGCTCCTTCAATTGCTCCATCCACGGCTGTCAAGAACATCGTCCTTTTTTATTTTCTTCATATTTTCTTGATAAAAAAATAATGTTTTCTTGATACAAAAACGCATGCATTCAGACGCCATCTTCTTTTGGATTGAAGGTCAAAACACTTCAAACATGGAAGGACACTTCTGCCTCCGTGGTGGTGTAAAGAATCTCACTCTTCCGGAAGCCGTTGAACTGACTAGCGGCGGTGATGGTGTACGCGCCCATGTTCTCAAAATAGAGCCAATGGCCCGTCTCCAACAAGGGCAGCCTCGCCCCGGTAGTGATGCAGTCAATGCTGTCACAGGTGGGACCCCAGACTGAGGCCAGGCCAAGAAGCTCGGACGATGCGGGAGGTGCCTGGTAGGAATAGATCCCGTCCTGGTAAAGAACCTTGGGCTCGCAGATCTGGTGATCAAACATGATGCAGTTGAAGGAGCCGTACATGCCGTCGTTGATGTAATACATGTGGGAAGGTCCTGCTGCTGGCTCCTGCGCTTCATTCGCTGCCACGCTGGAGCCAGCCTTTACATTAGCATCGGAGGTCACGGTGCGGCGTGCAATCACCTGGGTGGCCAGGGTGAAGGCAGAACCAACGTAGTAGCGACCAGGCTCTGCAATGACGCGCACCTCAGGTCCAAAGAGGGCGTCGACGGTCGATCCCAGAATACCGGCCACCTTCTCAAACGTAATTCCCTCCGTGACATGAGCCGAAGGGAACCCACCACCAACGTCCAGGAACTTGAAGTCAAAGCCATAGTCCTTGGCCTGATCAAAGACACGGCGAGCGCGAATGACAGCCTCGCCAAAGGCATGGGCATCAAAGCAGCCGCTTCCAACGTGGAAGCTGACACCAATCACATCCAGTTCCAATGCCTGAGCGGTCGCAAGAAGAGATCCAGTCGTGTTCAGGGGAGCTCCAAACTTGAGTCCCAACTTGCACAGCGACTTTGAATCGTCTGTGAGGATGCGGAGGACGCACTGAGCGTCGGGGTGGAAACGCTTGATCTTGTGCAGTTCCTCTGCATTGTCAAAGGTCATCATGCGCACTTTGTTGGCGCGTGCATATTTGACGAACGCGTTTTGCTTGCAGGGGTTGGCATAAATAATGCGTGAAGGGTCGACACCCAGGTCCAAGACAGCCTGGATCTCGTTCTTGGAGGCGCAATCAAAGCCAGCGCCGAGGGATGCCAAAAGACGCATCACCATGGGGTCAGGGTTGCACTTCATAGCTACAAAGTCGTCATTGACGAGAAATAGCAGAAGATAGGCCAGTCGTTAGCGCCCTGACAGCAAAGTTGCGAGTGATCGGGTAAACAAAAAAAAAGGACAACATCATAACAAAAGCACATATTTTTAGCGCCGCGCTGCTGAGGAACAACAGATACAACTCTTTTCGACAAGAGCGCTGGGTGGGAGTGACGCCTTCTGTAGATCACTTTGGACCGTTTGGATCATGAAGCAAACATACCGAAGAAAGGTTCAATTCGGGGCAGGAGAGCCTTCCATCGCTTATGCTGGCGGAAAACTTCGCCAAGATCAGCGACATAGAACGCATTCTCGGCCTCAAAGTCCTCGCTGTCGGGGTCAAACGAGGCAAGTCGGTCTTGAAGCATCTGCGAGACGGGCAGCGCGTGAACCTCAGGCAAAAGCTGGGTCTTGGGATCCATCTGTGCCCTGACCTGAAATTTGAGGGCTTCGACCATGGTCGGCTGGACCAAGGTGGGGACGACCTCGAACTGGTCCTGCTGGAAAGAAACGTCGATCATTGCTGGAGTGGCGAAAGAGTCGAGCGGACGGGGTCTCCTACGGGAAGCAGAGACGAAGGGGATGGACGAGATGGGGATAGGTGTTTTGCTATATGACGGAAGAGGATCCTCCCGAGAAATAAGAGCCAAGAGGCTAAAAAGAAAAGGGCGCGCTGCTGCGTTCAGACCAAGCCCAGTGTTCCCGGCAGCCAAGGAGGCGATCGCGGAACAAAAGAGGACTTTGTGCTGTGGTTTCTAAGCGCCGTGATGGAGGTTGGCAAACCGGGGAAGGTCTGCTCTTTGGATGGTTAATGGGGGAAGCCCGTGTTGATTCCTTTTACGAGAAAAAGAAGGGGAGCGAGAAGGGTCGGACGAGGGCGAGCTGTGTGCGACGAGGGAATGTGCTGTCGACAGAGAAGGGTGGTGCTGTTGGCTGGCAAGTGCTGCGAGGTGTGGAGAGAAGCAGAGTAAAGTGGAAAGTGGAAAGACGAAGACGAAGAGAAAGAAAGAGGTGCAGCTGCGGCGGCAGAGAGGGGCAACGCACGGCAGGGCTTTTATACGCAGGTAGGCGGGCACGGACGTGCGACCGGGTGATTCTATTTTTTACTTTTGGGCATTCGCAGCCAGACGGGCCTGACGAAACATGGCGAGTGGCGACCTGCGCCAAGCCTATCGGCCGCATTCCTGCTTCGTCATTGGGGCCCATGGGCATTTAACCTATTGGCCTATGCCGCAGCTCCAATAATCGCAGGCACTCGTCGTCGGCAGTTGTCTGTGCGCCATGAGTCCTTCCTTCCTTCTTCCGTCTTTCTCTGCCTTCTACAGCTCAGACTGGACCGAGTCAGGAATCCAAAAAAAAATATATATATAAAAAAAAAGCGAACACTTGGCATATTTCCCTCATTCAGGAGAGGATGGGCGTGCCACAATGAAAATTCGCTCGTTTGCCTGCAGCAAGGAACGGAAAATCATAAATGCCTCGCGGTGGCCGTAAAGTAATAAGTAATAATAACGCAGCCAGGGACTCGTGGCATTGCGCTCTGTCTATTGGTGACCAGATCACGGCGGTCATTTAGTTCAATAGCGCTCGTAGAAGAGCAGATATGCGCGACTAGCAAGCACTTCCTCCAAACTCGCCAGTCGCACACTGGTATCGCTGCACGCAATCCATTGCCTCGTGTCCTCCTGTGCCTCCTCCTTGGCGCCCGCCGCGGCTGCTGCCAAGGGTGAACCATCCTTCTGCTGCTCGACAGAGTCTACCGCATCGGTCTTGGCCGCTGCCTGGCTCTTCTTCTTTTTCTCCTCCGCCTTCTCTTTCTGTTGGGCCAGCATCACCGCCAGTGGAACATCTGGAAGCTCAATCCCATTCACACTCTTAGCTGCCCCGTTCGCCTTGTCCTGTAACGTCGCCGTGGCTGTCTTCAATGTCTCTGGCAGTTCAACCTTGGACGAAAGCACATAGTTTGTGTAGTGCCCTCCACCCAATGTACCCATGTGCACAACGGCGCCGTAAAGTCTGTAGCGCTTGGACAAGCCCTTCTCCTCCTCTAATTGGCGATGGAGATGGACATGGTCCTCATCCTCGTCCTCAATTTCTGTACGCGGCACAAAGTACGGCGCCATATCCAGCTCGATCGGAATCTCGACGTGGTCTTCGATCTTGCGCATCTGACCAAATCGCCCCGACTGCTCGAATCGTTTCAGGTGAAGGACAAGTGTCGGAGGAAGACTGGAGATCAGATAACGCTTGAATGCCCTTCGGAAAATATACTTGACCTCCTCCTCCTTCTTCGTTGCGGTATTTTCAAACCTGGCCCTAGCAGGTGTCTTGGGAAGTGTGTTGCCAAAGCGATCGGTTCGTTCCACCTCCTCATCATCCGAAGTCGAACCTGATTGTACCCCAGACCCTGCTCCTGCTCCTGATTCTGATTCGGATCCTGCTCCTGGAACAGCTTGTTCTGGCACCTCAGCATCTGTGCTTTGCAAAGACCAATCGGCTTCCTCGTTTTGTGGGACCTCACCATCCTTCTCCTTGGCCTCCTCCTCTGCCTCCTCTGCCTCCTCTTCCTGGTCCTTTGCCTCCTTCTTCTCTTCCACCTCTTCTTCCTTCAACTTTTCATCATCCTCCATCTCCTTTTCCTCTTCACGATTCGCCTTCTCAGCAGACTCTCCTCCCTGGTCAGAGCCGCGGATAATCTTGAAGCAATTCTCGCAGGCAAACTTGTTTTCCCCATCCAGACAATCAACACTTGTGAACTGGTTCAATGACCGCTGAATGGACAGACTATCAGAGTCCGATCGTCCGGTACTCCTAAGCAGCTTCTCCACATGTCGCAAATGGCCCTCGGATGGTTTCTCTGACTCGGGCAGCATATCCTTGTCGTTTGTGACTGCAGTGGCATCAGTTGATGAGGACTCAAAGTCCAATGTAGCTGTTGAAGAGCCTCTGGATTGAGCGAGAAGTCGTGCCTTTAGACTAGATCCCGCCATACTTCCCGCCTGCGTTGATCCTCGGACAGGTAGCGAAAGGTCAAAGAAGTCCTCAGGAGCATAGGAGCACTTCAAAGGCGTAATGGATGGCGAGAGGCGACTACGGTTAGCGCATGCACTTGTAGTACGTACAATTGACCTTAAGATGCTCTCTTAATCAAATGTAGGCCAGCGATCATACCTTTTTGCAAGTGTCGCACACAATGACGCTGACTAGCTTTCCAGAAAAGCAGCTATCGATAAATGGGGCATATTTGACTGATTCCTTCTCCGTTACACCCTCACTTGCGAGCTCCGTTCCATTTGGTTCGTTGATATCGCCCCCTTCCCGCTCGTCAGCCAGCTGCCGCTTGATCAAATCAAGTTCTTCCTGCTTGATGCCATCGAACAGGTATCGCATGAGTTCCTGACTGTCCTGTTGCCTGAATCCGCGGAAAACTTTCCATTTCTTTGCAATTTGGGTGAACAAGTCTCGAGGCGCGACCGTTCCACCTTGCTGCTTCCACATTGTGCGCAGGAAATCTTTAAAGTTGGTTGTCAGGGGTCCCAGTCCAGCGTCCGTGCTCGCCGCGAGTGATTTTGGGAACACCATTGTCTTGGTATCGTCTTCCGAGAGAATGGACTTGAGCGACTTGGTCTCTGTTAACACCTATGACAATTTAACGTGGACGTTTAGGCTAAATTTCAAGAGACCAAAGGAGGGCCCTTGCAAGCTTTTCTGCCAATGGTGATCTATATTCTTACCTGAACCACAGAGTTGAAAAAGCAGGTGTTACCCAAGTTTGTCAGTCCCGGTGTGAGAACTTTGACTTTTTGCTTGGGAGTCGAGATAGCGACGGACGCTGCTGAGGCTCCCTTGGTCTTTTTGGATATCGCGGCTGTGGCAGCTATAACAGAAGTATCCCAAGAGATGTCAGAGCGTAAACTACGTCTAATTCCTCCACCTTGAAGAAATTCAACCTGTTTTTGGGAAGATTCGTCAGATATATGTTGCCATTACCTCGCATCTTGGACTGCTTGATCTGGAGAGCCTTCTCAATAGCAACCTGGCACTCGTAGATGAGCTGATTCCTGTTCTTGGAAGGCTTAATCTGATTGTCGCACTCATAGCACCTGTAGCCTCAACATAAGCATCTCTCCAGTCAGATCTTCGAAACATCCTGTAAACCTTCATGCAGGTTACGAGGAAGTATCGTCGCGCTCTATCTCAACATACCAGAATTCCATGCTTTCCAGGTTAACAGCCAGAGGGTGGTCGTTCTTTTTGTCATTATGGTGCGACAGAGCATGTTTCTTGATGGACCGCCCACAGTTGATCTCACAGCAGGTCAGACACATCCACAAGAGCTCTGGAGACAGGGGTTCAACGGTGCTCTCCATAGTGTCGGATGACGAGTGTCCGGTCATAGATAACTCTAGTCGCTGAACGTGCTTCCTTGCCTTGGCTTCAGCATCGAGGCAGCCCTGACAGTGGTCCCAAACCTTCAGATGGGACAATCCCCTGCGAAATTTGGGCAACTTGACGGCGTTCTTGACGTGTTGACATTTCACATCTCCTCCTGACTCTGATGCAGGAGCTTCAGGTGTGCTGGTCTCAACCACAGCGTTGACTTTTGCAGGTGTAGCAGTAGCGTTGGTGGCCACGGTTGATGTGCAAGAAGGTGAGGTGGCGTGCGCGGTGGGGTTAGGAAGGGTGGCCCTCTTTGATGAGCCAGCCAGAATCTCCAACAACATCGCATCGGCTAGAGTTGATATGACCAGACCGCACGGGAGAGAGTGATGCGAGCGAATGATGTAAGTTGTTTGTGAGTGAAAGAAGACCCCAGTTCCTATGGCAGGAGAGATATTCAAGTCCCTGCCTTTGGCGAATGGAGGGCGACTCGAAGATTGAGAACATACCTTCGGCATTGTCGCTCCGGCTCATTCGCCGAGATCCTTTCTTCTTCTTTGCACCCATTGCTGATGCCTGCTGTCTAGCGGTGGTGGTGGTGGTTGGGTGGTGGTTCGGTGGGTTGGCGTGGTCTGATCAGTGGGCAGCTGAATGGGAGGTTAGAAGCAGAGGCCTCGCAACAGGGCCAAAAATATATATAAAACAAAACTGTGACCGGCGCAGCGACCCTTTGCTTCCTTGACCCCTTCCTGCATCTCCTTGCGACCCCCTGAGTTTAAATACGTTATATTAGATGCTGTGTGTATCCAGGTGTAGTGTTTCTAAACAACCGCTGCCATCTTGTCGACCTTCAGCGCATCGTTTTGATCGTCGCGGACCTCCTCCACGGCCTCAAAGATCGTGACACCTGCCTCGCCATCCTTGGCAGAGACAGTAGTGTTTGCCGCGTAGGCCTCGTCGCTGCGATCCAGCAGCATCTCCAGGTGCTTGTCTGAGATCACAACATCATCCTTGGTCGCCAACTGAATCTTTTCGCCATCGTCATGAGCCAGCATCTCGGCGATATCCGCGAGGGTCGATGCCCGATCGTGGGTGACTCCAGCTGACGATGGTGGTTGCTTGAACTTGCCCTTGTGAATGACTAACTTCTCCAACTTGCGCTTGCTGTTCGCCTTTTCAATGATCTTGCCTTCGACAGTATTTGCTGTGACAAGACGGTAGATCATGACGGGTTTCGTCTGTCCAATACGATGAACACGGTCCTGTGCCTGCAGGTCCATTTGAGGGTTCTAAAGTATAAGTAAAAGTAAACGAGCAGAGGCGGCAGATGAGCATCAAAAAGAGGTGCTTGTAAGTATCTGCATCCCATGTTGTCATTGCAGTGCATTGAGCGCCGCTTCTTACCCAGTCGCTGTCGAAAATGATCACGGTGTCTGCAGAGGTGAGATTGATGCCAAGTCCTCCAGCGCGAGTCGACAACAGAAACAGCTTAAGAGCCGGATTCTTATTGAATTCAGAGATCTGGCGTCGCCGGTCCTCTTGAGGAATAGACCCATCGATACGGCAACAGTTCCAGCCCTTGTAGATCTCGGCCCAATCCTGAATAATGTCCAGCATTGTCGTGAACTGAGAAAAGATAAGCACCTTATGGCCGCGGCTGAACAGCGCGTCCAAAAGTCGGTTCAACACCAGCATCTTGCCTGAAGAGTTCAGCAGATCCTCGGAGAGAACGGGCATGTTTGTCTTTGGATCAATAGGCCAATCAAACAGGAATGGATGGTTACAGACCTTGCGCAATTGCATGACCATGTTCATCAGCTTCATGTTCGTGACCGACTTGGTAGCCTTGCGCAGATCAACCTCGCGCGCACTCATTGCCTTGGCGTCTTCCTCGCGCTTCTGTTCGGCAGTCTTTCCTGACTCTAGGTCCTTGAAATACTGCGCATCAGTCTGCTCCGAGTACGATTTGACCGCCCCACGCGTCCGTTGACCTACAAGTCCTGTCTTCTTTATAGTTTGCTCCTCCTCTGCTTGGATGATGGCATCGAGATCCTCCGATGCAACATCCTCTTCAGTAACGTCGTCAACGCTGACGGTGTTTTCGCTGTCCAGTGCCTCGACCTCTTTTTCCTTGGGGGTCTCGGGGTCTACTGCGCACTTCTTTTGGATCAAGAAATTGCGTATATTGCGGCTGATAGCAGCGTCGTACCACTGTTTCTGAGTTGGAGTCAAGGGCGCGTAAAGCACGTACTCTTTCTTCTTTGGCAAAGAGTGTTCAACTAGACATTTTCAAAAATATAAAGGTCAGCAAACTCATCTTGAAATATCCCCACGGTGTGTTCACCTTGTCAATCAAATTTTGCTTTAGCATACCATCGGTCTTGATCCGGCGAAGCAAGAACGGTTTCAGAATATGATGCAGACTGGAGACGATACCATTCTCAGACTCCTCTCCCAAAATGCGTTCCTGGCCTTCCTTGGCGTTAATGTCTGAGAAATCGAACCATTCTGCAAAACCCTCCTTGTCATCGAAAATATCGGGCAGAAGGAAGTTGAGCAGACTCCAGAGCTCCGACAAGTTGTTCTGTAGTGGGGTTCCTGTCAGAAGCAAGCGGTTGGCAGAATGGTAGCTCTTGAGTTCACGAATCAGCTTGCAGTCCATGTTTTTGAGACGATGGCCTTCGTCCACAATGATGTACTTCCAGTTGTATCGCGAGAGGAACTTGCGGTCCCGAATAACAATCTCGTAAGACGTGACCACGATAGGAAAAGTAAAGTCCTGTTTTTTGAATTTGTGGTTCCTCTTGTGCTCTCTCTCGTCTGGGGTACCGTGGTACAGCTCAACGGGAACTCCTGGCACAAATCTACACCAAGCGACAGGCATAGTCAGTTCGATACGCCTTTAAAAAACCAAGACAGTGCAGACTAGCTGCCTGCTAAGCTGAAGATATACCTCTCGAATTCCATGACCCAATTAGCAAGCGTTGACAATGGAGCTACAACCAAGAACGGGCCCCAAATGCCTTTCTCACGGAGATAGGCGAGAAATGAGATTGTTTGAAGCGTCTAATGGCGGTAGAGAGCATATTGATGCCAAGTCAAAATTACGCCCTAACAAAACGCAGAAGCATTCCCGCACGAAGTTTTTTTTTTTTTTTTTTTACATCTCAAGGCTTACCTTGCCGAGTCCCATTTCGTCCGCAAGAATACCATTCAAACCGTTCTCGTACAAGCTGACCATCCACTCAACGCCGGCCAGCTGATAATCGCGAAGCACACCTCCTGTGACCAGCTTTGGCTGGCGAGCAGAGATCACCGGCAGGTTCAAAGGAACCTTCTCGGTGGTCTTAGTGATGGTAGATGGCTCAACAGTATTGACTTGCTTTTGTTTCTTAAGAGCGTCCTTGTTGAGATAGTCAGCAATGTTGTATTCTGACTCATCTGCCTTCCGCTTCTTGGAGGCGACGGCAGCGGCGCCCTTCTTCTTAGAGATCCCATTGGGCTGCGGCTCCTGCTTGCCGGCGTTACGGGTACTGGCACGGGTAGATGTCACTGCGGGGGCGGCCTCCACGCTTCCATCGGAGGCCTCCTCTTTATCTTCCTTCTTGCTCCTCTCGACCCCACGTTTTGCCTCATCTGCCGCGGCCTTGTCGCGAGCATCCTGCTGCTGCCTCTCCAACTTTTTCGCAAGGAAGTTGGCGTAGAGGGTTGATTTTTCGATCAAAAAGTTCAATCGCTGGAAGCGCTGCTTGTTGATGGTATCCGTGAACTCATGCGCGGCCTGTTTGTGTGTGCGTGAAATGTTTGGGTATTCGAAGACGTTCGGCGCAGACGTGTAAATGAAAATGGATACGCGTTGCCACCAATAATTCAAGTCAACATGAATCGAGTGAGGGAGGAGGCCCCAAGAGGACGAACCTTTTGCTTGAGCTGAGCAATCTTCTCTTGCTCCTTCTTCTTGGTGTCGAGCTCTAGCTTTTCCTCCTCCTGACGCATTGCCTCGGTGATGGCGACGTCGATGGAAGACTCTGCCGAGTCGGACGAAGGCGTGCTCACACTCTACAATGGTGACAGACGCGAATGAGCTTTTCCATTGCTGTAGCCATCAGACTGGCACGGCGTTCGACTGAGAGGTGACGAGTCTTGGCTTACCGGTTCCATGGGGGTGGATGCACCAGACTCGGACATGGTTTTCAGGAAAAAGAAGCAAAGTGCAGGTTGCAAAGTGCAAATAGCAAGAAGGCTAGTGCTTTGGCCCCTGTTAAAGGGTTCCAAGGTGTTTGTTTGTGAGAATCACCAAAGCCACAGCGCGCTTTCACTACCTGTGTTTCGCCAACCCAAGGTTCATACTTTCCACACCATTGATACATCCACACCACCCAACCATGAGTAGGCAGCGGGACCAGCACGCAGAAGGATTGGATAGGCCAGAGACGAAACGGGCAAGGATATCAAAGGATGAAGGTTAGACAGCGCCGGCCTTTACACCATGTCATGTCAATCAATCCAAAAAAAAAAAAAGGAAAAACAGGAAATAAAGGAATGGCCAACTTACTGTGGACATCTCTCGTATTATAGCAACGCTTCGGAAACGCACTCCATTACGGTCCCCGACATTGGTAACTGATATCTACGTGACGCAAACATCCAGCTACAAGGGACAGCTCACCCGCGCAAAAAAGCTCTTGGTTGAGGACGGCCACCCTTTCATAGTGCTTCATGCTATGGGCGCAGCAATCGAAAGGGCTATCGCACTCGCCATGGGTGTCAGTGCCTCGTGCTCAGGACAAGTGCGATGCCACACCGAGACAGCTACAGTCGATCTGGTAGACGATGTCATCCCTGTCGATACCGAGAAGGATCTTGATACAAATTCGCGCCAAAACTCGGCCGTCCACATCAGGATAGAGATGCTTCAACCAATGCCTGGCACCCTCAAGGAGAGAGAGAAAACTTTCAGGAGAAGGCGGTAGTGGCATGAATCTACACCCCCTCCCCCCTCTCACCCTCTACGCCACTGTACCATAGCTAAATGCGGAATGAACATATTGCGCGACCACGCCGTCTCTTCAACCAGAGGATAGCATTGATTAGTAATTGACGAGAAGATGGAGATTGCTTGCGTTCTCGCCTTCTGACCGAACTCGCTCTCGGCATTTCTGAACCGGTTATGCTATTTTGGAGATCGCCGGTGTTTAACCTCGCGAACTTTACAAGCCAGGTCATCTCGCGGATAGGTGGCTTAGGCCTCTTAGTTGATGGACTCTGGTGGACTTTATGCCTGCACCTTTTCAGCTTTGACCAACCATTCACTTCACCAACGCACACCATGTCGACCGTTATTCTGGAGACCTCAATGGTAATGGCATAGAACCTGCAGACAAGAAAAGCACAGGCTCTTGGAACAAACTGCGGCTTCAACCCATGGCTCGCCACGGTCGCTAATCTTGAACTTTGGCTGACTTTAGGGTGAGATCACCATCGAACTGTACGCAGAGCACGCACCAAGGACATGCAAAAACTTTTACGAGCTTGTAAGGATTCAAGTTGCTATTCAGGCGATCTTCGTCTCGCTTCTCTTGGTTGACCGTCGTCTACTCATTCTGACAGTTGCGCTCAATTCATAGGCTAGAAAGGGGTACTATAATGGCGTCGTGGTAAGTCGCCCGTTCAAGGACAGGACACAGAGCAATATAGTGCATACAGAACGAGCGAAGGGCCCACACATACTAACACTATCACCATGGCGGACGTCATAGTTCCATCGTGTCATTCCCGATTTTATGATCCAAGGAGGAGACCCTACTGGCACCGGACGAGGAGGCGCATCGATCTATGGGTACTTTTTCAGCAACAACCTTTGATGGAGTGCTTGAATGATCACCAGTGCTCTACAACTTCGATTAACAGCTCATGAGTCGTTCCTCTTTCGTGTATAGCGATAAATTTGCGGACGAATTCAACTCGGCGCTGAAGCATACAGGAGCAGGCATTCTCAGCATGGCAAACTCTGGACCCAACACGAACGGATCGCAGGTACCATTATTGATTGAATAGTATACATTGAGATCCAGGCTGTTATTCATTCGAGGGAATTCGCGCTGACACTCCAAGCTTTCGACTTTATAGTTTTTCATCACATTGGCGCCAACACCATGGCTTGATAATAAGCACACAATCTTTGGAAGAGTGTCAAGTGGCATCAAGGTCGTTAACAGGATGGGCCTCGTTGCAACAGATGCCGGCGACAGGCCGAAAGAAGCTGTCAAGATCATTCGTGCCAGAGTAGAGTAGAACACGATGTAAGATACTGTAGGCGCGAATAGAAAAGCCTGGACTGTATTTTCCTATCATTACTACAGCTCAGCGTGGGGTGGCCCCTGTATGGCAACGGTGGATGTTGGCACTCCGAAGATATCGAATTCATTTTGACGGGCCATATTTGGACCACTTTCCCATCGGCTCATCAAATTCATGATTTTCATGTGCTTGCCCAGCTGTCGTTCTTTGTCTCTCTCTTTCTCTCTCATTTCCACTTCATATTTCCCTCGCGCACCTTCGCCTCCATAGCCCTCCCATTCATAGCCCTCCCCCGTGAACCCACCTAAAGCCATAGAGAGCCTCATTGCACGCGCTAACGGCATTGTTCACAGCAAGTGAACCCGTCTATCGTACACTTTTTCAGTGGAGATTTTTTGGAATCGGCATCCGGGACGGAAAAAAGTATAGCAAGAATCGATCGCATGGACGAATATTTCCTTTCTCACCCGGGCCGACATTGAACCTCACTTACAGTTCATCGTCTTCGGCTGTATAGACTGTGCAAACAGACCTACTCGATTGACGTTGGCGGGTCCAATTCTCCGCCTCCCCAACAAAAAGTGAGCTTTCGACTCTCCGAAGCGTCTCAGCACCGTCTGCGTAAGGAATGGTCAAGAACGAGAAAGCACCGGCTGCATTCAGCAGGAGTCGACATGCACGTCAGTCTTCAGAATCAGGTGCAGAGAACGATTACCATGAGCACGACCAGGACCAGGACCAGGACCAGGATAACGAGTACTCTGCCAACGACGGCGCCGCTCCTGTCAAGAGAAAACGATTGACTCAAGCCTGTGATCCTTGTCGCAAGAAAAAGATCAAGTGCGGTACGTTATGTAATGGTTGTGCTTCCAGCTTCTCTGGCAGGAGTGCGTCTGATTGTTGGTTGGTAATCGACTTTACACAAAGAAATGAAATTGTACGTGTTGGCGAAGTACAAGAGGAACGTTGTCGCCGTCTTTTTTTTTCTGTTTCTATGGACGGCTGAGTGCTGACTCGACTCTGCACGCCAGACCGATCAACAAAACACGACAGTTTATTAATAATGGTGTTATGATATATTATTAGATGGGGTAAAGCCCAGTTGCGCAAACTGCACAAAGCTCAATGCCAACTGCACCTATCTGCCTTCCATGAAAAAGCGTGGTCCACGCCAAGGGTGAGTCTATTTGCCATGTATCGATGGTCAATTGCACAGGAAGCGAGATCGTATCCTCATTTGAAGCGAATTTTCTTCACGAGTCTAGTTATATCGAATTACTCGAAAAACGACTGGACAAGATGGAGCAGTTGCTTCAGCATGGACCTGCCGCTGTCGATCCAGATCTCCTGGACTCGAAATCCATTTTGAACTCGCGACTTCGGCCGGGACGCAGACGCTCCTCAACTCCCCCAGACGAGGATCAACACCAGTCGAGCGTCAAGCAGGATCCCGATGAACGCTACTTTGGGACAACAGCAGGATATACCTTACAGCACACCGAGTACGACAAACACCACGGCCACAAAGGCGCCGCGCTCAAAAACGTGCAGGCGATCCTCGCTAATAACGGGCGATCTAAGAAGCCGCTTTATGGCATCAAGGACGAGGTGCCAAGAAAGGAAATCCTGGACCATCTGATTGAGCTGTTTTTCGACTCGATTTACTTCCAGCTGCCCATCATCCACCCAGGCACGTTCATGAAGCAGTACAAAGAGGGCAAGGTGTCGCCGAATCTGCTGAACGCCATGTGCGCCGCTGTTGCTCGCTTTTCCAACCACCCGGATGTAGTCACCACGCCGTCGTTTCTGGCAGGAGAACCTTTTGCGACGAATGTTCGAGGAATGCTTGTCGATTCAATCGATATCCCTACAGTCTCCAATGTCCAAGCACTGCTTTACCTCTCCATGTATGAGTATGGTGCGGCTAGAGGTCCTAGAGCCTGGATGTTTGGTGGAATGGCCGTTCGTCAAGCTCAGGAATTGGGATTGAATCGCGAGGATAGTAGCCCTGTTTTTCACCTGAAAGGAGACTGGGTCATGCGCGAGACGCGGAGAAGGACGTTTTGGGCATGTTTCCTCACAGATGTTTTGGCGTCGTCTTCCTCTGGCAGGCCACGTATGATGGATGAACGAGACTGTGAAGTCTTACTGCCCAGTGAGGAGCACGACTGGTACGATGAGAGACCAGTAGTGACGGAGATGTTGGAAGAAGAACAGGAGTTGTCATCTGGAACTGATCAGGAACCTTCAACATCGCCCAAAGCAAAGTCGAAGCTGAACGAGGCCGCACCCGTAAAAGAGCAGGAGCCATCTCAACCCATAAAGCAGGACGCGGCGTTACAACCAGAGCTATTAGCTGCTAGCCAACCTGCGGACGCGGAGCCATCTAAAAATTCGAAGGAGACAGCCTCAGCAGCACCCCAAGCATCCAGGAAACAAGGTTCAGGACACATGCTCAGCTCGTTTGCATATTTGATCCGCATTGTGGCAGTACTCGGCAAGGTCTCGCAGTATGTCAATCGGCCACGGTCCAAGAAGGCGATTCCCCCCAGCGAAAGTGGCTCAGAGTTCTCAATCATTGACGCAGCTCTGAAAGCCTGGCACAAATCCATCCCTACTCACCTGTCGCACTCGTTGGAAAACGGAAAGATGATCAAGGATAAGGGCGAGGGATGTATTATCGTTTTCATGCACGTTGTGTATCATACAGCTGTCGTGCTTCTTCATCGGCCAATCCTCGCGGCTGACAAGTCGACCTACCCGATCGACTCGAATTTTGTTGAGAACTCTGCAGCTCGGTGTGCGGATGCCGCCAGCAAGGTGTCCGATGTCCTCGAATTTGTTCAGGCATACAATTGCCCGCCTCGGGTATTCATTTCGGCTTTCTTTGCCTATCCTGTCTTTACGACTGCGACAATGTAGGTCCCTCTTGCCGCACATGAATGATATTGGTGATTTTTTACGAATTGTATATGAGATGCTAAAAACAGCTTTTGTTCGATAGTCATATCACCAATGCATTTGCCAAGGATTCCGATGTTGCCACTAGAGCAAGGCGCAGTCTGAGCATCCACGTCAAAATCCTACAGACCATGAAGTCATATTGGTCGATGGCAGATAAGTTTTTCTATATTATCCGTGATCTGTACTCGATCCAGTCCAAAATCAGCTCTGCAGCAACGGCATCCAACCTCTCCAAGTCGCACCCAGTACCCAAGACCGGCGCTGCCACAATGTCGAAGAGCCCTGGTGAAGGCAAGGGTACAGAAGCTACTCAGGCGCAAGAGGATTCGTCGAAAGCCGAGGATGCATCAGCAGAGACCGCAGACCGTCCACAAGATAATAGCAAGTTGGCTTCAATCAGTTCGTTCTTGAAGAGCGATTCTGGGTTGATTGCACTATGGAGACGAGCAACGGAAATGCAAGTCCTGGATGAAGCAAAGCAGGAAAAGAGGCGGCTCTCCATGACGGAGGAGTCCGCCAAGAAGCCAGTGACTTTGGAGGAAAGGACGGAGCTTCACCCCCAGGATAAGGCACTTCAGGATCATCGCGATAGAATGAATGCGCTTGAGATCCAGGAGATAAATCAGGAATTCGATAGGCGGTGGAGGTCCAAACATGATATGCCAGCACCACCATCAGACCAGAGCGCCAGTCACGAACTTGATGGTATGTCGCAAGAGTCGTCTTTGTCCGAAAAGCGCCATAACGAAGACGATGGATCAACCCCAAGAACCTCGAAGCATGCCAAGGTATCGAAAGGGACGAAAACGTCTAGAGGGGCTGCAAAGGAGTCTCATGTCGACTCACTTGTGGATGTTCGGTCTGGCAATGGCGAGGGTTCGTCCTTCAATCCTAACGAGCGCCAAACCCAGAGTACCACTTACCGTCACTCGCTGGTGCCACAGCCACAAGAGCTACAGACGAACAGGTCATACGTGCTTCATCCAATGCAGATCCAGCCAGTCGCAGGACCGCCCATTGGAGCGTCAGCAAGCACCTCGGCCACATCGCAGTCGACGCCAGAGGCCGATATCATGGGCCGACGCTTGATGGAGATCTATGCCCAACAGCATCAACAGCATCAACAGCAGGAGGCCCTTCAAAACGCAACCATCCAGAGGCAACAGCAGCAGTTGCAGCTTCAACAACAACAAGCCGCTCAGATGTCTTCACTCGCGTTTGGGCCATCAGGCGGCTTCCCGTCGTCTTTTCTACAGCCGTCTATGATGCAGGGTCAACAGGATTTCATGCAAAAGTCGATGTCATCAGGATCATTCTTTGGTCAGCCACTGGTGTACGGAAGTAACTATGAGGACGATCAAGCGCAAAGGTTACAGACAGAGTCCTTGGGTTCCATTTTTGACTTTGCTCTGCCCCAGGAGGACATATCCTTCTTGTCCAACTCGTTCCAAGTTACGCCTATGATGATGATGCAGGAGAGCGCCAGATCGAATAATGGTGGCCAAGGAATGGTATCAGGAGCACCAGGAGCACCAGCAGGATCTGCAGCGGGGATAGGGTCGAACAACGAGGACTTGGGATCAACGGCTGGTACCGGTTCCAGCCCCGCCATTTCGGCAACATCCTCATCGTCCAAGAATCGCTCGGGTGAGTTGCAAAGCCCTACGTCTGACCCGGGCCAGCTTTTCAACATCTCACCGGGCCTTCACTCCTTCCTCAGCAGTGCGGATGAGGCTTCCTTTACAGGCATGCAGGCTACGCCAACGAACCTCATTCGATACCTGCAGCTACACCACCAACAGGAGCTGCAGCTGCAAGAGTTACAACAGCAGCAGGACATGCAGCCGCTATTAAACCAGCAGAATTCGTTGATATACGATGAATATTTTCCGTGGAATCAGTTCTCTAATCTTCAGCAACAGCAGTATCAGCAACAGCAGCAGCAGCAACAACAACAACAGCAGCAGCAGCCACAGCAACCGAACAGTCAAGGTCAAGGGCTGTCGCACTCCTCGATCCCTCTGTTTCCGTGAGTGCCTCTCGGGCCCGAAGTACCACCTGTATATTGATCTGAACAATAAACGCGCTCATCTCTTGTCATCTACTGTGGCAATTGAAAACTGAAAGCTTGCCTGGTCTGTGGTGTTGGGGAACGAGAGAAAGGATGAAGACATGGAGGCAAGGATGCAGGAATGGTCCACCACTCCATCATACAGTGACCAAGCACAACTGTGCTCTGCTCTGCACAGACGTTTTGCTGTCCGTGGGAAAAACAACCTTTTTTCCGCCCTTCTCGTCCTGACCAAACAAAAGCGGCGAAATTCACCTCTGAAGAAATTCTTTTTTTTTTCTGTTTCCACATTCTCGTCTTTCACCGCTCTTTCTTTCTCTCTCTCACTCTCTCTCACACACACACACTCTCTCTCTTTGCTATCCTTCCAATCCTCCACTCCTCTCCTAGCCCCATCCTCATCGCCTTCTCTCTGTTACCTTACCTACTCTCTCTTTTCGTATCCTCTACTCTCCCCCAGCAGCGTTTGATCTATTAGTCTGTCCATCATGGCGAACCTGTTGAGCCCCAGCTACACGCCTGGCCATAACAGCCCCTTGCCCCTCACGGTCAAGAATACCTCTGGCTACATCGAAAACGCCTTCCCCGGCAAGGAGGACCAGATGCTCCAGGTCACCGAGTACCTCAGCGAAAAGGCATTCATCCCCGCTGCATTGGCCCAGAACGAAGTCTCGTGGTTCTACGGGTAAGTTGTCGTCCCTCCCACCCCAAAAAAATAAGCCCAGCCCAAGTACCGAGGTCCAAGCACACAAACACACATTCACACACAGCGAGAGAATGGACCACCATGAAAACAGACTGGCCAAATGAAGGACAAGAAAAAGAATGTGATGGGTTATGTTGGGAATTTTAAACTCCAGCAAGAGATGGAATTAGATGGGGAACAAATGAATGAAGTTGCTAACTTGTCGAGGACAACTGTTGCCCTTGGATGTTCTCCTTAGGAACCTTGGCATTGACGATATGTACTTTGCTTCCGAGTCGGTCGAGTCGATTGCCAACCATATCATGGCCCTCTATGGTGCAAAAATCTTTGCCTACACCAAGAACGATAATGGACTCGACATTAACCTGGAGCGCGAGACTGAGGAGGGCGCTGTTTACATCCATACGTCCCACCCTGGTATCTCGCAGCTGTACGGGCCCCAGCATGAAAAGAGGTAAAAAATAATTGCACTTGTGTGTAGCTTTGTCAAGTCAAGTAGGGGGGTTGTGGTTCAACTGGGAGGTGGATTCGCGAGCCGAATGGTACGAGGAGGGGAGCTTTTTTTATGGTTCATTGCAGGAATTGGACGAACGACGAGCAACACCTCACAGGCACGGGGGAAAGCGCGACAGACATGGACCCAAGGCTATTACAGCAACAAAAAAAAGGGATGAGTACGTTCGATTTGGTATGTAGTTTGAGTGACTCAGAGCAAGATGCATGGAGGGAGGGAGCATGGATGGCCACTGTTTGTTTGGCGCTAATGTTTATCCTCGAGGCAGACTACAAGCAGGCCCATTGATGTGTTGATGTCAATACGGATCGGTCGATGCACCAGTAGCCAACATTGCATTGGGGGGGGGGATACACAAATGCATAAGCTAGATGGGTGTGATGTCCACAGGTGCTTATATTTATTTATAGAAGAGCACTCAATCAAGCCTGCGCGGAATGAGGGATAGCTGGGAGGTGGCAGAGACATGGCACGCCACGATAGAAGAGCTTCTCACATCTTTGCCTACATGTAACACATAGGATCGACGCAAAGTACCTCGATGTCAGCAGCACTGAGCGCGCGTACCGCCTTGAGTCTTATCGCTCCAAGGGCACGGTCTCGTCCTCGTCCTCGACCCAGCTGCGCACATACTTTGTGCGCGAGTGCTCGTTCGTGAACCCTGCACCCACCAAGGAGCAGGAGAATGACATCCGCGAGACCGCAGACAAGAGCTTTCTCGAGAAGGCCACTGAGAACACGCTCGAGATTTACTCGGAAATCATGAGGACCGCCCTCAGTCGCACAGGGCCCGTCATTGAGATGTTTGAGGTCGAAGGCACCCGTGAACGCCGTCTCGTAATCGCGTACAAACAGCAGACAACCCAGTCTTTCTTCTCGGCCATCTCGGATTTGTACCATTACTATGACCTCTACTCGACCCGCAAGTACGTCGAGCAGTTCTCGAACGGCATCACTATCGTCTCGCTCTACTTGAACCAGATCCCAAAGTCGACTGCCCCTCCAATTGAGCACTCGATCCACCAGATTATCAAGGAAGCCTCGCTCATTTACTGCCTGCCCACGACCCCTCTCCAGAGCTTCTTCCAGACGAACAAGCTGTCTGTCCAGGAGTCGATCTATGGCTATATTGGATGGATCTTTGCCCAGCACTTTTTGAACCGCCTGGGAAATGAGTACACGTCGTTGGTCAACATCCTCGACACGAACAATTCAACCCACCAGGATGTGCTTACAAAGATGAAGAAGCGTCTGCGCACCGATACGTTCACTCGCGACTATATTCTGGAGATCATCAAGACGTATCCTGAGCTCATCAAGCTGCTCTACATCAACTTTGCCATGATCCACTACGTGAACCCTGCGGTCAACTCTCTCAAGCCTACCCTTTCTTACCAGCGACTTCGCACAGACTCCATCTTGACGGAAGAGGAGCTGCACGAGAAGATCAAGCGCACGACCTCCAACTCGCACGAGCTCATGGTCTTTGAGTCCTTCCTCATCTTCAATAAGCACGTTCTCAAGACCAACTTTTACCAGCCCACCAAGGTTGCTCTTTCGTTCCGCATGGACCCAGCTTTCTTGCCAGAGATTGAATACCCTACCAAACTGTTTGGCATGTTCCTTGTGATCGGATCCGAGTTCCGTGGTTTCCACTTGCGATTCCGTGATGTTGCCCGCGGTGGTATCCGTATCATTCGCTCCCGCAACCGAGAGGCCTACTCCATCAATCTGCGCTCTCTCTTTGATGAAAACTATGCCTTGGCGGCCACTCAGCAGCGCAAGAATAAGGACATTCCCGAGGGAGGCTCCAAGGGCACCATCCTCTTGGACGTTAACCAGCAGGACAAGCCTCTGGTCGCGTTTGAAAAGTATGTCGATGCGATCTTGGATCTCTTGATTATGGGGCAGACCCCGGGTATCAAGGAGCGCATCGTCGATCTCTACAAGAAGCCCGAGATTCTGTTCTTTGGTCCTGACGAGGGCACCGCCGACTATATGGATTGGGCCTCTGCCCATGCTCGTGTGCGTGGAGCCTCCTTCTGGAAGGCCTTCACCACAGGCAAGTCCCAGTCTCTGGGAGGCATTCCCCACGACACTTATGGTATGACTACCCGCTCGGTCCACCAGTATGTCCTCGGCATTTACCGCAAACTTGGCCTGAAAGAGGAGAACTGCACCAAGCTTCAAACAGGAGGCCCTGACGGTGATCTGGGCTCAAACGAGATCAAGATCTCCAAGGACAAGACTTGCGGTATTGTCGATGGATCTGGAGTGCTGTATGATGCTGAAGGCCTTGATCGTGTTGAACTCACGCGTTTGGCCGAGAGCCGACTGATGATATCCAACTTTGATGTGGCCAAGTTGTCGCCCAAGGGTTTCCGCGTCTTGGTGGATGAGGTTAATGTCAAGCTGCCTTCGGGTGAAATCATTGACGACGGCTTGTCGTTCCGTAACAACTTCCACTTGAACCCCATGGTCGCCTGTCAGGTCTTTGTTCCTTGCGGTGGTCGTCCCGAGTCGGTCGATCTCCAGAACGTGGGCCGCCTGTTGGATCACGAGAACCACCCTCGTTTCAAGTACATTGTCGAGGGCGCCAACTTGTTTTTCACGCAAGAAGCCCGTCTCCGCTTGGAGCGCGCAGGAGCCGTTGTTTTCAAGGATGCCTCAGCGAACAAGGGAGGTGTCACTTCCTCGTCTCTGGAGGTCTTGGCCGCCTTGTCTTTCAACGATGAGGAGTTTGCTGAGCACATGCAGGTCACCGAGGATCATATCCCAGCCTTTTACCAAGACTACGTCAAGGAAGTCCAGACCATTATTGAGCGCAATGCCCACCTCGAGTTTGAGGCGTTGTGGAGAGAGCACCAGCGCACGAAGACACCCCGATCCATTTTGTCGGATGAGCTGTCGCTGGCAATTGTCAAGCTGAACGAGGATCTGCAGCACACTTCCCTTTGGGATAATATCGCGCTGCGCAAGGTGGTCCTGGAGGAAGCGTTCCCGAACTTGTTGCTGAAGCAGGTCGGGCTGGAGACACTCATGAAGCGCGTTCCTGAGAACTATGTTCGTGCCATCTTTGGATCCTACCTTGCCTCACGATTCGTGTACAGGTATGGCACAGAGCCCAGCCAGTTTGCGTTCTTTGAGTTTATGACCCCTTACTTCTCCAAGGTCCAGTAGAGGGGGTGGATGTACGAGAGAGACGAGCCAGAAAGTGAAGTCAGCAGTAGAATGTGTATATAGTCGAGTGTCGTTTTTTTTTCGTCATTAGATGTGGCAAAGTGTCTCATACAGTAGCCAGGAAACATGAAATGCCATATTATGTGCTTAGTCGGACTTGCTGTGCCCTCTTTCAACCATTGCGTTAGGATGGCCTAGCGTATTTGCGCATGTTCTGCGAGCTTGGTCATACTCCAAGCAATTTTTCCGAGCTTTATTCCCCCACCCTTGAACTTAGAAAACATGTAGCGCAAATATACCCAAGTGATGAGAATGTGACTAGGGCGCGTCCGTGATGCATTATATAAATACAACATGTAGTTGGAATTCAAGCTGAACGCAACTACACCATTCACGCGTTTTGAGGCTATTACATCAACAAGAGAAACAAAAAGAATTGGAACGCGCTCTTCACGATCCTGTAGGCAACTGTCTCCTTCGCCTCACTCTTGCTGTTGGTTGCACACTGCCGGGGGAGGGGGGGAAGTAGCGGCCTTTGTACTTTTTCAACTAGGCTACTTTCACCACGACACTTTGTGCGATCAGGATTGGTAGAGGTCGCCGCTCTCGCTCTGTCCCTTCATCCCGCCAAACCCCCCCTCCCCCCCATTTAGAGCCTTCGGAAGGTTTCTGGGCTTCTGGCTGTCCCGCTTCAATTAGCTCTGCCATTGTAACAGACGCAAATTGAGTTTCAAAGCACCGTGGGAGTAACAATCGATGGTGCGTCCCGTACACTCACCCATATCAATGCGCACGCGTACAGTCTCTCACGTTCTCTCAAGAACAGAAACGTTTCAGCTCACTTGGCATGACCTTGATACCGTTCCTGATTTCAAAAGTAGGAGCATTATGAAGCATGGAGCAACTTGGACTGACCCAGCTTACATACTTAAATCGCAAACTGCGCGTGTACTAATTTTTTTTTATTATTATAAGAATTAATCTTCGGCAAAGGAGCAAGTGATATGGTAACAAGTAGATGGTGTAATCGCGGGGTGCAAGCACTGTACATGAACTATTTTTTTTGTACAAAGTGTGGAATGAGAGTGAAATACAACGAAACAAGAGTACACGGTTATGGTACAAAGCGAGGCAACAATGAGAACTTTTGAGGTCTTGCAAAGAATAGAAAAAAAAAAGAAAGGAAAAAAAGAAATTGAAAAAAAAAAAGTGAAAGGTGTTGTTACGTAGTGTTCTTGTAACTACCGCAAGTTGTAGCTCCTTGCATTATCGGGATTAGATGTTGCCGGGTATGTTGCTGAGCCAGCCGAATCTCGCAAAGACCTCCCAAAGTTTGCTGGTCTTGTTCACATCGATCTTGCAGAGTTTTTGGGCATCACTCTTCCTGAACAATTTGCCAGTCTTGGCATAGCCCCGCGAGGCTGAGATCAGGGTCTGTTTGCAGCTCAGGTACACTGCAGGTGTAAGTCGGAGTGTTGATGCCACATAGACCTCATGACTGTGAAGTTTAGCAAAACCTGGTGCTTGACTGATGTCCAATGGCGTGCCTACAAAAAATGGACAAGGTGTTGCGTATGCGTTAATATCCATCAAAGACATGCGCTGACCCTACAATTGAACTGCTAGCGCGTTAAACAAACCAATTACCTTTCCATTGGACGAGCGGCAATGGGGTGCTTTCGAGCGATGAGATAGGTCCTACATCAGAAGCGAGCTCGGGTACAGTCTCAACTTCAAAGGCAACTCTCTGGCCGCCATGGCCACCTTCTGATGATGTGGACGATGCTCGGTCTGCATTCTCCAATTTGACCTCGCGATCTGCCTTGACTTTGGCCGGCTTCTTCACACGCGCTGCCTTGACTGGTTTCTTGACGCGCTTGCTTGTGGGGATAGGACCGGAATCAGGAGCATCGCCTTCGCCAATGTTCTTTTGTAAGCTGTGCTTGCGCTTGACAGATCGCCGGGGTTCGTCATTCAGCACACTCCAGGACCAAGCCATTGCGTCCTTGTCCGAGTCACGATCACCCCAGTAGCCAACCTGGGTCATTGGGATGCCATGAGTTGATTGTGGTGATTCATGGATGGACTGCCTGCTGACGGGTCTAGAGAAGTCCTCAGCGCTGATACCAGAAATATTGCTCCTTATCCTGCTAGCCGTTGTTGCGCTCATCCTGGCAGTCGACTTTCCTCTGGATTTCTTGATTCCATGGCTCTTCGCCATTGGAGTATGACTGACGACCGGGCCACTGGTGTGGGCCATCCCGGCGCTTGGTCTCTGTGAAGGCTGTCGTGTCTGCCTCGGTCGATCCCATTCAAGATGAAGACTCTTTGGGTCCTGACGATACATTGAGTAATAGTCCATATTGACGTATCCAGTGTGTGGCATCTCGGCCGTAGACGCGGCGGTTGCAGTTGACGTCAATAGAATTGCTTGGCCATCGCGGGATGGCGATCGAAGAGGAGTATCTGGGAAGTGGTTCTTGGTGGACACAGTCGTGGCTGGTGGTGCAGAAGAGGTTGAGCGGAACCCGAAGCTCACGTCGGAAGGAGCTTGAGTAAAAGTCCTCATGTGAATGGGTTCAAGTCTGCCCGTTGCCACGGCCAAGCGCTGTGCACTAACCGAAATGGCGAGTTCGCAGTCAATGCCCTGGAGAGGAGGCAAGTGCACACTCTCCGGGAACATGTCGGCAGGCAGATAATGCTCTGAACCCAGTTCGGTGTGAACTTCAAGTGGATGTAGTGGGCTAGGCTCTTGCCAGACGCAACTTTGCAGTTTTTCTTTTGGCTTCCAGTCTGAATGTATGGAGGCTGCTGAAAGCGCCGGGCTCGGAAGAATACGTGGAGAGTGTGCCTTGTTGTGTGCGGATCCATAGTGTGTCGGTCCTAGGTAATCGTGGATGCGCGGGTCTGACAGAGATAGTCTGACAGGCAGCCGCTTGGTGGTGGAGGACGAGGTAGCCATCAGAGATGGCCAGTCTGCGGCATGACCGCTATCTGTTCGCGGCCGCAGAGGGGCGTAGGGCGATGTGATTGAGGCGGAGGTGCTCATGAGCACCGTCAATGTGCCTGAAGGCAGGTGCTCTGGGAGAGATAGAACCAGCTTGGGTGAAGAGTGCGTTGACCTGGGGGGGAGGGGGGAGTGTAATGCAATTGCAGGACAATTAGAATGAGCAGATGGAATGGAACGAGTGCCAAGAAAGGGAAGGGGCGCAGGCGTTTACGTCAGCTGCTCCGAGGAGTGAACGTCGATGGTGAGGGTGTAGATGATGGAAGTGCAGGAGGCAAGCAGAAGATATGAAGACGGAGGTGCTGAGAACAGACAGGTGTGCAGGCGTGCAGGCGTGCAGGTGTGCAGCAAAGACGGAAAAAAGGCGGGAACGAACAAATGTTTGGGCAACAACCAAGGGGGGGCAAGGGAAAGAGGTTTGTGCGCATGTGCATCCAATTACGGGCTTAGGCAGTGGTCTGCACAGGTGCGTGCAAGGTCGAATGGGAGGCTCGAATGCAGGAATGAAGAGTCAATGGAGGAAGGTGCAGAGGAAAGGAGCTGGCAGACGAGAGAAGGAGTCAAGGAAAGAGAGAAGGAGCCAAGGAAAGAGGATGGAACGGGAAAGAAACAAAAGGTGTGCATGCGTCGTGCTGACATACCTCGAAATAGACGGAATGCTGACCTTGTCACGGGTGGTCGCTGCTTTGGGAAATCCAAGTCTATTGTAGTCAAGTCAATTGTCCGAGCCCTAGTATATATTAGTATGATGACATATGAACCTTCGTGCGGATCTATTGAATCGGGCAGTCAAGGGACCGATCGAGCCAAGCCAGCAGACACTCAGCGTGGCAGGACACTGGCAGACGCAGAGCCCGTACACAACAACTCTCCCACGAAAAAAACATGTCCCCTCATACCCCCATGCCCTTATACTCTCCACCCCTATGCACGCTTTCGTGGCATCAAGTCAAACTGCGACACGGGCCCATGGAAAAGTATCAAAGCGACTGGAAGCATCGAGGTGCGAGTCTCAGACAAGATGGAAAAAGAATACAACCTAGAACAGTACAAATATAACCATGGCCCACAGCCTTCTCGAACAGTGAAAAAGACGGGAAGAGAAGACCAGAGGCGCAGTGAAGAAAAAGTGAATGAACGCAAGGCGGTGTCTCTGCCAAAAGAGAAGTGCCATAAGCAACCTGAAGAGAATGCCGTGTTGCCGGCGACAGTACACTGTAGTCTGGACACGTGGATGTCCGAGGCGTATGAATGAATACCACCCTTTTTTTTTTTTTTTTTTTTTTTTTGGAGGGCATACCAAGGTTGAGATTGAAAAAGAAACCCAAAAAAACAAAATGCTAAATATAATAGAGCGATCAAGCGAGATGCAGACAACAAGAGGAAAGGTCACCTATGGCCTCTCCGGACCAGTGCATACCCATAAGAGAATGAGGTTCAGAGAAGAAACAATAGACGGCGATCGGCCGTGTGGAAGGCGACGACATACGGTCTGGTGGAATTACAATTGTTACAACCCATATGCCCATGCACTCCGCGGGCTAAACCACAGTTCCGTTTTGCTCCATATTGTATCATTCATGACCATGAAGATGCATACAATGGTCCTCCTCACTGAGAATCAATTGCTTGGAAATGCAACGTCGATCGCAAATCTCTCTCTACTGAGGTTCAATGGCGTGGAAAGGCAACTCGGTAGAAAAGATTGAAAAGGAAACGATTGAAGGAGCGGACTAGGTCCGTGGCCAGCGAAATTGTGGAGAGGCGTCAGACAGAACAAACGCAATGGTTCAGGGAACGATAAGAAGGCAGTGATCTGAGTGGTGAATCATGGGTTATGAATGATACTGAAGGGAACAACCGAATATCAAATGATGGTTGATAGATGGGGAACGTATCCAAGAACAGAATGAAAGTGTGCCTCGTGCAGTCATTGACTACTCCCTCTCCATTGAGGTGCAAAGCTGCCTTTTTTTTTTACCTTTAGGTGTGAACTTGAAAGAATGCTGATGGTGTATACTATTTAGAACAAGAGGATGGAAGCCATTCAAAAGAGAAATTGAAAGCGTAAGTCGATGACGAGCCAGCCTTTGCTTTTTTGGGAAGGACAAAGAGGACTAAGCAGGCATTATGTCGATGTAGTAGTGTTGTGTTCGCGGCGATCGTGAGGAAATACAAATGTTGATGCACCAGTGCGAACAGAGGGTGTGACATGACGATGAAGAAATAGCCACCATTGTAGTCTCCAGTCGCACCTGAACCATTACTACCCTGAATTACTCGGGGACCACAGTAACATTTTTTGTCAAAGGAATTGCTCTCGATGTGAAGTGGAATACGATTCAAAAAAACAAGGCGCAGCATTCTGGATCTGGGCAATGGGAAATAAAATGGGGTTCTGTAGATTCAGGCTCTCTCTCGCTCTGGCAATGGCAAATGGTGGCAAACAAGCGCACAGAGAAGGCGGAGCTAGCGTGTGTCTGTGTCTCTGTACAGTAGGTAGATGAGGAGGATGAGCAAGTGGGCATGCCTTACCTTGCGCCTTGTATATCTATATCGGGGTGTGTTCACTATGAAGGTGACAATGACGACAGTGGAGTTGAGATTCGAAAAAGTTGAAAAGGTGGAGAGGGAAACTGCGCCCTTTTATACATTCTCTGGCTTTGAGCTGCTCTCCTCTTTCATTGTATTCTAAAGAACTGTGCCTCACTTTAAAATAGTATGTCTCCTGTCGTCAGACTGTGCCATCACTACGCAGGTCCTCAGCCATGAGGCAGCGGGAGAAGAGGGAGAAAACCGATCGGATGCCATAGCCATGGTCTATGAGCCGTTGTTCTCGTTTGACGCAGCACAGCATGAGCACACAAGTAGAGTCTTGGCAAGTTGGCCCAATAGGGCACTGCAATTGAAAAAAAAAATCCCGTTCCTTCTTTGCTGTTCCATTTTGGAAGCCAGGGACGCTTGAATGGTCTCTTCGTTCCGAGATTCATAAGCAGGATCCAGGGGGGCAGAAGTGCATGCTCGCTAAGAACATGTCAATAGATGACGAACATGCCTTCGCAACATCGGGGTTTTCCCTTTTCCCTTTTTGAGTGCCGTTCTCCGTTATCATCTTTGTTTTTTCTTGGCCAAGGAGAGTCGTTATGAATTGACACTTTCGCAGCACTTAGGCATTGACCTTACGCAGTCTTCTGGCTGTGCCACAAACAAGAAGGCCGCGCACTTCTTCCGTACTCCCTCTCAACGCAGCCTATTCTAATAGAGATGGCATGTCTACTACAGATCGATGTTCAATGCCGCCAAAAAAAAAAATTGAGCCCAAGAGAATTGCCACCTTAATTCGCAACGCCTGTGCACCTCATTGCTGACAAAATAAGAGGAGGCACGATGACGCACAAACACCTTTTTGTACTCCCGAACGAAGGATTAATAAATGATTCCCTCTCTGCGGAATCTAACGGCGTTCACTACTGCCAGTATGCGAGGACTGGAGCAAACGTCAAACCAGGGCTAAACCTTCAGCCGATAGCTTTGGTTTTCTTTTTTTGCACGCATTCATCCAGAGAGAGAATCAGGTGCTTTCGAGCCGAAGATGAAAAGGCGCAAGTGGCACCAGGCAATGAACGAGCCGCAAAACCATGGCGTGCACGTACGCCAAAGATCGGCTTGGGTCAGTCAGCGATTGGTTCAATCTTGCTTAGCCAAGGTTGAATAGGGTTGCGTTCCGGCAAGCGGGTACATATATCCGCCTCGGAACGTACTCTTCTTTGTTTCACGTCCGCCTCTTTTGAACGTCTTTCCCGATCGCCCGATCGGAGCAAAAGTGTATCTGATACCACCACACCCCACAACCCCACACCGCCCCTCGTCACAAACAATACAGTGTCGACCATTTTTTATTTTCCTTTATCACAATCTCAAAGCGAAGCGCGGAGGCCATGCGTCTTATTAAACCATTGGGCCATGGCGAGATCATCAATGACCTGCCCTGGCGCATAGATCTCAAAATCCGGCTCTCGCTGGTAGGCGATTTTGGCTACCTCGATCAGCACACCCGCAGTCATACCATATACCGGCCATCCAGTAGTGGCTCTGTCCATTTGCCTCTGCCCGCCATCGCCGCCCATGACATATGGGTTTTGAGGGGTCGAACTCTCATCATTTTCACCCAGGAGGTGATTGCTTGTACCGCATCGTTCGAACCGATGGACCCGGTGATTTGAAAATGCCCATTGCATATCAAAGTAGGCATAATCGCCCGGTGGGGGACTCAAGAATGTCGACAAGGGCGCTGTAAAGATGGCTGCAACCTCACCAGGATTGGGGTATAGAGACTTCAGATCTGCTGTGGTCATGGTGGGGCAGTAGGCCACAATAGGCGTGACAACCTGCATGTGTCGAGAGAGGACCGGAGAAAGTGTTGCGATCACCTCTGATGCGGAGGGAGGCAATCGAACCTCCTCGAAGGCCTCTCGTTTCTAATACGGACCATGTGTGCAAGGGACGGGAGGAGAGATGTGCCGTCAGTGTACTGTGCAATTAGAGACATGCAGCATTGGCATAGCATGGATTTGGAGCGCGCAGGCTCTTACAGCTGTTGCACACAGATCGACGTCTTCGGGGTCCAGTTTGCCTGAAATGCATAGGTCAGTCTACGTACAATGCTAGTGACAACCAGAAGAGCAAATTTGGCACTGCAGTAAAGCCGCGACTATTACTCACCACCGGGGAATGCCGAGTCACCCGCGTTGGTACGCAGTGTTGACGACCGGACGGTGAGGAGGACTTCGAGTTCTCCTCGATCGTTGGGTAGCAGCGTGACAAGTACCGCGGATCGCTTCTTAGCCTCGTAGTTGTCTATCGGCTGCGGGTGGTTCCGCAGGTTTTTCAATGCCTGGAGGGACGCTTGGCTAAAGGGCATTGTGGTAAACGGCTGATGGGCAATGTGACCAACGGAACTCAATGGGCGATCAATTCAAGCTGGCAGAATGGCAGGACGAGTTGTGCGGAGGTTTTAGCGGAGGCTGACCTGCAGGGCGGGATACATTCAGGTGGAATTGTGGTCGAGTTGAGCGAGATGAAGAATGTGGAGACAGGCCAGAGATGTGCACACGAAGTTAAAGAGACAGTGTGGAGAGCGAGCCGAGGTACGAACGAAAAAAATCTCAATAAGAGAGAGGTCCCAGCCCAAGGGCTGCAACGACGCCTGTCCTTCTGCAATTGTTTGCAGACGGTTCGCGCCGCGTAATCGAGACCAGAGTCTCCACCATGCTCCTCATTTGCCTGAACTACGAGCAGCACCTTGGTGGAGGCGCTGGAGGGTCGATAGTCTTGGTTGCGGAAGGAGACGGTGCAGATTGGTAAGCGGTGTGTGAGTGGTTGGCCTTGGGATGGAGCGTGTCAAGGCCCGGAAAAGGTTTATGCGGAGAGAGGAGCAACGCGACCGTGTCTTTTAAGCACACACTGCGCACTGACTTTCACGAGCTTTCTTGACGATCACTGGCCTCAATGCAACACCCCTACACATCATGACTCACCCGCTCCTCCATGCCTTCATTCGCCCTACAAAGCACATCCATCTCTCACGATCACTCTTTGCTCCGCGCAACCACTCTTCACATCACCGCCTCTCTTCAACGACAACGCCTTTCGCAGTTGCAACCCGCGCCCATCACAAACACACAATGGCTTCCACCAGCAATGCCTTCCTCGACATGTTTGCACACACCCGCCATCCAGAGGCAGTCGCAAGCAAACCCAAGCCAATCGTTTCAGCACCCATGAACGGTTGGTCCGGGACAAAGCTCGTCGCTGCCGTCGCCAACCACGGTGGCATGCCCATGTTCCCTATCGGATACTTCACAGACCCATCCAAAATCATCAAAGACCTTCAATCCGTTGCCCCGCTTCTCACCTACCCAAAGATTCACAAAGTGAACGACAACTCTTCTCAGGGCACGACGACGACGAAATTCATGCCATACGGTGTAGGATTTATCACCTTCTGGCTCGACAAGCAAGGCCCCGAACTTCTCCTTCGGATCTTGAAAGGCGAGGGTGATCTCCCAAACAACCACTCGGCACCACGACCTCCAGCCGCGGTCTGGTTCTCCTTTGGTGACTACCGCCCTTACCTCAAGCTAGTCCGCGAGAACGCCGCACCTGGGACCCGCGTCATTGTACAGGTGCAGACGGTCCAACAGGCACTAGAGGCGCAAAAGGACAAGGTTGATGTCATTGTGCTACAGGGCACAGAGTCCGGTGGTCATGGAGCGCAGCGAGTGAGCCCTATCATGACTCTTTTGCCAGAGGCCTTCCAAGCGCTCCAAAAGGAGGCGGCCGTTACAGCTTCATCTTCTCATGGAGAAGAGCCATTGGCCATGCCGGTCCTTCTGGCGGCTGGAGGGATTTCCACCCCAGGTCAATGGAAGGCCGTCCAGGCCATGGGCGCATCGGGAGTGGTGGTCGGAACAGGATTCATGCTCACCCATGAGGCTCCAGGATCTCAGCGCGCCAAGGACATTATGATCAAAACCCAGGACGGAGGTGTGAGTACCGTCAGGACAAGAGTCTTTGATGAACTGCGGGAGTTTGACTGGCCAAAGTCATACGATGGTAGAGTCATCCGCAACAAGATCACCGATCGCGAGGAAGAAGATCAGAGGCAACGCGGCATCTTTGAGCCGACGGGACTTGGGGCCTTCAAACTCTTAAAGGAGGATCGCACTGGCACTAAGGAGGACTGGTTGTTGGCTCAGAAAGAGGAGGACTATGATATCTTGCCCATCTGGTGTGGCGCTGGCGTGGGCCTGTTGAAGAAACAGATCTCTGTCGCTGAGTTTATGGACAATTTGATGGGAGATGCTTAGCTGTGTGTAAAACAATATATAAAAGGACTTGTTGACTCTCTGCCTCTCTGTCCTTTGGCGGGTCGATAGTACGTATCGCTTGTTGCCTTTACATTTTCGCGGCATCTCCTGTGGGATGCTGCTATTCTTATGCCTTCTTGGTCACCGCCTTCTGTCGCTTCTTGAGGGCTCTCTTTTCCTCCTTGGCAGCAAGCTTGCGCTGAGCTTCGGGTGAAAGGTTCTTTTCCTGCTCCCGCTTCTCCTTCAATCTCTTCTCCTCCAGTTCGCGTGCCTTCTCTGCCTGAGCAGCCTTTCCGATCTCCTTGCTGGCCTCCTCTCTAGCCTTGCTAATCTTGGACTTGATCTGCAACCACATTACAACAACAAAAAAAAATTACATGTCAGAAGCGTGTTGATCTTTCTCGCTTTTGTTTTTTGTTCAAGGACAAGGTACAGCATGGATATATATAGAAATTATAGATATACTGTCCTTACCACAGTTGATACATGGCAGTTCTCAGCCAATCCATCCAAACAGGCGATCAAAGCCTCGATCAGAGGAACAATCTCGCGGGCATTTCTGGCATTAGGCAGTCGGAAGGAGAGCGAGATGCGCTTGGCATAGGGCTGAGTAGGCAAGCTAATCAATCCAATAGTAAGAATACATGGAGGCTCAATACACGGTCTGTGCAAGTACAATTTTTCCCTGAATAGAAGGACATTATACATCGCAACAAACTTACGTCTCTGGTTTGTACATGGGCTGATCGGACACAATAAAGTAGTCAAGCCAACTAGCGGCTTGGTTCAACTTCTCACCGACCAGAGGCAGGATAGCCTCTGTGAGTTCGCTGGACTCTGTCAAGGTGATCAGTGAGGCATCGAGGGACTTTTGATTCGAGGCCTTTGTGAAAGTCGAGAGATCGTAGTACTTGTTGCGGACGGCGGTTCCAGTGGCCTTTGGCACAATCGCAAAGACTCCGTTGCTGTACTCATCCGGGTTCATAGTCACGTTGAGGGTGCAAGTATCCTGTGCTGGGTTGGAGAACAGCGTCAACAAGGTGCGAATAAGATCCTGTCGGGGCTTCATCTACATAGATAAAAAAAAAAAAAAAAAGCAGGTTGTGTTATGTTAGAGGGTGTGTACGGTCATAACATCCCTATCGGCTTGGGCTTGACATTTCCACTGGGGGTATATTACCTTGATCAATCCGTGGACAGTGGAAACATGACGACGTCCGGTCAAGTAGATGATATACTCGTGAGGAGCGTCGATCGCCAATTCTGCGCCATTGTCTCCGACTCTCGAAAAGTTGGCGCGGAAGAGTGGAAGCATGACAGCCATGGTTGTCTTAGCGAGCACCTCATTGTGTCTTTTGCCGACCAAATGGGCGACCAGGAGCAAAACGATGAACCCCAAGTACATGAGTTCGTGGCCGTAGAGTTCCCGTAACTCTTGAAATGCTATTTCCAATGATGGGAAGTGGAGTGGGGGGCGATGCCGGGTCAGCGACAAGAGGTCGAGTGTATCCAATGTACAATGGTGAATCACAGCGCGCTGCGCCGGGTATGCATGTCCTTACAGGCAAAGTACGGGGCTTGAGTAGCAAACGAGTCAGTGAAAGCATCTAGAAACGCGATCAGGCAAGGCGTTTAGTCATCCAGAGCACAGCTGTGGTCAGTCCTTTGTCGCCATGAATGCAGCAGCATGGTCCTCTCCGAGTATTCCTTACTGGCCTGAACAGTGGCGAGCATAGCCAACGACGCACCCAGGCCGAGGAAGAGAAGCGCACCACGCGACATTTGTGAAGAAGATGGGATGGGATGAGAACAAGTCAGTCAGAAGCAAGCCCGCTCTTTCAGCAGGGCGAAAAGGCTGGTTATAATGACAGATATTTCCATGCACAATTAAATGACGTTGCATCAGGAAGGACAGACGCGGCTGCTCCTTTGACCGCTGACGCGTTTGGCTTGAACCAACTCTGCTGAAAGTCCATCCCAACCTCATTCATTCTTCTGACATTCAGTCAAGCAGGACAGAACACCATCAACCAAAGACTCTCCTACCCCCCTTCAAGGACAAGCGTTTAAGGAACAGCCCATAGAAAAAGAACAAAGCACAGGGCAACATCCTCTCTCTCTCACTCTCCCTCTCCCTCCCAACCCCGATCCACATTTCCAGACCATGGTCCGTGACGGCATCAAGGGCTTCTATCGGTCCAAGATTGAAGAAGCCGAGGGCGAAATCCACGAAAAGACTCAGAACTTGCGTCGTCTCGAAGCCCAGCGAAATGCATTGAACGCTAAAGGTAACAAAAGAAAAGAAGCAAAGCATGGGATTAATGGAACTGAAGCTGCAGAACACTTTTGACTGACTCCCTTTGCCCTTTACACACAAAAACACCTCTATGCGATCACTATCATAGTTCGTCATCTTCGTGAGGAGCTTCAGTTGTTGCAGGAGCCTGGATCCTATGTTGCAGAGGTCGTCAAGCTGATGGGAAAGACCAAAGTTCTGGTCAAGGTAAAAAAAAAATGAACCACCTTCCCTATCCTACTGGAACTGACAAAAGAATCAAAAGCAACCAAAAAAAAACATAACACTTTTTTATTGCATGTCAACGTATTGTAGGTGCACCCAGAAGGAAAGTACGTCGTGGACATTGGAGAGGGCATTGACAGGACAAAGCTCACGACCAACCTGCGGGTGGCACTCAAGAACGACAACTATGCACTTCACAAGATCTTGCCCAATGCGATCGATCCTTTGGTCTCGTTGATGATGGTCGAGAAGGTGCCTGATTCAACTTATGAAATGATTGGAGGTCTTGACAACCAGATCAAGGAAATCAAGGAGGTCATTGAGTTGCCTGTCAAGCACCCTGAGCTTTTTGAGGCTTTGGGTATCGCCCAGCCAAAGGTAAAACAACAACAACAACAACAACCCCAGTGCCTTCACTGTGGACAATGACGAAGAATCCCCTCTTGTTTACATGTATGAATTCTAACTTTGCGTGTGCATTTTGTCAAAATCATAGGGTGTGCTTCTGTACGGACCTCCAGGAACTGGAAAGACCCTGCTGGCTCGTGCTGTCGCTCATCACACAGACTGCAAATTCATCCGTGTGTCTGGATCAGAACTGGTTCAAAAGTACATTGGAGAAGGAAGTCGTATGGTCCGAGAGCTGTTCGTCATGGCAAGGTAAAGATCAGATGGACTATATATCTTTTCGTATATCTAAGCCGCGCGAGTCTATTGCTTTCCTGTGATTCTTGAAGTATTGTCGAGCTCACCCACCAAACCCCTTCCTTGTTGGCTACACCTAGAGAGCACGCGCCTTCAATCATCTTCATGGACGAGATTGACAGCATTGGAAGTTCTCGTGGCGAAGGCGGTGGCGGCGGAGGAGACAGTGAAGTCCAGCGTACCATGTTGGAATTGCTGAACCAGCTGGATGGATTCGAGGCAACCAAGAACATCAAAGTGATCATGGCAACGAATCGTATCGATATTTTGGACTCGGCACTGTTGCGTCCTGGTCGCATCGACCGCAAGATCGAGTTCCCACCACCCAACGAGGTCGCTCGTGCCGACATCTTGAAGATTCACTCAAGGAGAATGAACTTGACCCGTGGCATCAACCTGCGCAAGATTGCAGAGAAGATGACCGGTTCCAGTGGTGCCGAGGTCAAGGGTGTATGCACAGAGGCCGGCATGTACGCGCTACGCGAACGTCGAGGTAAAGTTCTATAACAAAAATGCAACATCCGAAAGGAATGTGATGAAAAAAGAGCTGGTCCGACTTTCCGGACTCTTGTTCGAGAAAGAACACTAACATCTTGACTCCTTTTCTATCCTTTCAAATAGTCCATGTCACGCACGAGGACTTTGAGCTGGCTGTGGCCAAGGTCATGAAGAGAGCAGAGGACCAGAGCATGAGTGTTCACAAGCTGTTCAAGTAGATCAGGCATTGGAGTCCGTCGTCGTTCGGACTTTGTTCGACACATGGCGAGGTTTGCTTGAAAAAAAATAAAACCATGTTTATTGTACACAATATGGAATACAAGAGGCAGGAAGAAGTGCACTCGGGGCTCCAACCAGAGTAGTGTCCCCGGCAAAGAAAAAAGAGAAAAAGGCTGGGTTGTCTATGTGTGAAAAAATGCCAAAGTTCTTTTTCTTTTCTTTTTTTTGGGAGATTTTTTTTGTAGAGGAAGCGAAAAAGCGATGAAGCGGACGTACTGTTACAGAAACAAGAAATGGCAAAAAAGAGAGCAAGAGAAAGAAAAATAAAAAAGGGCCAGAAAGACAGGAAAAGAGAAAGGTGGGACGACAAAGCGAGCTTTTGCCTAGTCGCGGTACACCATGTAGCGTTCCAAGAGGACAGACAACGACGGTAGTGAGATCGGCTTCACCATCACATCGTCAAAGCCGCCACTCAGCGCTCGTTCACGGTCCTCACCGATCTCTGCTGTCCAATCGGCCGTGACAGCTATGACGGTTGCAGGAGTGGGCTTGGTGCTATCCTTATTCGAAGCGTCCTTGGTGGATCCTGCGGCTGACGAGCTGCTGACGGAGACGCGACGACGGCTGCTCTTCAGGTCAACGGCTGGACCCACGAATCGCTCCGGTGACCAAGGGCACTTCTCGATGCGGCTCTCAACCAAACTTTCGTTGATCGGTCGCAAGACTGGAGAGCCCCTGCTGGTATCTGCTGCCGACATGACCTGCGGTCCCCAATGAGCAAGCTCCTTCTCGCGAATCAAGGTCGTGGCCTGGAAGCCGCCCATAGTTGGCATCTTGAGGTCCATCAGTACCAATGCATGCACGTCTGGAGTGAACTTTTCCACAGCTTCCTCGCCTGATGCTGCCTGATCGACCCTCGACACCCCAAGCTTCTTCAGCTGGTGAAAGAGGAGGTTACGATTGAAAGAGTTGTCGTCAACAATGAGAATCCGCTTCCCCGTCGCATTAATATCTTGGATGCTCGCCTTCGTCGCCAAACCCGGTCTTGACTTGGAAGCGCTGCTGATCGACGAACGCTTTAAAAGACTTTTGGCGGGCTTGTCGACAATGGGTGCCACTATCCTTTCTGGAAGATCCTCGATGGAGGACGACGAGGTTTGGTGAGTGGCGAGAGCAATCTTCGGAGCAGACCCATTCCTCTTGGCGAAGCGGACATGTGAGGCTTGCATCATCGTCTGGAGCTCTGGGCTACTGTTCCGATCAGAGTCGATAGAACTTTGACTGGAGCTCTCCAAGGAATCACTTGAGCTCAACGGTGACTTGCTTGAAATGGACGTGCAGGATAATGCTTCAATGCCCTGAGCAAATGACTTGGACGGGGTCGGCTCCTGCTTTGTGCAAGACGCGCCAGACGTGATCAAGGTGGATCCCGTGGCGGTCTGGAGCGGGCTGTCGGGGCACGACGAGTCGCCCTCGTTTACTGCAGCCTGGATGGTGATGACTTGCTTCTTGATGATAGCTCCCAAAGCTCTTTCGGTCACTGGCTTCCGGCAGAGAGAGATCTGGTAATACTGTCCCAGCGTCAGCAAGGGCTCCTGAGCCAGCGAAGGTGGGTGGCCGAAAGGATAAAACAGGATGATGGAGGCCTGTCGAGCCTTTCCGATACGTTCCTTGGCTCGAGCGATAAGCAGCTGCGATAGCTTCATCAGGAAGAGTCGCGTATGATCCTGATCCGTAAGCACAAGTGCGCATTTGGGTCGATTCGTGGTAGGGCTGATATCGATCAAATATACGTCGCCAAGACTGGCCAAAGAATCATCCACGCCAAAGTCTGCCTGCCAGCCATAGATGCATTCGTCGTATGAGAGACGTCGCACGCCTTGAGCTCTCCATCGTCCTGTGGCAGTGTTCCAGAGAAAGTCCTCAAAGTAGCCGCACTGTGAATGAAGGTAGTATTGCCGGCTGGAGAGAAAGGCGTGGTCGCGCGTGCGCAGCGTGATGTTGTTGGCATTGGCGCGAGTTACCTCTGAGGGCTGCAAGGTAAAGTAATCGCCTCCCTGACCTGGTTCTTTAGGTGTTCCGGCTGGGGTGGGTACCGGGGTAATTTTGACGCCTGCGAATGCGAGCGGAGTAGCGCTGCGGGCAAGACCAGGGGTGATTGGAAGCTTGGGCGAGGTCTGGTCCATCTCCAGAATACCATCGGACTGGAACGCAGAGGACACTGTCACAACGTGATCATAGCCGGGTGTGCGGAAGGCCAAGTACTGCTTCTCCATTTTGATGACAAAGCCAAACGTCGAGCCAACACCAAGTTCGCTCGTCACAAACACTGTGCCATCCATGATCTCGACAAGGTTTTTGACCAAGAACAAACCGAGTCCCGTTCCAGCCTCATGAGACTTGCACTTGCCGCCTTCGACCTGGCTAAACTCATGGAACAGCTTATCCTTTTGCTCGTCCGCAATGCCCTTGCCAGTGTCCTGGACGACAAACTCCACCGTGACAGAATCATCATCTTCCTCCTTCAAAGACACGCCAACATTGACATATCCGACATCTGTGAACTATTTATCACGCACAAACGATCAATAGCTCGTGTTAGCAATGTCGTTTTTTTTTGTTTTCTTCCATGTTATGTTCGATTCAAACACTGCAAGACATCGTACCTTGATAGCATTGGAGATCAAGTTGCCCAGGACCTGCTTGATAATGCCAGGGTCAGCGCGCACCAACTCGGGTACTTGTGCGCTAAAGTCGACCAACAGTTCGACCGTGCGGGTTCCGGACAGACCGGTCATCATCCTTGCAGTGTCGAGCACCAGGTCGTGCAGGTTGAAGTTTTGACTGCAGTTGGTCATCTTGGCCGCCGACACCTTGGATACATCCAGAAGCGCGTTCAGAATCGTCAGGAGCGACAATGTCGAGGAGTGAAGCAGCGAAACGGTCGACTGCGCGCTCGCACTCAAGGTCTGATCACTCATCAGGAGCTCCGTCCAGCCGATTAGAGCAGCTAGCGGGGTTCTATTCCGACACATAAGCACGAAAGTACATCAATATCAGCATAAGAGACGAAAAAAGGGGGGAAGGCGGGAGGGGCGGCATTGACTTGCAGAAGGAAACAAGATAGACAACTCCGGTTTACCTGAGTTCATGCGAAACGGACGAGACCACGCCGTCCTTTGACTTCGCGTTCGCAACAGCAATGTCTTTGAACAAATTCACATCCTTTACACACACCTCGACGCACCACTGGTACAGGCAGGTCATGGCTCCAATGAACAACAGCGAGATCCAATAGGCACCAAACCCTGCCCATAGCCGCGATGCCTCTTCCTCGGACATGGGCACATTCTAAACAAAAGGACAGCGAAAGTAATATTAATTTTAAAGCCTTGTGCAATTTGAGAGAAAAGATCTGAAAGCAAGGAAAGCTGAAGTTACCTTTGTCTTGGAGCGATACTCTTCAATTGATAAACAAATGACTGCAAGGCAAGTGGCCAGACCCACTTTTCGGCCGACAAGCATTCCGGTCACCAGTGGCAAGCCAAAGAGCAACGTCGTTTCCAGACTGGGCCCAACCAGGGCCATGGATCGAAATTGGAAGCTGAGAAAGATAGCGAAAAGGGCACTTGACAACACAAAGCCGCAAGTCCGTGTTGCACCTGTGGCGCCTTGGATCGCAGGGAGGAAGAACAGGAGGACAGAACATACCGAGATAATCGTCTGTCGATCAAAGACCAGTCCATACACACATCCTAGGCAAGCGGCCATCAAGGACACGCTCTTCACCAGCAAGAACCGCGCCAGGTTCTCGGATCCGCCAACAGTGGAAGAGGACGGATGGTCCCTAAGCCAGAGCAAGAACGAGCCGAATCCAATGTGGCGATAGCCATGCTTGTGGTCGACATTCTTGCTCGATACAAACGAAGGCGAGACGGCTTTGGAAGATGACGACCTTGTACTGCCGGGCGTACTGCTCTGCCGACGAAACAGATCACACGCGGTTGAGGATGATGAGGATAGAGACATGGACCGAGCTGCATCTTTTTCAGCCAAGGATGGTTTAGAACCTGCAGAACAGGGGCAATGGGCAGGACCAGAGAGCAATAAAAAAAACAAAGGAAGGATGGGTGGGTACCAAAAGGAGTTGGTTTAGTGCGAGAGCTCTGCAAATCCAATGACCGCCCCTTCCCCCAGCCATAGCATACTAATTCGCGGAAGTGACATGATCCTTTAGACGCAGCCGGGCTCTTACCTTTATCTGCTGAAGAGATGACATGCTCTGACAAAGTGGTAGAAGATATGACCGACGTAGAGGATGGGCTGGAGGCGCGCGGGCAAGCAGTAGGAAGCGCTTTGGTGGCAGTAGACGCTGCGGTCGCTGGGTGGGAGTCCCGTATTGATACGGGATCCGCAAGCGTGGCAGTGTGATTCTTTGCGTGGGCGAGAGGGTCGGTGTCGTCGCCTGGAGCTATACAAGCAGTGGTGGTGTTGGAACTCTGCTGGGCCCTTGCTGCAGCTGTGCTGGTGGTCATGCTGAAGGAAGTGGCCCGCCTGTCGGTAGTGTTCTGTGGACTATGGTCGCTGAGGTGGGTATTATGGTTGCTGTTGACGGTGAGATCACAGGCGAGGTCCGGGTCCATATCCGCACACGGTGCGAGGGGGCACTTGGGCTGGTGATGTTGAAGTACGCTACTGGGTGGTATTGGTAGGCTCTTCGTGTGCGTTTCTCTTCGCGTCTTGGGCTGTACTTAGTGCAGTTGGTGGGTGTCGTTTCTTAATGCAAGAAGAGCCAATATATAAAGCGATCGACGACGAGATGGATAGTCTGGCTGGTGGACGGCAGTACAGGAGAGGACAGAGGACAAGCGCAGAACAGAATGGAGGGGAACCGAGGGCAAACAAAAGAGACTGAGAGAGAGGGAGCGGGAGCGCGCGAAAGAGAAGAAAATGTTGTCAGTCAGTGAGTGTTTTGTGATCGGGCTGGCGAGTGTCTGTGCACGCATGCCTGCAGTGAAGCCGCGGAGGAGAGCGATGGTATTGATGTGCAAAATATTGACAAGAGGAGGACCATGGGAAACCCAACAGGGCTCTGGGCGAGGGCTATCCATCTCCATGTTGCACGTCATGCCATCGCAGCCGCGGGTGTCACCAACGAAGAGAGCTCTCTAACTATTGCTGGTGCATATGCATCTGCTATTCTAAGCAGGCAGCTATCACCTCTCCCACATACTTTCTGTCGATGGTGCTCTAAATGTGAGAGCAGGCATTGCAATTGATATCATTTCACGACCGATTGACCTTCATTCTCCCTCACCGCCCCCGCCTTCTTGCCCCACCCCCCGCCTTTCACCCTCGCTCTAGGCGTGCAGCAAGCTATATCCTTTCTCCCCTTTATGACTGCAATGTCACAAAGAAATAAAAAGGAAAAAAGCTTTTTCGAACCCTATTCCTCAAGGACAAACTCCCAAGGTCAACCCTATTTTTCCACTGACTCTCTCTCTCCCCCATTCACGCTCTCGTTGCACGAGAAGTGTCCACCAGTATGCGCCCATACATACACAACCGCGTAATGAGGCAGCTACGCTATATTGAGACACTGCCCTCTCGAGACACAATGACGAGTGTCTCCGGGGCTTGTGTCGACATGCTTAGATCCCCGTAAAGGTTGTTCTGTTGGATGACAAATGACGAATGAGGGAGACAGGAGAGGCAGGAGAGGCAGGGAAAATGTGGTAGGGGAAAGAGACAAGGCCCACGTCGATTGACGCACTCTGTCAGAGTCACGTTTGCTGAATGAAATGGAATGTGGAGCTAGTTGGAGCTAGTTGCTTGTGGTGTGTGAGGTGTAGATGTGCAAGCTGTCACATGGTGCAAATCGCTATGCTTGCGTGTGCGTCTGTGTGTCTGTGTATCTGCGAAGGCGTGTTGGGTGTTGGGTGTTGTGCTTCGTGTGTGTGGAGGCAGTTGGGTGCTGGAAAGAACAGGTGGATTTGTCAGACCCTATGACTTACTCTGCTGTGAAGGGAAAAAAGGATAAAAATGTGTGGGTGTCGTATTCCCGGGAAGGTAGCGAGCACAGGCAGGCGAAGGTGGCCGATGGAGCGAGTGCGGCGAGTGCGGTGGAACGAGGGTGAGGGTGAGAAGGGACGGACAGCGTCGAGCAGAGGAGAGTGGAGCAGAGTCGATGCTGTGCGGGTGAGGATGGGTTGCTGGCAGGAGGGATTAATGGAGAGCGAGGGAGAATGTGGAAGCAGAAAAAAAAGATTATTGGATGAGCTCGAATGGAAGGATTTTTGAATATGAAGGAGAAAAAGAGACAAGAGAGACAAAGAGACGACGAGGGCTATTTTCGAGCGGGATATACTATATACTAATCGCTCGTTCATTTTTTTAGTATATGCTGTAGTCCTCCGCTTATAAATGGCAGACAAAGACGTGCCATCGGGAATCATTCATTCATTCTCCCCTTCCCCCCCCCCCTCCCCCTCTTCCTCTCTTCCTCTCTTCCTCTTACCAATCTCTGTCATCTTTCTCAGAGACTTCATATCTATGGCTCCGCGTCCTTTTTATAGTAGAACGATAGCTAATAACATAGTGCCCTGACTGACTGAGGGCGTTCCCACTAAGAGGCACAAACTCACACACACACACACAGAGAGAGAGAGCGAGACAGGAGCAATGCTGAGGCAGGGAAAAACGCCTTTCCTGCCTGCCTGTCAGACGATTTGCGCGGCAGGTCCGAGGGTTGTGCAGTGTTTCCCTGGGCCAACAGCAACGCACAACACACCGAAACGCATCAGAGCAAGAAAGCTGGTGTGAATATGGTTGGAGGGATATGGCACGAAAAGCTCCTTGGCCAATAGACGATCAGTTCAATTCAATAATATATATATATATACTATGACATCATGACACATGCGGCCCGAATGACGTGCACATAGCACTGAAAGACACCTCTACCTTGCTTGACACGTACTTTTGCTTGACCGGAGAAGTTTTTGTTATCTTCCATCTCGCTTTATGAACAGCGGCAAACCTTGGCCTCAGCGAAGCCCATCGCTAGACCCATAGAGCGAGGGAAAAAAAATAAGGAAACAAATGCACAAAGATTCTATCGCCTCAACACTTGAACCTTCGCACACTCTTTTTTTTTTTAGTCGTTCTAAACCTTCACCTCTGTCGGACGTGCTCTTGATGACCGTTGAGCGCGCGCAGCCCTTAGCCCCTTTCAGAACGGTGTTTTTTGCGTCACCTTCATCATCATCATCATCATCATCATCTCTTCTTGAACTCATCTGAACTCTTTTAGTATGCCTTTACTCGTGCATGCAACATAAAAACAAGTACAAGCTATTTCTTTCTCTTTCATTTTTTGCGGCTGGAGAAGAGGGTCCTTTTCAATCCAACAAAGAGTCTCTCCATATTCCGCTCAAGGAGCCCCCTCGCATTTTGATCCGCATCTAACCAACTACCTATCCCTTGACTCTAATCCTCCCGCGCTACTCTTATCGACACTAAACTTCAGGGGGGGATGAGAGGATCATTTTACTGTGGTTTACCCTTCATATGGCCCGCCTTGAGAGAAGAGAACCCTGTCCTCCACATTTCGCGTCCATTTTTTTGATTCGACGCAGTAGAGGGTGGCCAACGACAAAAACAACAACATCAGGTTTTTTCAAAGCGCCAAATTGCAAGCTTTGACTTTCACGTCATCGTCATCATCGCGCCCCGTAGATCGCAACATGCAACTATCGCTGCTCTCTTGCTATTGGGCCGGGCTAGAATATCCTCGAGTGAGTTTGTTGAAGGGGGGGCAAAGGTCGCCCGAGCCAGATACCTCATGACAAACTGTCGCATGCGTGCTGACATCAAAGGGTCCCATTTCTTCCTTGTTTCTTATTCCTTTTCCTACATTCATTTTCGTGATGACCTTGCTAGCGAGCTATGTCATGGATGCATAGCACGCACAGCAGAGATCATCGTAATATGTCTTTTTTTTTTTTTTTTGCTGCTCTCATCAGAAACATACGGGTGTCTCAGAATATATTATGGGGGGCTGTGTGAGATGTCCGTTGGAACAAGTAATATATGCAAGGCAAGAAGGTCCCTGATCATCGCAAGGTGCCTTGTTGGTCATCATTCCACTCCCCTTGGACCGATGGGGCTCAGAAGTACCTTCTTTGCCTTTTGCCGAAAAAAAAGAATCTTTATTGCTTTAGTGTCGGCAATTGGGAGCATCATGTATGTGCATTCCTAGGACTAACAATATCGCGAAGCTTCACGGGTCACCCTCCTCAAAACTCACTTTCCTCAAATCGAGCTGTTCAGAAAGGCTTGCTTCGATGTTGGCTTCCGAAACAAGACGCAATATAGAGACCCCAGAGGAGGTTCCTTTTCATACTTCTGAAGCCTCAAATGCCGCCATATCAAACATGAACGGGTACTGTCCAAAATTAGCCTTGAACTCAAAGCCGCACTTGTCATTGGGAACACCACCGGTCGAGGTCAACCCATGCGCATAACCCGATCCTGATCCTACCCCTGCTTGCTCTCTCAGCATCGACAAAGGGCCGCCAACACCGCCGCCTCCGTCCACAACAGACACGCACGGATAGCAATCCAGCACATCGAGGTCATAGAACGCCTGACCCAAGCACTCGCCATTGAGCGTAAAGAACAGCTCACGCGACGCAAAATCAACACCGCATCCAACCACTGCCTCTGCTCGGAAGGCGGGTCCACGTGCACGGGCCTTCATCTTTCCAGACTGCGACCGAGCATGCAGACTCGATCGGTTCGATGACAAGGACAAAAAGTCGCCAAATTCACCAGAATACGCGTACGAGTTGGGTTTCCATCCTAAAATGTCTTTCATGTTCTGGTCCTTGCCGCACATTCCGACCATGAGCGTACTAAAGTACAGTTTACAGCGAGAATAAAACAAAAGTGTGAGCCATTGGCGGCACACGACCAGAGCTCGTCAACCTATCCTCCCTTCAAGGCTGGGAAAAGCAGCACTCGTTGTAACTTACCCAGTTTCTGTCGGGGGCATGTAAAGGATGGTAATCTCGAAATAGAACACATCCTTGTCGCGAGGAGAGACCTTTGGACCGCGGATGCACCCCGCGTCTTTACCTAGTGATAAATAATACGAATCAAATTTGGTTAGAACCAAAACGCGGGTCCCACTCCCTTTTCAGAAAATACACGGGCATGGTGTTCGAACATGAGCCTTGCTTACCACTAGCAATGACCGATAATCCGTCTGCAAGAATCTGGAAAACCTTATCGTTGCGGTCACCATTGTTCCAGGTAAGGAATGTTTGCGGGTGAATCGGCTTGGACATGACCCTCTATATCAACGGAATAATTCACAAGGTCAGGAAAAAAGCTAAAGGAGATACCCACAGAGCCCTAACAGGACATTGCATCATCCCTCTGCTCACCTTCTTGTAATCAACAATATTGAACAAGAACGTCTGATCTCCAAAGTTGGCATTGATCTCTGTACCAGCCTGAGAGAGTCCAATGGCAGGGTATAATGGGATCGAGTCCTTCAAAAACCGGAACGCCACTCCGAGCATGTCACCGTTAAGTGTGAAAAACACTGCTCGGTCCAAAAAGTTGACTCCACATCCAACTGTGTCGCCCTCGTTATACTCAAACGAGTACTTGATGTTCTGCTTGCCGTTTCCGAAATAGAGGAATCCGTCATCGCTATGATATCCCCACGAGTTCAAGTCCCAACCTATCCATTGAAGATAATTGTGCTTAGGATACAACACAAGACAGGGCCGAGATGGCGAATAGTTTGATGTCACTCAAGTGGGGAGGTCGGATCCTTACCAACTTGGCAATTCTTGCGAAGTGACTTGCTGGCTATACCAACACTAATCGCGCTGTTGCCCTTGAACCGATCAATAACAATCTCAAAGTAAAAGACACCCGATGAGGGATTGATGGGATGGTTAGCTGTGACCGAGGCCGAGACGGTCATGTCGTTCTTAAAGTCAGCTACAAGAAGAAGAAAGTGGGTCCGATGTCAACGTCAGTATGTACAATCAAAAGTAAGAAAAAATGTCTTCAAGAACGGGGTTGAGCTTACATCGATATTTGATGTAGCTGCCTTCCACATCGAGCTCTGGCGGCGCTGCATCATGGTCCCAGGCATCTGGAGGAGACACGTAAAGCGCAGGGTTGTCCACAGAATAGTAGTTTTGGACCTTTGTTGACGAAACGGCCACAGTGCTGACTGCAACAGGAAGTCCAAGGTTTACTACTCCTGAATTGCTGGCAGAAGACGATGTCGATCCAGACGAGGCTACAGGGACAATGGGACTGGAGGACTCCTCAAAGGACATGATAACGGGTGCGTCCGCAGGTAGGTCATGAAGCGCGTGAGGCCCCGGCTTTGAATGTCTGATGATCGTATCCTCAGGTTCTGTAGCGTTTGAAGCTGTATGAGAAACGCCTGTGGAACCGTTTCCAGCAAACTTTGAAGCTGGAGGATGGGCATCATAGTGCATCCCTACAGACTGTAGTTGATTATACTGCACAGGAGGCGACGCTGGCGAGTAATGGAGCGCAGTCTGACTTTCCTGAGTGAACGAGTAGGCTTGCTGTTGGTAGTGCTGGTGCTGCTGGTGCTGCTGGCACTGCTGGCTTTGACTCCGATTCTGATTCTGATGAGAGAGTGCAACGCCAGAGTCTGCACGGTAGGTGCTTTCCGCATGATCCATGATAGGCCCAGGAACATCTGTACTGAAGCCAGGCAGTGAGAACGCGTGCATAAAGTTGGAGGCCATAGAATATCCAGCCGCTGCGGGGCGTTCAATTATGGGCGAGGGTGGTGCTGCGTGAACTGTGGTGGCTGGCATGGAGCTTGGAGGGCTTTCGAACGCGTTAGGAAGAACGGCCGAAGGTCCTTGGACAGGACGCGGTGGAATAATGACTCGACCAACACCGGCTGCCGACATCATCAGCTCGTCTGGAAGCTCTGAAGGCAACTCATATCCGACAACTTTACAGTTCACTAGGTGAAGACCCGCAATGAACTGTGTTCGGCTTAGCACAGGTCTTTCTTCCGGGTTCAGAAGTTGCCTATGTATGGATGAAAGGAGGTGCTCTGCTGATCAGTACTGAGCATCTACACATCATGATTCAGAACTTCATATCGGCTCCCGTCTGCTTACCATATCTTGTACAGGTCGCTATTCATGAGCCCCAGCGTCATGAAGACCTTTCCTGCAATGTCGGCTACAAGATTTTAGGCATGATCATCCAAAACGAGGAACTGTTAGCACCTGCAGCAAAGAGTAAGGGAGAATCAACTCATAACCTAAAGGGCTTACAGGAGACACATTCTTCAGCGGGTCGTTCCCAAAGACTGAAAATTCGCTCGTAGGTTGATTGCTCCTGTTCCGTGAATGTCCACTCAAACAGGGTTGCCTCCAGTTGCGGGAGCTCAAGGTTTTGAGCGCTGTCATGTTGGTCAGCAGATATGCTAGCTCCGGTTGGCTGATGCTGTAGATCCCGACTGCTAGAAGGAATTCGTACCTCCTCTTGTGATCGTTCAATAGCAACATGGGCTACAGCGTCCGTCTCGCGGAGCTGTTCACGTCTGCTGCTGCTACTGCTGCTGTCTGTCCTTTTGACCTGGTTCATGAGTTTGTCTGTTGCTGGCCTTGTTGCAGTACTACTGCCGGAACCTGATCTTGAGAGCGTAATGCTGGACTGGAGCTCCCGAATGAACGCGCTGACACCATCATCAGCCTTGGCGATAGTGTCTCCTTCGTCGACCTCGTCTTCGTATTCGTAGCCTTCACTATCAGCCTCAGCTTGCTCCTCGAAATCAACAAGGACAGATTCTGCGGGCATTGAGGGTTTAACAGCCAGAATGATCTCCTCTGATATCGTCAAGTTGGTGCCGGATACACCTGCCTGAGGATGATTAACCTTGGCAGCTAGTAAAGAAGCCGGCTTGGGCGCTGGAACAGGGGGAGCTCCACCAGCTACACTGTCGTTCCTTCTCAGAGAGTCAGATGGAGACAAGGCTTTCCAGAGCGGCGATGTTGGACCGGGTGTTGTAGGGCTCAGGGGTATGAGAACTCCATCGCTGTCATCTCTCTTTGAAAAATGCGCAAAGTCTGACAACTCGTCCTCTGATTGGGCTGTATGAATATGCATGGTCGCCGGTGCTCGCTTGTGGAGGCTGCCTGAGGATCGAAGATGGCTACTTTCAGGAATGGATCCTGCTTCGTCCTTGGGTATACCAAAATCCATACTTGTGTTGGACGCGTCAAAGTCCGAGGGCATTGTCCAGTTGCTCATGGAGAACGAAGTGGAGGCTCCAGAGAGTGATCCCATTGCGGACGAGATGGTAGAGGGTTCCTGTATGGTCGTGGTAATGGTAGCGGTGGTGCTTGTATGTGACTCTCCGGATGTTGTCGCGACTGCGGCTACTGCTGCAGGGGACATGGTAGGCGAAAGAAGAGGAGGCGACTTCTCTTCAGAGTCGGCTCCAACTTTCGGTTCCATCACTGCTGGTTTCGACCTCGATTTAGGGGGTTCGTCCAGTACTGTGAGTGACGACTGTTCCGAGAGCGCGTGAGGAAGATTGTCGAGCTCCGTCAGGGCAGACTGCTCCTCGAGGCTATAAGGTAGGTCATCCAGAGTTGTCAGCGCTGACTGTTCCTGGAGCGAGTAAGGCAGATCATCTACGACTGTCAGTGACGACTGTTCCTCAAGAGCGGAAGGGAGGCCGTCGAGTTCCGTTAGCGAAGACTGAGCCTCCAGAGGAAAGGGCAGGCTGTCGACCTCTGTGAGAGATGACTGCTGTTCGATTGGTGCCGGGCCATACCGCTGACCGCAGAAGGTCAGATTGCTGTCTTGCATGGCTGCTGCTGCTCCTGTTCCTGAGTTCAGCCTGGAGGCATGCTCCTGTGATGAGACTGAGGTGAAGTCGATCTCTGTCAGCGAAGACTGTTGCTCGATCGCGGAAGGCACAGCCTGCTGCTGCAACCCTTGAAATTGCAACGACGAATAGGGACGCGAGATCCTCGCATGAATACCACCGGCTGCTGCAGCTGGCGCAGGATCGAGTGTCGTCAGTGAGGATGCACGCTTATAGGAAGAGATTGAAGTGGTGTCCGTCAAGGAGGATTGGTGCTCGACGGGGGTTGGGCTAAGTGGCCTGCTGGCTGCCGACGGAAGAGGGGAGGCAGGCTGCATCGGACTCGCGTGGTTAACAGTGGATTGGCTCCATGGCTGTGCAGAGGAGACGATAGGAGTAGCTCCCATGACACTGCCGGGCCGACTCTGCTGCTGCATCGCCAAGAGCTGGCTCTGCCGCTTCAGCTCCTGTTGCAGCTCAGTGTGAACATCGAGCGGCGGTTTGGGCTGTTGCTGGATTGCGGAATAAGGAGAGGGCGAGGGCAAAGGTGACACCGGTACTTTATACTGGAAGGAAGGCGACTGGGCCATGGAGGTAGACACCTCGACTTTGATGTTTTGCTGCGTCTGTTGCTGGTGCTGGTGTGTCTCCCAGTTGTGCACCTGGCTGTCTGTCATCTCGGCTTTGTACAACGCTGGCGCAGGGACAGAAGCAGGGGCGGCGGCGGGGAGTATTGGGGATGCGGAGCTGATGAAACCGGCAGTGCCGCCTGCAGCGGTGGTGGGGAGACTCGCAGGCGCCGTGGAGCCTCCAGCTCCGGCAGCAAAGTTGGAGTAGTAGGGCGACACGGGTGAGGACGCGTGCTGCTGCTGCTGCTGATAATGCTGGTGTTGGCTGTAATATTGGGCAGTGTGCCCGGCGGAATTGGGCCGCGGAGGCTCTTGTGCGGCATAGTACTGCTGTTGTGGTTGTTGCTGCTGCTGCTGTGGTGGTGGATGCTGTGCATGCTGCTGGTAGGGCGGAGGAAGCTGTGTGGCAGGATGGGCTGGATGGGCTGGATGGGCGGGATTGCCCTGCTGCGGGTATGACCATGGGTACTGCTGGTGTTGCTGGTTGTGCTGGTTGTGCTGCTGCGGGTGTGCGTAGGGATGCGGGAGTGCGGCGTAGGGATGCGGGCTGGCCTGTGCAGGCACGTATGGCTGGGGGTGGCTATGCCCCGATGGGTACATGGCAGCGTGGATGACAGACACGGGCAAGGAGCGTCAATGGATGGATGGAGAAGAGAAAAGTGGTGGCAACAGCAGGAGGCAAAAAGCATTCAGGGGAGGGGGGGGAAATACTTTTATTTTTGTATTTACACAGCTCGTTCTGACTCTAGCACGACCCTCTGCTGCACAGCCCACGCGCAGACAAGGTCGAGGCGACTCTCTCGGCCATCACAGAGGCAGGCTGCACGTTGCACCAACCCTCCCGCAAAGGTCCTCCTCGACTGCAGCAAGCAGGTGGGAAATAAAAAGAAAAAAGTCGACACCATGGGCGAAATAGTGACATGCACAATGTTTGTCTGTTTGGCTTTCGGTGGAGCCTGTAGTTCGATCACAGTGTCGCACATCACCAGCACACCAGCCCGACTATGACTACGAGATCGTGCACACAGACATTGACCGCCGCGTTTCCAGATCCTTGATCCACCCCACCACCGTCACCAGCCGCTGTCGCACAGAGGTCATCTGCAGCACCCCATACTTCTGATCGCTACGCACAGGCAATATCGACGCCACCCAGAATGAAAAGAACTGGCCGTCGTCCTCCACCATCTCGCCAAACTCGCGCTGCAGACGATGCGTGTCCTGCGGTCCCAATCGCTCTTGCATGTGCGCCACAAACGAAAGCAGGATCTGCATCAACTGCTTTCGCGACAGTCGATCCGGGTCCAACTGCTGTAGATCCTTCAACTCCACTTGGTCTGTGCCTGGTGCTCGGGATGACGAAGATGATACTGATGCTGATGCTGATGCTGATGCTGGTGCTGATGCTGATGCTGGCTCCGCGGTCGATTCTGCTGTTGCTATTGCTGCTGCTTCTGATGATGATGTGGACGCCGAAAGGGTTCCAAGCAAAGATCGCTCGCCAAGCTCATCAGCCCCCTCCGTACCTTGCTCCTCTCCCTGCTCCAGCTCTGGCCCCTGTCCGAGTTCCTGTTCCTGTGCCTGCCCCTGTTCCTGCTCGTGTTCGTGTTCCTGTCGGTATTTGCCAGACTGTTCTCTAAAAGCCCCAACCTCTTCCCGCAGTCCAGTATCATCTTCATCAACAGCATTCTCATCATGGTGGTCGTCCTCGCCCGTCTTTTTGGTTTCGATAGCTACCACCTCAACAGCTTCAGTCTCTGCTCTCTCAGCCTCCTTCTGCTTCTGCGCAACAGCTTCCAGCACGGCCTTTTCAAGTCCCACTTCATGCTCCAAGGGTATATCATGCACGAGCTCCACTGCCGTCGCCGTGTAGTAGCCATCCATCATCGAATACGTCAACACTTGAAACCGCGACAGACCTACCGTCTCCACCAGAGCGCGTCCATCCGGCAAGAGTTCACATGACAGCACTTTGAGAAGAGTACCAAACGCCATGCTCGGTTCCCACGCAATCTTGTCCACGTCATGATCCTTCCTGCGCCGAGGAGGCAGAACCATGCCAAACATCTTGCTCTCCGTCTTGAGCACGTTCCGCAGCATCTTGCGATACCTTGGTTCAAACACGAGCAAGTAACACGGCATCCGAGGGAAAACGAGCGAATTGATAAACAAGGGTGTCGCTGCCAGCATCGGTTCCACCTCCCGTTCCTCGGCTGTAATCTCGACCTCCTGTTGTTCCTTCCTGAAGAGAAAATCTTTGTGGTTGTGGGGGTTGGGGTTGGGGCTGGGGTTGAGATTGGGGTTGAGATTGGGGTTGCTGTTTTTGCTGTCCTTGTCATTGTTGGGTAGTGGATGATTCACTAGGTACTGCAAGAAGCGGACCAGAGTCTTATTGGGCCTCTGGTTATGGTAATGCATATAAAGGGGCAGCTTCCGTCGACAGAGCGGGCACGTTGGCTTGTGATCCAGCGAGGTGATGAGGCAACTCTTGCAGAAAGTGTGCCCACACTCGGTCGTCAAGGGTTGCTCAAAGTCCAGAAAGCACACCTGGCACTCAATCTCTTGCTGGATCTTGGGTCGGACCACGTCCAGAACCGCGGAAATGTTGTGATAAAGCGCAAGGGGCGAGGGATCCTCCTTGATGAGAGGCAGGCTGCTGTTGGTGGATCCTACAGGAGTGACTTCTTCATATGGATCAAAGAGACCCTCCAGTGTTGGACTCCAGGTCGGGTCCAGTACTGTGCTTCCGTAATAAAGCGTGTCTGGCTGCCTGTGTGCCTTCAAGTAGTCACTGTCCTCGCTCAGAATGTTGGCCAACGTGCCAGACTCTAAGCTCGCTGCGCGAATGGCACTGGTGAGGTTGGTGAGGGTGACATCGATGGAGAGCTCGTCAGTCGAGTGAACACCGTTCCTGGAGCAGGCCTTGAAGGGACAGCGGATCGCACTGGTATAGTTGATTGTCTCTTTAGGCGGAAGACAATGCTGGCAGACGGTGAAGCCGCATGGGAGCGTGAAGGGTCTCGCGAGCAGCTGCTTGCAGGTCGGGCATTGCAGCGGACGATAGGAGCGGGTGGGGAAAGAGAGTGTGCTAGAGGACATGACGAGGATGGGGGGGATCTATGCTTGTGAAGGATGAAAGGAAGGCAAACATATGCCGGCACAGAGTGGGGCAAGTCCAGGTGTAAAGACAGTAGTAGTCTCAAGAGTCTCAATGCAAGGCCAAAGAAGAACGACGCTGTTGGCGCTGCTCGCGCAATAAGACGGCAAGACGGAGGGGTGGATGAAGCGACTTTGCGCGCAGGGATGTTTTTTTTTTTTGCTTTTGATGAGGAGTTTGATTAATGGGGCTCTGACGAGGATGGCAAACGGATTAGTTGAACCGAGGTTGGAGGAATGAGATAAGTCAAATACAGTACAGACCCATGTTGGGGCGAAGCGAACCACTATGACAAAGTCACGCCTACCTGGCTTACGCCTCAGGCACGAACGTCGAATCAGGGTCCGATGAGCTCCGACCCCAAGTGACACCCCCGTCGCCAAATACCCCAAATTGCGTCTGCGGCCCTTCCTCTACACGACTGACATGTTGGCCCCCCTTGCTGCAACAGCTTGCAATGATCGCCCGAGAGGTTGGACGAGCGGATATATTGAGTTTACTTCGTCCCACCATCCTTCGTCCTGATCCTTCCGCCACTCTTCAACGAGACCTTCCTTCCACTTGCTACTATGAATACTCTTCAACAAGTCCTTCCACTTGATAATATGAACATTTCTTCATCGAGATACAGGCATCATATACATTTTGCTTTTTTTTTTTACTTGGTACTTTTGGTGAGCGAAGAGGCTATAGATATCATGAGTCGTAAAGGATGCAGACAGGAAACAGCAAAAAAGGAGCAAGCGATACAATAAAATATAGAAACATTATGATAAAGGAATTGTACAACCGGACGCCGATCAAACGGATGTGAATGACCAGGGCAAACGGTGAAAGTCAAGAAACTTTTTTTTTCGTCCTCCGGCTGCGCTGGAGGGTGGAGGAAACAAGAAGCCCCTTCCTGTTGTTGTTGTTGTTGTGTTTCGAGTCTAGCAAAAAAAAAATGGAGTCGTGCCGGGATCGTTACGGAGGTCATCAAAGGTTCGTGCCGAGGAGGGGGGGAGGTGGTCGTAATGAATCGCCGAAGAAAGGATGGAAGAAAGGATGGAAAGGAAGGAAAGCAAGTTTTTGGTCTCTTTGCGCTTTGGCCACAGACCGCCGTAGAAAATGCCTTCCTAGTGGTGCAGGACACAGACACAGAAACAGACAAAAGCCATCGTAGAACGAGAAAGAATAGTAGACGTGTGTGGTATATATATTTCCATCATATAACAGAAATAAGAATTAGGGAACAGGAGGACGACGATAGAAAAACAAGGGATGCAAGGGAAGGGCACATAATATAACTGTATGGGATGAGATGAGACGGGATGAGATGAGAAGGGTAAAAACGTCGTTCGATGGGCGCGACAGGAAGATGAAGTGCGAAAAGGGAGAATGAAAGGGAGAACGAAAGAAAGACGTGCGCATCAGCTTTTAGCTGACGTGAAGATTCATGACTCCCTCGGCGTAGCAACTCTCAAATGCCAGTGAAATGTCGTCGTCGTCCTTCATGATGATATAGTCGTCGTCCTCGTCCTTGTATCGAAGACGCAACGGCTGTGAGTCCGAGCGACGGCATCCACAGAGGCGAATCTTCTTCTCCACCCGCTCAATCAACTCATTGTATCCAATCTGGATTGGCACCACAATCAAATACGCATCCTCCTGGAAATTGACCTTAATCTTGAGCTGAGGCACTCCCGCGCTCAGATTGCTGTTCGAGGGTTGTTGACGCAGCGTACGACTGACATCAGGCCTGGGAGAACTGTGGCGAGAAGGTATAGTGGGGACGGCTGGAATGTTGAACGTGCTTCCGGGATAAGGGGTCGTGGGGGAGTTGGGTCCGCTCGAATTGGATGGGCGACGATGGTGCGCCAGCGAAGGCATATCAGGCGCGTTGTGCCAAGAAGGGTTGGCGGCGGCATGAATGTTGGGGCTACTCTGGGCACGAACTCGGAGTTGACCAGGAATTGGGGGCACGGGTGGGGGCGCACCTGGCGTGGCATTGTAAGAGTATCCTGTCGAGGCATTTCTGGAAAGAGGCTGTCCAGGGGTATAGTCGTCCGATCCATCGTGGGACATAAACCTGGACATGGTCTCCGACATGGGCGAATGTCCCTCGCCATTGCTTCGGCGCTGCCACGAGCTGCTACTGCTCGTCGAACCGCGGGGATTTGACACTGTAGGAGAGGCAGGATAGGACGAGGGAGGGGAGTAAGGATACTCTCCTGGGGACATGACTCCCATCGCAGTGCTCGAGCTGCTTGTCGTGCGAGGCAAGGGGGGCAATGACATACCAGGTGATGGCCGCCCATTGGCGGCAGCGTGGGCCGTGTAGCCGCCTGTGCGAGAGTTCCATGAACCCACCGGATGGACCGAACCGTCCTCGGTCTTGGCTCGGGGGCGCGATCCAAGCATCGTTGGCTGGGAGGACAAGCCATAAGGAAGTGAGTTACTGCGGTATCCTCGAGGCTCATCATAGCCATCTTCCTCATCGCCGTCCAGGTCGTCGTCCAGGTAATCGTCGTCATCGCGGTAGAAAGACGATTGCTCGTGAGACATGGTGGGAACGCCAATAAAGTTGGTGGTCGAGACAATGTTGGCTTTCTGAGCGTTAGCCTCAGTCACCAGCTTGTCAAGAACGCTGTGCCACTTCTTGAGCTGGTCGTCGTTACGGCATCGAAGCTCGAATTCCTCGGCAGCAATGTTCCACACCACATGGAGGACATAGGAGCCAGAGACAGAGACAGGTAGGATCGACTTGATGTTGTTGATATAAATACGGCCGTTCAAGTGAAGAGTGGGCTTGGGTTTTGCGCCACGGGGCAACGGCTTGGTCTGCTTCTTCTTGTTGACAATCTCTTGACAGCAGACCAGAATCTTTTCAAACAAAAAGACCTCTAGCTCCTTCTCGGAAGAGCTACGAGGGTTCAAGAGCTTGTCGTGCAGGAGGAGCGCACCAAAATCTGACACAAGCTCGCCGTCCTTCCAGGCGACCTTGTGCTGCAAAGCCTGAGCAATGAGGTGGTTGTCCTGCTTGCGGTTGGTCTCGTTGATACGGTCAGCGACACGCTTGATCGAGCTCTGACCCTGCACCAGGTCCCTGTAGTGGGGGAACTCGGGGTCGGTCAGTTTGATGAGCTCGTGCATGAAGAGAGGGTACTTGCAGATGCGCTGCACGGGCTTGATGAGCTGCGAGGTGATGCCGTGGATGGGCTCCATAAGATGGGCCATTTTCTAATAAGTCGCAGACAAAACAAAAAAGTCAACGGCTGCTATTTTTGTGGTCTCGCGCGCGCATGGATCGCAACCCATTAATAACCATCGCGCTGGTTGGCTGGCAGCCACTTACCTGAAGTTTGGGAGACTCGCTCAGAATGAGCTTGCTAGCCTCGTTGAAATTGGCACAGAAGGGCTCATAGACAGCAAAGGCCTCCTCGTGCTGGAGAAAGACCTGACCAAAGTTCTGGTCTTGGGGCGCGAATGCAGCGTTGGTCTCAACAGCGATCAGGAAGCGGCGCTGAAAGTCGACGAGGGCGTTGAGGTTGGCAAAGATAAGGTGGATGGTCTCGGGGGAGATGACGGTGCCGTCTGACTGCAGTGCGCGCATGTAGCTCTGCAGGTTCTCTAAATCTTGCACGTAGCTTCGCTCTGTCTCCAGAATCTCGTTCACGACCTTGGCGCGGTTGTCTGTAGGCTTGGCTGGGTCAGAGTTGCGCTTGGTGCGTCGAGCCCTCAACAGACCCTGGTCTTCCATGCGATCGAGGACCATGCTGACGGTTTTGATGACCTAATATCCATAACGTCACGAAGCATGATCGGTGCGGTGTTATTACGAGAGTCGTCAAGTCATCAAGGTCATAAAAAAAAGAAAATTGACCGGAGGACAGGAGGACAGGAGGACAGGAGAAGGACAGATGCGGTGCAAAAAAATAAAAAGTTTGTGTGCTGGGTGTTGTTGGTGTTGATGGTGTGGTACAGGCGCAGCCGAGTGGTGGGTGACCACCTGGTGGTTTAGGACACAAGGCCGGTTACAATATTGAGGGGATTTTGTAGACATCGCTGGAATTTGGAGGTCAGGTGAGGGGCAAAAAAGGGGAGGGACTGGAGAGGACACAGAACCAACATACCTTGACAAAACCGTTCGTGTCGTCCTGGTACAGCTCTGAGATGGTGAAGAGATCGTCCTCGCTGAACTGGAGCTCTTGGCGACACGCCACAAGAAAACGGAAGACGGAGGCCTTGCAGGCATTGACGTTGCTGAGACTCGTGTCAGCATTGTTGATTTTCAAGGGCTCCTTCGGGCGAAGGCCGTTGAAGATGCAGGCCAGAGGTGAACCTAGACGGAACAACCCCCAAAGCTGATGCACAGGGTCGTTGGGGCTGGAGCCAGTGCTCGAAGGAGTGCCGGCCTGGGTGCTCTGGAGCATCTCTGGATCCAGATACTCTTCAAAGTCAGGCACGCCAGAGAGACGCTCCAGAAGGTTCAAGCAGGACTGGTAGAGCGAGACGACCGAGTTGCCTCTTGACAGAGGGGGTGGGGGCTGGTCGACAAAGGTCGGGGCGAGCGGCATGGTGGTCGGTATCTTTTTTGTCTGGTTGTCGATTCTATGGGTCTATCTTACAGGACTGCGAGGATGGAGTTAGGTATGTGAGGAGGTGGGGGGCAACTGCTGTGTAGGGGGTGGGTGGGTGGGTGGATGAGTGAGTGAGCACAGGGGGGGGGATGATGGGCGCGAGGGTACAATAAGAAAAGACGACTAAGCAGCAGCGAACAGCTAGCTGTTGAGTGGGAGAGGAGGGAAGCGACGAAAAGAGAAAGGAATGAGGATGACAAGAGATGAAGAGAGGTGTGGAAAAGAAAAACCAGAGAGCAGTGGTGGATGGGGGATGATGAGAATTATAGACAGGAAATGGAGGAGCGAGAGTGGACGAGCATCTGCTGACAAAAGAAAGGGCAAAGAGGACTAAGGGGGTCAAGGGGAACCAACGAGAAATATATATAAAAAAATAAGAAATCTCTGACCAATCACAGCTGGGTCAGCGACGCTTAGTACCAGACCCGTACTTTCATGTTCATACTTGCCAGCAACCAGGTCCAATCCTACACTCACTTTACGCTCTCTCACACACTCTTGTGTGCTCCAACTCTAACGCCCTTCTTTTTTTTTATCCGACCGCTCTCTTTTGAACTATGCGCCCAAAAGCGGGAAACGGCATTCTGCTGATGTATTTACAATACTGCTCTCCGTCACCCACCATTGCTCATTTAATAAGCGAGACAACCTTCATTGCAACCAAGCAACGACAAGGCACACTGGTGGCACAAAGGCCATTGTATGAAAAAAAGGAGGGTGCAAACAGGGATTCACAACCTGGCCCTCATCTCACCTAGCCTCTTCAGGCACAAAGGCAAAAAAAAATTCAAGCCGACCTGACCAACAAAACACTGCACAAACAATGTGTACGGGTAAAGAGTAAAGAAACTGAAAATGGCCGTTGTCAATAAGGAGGCAAGACATGTCCTAACTAGTATTCGGCTCAATGGCACTTGTCCTCGGGAGAAAAAAAAAGTGAAAAATGGAAAGGGGAAGGGAGGTCAACTAGCGCAAATAGCGAGGGACAGAAATGAACGGTGCTTTGGGCCGAGAGAACGGAAAATGCTTTTGCGTGCTTGGATGCCCATGGAGCGAGAGAGGTTGAAGGGGGGACATGGCTGCAAAAAAGGGTTGGTTCCAAATCGGCTATTTCAGCCTGTGTATGCGGTGTTATTCCACAGATATTAAGTCCAAGAAGAGAACTGTTGAGAGCATTGACAAAAGATTTCGAGAGATATGAAAAGAGCTCACGACAAGTTTTCGGGAAAAGGATAGAGTTGCGTTTCGCTTACAATGGGGTGGTCAAAGGAAAGGTCGGGACAGGATGGGAGCGATGGAGACCATTTGAACATTGGTTGAGGGTGGGAGTGAGGAAACAAAGCTTGAGCTTTGCGCACATGAACATCTGATGGGCCAGCAAGTTACGAAGAGGACGCAGAAAGGGAGCGGATGGGCTAGCAAAACTGGGGCTGTTGGCTGCACTAGGATAGAGCTTTGAAGGCCACGTATAGGCCTATGAGGTATGTTGGTGTCTCCTTCCTTACCTTTTGATTCCCAAGTTCAGGGCAAAAGGGAAGACCAGGGAAGCCCTTGTGGAATGCAAGCGTCTGCGCTTTTCGCGTTGTGAAGGGGAAAAGAGGGCTGATGGAACCAGCAGGAGAGGGCAGAAGAGACAGCGCGCAATGAATGGGGACAGCGAGAGAAACAAGAGGGACGGAGGAGATGACAGACGCAGGGACGAGAGAAGGCGAAAGGAGGAAAAGGGAAAAAAAAGAACGGACGGGGATTGAGGAGCGGGATCGAAAAGATGAAGGATGGTCTTCGCTTTGCCTACGTACGAACGGTTTAACCTTTGCACGTACGGCCACCGTCCGTTTGGACCGGGTCACAACCGGGGGGCATCCTTGCTGTTCTGTGAGTGAGCACAGACGCCACCATTAGGGTTCGCCGGCTCTACAGGACGTTGCGCCCTTATCGCCCCTGGCCGGGCAGGCGCAGGCGGGTGCTCTTGTTCACCTTATCTTGTGCTTCGCAGTGTGCAAGTGCAGCCACAGTATCGCACATGAAGATACATGGTGTCTTCATGTCTTCATGACCCTGTCTGGCGTTGTTTGTGCACAAGTCTCACTCCAATGGATCTGACAATGCAAACTATGGACATGAACTATGAAGTAGTAGTACTGCACTTGTATGAAGTGTGGACTAGCCGTCTCTCTGCTGCTTCGCCCACAACCAGAAGGGTTAGTAGGGTCTATGTAGAAGTGAACGGCGAAGCTGGACGATCATGCAACAAAGACTCTTCTACTGCTATGCTGCCCATCCTCCCCCTTTCTGTGCAGTCAAGCAGCCAGCCACTGATGAAGCGACCCCTTTTTGACTCCTTTCAACCAGTCTCCTGTTTCTTTAGCCTCCTCTTCCTCCGCGTCCACTTTTCAACAGAGAACTCGTTGCTCGTACACACCCCTCTTGCCTCATCGCACCTTCGCTCATTCACTCTCGCAAAAAAAAAAGAAAAGTCGCCATCACAATGTTGGGCCAGACCAGGCCAAAATCTCATTTATGCCTTTGTCTAGTCGGCTTCCTACTCTTGTCCTTCCTCTCGCACACGGATCACATTTTCGTCCGAGAGGGGCACTGTCTAGGTCTCGCTGCCGCTCAAAACATTCCCTTCTTCAGGAAACCCGGACCCAACCCAGCTGTAGTCGCAGATGAAAAGCAGGTCGTCGCCAATCTCAAGGCCTTGTCATCGACGGATCCACAAGCCTCGGCTGGTGAAAAGTCTCAAGGAGGGACGAAACAGAAGCAGGTGCGCGTATCCAAAGGGAAAGGCTTCGAGGACCTCCCTGGCAATACTGTGGCAGAGGGAGCTGTAAGTCAGGGCACGAAGAAAAGCGAGGGCAAGAAGGCAAAGAAGATAAAGAAGAGCAAGACCAAGAAGGAAAAGGAATCGACGCGACAAGTAGAAGACATCATTCACGAGCATGACCACGCTGACAACGACGCGTACGACGATATTGTGTGGTATGACGGGCCCCATCGGGACGATGAAGACGAGCACGAACATGGCGACGAGCATGGGTATGAGCACGACTACGATGATCATATAGATGTGGAGGAAGACGACAGTCACCACCACGGCTACGAGGAAGAGGAGACGGATGAACTAGGTCAAGACGGGGTACCTGCACGCGCCCAACACCCGGTTGAGATCAAGCCCGAGGTCCTGGCCAACCTTAAAAATATCGGCGGAGTGAACCCACGATTCGCAGAGGCAAAGGCGGGGTCGAAATCGGAATCTGAAGCTGAACGCTCAGGTGCAGGCTCCGGATCACCCGAGGCAGCCCTGGAGAGCCTCTCCTTTACCCAGCAGTACCTCAACAATAATCACAAGCATCAGGGAGGCGCAGAGGTCTTTCACCATTCTGGAGCCGACATCCTCGAAGGAACCATCTCCCCACAAGAGTTCTGCCTTCGTCTGAAGCATGAGTGCGAATCCACCTGTCGAGAATTTCGGTCTCAGATCGTGCATCTTCCTACGACGTGTGCGGATGGCAGTATGGCCGAACTGCTGCTCTGGGGGAAGTGTTGCCAGCTTGGTCAAGTTCATCGCACACACAAGCTGACGACCACACGACAAGCTGAATTGGCCGAGCATCATGTGCGATGGCAGCAGAAACGTCATTTGGCACAACAGGAACTGGATCAACAAAATCTACACTAAGAGCAAAACAGAAGGAGGCCATCCATGATGGCGCTATTGTATTAGGCGATATCTATAGAGGGATAAACTGTCTTCCACGGCTCTTTTATCGTCGTGTGCCTTCTGCCGAAAAGAGCTCAGCAGCACGCGCTCGTCGCCGAGCACTCTCCGGGCTGTCCAGTGAGCCTCGAGTCAGATCATCCCCTTGTTGCTCCCCTCGAACAATGTCCAGTCCTGTGACAGAACCACGGTCAGACCCACCCCGATCAACACTGGGTCGGTTGTACTCCTCGCGGTAAGATTGCATGTTGGCACGGGGCGGAGTCATGGATCGTCGAGATGTAAAGTCATCGCGATCGTTCACAAATCTGGTCCTGGATCTTGGAGGCTCCAATTCCTCCCCTTCTTCAAACTCGGCCTTGTCGTTGTTGTGGAAAGCCATGTTTTGGTGTGTGTCCATCGACGACTCTCGCTGGCTGCTTTCGCCACCCCAGCCTTTTGGCTTGGATCGAAGGCTTTGAGGGAATGTATCAGAGAGGCGCGGAGAGCCCTGCATAGCGAGTGCAGCCACAACGGTTGGGGATGAAGTTGTACCGGGATGAGGCGGGGGCGGGACGTAGCTGTTGTTAGCGCTATCCAAGTTCTGCATCGCCATTGCGTCATGAGTGCCTGCGGTTCCATAGTAGCCATTAGAGTATCCGTCAGGGTAGTATTGCTCCTGTTGCTGTGAGTCTGGCGAATAGGGTTGATGATATGCTGCATGCTGGTTTGTATAATAATCATTTTGCTGTTCATACGAGGCTGGATAACCTGCGTTCTGGTACTCGCCACTGGCGGCTTGTGAGGTTGGAGGCACTGCTGTAGAGGCGGCTGCATGGTCGGTCTTTGGGTATTCAGAGATAGTTTGTTCAGGGTCGACGGTGTTGAGGTCCTTGTTCTGCCTCCGCCTGCGACTCCTGACGAAAAAGCAGGCACCGATCAAGGCAAGTACGGCCAGGGCACCAATGACAATACCAGCTATGGCACCCTTGCTCAACCCACCGCCTTGATTGGCATTGTTATTGTTGCTTGGGTTGGTTGCGTTGGCGGTGGGCGACTCTGTAAAGTTGAAGCCGTACGATGCGCAGCTTGCCACCCAGCTCTGCTGGTTATCAATCTCTGGTTCAGCCTCACCCACAGACGATATACAGGCCAGGCAGGACGAGTATGCATTAAAGAACTGTGAATTGCACTGACAGCCTCCGAGGGAAGCTGTAGGGGTGTAGATACGATTCTGCTCTAGTAGCTGGAACGTGCTGTTGGAGACACCTCCGCCACAAGGCTCGAGCATAGAGAACACGGCGCTGCATCCATTGCTATAGCAGGTTTGGAGGGTTGTCTCGGGAGCAGCACTGCTAGGTAGGGCTGCGAGGAGGAGCACACCCAGGGCTGAGAGCAGGACGTGGCGAGGGCTGCAGCGTGTGAGCATGTGAAGGCTTTTGGGAATGATTCGCCAAGGAGTGAGGTTGAATTGCTCAAGGAAAGAGGAGAGACTGAAGAGAAGAGAGAGGAGAGTGTGTCGTGGTGAGACCGAGAAGGAGTGAGGTTCGTGTGTGAAGAACGAAAAGCAGAAAGGGGTGGGAGGACAAACAAGGGAACAAAAAAAGGAAGCAGGGAAAAAGAGGAAGCGCTGTTCTTTTTTTACCCTTCCCAGGCACACAACTGACGTCTTTTTTTTCGGTCAGCTTGTCCTCTCAGCCCACAGGTAAAACAAAAACAGAACAACAAACACAAACAACAGACAGAGAAAGGACAACGGTCGTCATTCTGAACACAGGCTGTTGGTATCCTTTGAAGAGCACAAGTGTGCTCTTGTCCCTTAGGATTGCTCGACACGGAAGCGTGGATAAACTGCTGCTGGAATGTGGTGTCTCGTTTCTGAGCCCTTCCTCTTTTTCTAATGCCTTTGCATGCGTCCTCTTCTTTCTCGGTTTCGCTTTACACCACCTATCCTCACGTCTTGTCTTCTATCTCGCTTTCCTTTTCTCTCTCTCTCTCTCTCTCTCTTCTGTTTTCTCTACTCCATATGGACATTCTACCATGATCTCCAGAACAAGACGAGCTTTCTGTCTACAGGATGATGCGAGCCTTCTGTCGACGAGCATTTGAGTGAGCAAGATATAGACCTGAGACGGTTGTGGTGTAAATCACGTGTGGCGGGCTACCTTGGTTGAGGCTGCCTATTTCAAGGCTTCAGACAGGTGGAGGCTTCTGCTCTCTCTTTTCGTTTCTCAGATGTATGGAGCAGTCACATAGACCTTGAGTACACCATGGAAGGGCGAGCATCCACTCCAGCAACCAAACCATCCATCGATATATCCCATCAACCCGCCCATCCCTGTCACCAGCGCCATCCGCATCCACTATACAAAAGGATCGTAGCCTTGGATTCACCTTGAAGACACAAAAAAAAAGAGCAAGGGACAAGACTTACATCTGGAGACATGGGAGTTTTGTGTTTTCGCAAACACCCGATTCAGCTTTGCACAAGCTTACTTCACCACTTTGGACAGCCCAGGGGCTGGCAGGAAATACACACAAACCTGTGCATACATTGAACTCGACATCAGCACGCCCAAGGAGCACACCATCAACCCCTTGGGCAAGCCAAACGAAAGTCGTGACTTACTTTGATGAGAGGCTGCATGGCATCACTCTGATCAGTGTCCTTGGCTCGCCTCTTCACGACTTTGCAGCAGGAAGTCTGGACTTGCTGGATATTATTTAGGACCATCTCCACTCTATCTTCACTTCTGGAGCGTCATCTCGACAACGTTGCAGATACACAACCCCCACTTTAACTTTTAGTTGATATTACAGTGGCACTGACATACCTGGTGTTTTTTTTACCTCCTGTTTGCTCTCGATGTAGATATCAGAAATGGTTCACAAGGTATGCCTCGGCTCATTTGAGGATTCAGAGCAGGATATACCGAAGCGCATCAGGATCGTCTGACGACACCATAGCGAAAGTTGAGGAAATGCTTAGCAGCTTACCGCCTCACGTAGCCGCACGGCTTTGAAACTGTACCCCCGCTTTGGCGAGCAGCTGCAATACTCAAATGCGGATCTATGGGTGAATATGGGTGATAAGGACAGTTGACAGCAGGGACCCGGGCCGTTTGATTTGGTGTTATTGCAAGATATCGACCCAAACCCGAACATGCCACACAGCGATCGACAATGGCCATCAACCCGGCCATTTTTAGGGGTTCTTCGGGTTATTTGGAGCTAGTTGCGAAAGTACAGCTGGAATCGGTTTGATTCGGGCTCATGGAATCGGCCTGATGGATTCATTCTAGTCTTGCGCTGGAATGAGCGACAAGAGACGGTTTCGACCCGTCGTCTTTACTGCTCACCAAACAACACAATCTGATATTTTGCCGGCGTGAGGGAGGGGTGTCCACGACATCTTCAGTTACTGGAAGGCGCGAACAGAACACCACCCAAATGATATCCATTTCCGCAGATATTAACTGGAGCGACCATTTTGGAACTGTCCGTAATTAGCCCCGCAACACTCTCTTGACCGTCGGTGTCTCCAAGTACAGCCGCTCGCAGGTCTTTGCCAAGCGTGCCTTGTACAAGCGCAAGCCTGCCGGCACTGTTGCTGCTGCTCCCGTTGCTGCCAACAAGACCGTTGAGGTTAAGGGCGCCAAGAACGGTGGCTCCCGCGTTGTTGCCGCTGCCAAGGCTCCCCGCTTCTACGCCGCTGAGGATGTTGCTGTCCCCAAGAAGAACCGCAAGCACGCCGGTGTCGCCAAGCTCCGCAGCACCATTGTCCCCGGTACCGTCCTCATTCTTTTGGCCGGTCGCTACCGCGGCAAGCGCGTTGTCTTCTTGAAGCAGCTCGAGTCTGGCTTGTTGCTCGTCTCCGGCCCCTTCAAGGTCAACGGTGTCCCCCTCAAGCGTGTCAACCAGGCCTACGTCATTGCCACCTCCACCAAGGTCGACATTGACGCCTCCAAGGTACTGTCTACTCTTCATTTCATGGATGCTGTCAATTTTTGAAGGGAGTATTTCCATTTCTCTCTGATATTTACGGCGACTTTATACTCTGCTTTTCATAGATCGATGCCCAGTTGAACGATGCCTACTTCGCCCGCGCCAAGTCCGCCAAGAAGGTCGCCACCGAGGAGGCTTTCTTCGAGGGCCAGAAGAAGAAGGAGCCTCTTGCCGAGAACAAGGTTGCTCTCCAGAAGTCGACCGACAAGGTCATTCTTGAGGCCATGAACAAGGTTGAGCACCTCCGCCAGTACTTGTCTGCCAAGTTCTCTCTCACCAAGGGCCAGGCTCCCCACGCTCTCAAGTTCTAAACGGGGTGTTTGAACGCTTACAACTACAACAAAAATCATCATTGCTTCTTGTGAATAAAGGATGAGTGGACCTATTTCTTCTCTGCTGGCTCTTCGAATTTGGACCCCTATGCTGTGCATGCTAGGCGGAATGAAAAGAAAAACGCGTAAAAGATATATTCTTCAGGGATAAAGAATGGAGGTGATAGTGGGCTAGGATTAAATGGACTTTATCTTTTAAAGGGCGGGAAAAATGCGCTTGACGCTACTTTGATAGGGGTCAAGGGAAGATCCAGAATGTCAATCAACACCAAGGATGCTCGGATCGTAAATTCTACTCTATATGTAGGTAATTCTCGGCACAAGAAATTAGGTTCTTCAACCCGCTCTTCAAAAACAACCCTTTCGAACAGCAGCAATGCATTGGTCTACATGGTCCAAGCCATTCTTTGGTATCACGGGCGCGCTGGCGCTCCTTCAGATCGCTCAGGCGAAGAGCGCGCAAGGTGTCGCTGAAGTGGCGCCCGTTGGTCAAGAAAGCTATGCACTGAAGGCCACGATTGAAGTACCTCGCGCTGCTTCAATGGATGGTAGTGAACAAGCTGATCCTCAGCTGATCGACCAAATAGTTGACAGCTCAAGAAACAGCAATGTGCCCAGCGACCATTCAGACATCTCTTCAAGCACAGAAAATGAGAACGATCCGGCCGTAGACAGCTCTGACGAGGATGGCTATTACATGCCCATCCGTCACGACATCCGACGGCAAGTTGATCCGTGTACGGCCGCATCCAAGTTGACCGGGGGACGTATTCCTTACGAAATTGCCAAGGCTTGTCTTAATGCCGATTTCCCATTCCCGAGCACACTGCGAGAGGAAACTGCAAAGACCATCAAGACTTTGATTTCGAGCTTTTTCGTGTTTGAAGATCTGGCGGCACGTCCTCCGTCCGGAGACAATGTGAAGGGACTCAATTTTACACCCGTTAATATCGCAGGCGAGATTGACCAGCTGCTGCAGCAGAGTCAGCGTTCGCTCGCTGTCAATGACGAGGTCGACATCTTGAGCATTGATGATGATGATGATGACGATGACGATGACGAAGACGACGACGACGACGACGATGGTGAATCCGAGAATGAGGGAACTGTTACAGCAATCAATCAGGCCTTGGACTCGACCACTGAGCAAGAAACCGAACCTGCGGCGCCAGCAGTTATAGCTGCCTCGTCTCCTATGACCCACCGTGAGTTCCACGATGGCCTCTCTGGTATTCTTGGCAAGGCTCGCGATGGGCACCTATCTTACGACGCCGATTGCTTCCGCCCGTTCGAGTTCAAGCTTGGCTTTTACATGAGCCACTTTGTGCGTGATGGCAAAACCGTACTGAAGGTCCACGCTGTTGATCCTTACTTTGCTGAGACCAATCGCTTGTATAGTGATATTCTCAACTGCGACGTTGTTAAGATCGGCGGCAAAAATGCCGCAGACTACATCCAACAATGGGCTGACAAGCACGTCTCTGAATCCAAAGATCCCAATGTCAGGTACTGAACGCGTCCTAGCTGATCTTGTGGTCTCGTTCAAAGGATGACACTCCAACTCATTCTGTTTGTTGATGTTGTTCATAGGTTCAACATTGCACTGGTCAGACCACATTACAGTGCACTGGGGTCAGACAGCTACCTTTATGGATCCTTCGGTCAGCGATTCCAGTTACCAGAGGAGTCGTCTCTTGCCTTTGAGTTTCAATGTCCTGGATATTTTCTTTTCTGGCCCGTGGCCCCAATCAAGGCGGTTGTGAAATGGACTGCAGGCTACCGTGGCCAGCAATTCAGCGATACATCGTCATACTATAAGGCCAACTGCATCAAGCCCGATTTTGATGGCAATGAGATTGGAAGTGAGCACGGTCTAAAAGACAATACTGATAAGATGTTCGGCCAAGATGCTCCAAAGAAGGCGGATGAGAAGATGAGCCAGCAGAGTCAGTTCACATCAGAGCAGCTGCCTGTAGTCAAGTTCTACGACGATCAGGGTTCTGGCACCCAAGATGTCGACTGGACACCGGATGCAACATCTGTTAGAGAGCTGTATAGGGGCAAGCAAGGCATCTCTGCTTGTAAGTGCTGCTTGTCTCTTATCTTCTGAAGAATCATGGGCTGATGTGGGAGGAAGGGATAGCTGCTAATTAATACTTTCAACTCTCAATGCAATTCAAAATGCAGTGTTGCTGAGCGATGCCAAAACGGGCATCATCACAGTACCCTCAGTGCAACCCGAGGACTCTCACCAGTCCTTCTCGGATTTTGCTTCAGAGTGGGTAGAATCTGTTATCCAGGCCATCGACACCCTGCGCCCTCGAGCAGAGAACCTGATCCTCGATCTGAGTCATAACGGAGGTGGCTACATCTGCGTTGGTTCGACTTTGATGAACCTGTTCTTCCCCGATCGGCCACGCTCAGTCACCAACATCCGCCAGACCCCCATTGCAAACCAGATGATGAAAGTGGAAGCCCTTGGTGTTTCCGGGTTTATCAGTTCTTATGGGAGCTCGACTGAAAGTGTCTTTGATGTTGGCGTGTTCCCGAACTCAGTAACGCATCCTCATCGCCCCAACATGACCTTTACGGATTACCTCATGGATCGATGCCCGATCGTTGACCAATACGAGCTCAAGGTAGATCCAGTAGAGGAGAGCAAACGAAGACGCGCATCTTCTTCGTCTCCCACAACCAACGGCGTGTATCGTCCCTGGGATCCTGAAAACATGGCGATCCTCACCAATGGATATTGCGGTTCGACCTGCGCGTTGATCTCCAACATGATGCACACCAAGTTTGGTGTCAAGACCGTGGCGATTGGAGGCAAATCACTGGCTTCTGTTGGGAAGATGAGCTACTCGACCTTCCCTGGACTACAGGTTATCGACGACGAATTTATCTTTGATTACATCAGGAAGGTGCAAAAATTGAAGGAGGGTTTGAAAGATCCAGAAGGATTGGAAAGCGGTGTACCACAGGGTGATGAGGGTAAGACTCAAAAGTCCTTCGCCGTCGGCAACAACAAGGAGGAACAGGAGGACGAGGATGGAGATAACAGCAAGGAGGAGAGTGTGAAGGATGAAAAGATGGAGCAAGAGCCAAGAGCAGATGAGGATGGCACGTCTGACTACAACAAACTTGATGCACCTTATCCTGCCGATTTTGCCCACAAGAGTCGCATCCGTTTGACTTGGCGCCAGATCTACAACACAGGCGACACCCTGGATCAGTTTGTTTATTCTGAAAAGGATGGCACGTACAAGCCTGCGTGGGGGGATGTTGAGCAGTGGAACGAGTACAGCTTCATTCCTGCGACCAAGCGTATTGATTACACAGAGAGCAACGTGCACTCGGTTGCAAGCATCTGGGTTGAAACTCGCGATGCCGTCTGGGGTCCTTCTGAGTGAAGCGTCACGCTCCCACGCTGCCGTGTTGCATTTTTAAGACTGCTGATTGACATGGAAAGAACGTAGAAGGAGCGTCAAGCACGAATAATAGAAAATCTTGTGGGTGCTTTGCATCGATGACCGCCTGATAGTTGCAGCAAACCGGACGATCCATAAATATAGCAACACGACCCATGATCCTCTCTATACGTGTGTATGCTTGCTTATGCCCTCTGTCTTGCTCGCCGCGGAAGACTGAGGTTTAGTCGAGCGAGGCGCGAACAACAATGACTTTTTTTTTTAGCGTGCTTCAGTGGGAATGTTTCACCGTTAGGCCTGAATCCAAGGTCATCCTGCAGGTTTTGCAACTTAAAGTTGAGCGGTGATCCATTCCCAGTCGAGTGTTGTCCGTCCAACCTACTGGGTCTGTGCTCGCTTCAGCTAGACCGCTCTTTCCTTCCTTTCTTCAGACACCTTCATTTTCTTCTTCTTCCCTCCATAGCATCCAATGGATCCTCCACAGCCACCGCGAGCCGTATCTCCCCCACCTTCACCGCCAGCAGACTCGCATCACAATGAACTGTCCACTGTCACACAACCCTCTGGCACTGAAAAGACTGCCTTTGAAACTCCTTTGCCCAAACCCGACGCACCCGCTGAGATGCTTGATCTGGACGGTGTTGCGCGCTCAAAGTCCACAAAGCGGCTGCAGGCCAAACCATCAACAGAGGCCCTGACGATCGACACGGCCAATCAACCAGACGACGAGCAACTGCACGCCATCGTGGGACAATACCTGACTCTGACACCTACCATCCCAGAAGCAGCCGGCCTCGCACAACTGCCTGCTGTTCCTTCTTCCACCAGCGCGCCCATGATTCCGATTCCCGTTTCACTGGGTGATTCGTCCACAGGCTCTCCTCAAAAACAAGACGGCCACGTCTCACCAACAGTCGTCGCTTCTAATACAGAACACGCCCTCGGCGGTCCAGATCAGGCGGCCACAACGCCTTTGTCGATACCAGCAGCGGCGGATGAGACGACCATCGATATGCAGGGTGTAGGGCCTTTGGATGCAGTACCGTCATCGGGCGGCGAAGGGTCGTCATTGGCGACTGGTCCAGACTCAGATTCGCCCTCCCACTTCAATTTGCTTGGAGCAGACGTGTCAAATGATGTCTACAAATGGCATGAGAAGGAGCAGCGGAAGCAGTTGGAGCGCGCACAGACATATCATGTACCGCCGGCTGAAGACCCCGATATCTCCAATATAAAAGCACCTGGCGGATTCCGTCGACACTATGTTCAACAGGATGCGGCGACCCGGGGCGAACCCGCACCCCAGATCACAAAGTCGTTTATTCACTTTTTGGGGCTGTTTGATATGTACGAGATTGATCATTTCGCCGGCGAGAACTTTCACTCGATCCCGAGACGGTCGATTGTAGTGCCCAGAGATATGGAGCGACGGCGAAACTCGTTGGCGGGCACGCTCAGGAGCGAACGCAAGGTATTTCTACCTGGACAAGAGATTGAGGAAGACGAGGTGGTGATTGAAGAGCCCGAGGAAAAGATTTCTTTTTCCAAGGCGGTTGGCATGCTGTTCAAAACGTAAGGATCATCTCATCTCTATATCATCGTATGGTAGGCAAAATGGAGAGAGGATTACCTTTGTCCATTGACATTACTTTGACGCCTTTTCTCTTTTTTTTTTCTTTTTCTCGTTGCCCAGGTTCATTGCAAGCGGTATTCTGTTTTTACCCAATGCATTCAAGAACGGAGGCATCCTCTTTTCGTCACTGGTTATGACCTTGATCGCAGTGCTTTGTCTGCACTCGTTTCTGTTGCTGGTCAAGTGCCGAGAATTGCATCCGGGATCGTATGGTGACATTGGACAGCACTTTTATGGCCGCTGGATGCGATATATCGTCCTCTTTGCCATTGCCATCTCACAGTTTGGTTTCTGCTGGTAATGGTTTCTTTGCTGCAATGAGTCCAGGAAAGTGCTATGCGTAATCCAAAAAAAAATCGGACTAGGTCTTTTAACATGGGAACTATTACTCTTCTCCCCCCGTTCTTGCTAATAGTGGATACTGCATTTTCTTTGCACAGCAGTTTGCAATCGTGGTTGAAAGCCTGGGAGGCGCTGAATTGAACAAGATTGTATGGATCGCCATCTTCTTTGTCATTCTCGTGCCATTCACTATGGTCCGCAACATTGGAAAACTCGGCTTTAGCACTCTAGTAGCAGATATCTGCATCATAGTGGGATTGATTTACTTGTATGCATACGACATCAAGGAGCTGGTCATCAATAACGGCCCTCCACAGCCGTTGCAGCTCTTCAACAGCAAAGACTTTGGGCTCTTCGTTGGCACAGGTATAGTCGTTCACGCATCTTGTCTTCTTTTTTCCATAGCCGAGAGCCACCACTTGAACGGCATACTAACATATGTAAAACCGCGTATTCTCTTTCCTTGTTTTCAAGCCGTGTTCTCGTACGAGGGTATCGGCATGGTCATTCCCATCTGCGGTAGTATGGCCGAACCCAAGCGGTTTCCAAAAGCGCTGACCATTGTCCTCAGTGTGGTGTGTGTGCTCCTGGTCAGCTTTGGAGCCATGGGCTACGCAGCATATGGAGAGAACGTCCGGACCATCGTGTTAGACAATCTGCCCAATGCCACCTCGGGCGAAAAGGCTGGCAAAAATGCCATCCAGCTGCTCTATATTATCGCCATCTTCCTGACCACACCTCTGATGCTGTTCCCTTGCATTCGCATCATTGAACATGTCGTCTTCAAAGCCGTGGGCAATGGTTCCGCAGGCAAGACCAGGATCCTGAAGGAGAACCTTGTCCGTATCGTGATCGACTTTTGTGTCGCGGCGGTTGCCTTTGCAGGTTACACAAAACTAGATATCTTTATTTCGTTTGTGGGCTCGTTCGCGTGTGCGCCGTTGTTGTTCATTTTCCCGCCGCTGTTCCACATCAAGGCTTTCCCTAACCAGCCCACCTGGCGGAGGATTAGTGACATTGCCCTGATTCTCTTTGGCTTCCTCGTGTTCTTCTATACCCTTGTCATCACCATCCAGAGCTTTTCTTCCCATAAGAGTTAATAGTTATGGCAGGGTCCGCAGATAGCAGCTGAGTAGTGAATGGTACAACTGTGAAAAGAGAAGGAGTGCGACAGAGAGAGGGATGTATTCGCTTTGTACAATGTACTGATAATAATAAAATAAAGACGAGGCAGATCAGCGGTTCTCCCAGTAATCGTCACCTTCGTCGTCATCCTCAATGGCTCCACCGTACTGACCATCCTCATTCGAAGCCTGTGCGTCGTCCTCGCCAAGATCCAGTCCTGCAGCATCCTGAAACTCCCGCTGGTTCTCCAGTCTCACATGCATGTTGTGAAGGTTTGCCTCTTGGGATTCGCTCATGACCGCAACCTCTCTCTCAGGATCGCGCAATATATCCCGGTCCCGGTCCTGGTCCCGGTGGTCATGGTTATGGTCGTCATTGCGTTTCCGCTGCTGCTTTGCCTCGGTGCTGGTGGGCGGCCGGTCATTCAAGATGCGGCTATAGGAGTCACCTCTGAGGAATTGCGGTGTGGATGTGCCAGTCGTTTCAGTGGGTGTGCTGGTCCCACTCTCCTCGTCCTCCAATTCCTCCTCGTCCCAGTCGTGGACTACAGGGTCCTCCTTGGGCAGCGCAATATCGGCGTCACTGTCGTCCAAATCAAGGCTCCTGTACGGATCCTGACTGAGCGTCTGGTTTGACTGCTGGCTCAATAAGAGTTCCTCGTTCAAGGAGGCATCGTGGCGAGTTCTCTCCATGATCTTTTCAGATTCGGCCTCGTCCAGGATTTGGATTCGCACTGGACGCTGAGGTACCTTTCTGAGGCTGGTGGTGCTGCTTCTTCTTTGATCCAGTGGTCCCGATGAGTGTGAAGCTGGCATGAATAGCGTAGAATTCGCCTTTGATGACGCACTGTGACGCGGGTCTTGAGGGATGCTGTTCTGTTGACTGTTGTTGCCACCGTTGCCGGAGCCGAGACCGCTGGATCGCCGCATGGGATTGAATCGACGCTCATTATCCTCATGTTGATCTAAGAGCACAAATTGGTTAGAGAGATAAGAATATTAGGGTTAGCGTCGTGTGTGTTTGCTGCGGTGTCTATAGTGCCGTCATCGTGAACCATGGCTGAATAGGATATTTGGGAAACGGTTAAACTTTTTTTATGATGCGTGGTTCTAAAATAGAGTGCATACCTTGAAGCGCTGGTTCGGGCGATGATCCACTTACTGCAGATCCTTTCGATCCAGGATACTGAGTTGTGAGTGCTGGCGGTGATAGATCTTCATCTTCAGAGTCATCCAAGGCAAGAGCCGCGGAGGAGGAGTCCATGGGTTCACCGTACACAACGGTGGCCTCGGGCTCGTCCATGTAGACGGGTGCACAGTGGCTAGAGGGCGGAACTAGGTCTGCGATCGATCTCCTCCTGCTCAAGGAATGTGTTCTTGCTGGTGACTCGCGGACATGCGTATGTCTGTGGCTATGGCCGTGTTGATCTCCAGGTTCTCTCCTGCTATCTGGCTGGATGATAGGCTGCAGCTGAGCAAAGTCTGAAGCGGAGGGTCGGGTGTCGTCTGGCGAGAGCCTTGTCCGCTTTGGGACGGGAGGCTGGGTGGGGTTGGAGGGAGCAGTGGTGAGGATGACCCGGCCGGACATGTCGACCTTGTCGTCGAGGTTGTGGTCATCGTCGATGACCAGATGGTCGGACTGGAGCACGGCGCTTGCGGGGGCCATGCCGTTGATGTCGTTGCTGTCAACAAACTCTGGCTCGAGCGCGGCGAAGGAGCGCTTGTCGCAGCCGCGGGTTAGCAGCATCTCTGGGGCGGGCTCGAGCGTGTTGGATGTGGTCTGGATGAGACCGTGGCCGTAGCCAAGGCTGGGGTCCTGCGGGTCCATGGGCTTGTGTGCAGAGCGGTGTTGCCAGGAAGGATGGTGGCGTGGATGCGGTGGTGCAGTCGGGCTGAAGTGGAAAAGTGCAAACGGGAGCAGGAGCGAGCCAAAGAGCAAGAGTGACAGAGAGAGAGAGAGAGAGAGAGTGAGTGAGTGAGTGAGTGAGTGGGAGACAGAGAGTCAAAGAGAAAGAAGAGAGAGTGTGTGTGTCTGTGTGTAAGGTGAGAAGGTGAGAAGGTGAGAAGGTGAGGGGTTGAGGAAGAGAAGCAGAAAGGAAAGAAAAAAAGGGTGTGTGCGCGTGTCCACTGGACGAAGAAAAAAAAAGGAAGCCATTGAAACTCGACTCTGCTTGCGATTGGCCACATCCACACGCGGCACAGTGGCCCACCACGGGCGACGCAAGGGTCTGGTGCGCGCTGCCAGGATTGCCCTCTCTCTTGCTGCTGCAAGGACCATCCTCTCTCCTGACCAGCTCGCGGAATCTGTGGGCATGGCGCCACGCGGGCGAGTCCGTGCGCAGGAGAGAGACAGTGTGAGAGAGCGAGAGCTCGTTTACAAATGTCCTGTATGAAAACTCTGATCGGATACCGTATCGGTGGCTTTCAGGGCTCTCCCAAGAGACTCAAAGGGGTCGATTGCAACGTTGGGATTCTCTTTGCAGCAAACAATGGCACAGACCAGCCTGGCTTCACTCCAACAACACCCGACCACACCATCACCAACACCATCACCAACACCATCTCTGTCTCTACAGCTCTCATCCAACAATGAACAGGACACTACCTTCCAACGGCTTACAGGCCAGGTAGTACACGCGCGCAAATGCTACAAACGGCTGTTTTTCATCGACCTCCGCATCAACGAGCAGGACAAACTCACCGTCCTGTTTCGTTCAGACGACCACCGAGAGTACCTCCCTCAGTCCCTGACCGATCTGGAGCTGGTCTCCCGCTGGAAAAGAATCAAGCGAGGAGACAGGATCACCCTGCAGGTGTTTGCTGCCTCAGAGGAAGAGTCCGCCAAGAGAGACCACGCAGTGTTCCAGGCGACAGACTTTTCCGTCCTTGAGTCATGGCCTGGGGATAACCCATTCCCCTCCGAGCCTGCATTAGGACTCAAGGAGCCCATGCATCCGCCTTCCTCGTCAGGACCAAAGCTTTCATCCACGCCTTCTACAAGAGCGTCTCTAAAGTCCAGCGATCGTCAAAAGCAGTCTGGAGCAGACTCGTGGAGGGATTATTGCAAGTTTTGGATCAATTCTCAGAAATGTCTGAAGAAGGACTGCCGGATGCGTCATCCAACAGGCCAGGAATATGTCGAGGTCCAGCAGATGTGGGTCAAAGAGCGCACTCAAGCACGGAGAGAGCGATCCAAAATGCAGGACGACCCGCATTCTATATCGTCCAAGGTCCCACATTCACGACGGGCGTACATTTTTTGCCGGTGGCTCGTAGACAAGTATGGGAAGGAGTACCTCAATTCAGGATCCGGGGTCTTGGATGTTGCAGGAGGGAAGGGTGAGATATCCTTGTTCCTAACGCACATGTTTGGAATCCGTTCAACAGTGGTGGAGCCGAATGTAAGGAGGGACAAGCCATATCAAAGACGCAGCCTCATGGATGTTATTCAAAAGCAGCTGGACATCGAGGCTGGAGGCGATGGCAACTTTTACAGAAAATACGCGCCGGTATCACCCGATCTCCAGGATGAGGTCGTCGACTCTTTGGATGGAGGCTCGGTGACAAAGGCCGAGCGAGGACAGACCGATATCGACCTGAAGGAGAGGCGACGTATCAAGAAGCAGAAAATGGCCCAGTTTGTGGTCCCACGATTGTGTTCGCTCTTGGATGACCAGTTCGTTGCGAAACACCCTGGAGTACTCGAGCAGGCGTCGATCATTATTGGCATGCACCCGGACCAGGCTACGGAGCCAATTGTAACCATGGCACTGCAGCATCACAAACCCTTTGCAGTTGTGCCGTGCTGTGTCTTTGCGCACGAGAATCCTCAGCGGCGTCTCTTGGGAGGAGGCGAGGTGAACACAACACTTGACTTTATCCAGTATCTCATCGAGAAGAGGATCCCTAGCGCCAAAAGTCAGTCGACTGATATCCACAAAGAGTTCCTCCCTTTTGATGGTATGAACATCGTTGTGTTTCGCAACCACCTCTCGAAGCCTTGCGAGCTTGACAGAGTCCAATAAACCTCGTCGAACTTTCATCGATGTCTTCTTGGTCTATGGTGCAGGCCTTCACCAGGTCACGTACGATCGGACAACTTGACGTACATAAGGGCAATGTCGGAGTGGCTTGGTTGCCAACATCTGGTCAGCCGTCAGAGCAAGCAGGCTCCCCCAACAGAAAAAAGCTCGCTTCCCCCCTCTGACGTTTGGGTATTCATTCCACACTCCCTTCTTCACATCTTGGTGACGATTACCTTCCCATCTGTCGACGTCGACATCAGCAGCAAAGGTAAAAAATACAGGCCGGCTCAGACTCAGGGTCCATCTTGCCCAGGAGTCATCCCGCAGAAATCATCCTTGTTGCGCAGCACTCATCATGGCCTTGGCACTACAGACCGCCTTGGCTATCCCCATCACCTCCCCCACCCCACCCGACCGGGTGGCAGTGATGCTGCCCTGAAGGGATGATGTATGCGTGCCTGGATGTGGTGCTCGAACCCTTCTTAACCTTATCATTCATTCTTTGGCCATGGCTCAAGAAAATAGGGCCTACTATCAAACATCCTCAGCTTTACCCACAAGAGACTCAAATGACTTCATACGAAGACGACTCGACTGTCCCCCCGACCACCATGTCCGAAGCTGTGAACGCTGTGAACGCAGCTATTGTGGCAGCCGTAGCGGCTGGTGATAGCACCGCCGGCTTCACAACAGAACATATTCACCGTATCGAAAACCTGGACTCTATGGAGAACCTTGACTCCTCCGCCCTTGAGAGCATGGTCGGTAACACTCGAGGCCACAAGAGACCCCATGAGGACGAGGACGAGGACGAGGATATCGAGGATAGTGTTAAGCTTCGCAAGCTCCAGGAGGAGGTCAATAACAATGCCAACGCGGCTGCTCAAGCCAGTGGTATCGTCTCCAACAACACCAGTCTGAGCTCTCACACCACTCCCCATGCAAGCACTCACACCAGCAACCAGAACAGTCCCGGCCACTCTGCCTCCGTTGAGGCACATGTCTCCGGAGCCACTGGCGACGAGTCGAGCCTAGATGAAAGCCCTGCCGCAGGTTCGGATACCAATATGGAAGCAGGTGCCTCGACGGACAAGCAAAGCCAAGAGCAGGAACAAGAGTCTGCTCGCGTCAGCCCAACTGTACACGATGCCCTTGCGGCTGCGACCACACATTTCACTGCTACAGCACACTCAAGCATCATGGCCGACCTGGAAAGGATGCAGCAGCTTGCCAAGACCGATCCTGCGCAGCTGGCCTCCTACTCGACGAACCCCAACAATCAGGCAACTCTCGAGCAGCTGACATCTAGTGCGCTTGCCAATGTCCTCGCACAAGCACCTCTCGTCAGCACCCTTCACAGCAACATGCGGCTCCAACAGGAGCACCAGGAGCAACACGAGCAGCAGCAGGAGGCCGTCCATGGCATCCTGGCTTCGATGCCGGCCGCCACAGAGAACTCGAATGCTAACGACTCTGGCTCGTCTCAGGACGACGACATTGTGAACGACAAGCGGACTAGCCGCAACATGACGAACGATGAGCGGAGACAGCGTCGTCTGCAGAGAAACCGAGTAGCGGCCAAGGAGTGTCGTAAGAAGAAGAAGGCCTATGTAAGCGAGCTTCAAGACACGTGCACAAGGCTTCAGGAGGAGAACGCAAGGCTTTACAAGGAGGTGGAGGAGCTGAACGCAAAGTTGACCCTGGGTGCCATGCGTATCGATGAGAACGTGCGTCTGATCAAGGAAGTTGAGGAGTTGAATGCCAAGTTGACGCTGGGAGTGATGGCGGGCGCTACAGCGCACACTCATGTGCACGTATCCGCTTCAAAATTGGACGAAGGCGCCAATGATGTCGCTGTGGATGGTTCTGAGGACGCACCGTCGCAGGAAGTGGAAGCCACGGAGGTTTAAAACTCTGTTCATAGTATCCATACATACCTGCCTTTTTTTCCCTTTCTTTTGCACTTGCACATACTGCCCAGTCGTCAGAATAAAAACCGCTTTTCGAAATTGCTCATTCTTGTCACGAGTGTCGCACTGTGCTCTCAATGGACCTCTGGCCAGATAAGCCAATGCAGTCTGCACCCTGTGGACGATCCATCGTCCGTGGGAATAGGGCATGAGATAGATTAAACAACATTAGTGACGAACGAACGAACGCGCGGGCCGAACCCTTTGACGCATGCAGTTCCCATCAATAATGTGATGTGAGAGCCGGCCCATAAGTGCTGGAGTAATTTGATTGGCTGGTGGGAACACATGGTGGTGAGCTTGAGAGTTGCACTGTGTGTAGGCTAATTGCTTTGTGTCATAAAGTAGGGACGCACGAGTGAGTTACGGCGACCATTTGGAACTGCATAATGTTACTGAATGTCGGCATTTCTTTGAGAGTACAAAAGTGGCACCTGACAGGACCTTGGCGTCGCCTTTGCTGAAAGGGATCACGGCTGTGTACGAGCCTTCAAGCGCCAGTCAACCTGCAGCAGTTGAGCATGTATCAAGTGCTGGAGGGCGAAGACGATCTGTCAGCCAGTCTTTGTGCGCAATTGGCCGTTTGGGGAGAAGCATGGCCAAGATCATTCGGCTTGGATCGCAATACGTCTCACTCAGGCTAGATATGTATTAGAAGCAGCTTGACTGACCTGTGGTTATCATCGTAGCCATTAGGTCTCAAGGATGATCTTTTGGCCATTCGTGTGCACGCCTCGACTCGACGCATCTCTTAGCGCAGACCTCTGCACGAGACCTCTGAGAGTTGCTGTGTTGTAAGGCAAAAGTCCCCGCGCAAAAATACGAGGAAGGGCGCGAGGGTCTATGTCCTGATAGAGCATCAGTAATTGCCGTCGCGGTGATAAACAGCATCCCTGGTAGATAGAGGAGCAAGAAAGACATGGAGTGGGGAATGAGTTTCTGAGCAACTCTTGTTTGGTTGTCGAAGTCCTCTGTCTCTCCTTGACCCCTTGTGTTGACGCTCACTTTTGCGCTCGCACCCCTTTGTGCCTCTTCCGGGTTTGATTCACTTTGTGGTATAATAGCGCCCTGGAGGCTGTAACCCTTCTTTTCTTTCTCTCTTCTCTCTTTTTCTTTCTCTTTCCCCTTTCTTCTCTTCACCACTACCCTTTCCTGCTCCTTCTCCAACTTCCTTCAATCTTTCGCTTCCCATATCCCGTCCCTCGCAGGTACCGTTGAAACGCGATAGCAGCAAGAGTGAACCGTAACGGGCACGGCAAGCTTTTTTTTAACACTTTTGCTCCTCCCTTTCTTTCTCAGACTGACGCCTCTTCCGACCAACTTTTAACGAATAATACAAGCATACAGCAATGGATTCTGTACAGGATTACTCGCGCAAGCTCGAGGATGTCATTGACAAGATTGGCCAGCCCATCAAACCTTACATTCCTGCGATCGCGCGTTTTCTGATTGTCGTAACCTTCCTCGAGGACGCATTGCGCATCTCGACTCAGTTCAGCGACCAGCTCTACTACCTGCAGCGCCACCGTAGCTTCCCCTGGGGCTTTAGCCACTTCTTTTTGATCGCCAACGTTCTGGTAAGCAAAGCGTTCACGTCTATCAAAGACATTCGAAATGAGAGTGGGCAGTGTTTTAGGCGTGGTCTTCTTTGCCTCATCTATAGCATATAAGACCCGAGAGGCGAGGCTATTTTTAACAGTGAACTTTACCCTCTACCTCGTCGTCTCTCCATGACTTATTGTCGTTGTCTGCCTCTTCTATAGACCATGCTGAGCTGCTCGACGCTGGTAATTGCAAGGAAACACACCGAGTTTGCTGCCGCGGCTCTGTTCGGTGTTGTTGTCACGCAAGCACTTGGATATGGCCTGATCTTTGATGCTAGCTTCTTCCTCCGTAACCTGTCTGTCATTGGCGGTCTCTTGATGGTAGTCTCTGACAGTTTGAGCAAGCGTCGCCAGCTTTTCGCAGGATTGCCTTCAATCACCGAGAACGACAAGAGAACCTACTTTCAACTCGCTGGCCGAGTTCTTCTCATCTTCCTGTTCGTTGGCTTTGCCCTCCATGGCACTTGGTCCTTGACCCGTGTCATTGGTTCGCTTATCGGTTTGGTTGCCTGCGTGATGATCGCCGTTGGATTCAAAGCCAAGTTGTCAGCCTCGTTCCTGGTCCTGTTCCTGTCCGTGTTCAACATTGTAGTCAACAACTGGTGGTCTGTTGACACGGCCCATATGCAGAAGGATTTCCTCAAGTACGACTTTTTCCAGACTTTGTCGATCATGGGCGGTCTTTTGCTCTTGGTCACGATGGGACCCGGCGGCATGAGCATGGACGAGAAGAAGAAGGCCTTTTAAAGAACAAGTACCCAACAAGGAGATCGCAAACCCGTATATCAAACATCCTCTCCCACGCTCCGCGAGCCACTCTTCTCTCTCTGCACATATCGCCTTCATCATCATGTATCTTGCCCCCCGTTTTCGTTTCATAAGTCTGCACACTTGCAATTAAAGACATGTGATTTACAGCACTTGACTGTTTACGCCCAGCACAAAGCCACAGAAGGCAACTTTTTGTTGTTGTGGATCACTACCTTGCCATCACTCAGCTCATTCAACACCACACCACACACACACAGTCATGTCTGCCGCAAAAGTTCGCATGGAGGAGGACCCCGTTGAGATTGATACAGGAAAGGTTACAATTGTAAGTCCTTACGTCGATGTCTCCCCCCACCTTCAGTATACTGCAATAGACTGATGCAGCCAAGCTGTCGTTGGATTGCCTGGGCGCCATTGGCAAAGAGACTTGTTGGCTTGAAAGAGGCGTGTGTTACACCCATACGAGGCGCAAGTTGCAGCAGCACCCACGCGGAGCTGGTTCAATAGTGGAGGTTGCCTTTCTCACGCCCTCGTTTGCTGCGTCGTTTTTTTTCGATAGGTTCCAGGAACAATGACCGAGCCCCAGTGCGCAACGTTTTGCTTACAGGATGAAGATCACACCCTCGGCAATGCCCTCCGCTGGACTGTTATGAAGAAGTATGCTGGGGATTCTGTTAAGGATCAAGGGGCATGATAGCTCAAGTATTCGTTGTATGGGATCAGAAAGCACTGAGGCTGACCACTCTCTCTCGCTCTTTCTCTCGCCATTTTGTATCCTCGTACCTTCCTTTGCTACTCATTACGTCTTTGTCGGTACCGAACCTAGCCCCGAGGTTGACTTTGCCTCATACTCGATCCCCCATCCTTCAGAAACCAGGACTAATGTCAGGATCCAGACTTCGGACAACACAACAGCAGTGGATGCTATCTTCAAGGGATTGGATGATTTGACGGATATCTGCAGTCATGTCATTCAGACCTTCCAGGCAGAGCTCGCCAAGGGAGAGTTTGAGTATTACGATGAGAGTGCCTTCTAGAGGCAGACGAGCAGATAGGCATTTGAACCAACACACGCATAAAAATAATAAGTAACCATCCCCTCTCGCCGAAAGCAGTGCAACTGAGGCCCATATGACGCCACCGAAGTGACGACGTCTGAGCAACCGAGGACCACAATCTGCAGGAAATAGTGTGCTGGCGGGCACACAAAGGGGGAACTAGTCTGGCTATGACCTATGGCTTCTTCTTCTTCCACCCTTGCTCCATGGAATCATCGTCCATTGGAGCGACCCTCTTGCTGCAGGTATTGCTGTTGTTGCTGCTGCTGGTATTGCTGCTGCTGCTGGTATTGCTGCTGCTGCTGGTATTGCTGTTGCTGCTGCTGCTGCTGCTGCTGCTGCTCATCCATGGATACCTTCCTGCCTCATCTCTTGGCTGCAGGTATAGAGGTCGTTGCTGATAAAGTAAGTGGCTGCGAACGATATTGCCGATGTTGTGTCCAGCCATTACGTCGCGGTGCAAATAGGTCCGGCAATGCTTGCAATATAAACGACGGATGTTGACCTGGCCTACGAAATTCTCGCACGTTGGGCACTTTTTCGAGGTGTAGTACTCATTTACACCCACGACTATGTATCCTAGAGATCTTGCCTAAAAAAAAAAGAAGTGTTAGGCATGCACTTAGAGAGAGTTCCTGCAATACCGTGTAGGCGATACCACAATAAAACACTCCTTTTCACTTGCCGTCTGAACAAAGAACGAGAGGAATGATCCATGTAACGAGGATAGTCTGGCGCTGCTGGAAAACTGTCCTAGACCAATCGCTATCACGACCTTGTTGTCTTCTTTCCTCTGGGCACCAATTGAACCTCCAAGCAACTTCAGTAGGCGGTTGGTTATGATCTTGAACTCGTTCTCGATGGCCCTCTCCGCGTCCCATTTGTGGCTCTTGAAGCGCATGTTGTTGCCATTATAGAAGCCATCAAGCTGTTGTTCCACCTTTCGTAGTTCCTCGACAAAGTTGGCGTAGCTGGCGTCTTGGCCACGAAGAGGGGGCAGACTGCTCTCGATGTTGGAGATAGATCGAGTGGCACCCAAAGGAACGATTTCCTTTTGAGCCTCCATCCAGCGGCGGTGCTTGAAGATGGGTTGATAAACTGCCTTTTGTTTCACAGCTAGGTTATGGAATACACCAGAGCAGAGAGGCGGCATGGCAGGAGTAGCCGCGGTAGATTCAGCACAGGTCCCAGTCCCACCCTTGATAGCAGTGCCGGTGGCCGATTGGGATCGATCCTTTAACTTGGCGCAGGAAACAGAAGGAGCAGACTGCGGCAGTATTGCGCTTGCACCAACGACACACGCTTGACCCAAATCGATTCCAAGGATTTTGATGTCTTCAGGACGGCAGTCCGGCCAAAGCCGAGCGACATCTCCCTTGTTTTTCACGACATTACGAATCTCTGTAAGGTAGTAGTCCGTTCCTCCTATGGTGGATGTGAGTCGACAAGGCAGGGGCATCTCTGACGGTCGTTTAAAGCGAACTGACTGTAACTCCTTCAGCTTGTATGCAGTAAGATGCAAGCGGTGCCCGTCAGTACTAAACGATCCTCGAAGAATGTAGCCTTTTGTAGCGTGAGTGGTTGGGTCGTAGTCGGGTCGGCGAATGAGTTCAAGATGCTGTTTTATCTGATCGATAGACAGTAGATTCACCGCGGCTTTGTACCCTGCCTTACCCCGCTGTCGAACGGTAAGGCCCTCTTTGGCGACATTACAGAGGAGGCGTTTGATGAGGAACCCAGGTTCCTTGCTCCCAACCCATGTGCCCAGGTCGTCTTGGGATAGCCGACGAGAATCAGTGAGAGGGAAGTCGCTCGCGGCCAGTTGCTGCAGCTTGTCCCTTAACCGATCTGTCTTCCATAAGATGGATATCAGCTCTCTCTCGCTAAAGGTCATGAACCTGTGCTCCACAGATGACATGGGAGCAATTCTGCGGCCGTTCTTGCTGAACTTGTTCAAGGCGAGAAAGTTTTCGACGGCAGATATCTTCTCGTCAATCTGTATGACCGAGTCGTTGGGCAAGTGTCCTTTGTCCTTTTGGCATTTAAGCTGAAAGAAAAAGTCATTCATTAGTACATGCCTGCGGAACCAATTTCAACCAACCACTTGAATTTTTAAGTACCTTTTCGTATAGCACAAAGCTACCATTCTTGTAGATCTTCTTAAGCTCAGCAGAAAGCTGAGATGCGACAGATCGTATCAGAACGGACGGTGTGTAGGCCATCGACGATCTAAGGACTTTGTTGCCCTCGGTAATTAAGCCCAGGCCTTCCAATCGGGCAATGAACTTGTTCACCGCATTCCCAACACCCGTAGTTTTCGGATAGTTGCCAGAGTAGAGATATCGCAAAAGTGCAGCAATAAACTCCTGGTAGTTGTCGCCTTTTTCATCCAAGTCGCTTGTATCTTGGGGCTTGTCATCCTGATCAACGCTGCTCTCTGCGGCGGGAGCAATGTCGCTTGGAGATATGCGAGGGCAAATGCAATCCAACACATCTCTATCGGACGACTGAAACACACCTGGCTCACTGAGGCGCTCGATATACCGACCGATGAGTCCCTGGCAAGCTCGCTTCACCTGAGATGCAGCACGCACAGCTTCGCGAATGCAATGAAGCACCTCCTGCTGTAGGGCGGGATCCTCCTGCAGAGCCTCTTTGCAATTGGCAGATAAAGTGCCAACCTTTAGTGTTACAGTTGGATGTTCCCAGTTCAAGGCATTGAGAAGCTGTTTCTTGGTCATGTCCGGCACAGGAGTGATTGTCTTCTTAGGCGAGGATTTCTTGGAGGTCTTGCTCTTGCGTTTGTTATAGGCACCATTGGGATCGACCGGACGTTCTGGCTGCTGTGTCCACGGCTTCCATTTGTACTGCTTCATGCCTTTGGGCTGGGGGTGTACTTTCCTTCGAATGCGACTCCTCACAGAGTATCGTGGACGGTGTCGAGAGCTCTTGGACTGAGACACAGGAACATTGGTGTCAACCGAGGCATTCCTGTCTTTCTTTGGAAGGAGGCTATCGATGGTGCGGTAGCGGTTGAACCTCTGGGAAGGCTTGTGCCTCCAAATCCTCTCTTCGGACGCCATGCTATGTTCGCCAAGATGAAATGAATGTCAGCGATTATAAAAAGGGTTTATGGCAATGTGCGATTCCATAGCGAGACATACCTCTGCTTAGCGAGCTTCTGCAGTTCTTTGGAATTGTGTTGACGTTCAGCATACAGCTCACGGAAAGCTTTGAAACTGGTCGTAATGCTTTCGAAGGTGAAGGACCCAAGATCGGACGCGTTATCACTTGTTACGCACGGCACTCGTGTTTGAACACCCTCAACAAAGACCCTCATGGCCTCATGAAATGATCGTTTGTCTGTGTTGAGCAAGACCACTTGTCCATCGCTGAGGTAATCGGCCAGCACTGAGGATTCATCTACTCACGGTGAAGCTCATCGTCAGTCAACATGACCATTTCTTAAAGTTGTTTGTATGCATTCGTGCACAGGGCAAACTTCTTACCTTTGACAGCCAACTTTTTAATGATGCTAAAGTTGGTGGCACATCCCAGTCCGTGGATGTTTCGGCCATAGTCGTTTTTTGACACCACGCCGAGCATGGTCAGTTGAACTCGACTGAGGCTCAGAGCCTTCAGCACATCTTGCAGCACATAGACCAGGAAATTTCCTTTGGATAATGGTCGCCAAATTATCGATACGTTCTTGTGTATGAGCATATCGCTGTCCCCAGAAATGACCACGTCGCTTGGCTGACAGTCGGAGGCAATTTTGACGTCAGCTTCGGTTGGGCACAAGGTTACATCCCACCCGCGCGACTCAAGGTAGCTCTTGAAAGATTGGCGCGCATCGAGTGACCAGTGAAAGGCCCTGGACAGATTTTTCTTGACGGTCAGGAACTGCTGTTTGCGAACGGGACGGTCGCCATTCACGCGCTCCCTCAACTCTACCAGTCCAGCATTAGCGGCCCGAAGGGATTTCTCTCGGAGTTCTTCACGATGGCGGTGCGTGAGTTCTTTTTCTTGGGCAGGGGCTCCATCTAAGTAGAGGACAGCCACAGTTCGGGATGCGAACTGTTCGAGTTTTCGCTCGACGGCTTCGTGGGCGGCTTCAAGCGTCGGGCAAGAGGTATAGGCGTTACGAATCGCAGAGTACATGCAACCTTGAACATCGATTCTGTGTCTAGCATTGGGCGCAAGGGGATGCAGAAGAACGGTACGCTGACTGAGAAAAGCCGGTTCGTAACCCTTCTTCCTTAGAAAGGGCCACAGCCCTGCAATTCCCATGGTTCAACAGAGGGGATCAACTAGTAGTGAAGGGAAAAGTGAAAGGAATGTGAAAAGATGGTGAGGGTGTAAACGAAAGAACGTATTTGAATGCGTTGGTCCAAGTAGGAGAAATCCATTTGGTCCACGTCCAAGGAGGTGAAATCCATTTGGTCCACGTACACAACTGAGAGGGCTGGGGTCGAGACTACGCTTTGGCCTTCCTGCAAGACCAATGCATGTAGCACAACCCCGAAGAGAAGGTGCGGGACGAACGATCAATCGTCGTTAGTTTTCAGAACTACACTAAGATCCATCGTCCCCTATGTTCTTCCTTTTCAAGCTAAAGTGTATTGGAGTATCATGTACGAAAATACTTGTGCCCTCCCACTGGACGCTTTGGCCACCCGTTGCCCATTTACTTCCAAGGTGTGGATGTTTCTTGTGACAACCAGCAATTGGAAAACATGAAGACTGCCAAGGGAACCTGCTATACACTACTTTTGAGGGTCGCGAGCGAACCCTGCAATTGAAAATGAATGAGTGTATACAAGATGGGTCGGTTACTTTGACGACCCAAGGTGCCACGCAGATTCATGCTAAAGCGACTCTGGCGCGTTTTTGATGAGGACCTAAACCGCCCAGAACATTCACATGGAAGACTCGCAGCTCTTCCATGGAGCATGGTGAGTCAAGCACGCAAATGACGCGATTGTTGCGCACTGAACTGTATAGGTACAGTATTCACTCCTTCACCCCTGAGATTTGGCAAACCACGGACCCTCACTCCTTACTTCTCTCTCCATCGCTCACGTTCGCAAGGATGCAATCCCAATTTCTCAAACTTAAAGACATCCTACATTACGCTATAGATTATGATCCAATGAAGTCCATAGAGCCGCAAGCACTCCATAGAAATCCAAATTCCCCTCATCCTTACCGAGCGACATTTACTTGGGCAGAGTTCCGATCATTTTGGGATCAGGAAAGATATGCCTTTCAATGGGTATATATCTCGGAGAAAAACTCCCGGCCATTCTACGTAGACAATAACGGCCCAAACTCTCCTCTTCCAAGTTATGACAAGCCCCTCTTTATAACAAAGCTGGCCCAGGAGCGAGACGGCTCTACGACTGGTCTTTAAAGCATGTATGCAGACACTCATGGGCCTGACGCGAAATTGCTTTCAAGCGCCAATCTGTCGGCCAGGGATGCAAGGCGTATATTCGGATGAAAAAAGCTCGTTGGGCAAGATCAAGTGGAAGTCGAGTACTTTGGAAACATTGTCATCCCACAGGCCCTAAGGTGGTATCTGAATTCCCTCTCGGTCGAAATGAATACCATTGGGTTCAGAATATGGTTCAAGAGAGCCATCTGTACGCCCAGACGACGATCAATTGCGCGTGGTATGTGTTTGTGATACGGGTCCCCCAGATGTCCGATAAGTTACATGCATGTTTTTGAAGTAGATTGAGAGTATTGGGACAGCTCCTTCGGGGTTTTTCATCAATATGATGATGTGCGTCAAGCCATCTACCGCAAGAGAAAGAGGAGCTCGCAAAAAAGCCCTGATGTACTGGCCATGTGGATTGAGGACGTTCAGTCAAAAGGAGGCAAAGGGATAGTCTCGCGCAACATTGATGGCCTTCCGAAGGAGCATTTCATGGTCGCTTGGTGTACCCACTTTCAGTTACCGGTACTACTTTCACTCAATTTGGTGCATGACAGGGAGTTTGTGCGACGAATTCCAAGTGAGGCCATTGCACACGATACTGGCACGGTGGGCCACATGCATCTAATTCGCACACTAGGTGATGGCAAATAACACCATGATTGCCTGCATGGACTCTACTCATAAAAGCGTCAAAAGCCTGCAACCTGTGGGCGACAACAACATGCACCTGTCCGCATATTTGTTCACCATTCTGATGAAGGATAAGTTCGTGTTAAAAGGTATTCCCATTGCCTTCATGACATGCAATTCAGAATCGCAGTAAGTTTTTCATGGTGATTTTTTTCATGTTGAGTTGGCGGAATGTTGTGAATATGCTCTAACCTAGGATCTATATTATTACATAGGTACATTCTTGTGAAATGGCTGCGATGGTTGAGGTCTGACTGCAATCTCCGAGCAGACAAATTCATGGTGGATTGTTCTGTAACTGAGGCTGAGGCGATCTTGAAAGCATTCCAGGGTTCGCGCATTTACTACTGCCACTTTCATGTAGGGCAACTGTGGGAACACCACCTGAAAAACAATCATTCGGTAAGCCGCTACACCTGGGTCTGCCTTCCTTTCTTATGTTATGGCCTACATGTACTGACAAGTTTGTTCATATAGGCAAGGCAGGTGAATGAGATGCGGCCACTACTGAATCAAGTTCGTAATGCGGACACGGAGGAGGAACTGCAGAATTCATGGCAGATGTTCACCACCACGTTCCCAGCAGCTCAAACACTCATCGAGAAGAATTGGATGCCAGAAACTCAAAAGCAGCGCTGGGTGAAGTTTGCCAGACCGGTACAAATTGATGTTCACAGTTCGCAGTATATCACCTTTTCTCTCACCTGTTAACCTGTTAATGACTGAGGTTTTGCGATTGTGCTTTTCCAGGACTACCAGCACATCGATACAAACAACCTGGTTGAGAGTTGGCACAAAACCCTCAAATAACATCATTTGGTAACGAGCGCAACGTGCGCACCGACTACCTTATGTATGTGTTGCTAGGAGTTGTGGATCAGGATTTTCGAGTCACCTATTTCAAGATCAAAAGAGGAAGGCCAAGGCGATGGAATTGACTGTTGAGAGAGCGTTGGAGTTGATTATAAAGAGGATGGAAGAGCAAAAGGTACATGTGTATTCTTTGTATTTCAACCGACCAAGTTTCCATTCAAAGAAACAATTCAAACCTTTTCTTGCACATGAACTGTAGTTCCTCGTAAAGTTGTTCACGAGAGCCGGATTAAAATACACAATTGCTGTGAGCATGGAGAAATCCCTGCTACTTTCCTGTACGTGCCCTGACCACTTGAAGCACAAGATTCCTTGCAAGCATCTCTACTTGGTCGAAAGAATCTTTGATGTCTTCGAGGTCAAACACACTCCTGATCCTGATCCAGAGGACAATGTGGTGGAAAACGATCAAGATGATTTCGCTGTTGACAATAACCCGCCTATTCCTGAAAGCATCCCTATAAACGTTCAGCTGTTACTGCGGGTTCAGCGAGCCCAGGAGCAGGAGCTTCGGAAGCGAAAACGCGAGGAGGAGGTTGCCCAGGCGTTTGCAGATTGTGAAACGAAGCCCAAGGAGCTGTGGATCAAGATGGGCAATCATATCTTGAGAGATGGAAGAGGCAGAAAGTGCACACTAGATTACATGCGGAGCACCGTGGCCACACTCGAGAGTGCATACCGCGATGTGAAAGGTGTGAATGAGATTGGTGCCGGGAGAAAGTGTCAATGAGGAACCCAAAAACTCAAAAAAACTTTATTTCCTTGTCATCTAATTGAGTTGCATTGGGTTTTGGCTACTTTCCCCTCTCGCCTAGTGACGTCATAGTACCTTTTTAAAGTCTAAGGCGGTTTATTGTGCAGCTCTTGTACCAGCATCATCCCCTCTGTGAGTTCTCCCTGCGAGAACAGTAGCCTACAGTCGTCATGGAGAAGCGATCTAACCAACCTCCCAAGGCAAGAATTCTAACACCCCAATCGGATGCACATGTTCACCCTTTCCCATCTTCGAAACGACACCTGGCAAAAAACCTCAATCCTCAAACCTACAATGCAAAACGATGCGCCTCTTTCCTCCCACAACGCGATTTCTAACGGTGTGGAAACTACTGTTTGTGCAATTCACCTTAATAGATCAAGAACAAGAATGCGGCGCCTGTTCAAATCTCGGCTGAGCAGATCTTGCGCGAGGCCAAGGAGCGTCAGGAGGTGGCCATTAAAGTTCCCAAACAGAAGATCCATGACCAAGCAGAGCTTCTAGAGTACCGAGGCAGGAAACGCAAGGAGTTTGAGGATCGTATTCAACGCAGTCGGATGCATATTGGAGAATGGCTCAAATATGCGACTTGGGAGGAGAGTCAGGATGAGCTTCAAAGGTAAACAGAAGGAAGGAGCTTTCTTTTCATAATTTAAAACGATGGGTGCACTACTGCAACAGAGGGAACTGCTCTGATACTAATGCCTTGATCTGCCCGTTGCTGTTTACTTTTTTTTTTGACAGGGCTCGTTCGATTTATGAGCGTGCTTTGCATGTTGATAGCAAGAACGCAACCGTTTATCAGAAATACGTCGAGATGGAGATGAAGCACAAGAATGTTGCCCTGGCTCGTAATCTCTTTGACAGGATCGTTACCATCTTGCCGCGTCGTGATCAGTTCTGGTGAGTGCTTTGTTGTTTTTTTTGTCTTCCCAATGTTAATTCTTCTCGATCGCATACTGATATCATGAATTCCTCATTTTTGAATGACAGGCTCAAGTACACTTACATGGAGGAGATGCTGGAAGAAGTTGCGCGCGCACGTCAGATTTTCGAACGCTGGATGCAATGGGAGCCAGAAGAGGAGGCCTGGATGGCCTATGTCAAGTTTGAGAAGCGTTACAAGGAGTTGGAGCGAGCTCGCGTCATCTATGAGCGGTTTGTGCATATTCACCCTGACCCCAAGAACTGGATCAAATGGGCCGAGTTTGAGGAACGGGAGGGCAAGACCGAGAAGGCTCGTGAGATCTTTACAAGGGCTATTGAGGTCATGGGCGAGGAACTGATGGAACAGCGTCTCTTTATTGCGTTTGCGAAATACGAGACACGGCAAAAGGAGGTAACGTTCACTCGTTCATTCATGGAGGAACCCTTTGCTGTCCCTTTTTCTTCACTGGCTTGTATTCATGTCTAACTTTTATCTTGAATGTTTGCCCATGTAGATCGAAAGAGCACGCGTTATTTACAAGTACGCACTGGATCGCATTCCTCGGTCGAAATCACAGGCTCTTTACAACCAATATGTTCAGTTCGAAAAACAGTATGGCGACAAGGACGGGATTGAGGACGTTGTTGTTGGAAAGAGGCGTCTACAGTATGAGGCAGTAAGTTTCGCGCCTGGAAGGCCCCGTCGCTAGAATCCCTCATAGCATGACCAGCATGAATCGGTACTGACTATCATGTGAATTGTACGACTTTATTAGGATCTGGCTACAAACCTCAAAAACTACGACACATGGTTCGATTATGGAAAACTCGAGGAGAGCACGGGCGACGTGGATCGTGTTCGTGAGGTATACGAGCGTGCTATTGCTCAGGTACCGCCAGCACAGGAGAAGCGACTTTGGAGGCGGTATATCTATCTCTGGATCAAATACGCCCTTTTCGAGGAGCTGGAGACAAGGGTATGTGGAAACAATAGATGTGAACAACGTGTGATTTATCGCTGTTTACAAGTCTGGATGAGCATAAGAGAGAGACCAGAGGGAGAAGACTAATCACAGGACATGCGTATGATTTAGGATTACGAGCGCGCAAGACAAGTCTACAAGGGATGTATCCAACTCATTCCTCACAAAAAGTTCACATTCGCCAAGATCTGGTTGCTTTATGCCAAATTCGAGATCCGGCAGCTTGACTTGACAGCGGCGCGCAAGACTTTGGGAATGGCATTGGGCATTTGCCCCAAGGATAGGCTTTTCAAGGGTTACATTGAACTGGAGTTGGAGGTGAGTTCTGTTTCCAGACTTTTTGTACGCCGCTTGAGTGTTTTCTCGGATGTACGGGCTGTATACTGATACACCTCGTTTTAATTACATGAAATAGCTTCGAGCAATTGATAGAGCAAGGACGTTATATTCCAAGTACTTGGAATGGTCGCCCTCAAACTGTGCAGCATGGATCAAATTTGCAGAGTTGGAGAGTGAGCTGCAGGATACGGAGCGTGCGAGGGCTATCTTTGACCTGGCGATTGCCCAGCCAGAACTGGACATGCCCGAGATTCTGTGGAAATCGTATATTGATTTCGAGGTTGGTGAGGAGGAATGGGATAATGCGCGGTCACTCTACAGGAGATTGCTGGAGAGGACTGCACACGTCAAGGTGTGGATCAGTTGGGCGCATTTCGAAGCCAGTGTTCCTCAGGAGGGACAATCGGCTTTGGCGCGGGATGTGTTCAAGAAGGGATGCCAGACTATGAAGGAGCAGAGTCTCAAGGAGGAGAGAGTGATTCTTCTCGAGGCCTGGAAAGAATTCGAGCAGGCGAAGGGAACGGCCGAGACTCTCAAGAGCGTGCAGGATCTCATGCCCAAAATGGTCAAGAAGCGTCGCCAGGTCGAGGCTGCAAATGGCGGCGTTGGAGGATCGTCTCAATGGGAAGAGTACTACGACTACATCTTTCCCGATGACCAGACCGAGAAGCCCAACTTTAAGCTCCTCAGCAAAGCACACGAGTGGAAGGCAAGGGTGAGTAGACAACCTGGTCTTTGCAGTTGTTAAGGCGAGTTTCCTTCGGAGACACATATCATATCCTTACTAATGCTTGCCTTTTTATGCCCTGACTCGTTCATAGATGGAGAAAGAAAAGGCCGAGCGAGAAAAGGCCCTTGCTGCAGCTGCCGCCACGAATGAGGATAGTGCCACCCCTGAGGTTGTGGCCTCCGACCCCGCTACGCCCAATGCACCTGAGGAGACCGTGTCTCCCGAGCAATAAAATTCCCAGTGCTATATCGCTGTCACATATCCTCTCTTTCGCCCAGCTGTTGTTTACTTATGGTGAACCGTTTTCAAAGCGCAACCCTTCCTTGCAAGCCTAATCAACCGAATCCCGAGTTGTTGCCATCCCTCTGGACTTTCTCTGTAGCCCCTTGTCTGTACACTTTACTCGCAATAGCCAGCCTCGACTCAACCATACCCTACCCTACCCTACCCCCTCTCAGGTTTATTTTTCGCATTCCTTTTCATTCCTTTTCTTCATGGCTGCAGCGCGCTCCATTCTACACTCGCTCCCAAAGCTGGCAGCTCCAGAGTTATGGCCCACGGTCTTCAAGGGGTCCAGGGCACGCGGAAACCTGAGAGTTAACGTCATGACAGAGAGTGTTGCCGGTAACGACGCAGAGAACCTTGGCTAGGGATCAATGCTGCTATCTCTCGTCCTCAACCACAAGCACCTAATTTCCGAATTCCTTTTGTATGTGGTTCTGTAGATATGGCTGCAAAAGAGATGCAGATCCACAGCAATCCAAATCGCTCCATCATAGAGATCTTTGCAGGTTAGGATACAAAAGGATCCGGTTGTTGCTCAGAAAGGCTATTATTTCATTTGTCTCCGCACGAGGATCTCTACATTTTTTTTCCAGTTACTGATCTGCTCTCCTGCCTTTTGATCAGGTCCTGGTCAATTGACGCGATCCATGGCGTTGGCTGGCGCCAAGAAGGTTATCACGGTCGAGAACGGCGAGTATTTCCAAAATTCATTAGAGGTATGAAGAGAGTGCATTGGGTGATACTAGGTACTTTACCCCATGCGGTGGGGTAAGCAGGGATCGACGCTTGTATAGTCCGGGACAACCCATCATCTGATGCCCCTCTCGTCTTCTTCTTCACTTTTGATCCGCCACACCTCCCGTGCTGACAAACACCACTAGTTGCTCGAAAAGAGTTCAGAAGGCAGGATCCGGCATTTTGCGCTGAACCCCTTTGTCGATCCTTATGAATCGGTATTAGAATCAGAGGTGGATGTGTTACCTGGCCTTCAACCACAAGCCTGGGACAAGATCCAATCGGAGATCATGCTCGTAGGATCCCTCCCGAACTCCATCACAGGCGAGAAGGTGTTACATGATCTTTTGGCCGCGTCCATACATCGAATGGGCGTGTTCGGGTTAGGTCGCGTGGAGATGTACATATTTTGCTATAAGGACGCCGTCAAGGTAAAAACGCGAGTTTGGCTTTTACGACACGAGGACCAGTTTTTCTTTTTGGTTGATCCAATACTGACTAAGGGTTGATGATAAAAAAAAACTACGAACTCGGTTCTCTTTTCGATAGAGGCTCATTGCAGCACCAGGAACGCCTTCACGGAATAGGGTGACGCTTCTGGCCGAGGCAGCGGCAGAAATTACGCCATTGATGCGTCCAGGGCTTGCGCACTTTCATCTGCCTTATGATTACCAGCTCTTACGCCTGGTACCTCACGAGAAACCCAAGCTGGAGAGTAAAGTGATAGCAGGGGGTTTTTTTGGCTGTATGTTGGATGATATATTGCACAGCTAAAAAAAAGTTATTGACCGTGGGCGTATGTTTGGTTATTTATAGCTTCGATGGAAGTCATGGATTTTTGCTTGAGGAGTCTCTTCACCAACAAGTCGCATGCTCTCAACAAAGTCATCAAGTAAGACGAGAGAAAGATGTTTGTGGATATGGGTTGGATCCCTGCTGTAACGATAGATGCTAATTGTTGACGATCCTCTAGACTACTGGGTCCAGGAGCAGACATCTTGCTCGGCCGTTTGAGCTTTGATCACAGCATCAAGGTCAAGCACATGACTCTAGAGCAGCTCAACGAGGTCGCGCTCAAGTTTGAGCAATGGCCTCTTCGACCTGCAGTGCTCTACGATGATATGATCATGCACGAGCACAAGCGCAAACGATAGAAAACAACACGTCCTCACATTAAAAAAAAAAAGACTTCACGTTGAGGTATGTCTAAGGGTTTTACTATCAATGCTTGGGGGCGCGTTTGCGGACGTTCTCAGCTCCGACCTGCTTCTTGGCCACGGTCTTGTTGGCGCCACGAAACTTTCTAGGGTCTTTGCTACTCATCTTGGTCTTGTCTCGCATTCCTTGTCCGCCCTCCCAGTAGGCGCCCGACCCCCCCGTCGTCTTGACGGGGCTCTCACCACACACACAGGCCTTGTCGCTCACGGTTTGTTCTCTGGAGCAGTGACCGCAGATCATCCGCTTGGCGTATTCACATTCATGAGAGTCGGCTTCTTTGACGTCGTGGCATATATGGCACGGGTATATCTTGGAGCAGCACGGGAAGCGGAACCAGCGCCGGGATTTCTTGTAGTGGTCACAGGCACCCTTCCGTGGCAAGGGTTCTCCCACCTTGAGCTCGAAATCAAGTCCACTCTTGTTATGCCGGGCAGCCTTCTTCTTGAGCGGCAATTGCTCCAACGTGGCCGCGCTGGCCCTCATCAGATCACCGGGACTCTGCTTCACAAACTTGATCTCGCCCTCCATCGTAAACGTCAAGCGGACGTGGCATCGGCGGCAATTGGCCGTGGCGGACATGCCTCGACCGATTTTCTGTCTGAAACCCGTAGCCACAGAATGAGCTGTTGTGGTGACCAAAGACGACGACGACGATGTTGTTGCAGTTGTTGAGTCCGTGGCTGAATCCTTGGTGAGGTTGCTTTCGGCGGTAGAGCCAAGGACTTGGTCACATTCGCTGCACGTTGGGACAAACACGGACGGTAGCAGATCGAACGCGGTGCAGCCCGCCAGATCAATATATCCGATGGTGCGCGACTGGATGTGGATATACTCGGCTCGGAAATGCGCGCCCAGAACAGACTGACAGTTCTCGCAGGTCTTCCATTTCCTCTTGTCTAATCCAGAGGCAGAGGCGGCGGGGCGTCCATCGTCCGGTAATAGGTCCGGGATCTCGATCAGACCCTTGCAGCGATTACAGCGGACTAAAAGATTCAGGGAGCGGCAGTGGAGGAGCGAGATGTGATCCAGCTTCAGGTCCGGCATGCGGATCTCGACACCTCGTTTGGGCGAGGACTCTGAACCGGGACCGTCAGTGTTGGTTGATGCTGGATGATCTTCCTCCTCCTCCTCCTCGTCGTCGTCGTCGTCGTCGTTGTCGTCGCTTGAATCCTGCGATCCTGCTTCGGATCCTGAGCTGCTTGACTCCTCGTCAGAGTCGCTTTGACTGTCCTCGTCGTCCTCACTTGTAGCCATGCCCTGGTCATGGTCCTGATCAAAGTTTCGTGCCGGAGTCTTGGGGGGTGCATCCACGTAGATCACTTTTGAGGTCCGATATGCGTGTTCTTGCTCCTTGGGCATGATGACAGGGGCCGACGTCTTTTGCATGGCGGACGAGGCCAGCTCGGCCAGTTGAGACGTGGGTGGTGAAGGAAACGACGTGACAGGAGGCTCTGTCTTTACTGATGCCGATGCCGATGTTGATGACGACGACGACGATAAGGATGCGTATGGAGCTGGTGATGGCGTGAGAACTGTCGTGGACTGTTGAGGCATATTCAACAGGTCCTTGAGATCACGGTTGAGCTGGTTCAACAGCTGGAAGAGCGAAAGTTGCGGACTGGCCATGACGATCTTGCGGAAGCCCTGTTCCACGTTCCTGTGTACGCGCACAAAAGAACTTTAGTACTGCGGATTTTCTCAACGGTTGTGCAACAGTTCAGCCCTGTCAACAGGGGCAGAAAGGGGGCGGAGGGGGGGGGAAGGTCCTTTTTTTTTACCTGGCCTGCCAGGACTCTATCTCGGGATTGCGATTCTCGTCCTTGAGGCGGATGTTGCAGGGCTCAAGTGGGAAAACCTTGGGCACTAGCAGGCTGATCCACAGTGGTTCTCTCCCTGGAGATTCTAATGATATCCGCACGGTTGTGGCTGAGATGGACTCGAACGACGACCGAAAGCGCGCTTGGATCTGGTTGAGTTGCTTTTGACGTTGAAGTCCAGCCTGCTCGATCTGATCAGCAGTGAAAGTCGGCTCTGAGGCCTTTGGTGTAGGTGGCAATGTCCTTGACGCTGTTGCTGGCGCGCTGTGCGATGGAGAGGAGGTCGAGGGACTTGTGGATGAGGATGAGACTGGCTTGGGTAAGGGAGGTGGAAGTGAAGGTGATGAGACTGGTGATGAAGTGGTTGATGAAGGCGATCCCGTCGCTTGACTGGAGCCGTGGCCGATGAAGCGGATGGTGGGCGCTGGGGGCTTCTGCAGCAGCGGCTCCATGTTGGCGTCGAGCCAGTTGAGGTGGGCGAGGAGCGACTTTGGCTGGCGAGCAGCCTCTGCAAACCCGCGCTCGAGGTTGGTAGCAAATCCCTTTGGAATGTCCTTGTTGAGGACAGCGACGCTGCAGGGGGTGGCAGGGTAGGCTGTTGGTACCGTCAGCTGCACGTGGAGAGACTCGATCTCGTACGGAAAGTCGGGGTCGCTTGGGACGATCTGCAGCTGGAAGAGAGTGTCGTTCCTGGCGACAAAGGTCTGAGCGAAGCGGCTCTGTACCTGGGAGATCTCAAAGGCGCGGAGCGACGATGCCGCGTCGTTTTGGTTGAGGTTCTGAAGAGGCTTTGGGACAGGTTTGCGCACAGGGGCTCTTGTTGCTGGAGGTCTTGTTGCTGCTGCTGGCTTTTTTGCTGTCGCTGTGGCTGCAGGGTTGCTGCTAGTGTCGTGCAGGAAGCGGCAGTCTGCGCCCTTCCGGCAGCCCTTCTTGGACTGGAAGAACTGGCACAGGGAAGTCGCTGAATGGGCCATGGGGGGGTTTTGGATCCAATGCGGACAATGGACACGATGTGTTGACTGCAGACACGAAGAATGACAAGAGAGCAGGCCAGCGAGAACAAGCAGGTACGAGCAACAGGTACGAGTAAGAGAGAGAGAGAGAAGAGAGAGGAGAGGAGAGGAGGAGCTGGAATAGCAAACAGCAGAGAAAAAAGAAAACGAGGACAAGGAAGCGGACTGCTGCAATGGACCGCCCATCCACGATGCAAAATGTATATACCTCTGGCGCGGTGGCCCAATGGGTGGGGGCGAACCTTGAAATCGCCTGTCCTTTGGCCATGTCTCTCTTTTTGTTCTCGCTCGCCTTCTCTTCTTTCTCTTTCTTCCTTTCTCTGTTTCCCTCTGTCTGCCTGTTCGTTGTCTCTTTCTTGCAACTCGCTTTCTTTTTTTTGCTCTTGACACCCCTCTCTCTCACTCTTTCTCTCACTCACTCTCTCTCTCTCCCTCTTCTCTTCCCCCCCCCTTCCCTGTTCCCTTTCCCGCCTGCTCCTCCTCCTCCTCTTCCTCTTTCTTGTCCTTGTCCTTGTCCTTGTCCTCGTCCTCGTCCTCACCGTCTGCCACGCATACTTACCCCCACCCACGCCTTTGCTTTGCTTGCTTGCTTGTCTGCCTGTCTGCCTGTCCGATTGCCTTTTCCTTCCCCCGCACACCGTGCTTCATTCATCCCGCAATGTCAAGGGACCCTTCCAACTCCTCGTCCTCTCCCACCTCATCCCTCGCCTCGGCCTCATTCGCCCCCGGCACCGGCGTCTTCTCCTCCTCCTCCCCATCCACCGCGCCCTCTGCCGTCTCGAGTCCAGCCAGCCGTCGCTCCTCAGCCCACACGGCCTTGGGTGACAAATTTGGCCGTCTAGGCTCTGGCCTGCCCACCGTCGACGAGCACGCGCTCGAGAGGCATCCTATCCACAACTTCCCCTCCACTGCCGTGGGCTCCTCAAGCGCCACAGGTCCAACAGGTCCCCATGCTGCCACCCTGGGCCCTGCTTCCGTCCTTGCTGCCGGTCCGCCCCAAGTAGGCAGCGCCAAGCGTGGCCATGTTCGCTCAAAGTCCATGAAGGAGCAGCTGGCCCAGTTTGGCCAGGAGAGCAACAAGGACGGTGCCCCCAAGACGATCCAGTCCTTGCAAGAGATCATCAGCAGCCTCAAGAACCTGCCCGCGTCCTCCGCCAACCATGGCAGCCATCCTTCAGCCAGTGGTAGCACCAGCGCTGCCCACGGTGAGCCCTCGTCTTCGTCCACATCCCACGGTCTCTCGCGCCATGAAAAGCGTCTGTCCATGTCCTCGCTTCCCTCGCGATCCTCCTCCTCTCATCTGAGCTCCACCGGCCTCAATGCCCTGGCTCCAAAGGAGTCGCCCTTCTCCACTACGGGCACCACCACCACCCTTCATATCTCTCAACCCCCGCGGGGAACCTCCATCGAGAATGCTCTCCAGTCGACCGTTGCAACGCTTCGACGACTCTCTGTCTCGGACTCGAAACGGCCCACCATCCCCTTGACCAAGAAGGAGGACGATCACGTAAGTGCCGTGAGTAATTTGTAAACCATTCGCCTGTTCACAACACACACAACAACAACAAAAAAAAAGAAAGCAAGAAAAGGGCTAACAAACCCCCTTACCTCTTTTTCTAATGCCATGCTGACTACTAGACGGAGGCCGCAAAAAGAGCAGGTAGTCGACGCTCGGTAGTCCTACCACAGGACATTGGTACACTTGGCAGCAGCTCAGCCGACAGTGAGGACCCCAGCAAAAAGAATCGTCGTTCAGCATTGATGACCGCAACTGACAGTCCTTTCTACCAGCCCTCCTCCGAGACCATAACAAGCTCTGGGTCTGGATATCAGCCCAACCGCCGCTCAGTCATCATCCGACCAGAGGAGGTTGCAGCCCTGCAGGAGGGACGCCCCTACGTGCCCTCGCCTGCAGCCAACGCCGCTCGAGCAAATTACTCGAGTGATGAGGACACGGATGCAGTCGCTGATGCGCTCTCTGCTCTCGAAGGCAAAGGCAGCATCGGGCACCGATCCAGTCTATCTGCCAAAGTACCCCACCGGCGGTCCGTCTCGAGTGTCGACCCCAATTCCTTGGCCGAGTTTGCCTCCAGACTCCCTAGCCACATGCAGCCCGGCGCAGGCTCGGCTGCCTTCCAGAACTTTGGCCAGAGTCAGGTCAACAATGATGATTCCCAGGACCGTCGTCGGTACACGACTGCCTTCAATTCGATGAGCCAGGGCCGCTCCTCGGTCATGCTGCCAAACTCCACGGATGCCCCTTCAAGGCGCCTGTCTGCATTGCCCTCGACCAAAGAGTTTGATCGCAAGGATTGGCGCATGTGTAAGTTCTCACCAAACCTGTCAACGGTCGAATCTTTTTATAAACGCTTGATACATGACAGCCCATCTAATCACCCTATTTTCGTACTCGTACTCTTGCTCTTTTGATTTTTTTTTTCTATGATGCACAGCAACTCCCTCCGCCTCCAACAGGGACAGCATTAATCTCAAGGACAATGCCAATGGACGTCGCCCTCTGTTCATGGCCCATCTGACGTACTCGGATTTCCATTCGTTGCTCACCAAACAGAAGCACAAGTATGTCCAGGGAGTGTTGAGGATCAACAAGAGGAATCGCTCTGATGCCTATGTCACAGTCGACACACTTCCCGAGGGCGACGTGTACATTTGCGGCAGCAAGGACAGGAACCGTGCTTTGGAGGGCGACGTCGTAGGCATTGAGTTGATCGACTTTGAGGACATGCCGCAGCAAAAGCTGGAGGGTGGCAAGGAGAAAAAGAAAAACAAGCGCGCCGAGGATGTCGACGAGGCTGGCGAGGCTGATGTCGAGGACATCAAGCCCAGGTACTGTGGTCGTGTCGTGTCCATTGTCGAGCGGTCCTTGGTCCAGATGTTCTCTGGCACACTGACCCTTCAGCGCCCTAGCGGATCGACCAAGAAAAATGAGCGCCGTCGACAGGATGATGACGACCAGAAGGGCCAGCCTCGGATTGTTTGGTTCAAGCCCGTAAGATTCTGCCTCTGCAAAATGAATGTCCGGCAAGTGTGGATAATTCTCACGGATAGTCTGACCCTGACGATCTTGCCACCGATACCTTTCTCTCTCTCTCTCTCTCTCTCTCTCTCTCTCTAGACTGACAAGCGTGTGCCTCTGATTGCCATCCCCATTGATCAGGCACCCGCAGACTTTGTCGAGAACCATGCCTCGTACGCGCACAAGCTGTTTATTGCTACCATCAAACGGTGGCCGCTGAGTTCCCTGCATCCGTTCGGTCATTTGGAGCGTGAGCTGGGTGACATTGGAAACATTGATATTGAGACAGAGGCCCTGCTTGCCGACAACAACATCACAACCACAGCCTTTGGAGAAAGGGTAGAAAAGTGTCTGCCAGAGCTCCCCTGGATCATCCCAGAGAAGGAGCTTATCCGCCGCCGCGACCTGCGCCAGAGCTGTACATTCACGATCGATCCAGCAACAGCCAAGGATCTGGACGATGCCGTGTCGTGCATTCCACTGGGCAACGGAGTTTTTGAAATTGGAGTCCACATTGCAGATGTGTCGCACTTTATCAAGGTCGGCTCAGCCTTGGACAGAGAAGCAAAGTCCAGGGCCACGACCGTCTACCTTGTCCAGAAGGCTATACCCATGCTGCCCAACATCCTCAGCGAGGATCTGTGCAGTCTTACAGCAAACGTGGATCGTCTCACGTTCTCAGTATTCTGGAAAATGTCTGAGGATGGCGAGATCCTAGACACGTCCTTCTCAAAGTCTGTGATCCGTTCTTGCGCGCAGCTTTCGTACGACGATGCCCAGCGGGTCATTACTACCGGATCGCTCGATCCCAAGGTCCAGGTCTTTGATCACCCGCGTTCTCTAGTTGAGGACAATATCAAGACGTTTTTCGTAAGTTATCATTTTCATAGTCATTCTCATGGAAATAAGGCTTTAGCGGCTTTTGATGCAGCTATGCCTGCCCCTCCATCGCGGTGCATGATTCACTCAATCATCGTTCTATGCCCTCTAACCAGCTCTCTCTTCCTCAATGAACAGAAACTGTCGTTGATGCTTCGTCAGAAGCGCTTCGATAATGGTGCACTTTCACTCAACTCTATCAAACTGGCGTTCGAGACGGACGAGCTGAGTGACCCAATGGACGTAGCGGTCTACGAACTCAAGGAGAGCAACCGACTGATCGAGGAGTTTATGCTGCTCGCCAACATGAGTGTCGCCAAACAAATCTTTGACTACTTTCCGGAGCAGGCACTGCTGCGTCGCCACGAGGAGCCGTTGGAGAGGCGCATGCAGGATTTCATTCAGCATATGAAAAGGATTGGGATTGAGCTCGATGCATCGAGTGCGGGGGCGTTGCAGTCGTCGATGGATGCAATCCAGGATGCGGACGTTCGCAAGGTGGTCCGTCTGATGGTGATCAAGCCGATGCACCGGGCAAAGTACATTTGCGGCGGAATGCTCCCCACGAGCAAGTACCATCACTATGCGCTCAACGCCCCCCTGTACACGCACTTTACGTCCCCGATCCGACGCTATGCCGATATCATTGTCCATCGGTTGCTGGAGGCTTCTCTGACTGGAGGTGAGTTGCATGGTAGCGTCTTGGCCCGTCGTGTGAGGTTCGTTGAGCCATAGATGGAGTGCGTCGTGTCGCATGCGTGGAAGCGTCAGGAGAGTGGGGGTGGACTGCTCTTGCTGGATCTTGCTGTGCGAAAAACTGTTGGCTGATGAACGCGTTTTTGTGTTCGTTGTATTCTTGTTGCGATGCTCAAGAGAGGCAGGAGGAGAACGTCAGCTGCTTCCCTCCCGAGCAATATGCAGTGGTGGACAGAGAGGATACCGCATGAGCGCAAAGGGAGAACATGGGGGGGAATGGGCATCTGTTCAGCTGCGAGAGAGAGAAATATCCGATCCAGTACGTTTTCCACCCATTCTTTCGTGCTCCTCTCTCTTGCTTCTCTTTTGCTTCTCTTTCACTCTTTCTCTCTCTCTCTGTCTCTCTCTCTCTCTTTCTCTCTCTCTTTCTCTATCTCTGTTTCTCTCTCTCTCTCTCTCTCTCTGTCTGTTGTCTGTCTCTTTCGCTCCTCTTTTCTTTGTCTTTCTTGTTGCTGTTGTTCTCACTAATTTCACATAGACAGCCATAATACCCCACGTCGACAACTCGTTGTTTTTTTGTTTGTCCTAGTAGTTCTAATCACTCACTCTATGCTTTTCTTCTTCCTTGCGGAAACCAATTAGAACAAAAGTTCTATCTGAACAAGGAATCCTGCCAGAAGAGCGCCAACCACTGCAATCTCAAGAAGGACGCCTCGAAGCTGGCGCAGGAGCAGAGCAATCACTTGTATTTGAGTGTTCTGCTTCACAAGCTGTCGGAGCCTGAGGGAGTGGTGATTCGGGATGCGATTGTGGTCCAGGTACTGGACACGGCGTTTGATGTGATTGTGCCTGCGTACGGCCTGGAGAAGCGGATCCACCTTGACCAGCTACCGTTGGAGAACTATTCCTGGAATGAGGTCTCTGAGATTCTTCGACTCTACTGGGGAGCACAGGCGTTCAAGTCCAAGGAGGATGAGGAAGCGAACAAGGCTGGCGATGGTGTGTCTGACAGGAGATTGTCGGTTGCAGTCTCTCAGTCGATGGCGGGACAGCATGGATCGAGCGGATCGGACGAGTTTTCGCGTGGAGCGCATGGAGCGGGTAGTGGATTTGATGCGATGATGGACCACCCGGACGACGCGACGAATGCGTATGACGACGAGCGCGGGCTGTTTGACGACGAGAGCGACTATGAGGACGAGGACGAGCAGTCGCAGAGGTTGCGACACAAGACCAACAACGAGGGCGAGGAGGACGAGGACGAGATGGCGCTTAACATGAGCAAGATCAAGATGTTTGGCCATATCCAGGTGGCGATGAGTGTGGACAGGGCGGTGTCTCCTCCTGTAATTAAGGTTGTGGCCGTGAACCCGTTTGCCACGACGCCTTAGTGTGTTGTAGAGGGAGATTTTTTTTGCAATTTTGAAGGTGATCTAAGGGTACATATAAACCACCTGTACATAAAAGTTTAGCTGATGCTGAATCAAACGCCCAACGGTCCCCTTTGTGTACAGTCGCATGTAGGCTGTGGTTGCCCACGCACCCTCGTGTTTACCCGCAAGGGCAGGACATGATGGAGACGGACATGGACATGGACATGGATATGGACATGGATATGGACATGAACGGAAACAAGAGAGCGAGAAGGAGAGAGAGAGAGAGAGAGGATGGAGCGAAGAAGAAGGAGAGAGAGAGAAGCAGTGAGAGAAGAAGAGAGAATGTGTGCCTGGCTGGCTGAGGGAGGAAGACAAGACCACCCAGGGGCCAGCCAATCAGAGCACATGGCAGGCATGCCATTTTCATCGGTCTCATTTCCGCTGCAACCAGGCCCACGGTAAAAAAAGAACGACGAGACAAAGGAGGCGAGGCCATATCCTCTCTCTCTCACTCTCTCTCTGTCTCTCTCTGTCTCTCTCTGTCTCTCTCTCTCTCTCTCTCTTACTCTCTCTTTCTGTCTCTCCTCATCCCATTCGTCCTTTCCATCTCCCGCTGTCCATCTCCTCCTGTCCATCGCCCCTTGTCCATCCCGCCCTCCCACTCGCGCCCGTCCGTGTCGCCCCTTTGCGAGCAACCAGGGCCAACAGCGTCCTTTCATTTCCTTTCATTGGAAAAACAACCCCACAGGTACAACGCCCGCTCTGCTAATATCCGCTAATACACCATGTGCAGAGCCAACAGGAGACTAGCCCTTCTCAGCCCCAGCAGCCCTCATCATCTCTCATCATCCTCAGCAGCCTTGTCCGCTGGAGCACCGCTGTTGTTCTACATCCAACCAAAAGTACTCGCGTACTCGCTCAGGGTCATATCCTTACACACATACACACGAAACTAGCTCTTTCTTTTTTTTTTTTTTTTTTTTTACTGACAATGACATATTGCTCACCCCCTGGCTCTCTCGCTGTGTTATTCTCCACAAAAGGCCGATAGAGGGAGACCTGATAGCATCCAGGAGAGAAATCGAACCACATGGCAGGCTCTGCCCGTTACAATGGCCCAGGAGCAGCCCTCCGTGGCCAGCCCCGTGCGCCCAGACAGCAATCAAGACGCGGTGACGACGGCCACACACCCTCGGCTACAGACGCGCCACCATCGGTAAGGCATTCTTCGTTGTCTTGCATCAATATCCCAAGAACCCGCATTGCTGTTTATGGCATGGCGGGATATATCCTCGCTCTTTCATGCACTACGTGCTGCGTGTTGCATGCCCCAGTCGCACCTTCTACCTGCTGCGTGCTGACGCCATTGTCCTGCTCTTTTCTGTGCGCATGTGTGTGTGTGTGTGTATAGCGTGCCCAAGGGGACAGCAAGTACGATGGCCCGAAAGATCTTGCAGACATGGCCAGTCCTCGTTCCTACACCTCAGGCCCATCTCACCAGCGACAGTGGAGTGACACCTCGTCCCTGCAAGGCGGGGGTCTTCCCCCGCATGGGCACCAGAACTACCCGCCCTCTCAGAACTATCCCTACAACGAACACTCGCCCTACATGGGCCCGGCCTCGGGATCACCCGCTTCACCCCCACCGCTGTCACCGTCGCCCTCGACCGCATCGTCTTATTTTCACCCTGCAGATCAGCGATCCCATGCGCCTTCCCAACGCCAGAATCAACGCGGTAACCAGTACGGCCCAGGATCGGCTGCCTCCAGCGTCCTTGGATCAGCAACATACTCTCAGTACTCGAATGCACCTAACGGTGGCGGTGGTGGGTCGCGTCCCGGCAACAACGGGTACAACTCTCAATATGATCAAAGTCCTATGATGTCGCCGTTGAGCCCCGACAGCTGGCGATCTCCTCCAGGGCCCCGTGGCTACGCATCCCAAAACACACAGTATTCACCTTCTACCCAATATCAAGCATCGCAGAACCACCCGTACTCTGCTGCCTCGTCTGTTGTCAACGACGACCATGGCCATTCGAACCGAGCCAGGAACTACCCTTACGAATCGGACTCGGACGACTATTACAATCGGCAGGGAGGGCGTAATGGACCTGTTCAAGGGCAGGGCCGCGACAGAGGCCATGCTCTCAGTTATTCTACCTCGATCGCATCCAACACGTCCTCTGTCCTCGCGGCGCGTCGTGCCAGGAACGAGAGGAACGAGCGCAGCCAACGCCAGACAGCCGCACAAGTGGATGAGTGGCTCACCTCGCCCACAGGAACAGAACTTGACACCGAGATTTTGCCCTGGAGTGACGACGAAGCCATTGTCACCAAAGCGGTTCGATCCCCTCCAACGGGATACACGCACGAGAAAAACCTACCTCCTATCCCTTACAAGGGTGGACCTCAGCCTCAGCCGACATCGGTGACTGTTGGCAAGATGCAGCAAGGAAAGAGGATCGAATCGGACATGATCAAGGTCGAGATTGGCGGTGCTACGTCCGTCATTCCCACCACAGAGGAGGGGTCGGGACTCACGTTTGTCAAGAGTGTTCCGGGCTCCAGCTCACCTCCTCCAGGATCGCGATATAACACTGGGGCCACGGCGCCAGCCCCCGTGATTCAGAGCATGACAGGAGCGGCAACCTCTCTCCGAGCTGCTGCGGTCTTTAATGAACAAAAAACCAAGGAGAGTAATGGGGCGAAACAGGATCCATCAAGAGCTCAGAGGCCAGGCCAGAGGCTGTCGTCTGACTGGGATGGGCAGAGAATCAGTCTGGATGACATGCTCTCTGCCTCCTCCCCTCCAGCTCGGGATGGGCGGCAGCAGGCGATCGATAGCTGGCGCACATCGCCGCCCCTCCGCCCTCGAGAAGAGAAGGCCTCCTTTACGGACTTGAAGAGCAAGAGACGTAGCAGTTTGCCCGACAAGGTGGTCCCCAACTGGAATGAGCACGCTCAGAACTGGAGGAGTAGTATTGGTCAGAGGCGTCCTTCTTGGATGGCGTCGAGCAAAGGTACCCATGGCGGTTCGGATGATACCAAAGATCACGACATGAACGACTTTATGGCTCAAAAGAAAAAATGGGCCGACCATGGATTGCAGTCGAGTCAGGACAAGAGCACGAAGGCCAAGGATATACTGGATGACGCCAAGCGCCTGTCCGACCAAAGCAGCCTTCATCGCCGGTCTCGCTCCTGGTCACCGCGACCCCTTGATAAAGACCGTCCTGCGACTGCAGCACGTCGCCGGGATTCCTTTGCCTCGACCGTCTCACGATCGAGGTCCAGATCGGGATCGAGACCCTACAATCGGCATTCGCACAGGTCCTTTTCTCGGTCTAGGTCAAGATCAAGGTCCATTCGATCTGGCCGATCCAGGTCAGGATCGAGATCGCGCTCAGCGTCTCTGTCCCGCTCACGATCAAGATCCACTGCTATGCGTGGGGGCAACGATCTCCGCAATGGAGAGAGTTCATTAGTCAAGGGTGGACAAGAGCGATCCTCTTCCCGGTTCTCGTGGCGCTCGACCTCTGATATCAACCCTAACCGACGTTCTTGGGAATCGGCAGCGCACGAGGCCAACGATGAGTTCAAGACAATCAAAGCGGAAGGAGGTTCTCGCGAGGCTGGGGGTCCACGTTACTCCACAGCACGCGAGGAGGACCTGACGGACTATGATGATGACTTTAGCGAAAAAAAACTGGCAAGCCGCGGTTTGATGGGTATGCGCGAGGCAAAGTCTACAAAGGTGGAAGCATCCAGCCCATCGCCAGTAGAGACCAAGCCAACGTCTCTGCGCCGTGGTAAGGTGGATGAGGACTCGGATGCTGACAGTCTGGACTCACCGCCGGTCAAGGTGCAGTACGCACGGAGAGCTCCCTCTGAACTTGATGATGATGATGATCGGTCCATGTCGTCCAAGTACCCGGCTTCGATCATCTCGACATTCAACCTGCCCCCGGCTACATCTCCGATATCCCCGCAGAAGCCACCTCCACTCCCTACGCCCTACCACTCTTCTGAGGATGTCAAAAAGGGCGTTGTGGGAGGCTCCGTCAACGACTATATGAATTACAGACCGATGGCCCCCCCGCCCGTCCCGGATTCGCCTCCTCAGACCCCTAATGCCGGCCAGTCTCTCATGACGTCCATCACCACGGTCTCTATCGAGGCTGCCACAGCCACACTATCGAGTTCGAGGGTCTCGGTTGATAGTTTCAAAAACGTCCCTGGGAAATCATCAGGAACTGGACCAGCCCGCACGGGAGGGATGCAGCACGACTCTGATCTTGATTCAGAGTTTGAGACGGATGTTGAATCCACTGGTTACAAGCGCGACAAGATGGTCCTGCAACCTTCGTATGTGTCGATGACCTCGACCTCGTCGGGTCCTAACAAAATAGACCCGGCGGTTGGAACTGCAGGACCTTCCTCCTCTTCCTCCTCGTCTTCCACCATACAGACGACGTCGAACCCGATCAGCATCACGACGACGCAACTGACCCGAACAGAGTCCTCTGCAAGTTCTGTCAGTGTCCTGTCGGCGAGATCTACCAAATCCTTCATGTCCTCGTCCTCAATTCACTCGGCTTCGTCCATACTGCCGGGATCACCGCCTCCTCAGAGAGCACCTCCACCAATCCCGATGACCGCTGCTGAAGGGGCGGCAAGCCCCGTCCTTTCGAACGCAGCTTTTGGTGGAGCCAAGCGGTCAGGCAGTGCGGGCAGTGCGCGTGGTGTTCGTTCCGGATTGAACAAGCAGATCCTACCCCCGGCTGTCCCGCCACCCCCAGGCCCACCTCCAGAGGCTCCCGTAGCTATGAGTATGGCTGCTGGGAGCAAACCATCCTATGGTATCCTTCCTCCACCCATCCCTTCCTCGTTCAATGAACCCTCCTCCAGAGCGAATGGAGCCAGTGCTTCTGCGGCTGCTGTGGTCGCAGCGACAACTTCCTCGGCGATCCAGATCCAGATGCTGGCTGACGAGGACCAGAGTCGGTCACAGATGGGAGCGATTACTGTAGAACTCGATGAGCGGGAAATGACAAGGCTGAACAACCGAGTCGCTCAATTGGAGAGGGAACTTGAGTTTGCTCAACAGGATTTAGAGGCGAGTCAGGACGATGCGTTAGAGTTGCAAAACAAGGTCCATGATCTAGAGGCCGAGATTGAGGAGAGCAAGGAACGAGCAGCAGTAGCATCAACAGCGCCTGTTGGACGGAACATGGATCAGGAGCACGAGCTTGAGTCGGCACGGGAGGCTTGGGATCAAGAGCGCTCAAAGTTACTTAAGGATCTGGAGCATCTACGAGAGGATCACGAGGATGAACTAGAAGACCGCCTCAAGAAGGAGCAGGTTCAACACGATGAGGACTTGGAGCGTTTAATGTCGGATCACAAGAAGGCGTTGGAGGCACAATTGCTGACCTCGGAAGAGGAGCACTCCAGACGGATGCAGGAGCTAGCGTCTAGACTTCAAGTGGAGCATCAGGATGAATTGGAGGATGCTTTGAAGAGAGTCAAGGTGTCGTTGACTGCAGAGCATGCCGAGACGCTAGAGGAACAACGTTCTGACCATGAGGGTAGACTGGTTGAAACCCGCCGTGAGTGGGAGGAACGTCTGGAACTGGCGCAAGAAGAACACATCAAGAGTCTTGACGTGCTGAAGGTCGGCCATGCTGAGGAGCTGAAGGATCTGGAGCAGCGATTGTCAGATATGGAGAAGATGCACCTCGACACAGTAGCAGAACGGGATCAGGCGGTGAAGGATCTCACTCACCACAAGAAGGAAACCGAGCAAGCACTCGACCAGCTGGAGACAGTCCTGGCCAATGACAAGAAGACGCATGCGCAGCTGATCCAGGACTTGGAGAAGAAGGCCAAGGGACTGGAAGAGCGCGTGGCAGAGTTGGAGACCCAGCTTGAGGAGCTGCTGCAGGACAATGTCCAGATTGTCGAAGAGATGCAACGACGCGAGGATGCATGGGCCCAGGAGAAGGCTCTGATGCGGGCTGGCGAGGGCGATGTCGGTGAGCAAGAAGCGCGTTTGCATGAGATGCATGAGCAGATTGTGGCCTTGACCGAGTCCAAACGACAGGCCGATGTCCAGTTCCAGGGCATTGTCAAGGGCCTGCTACGGGAGGCATCCGCGAACAAGAAGGAGCTTGAGGCCCGACAGGAGCTGTTGGACCAGGAGCGTCAGAGTAAAGAGGACCTCCTTGAGCAGATCGATCAGGAGCGACAGGGTAAAGAGGAGATTCTGGAGCAGCTCGATCGGGAACGGGAGAGCAAGGAAGTTCTTGTTCATCAGCTCGACCAGGAACGACAGGGCAAGGAACAAAGCCTTCAGCAACTGAGCCAGGTCCGACAGGGTAACGATGGTATTCTACATGAACTCGAGGCCATCCAGAGTCAAGTTCGTGTCCTTGAACAAGAGAAGGAGGCGCTGTATCAGGAGAAGCGATCGCTCGAGCACGCCAAAGAAGCATTGGAGCACGAGATGAATGTGGTGGTGCAGACGCGGGCAGATCTTGAGGAGAGTCATAGGGAGATGGAGGTCCGGCTTGAGACTCAGCAGCGGAGCGGCAACGAGGCCATGGTGAATATCCAGAGGGAGCTGGAGGATCGCGTGCGACAGCAGGAGCAGGCCCTCGAAGCTGAGCGGGCCAAGGCTCGCGAGCTGGAGGCAGCGTTGGAGCAAGGTCTTTCCAAGGCTGGTAAGGACATTCAGCAGGAGCAGTTTGTTTGGAAGACTCGACTGGATCAGACTGAGGCCGCTTTGAAGACCAAGGAAGCGCAGGTGCGGAAGCTGGAGCAAGAGGCCGATGCCACGATCAAGCTCCAGACAGATCTGTTACAGAGTATGGAGCGCGATGCCACCAACTCAAACAAGAAGCTAGAGGCCAGCTTGATGGGCAAGATGAAGGAGATGGAGCAGTCGTTTGAGGAGGAGAGGAGGATGATTCAGCAGCAGATGCATCAAGAGCTCCAGCAACGGTTCGAGCTCGAGTCGGTCGAGAAGGAGACGCGTCTGCAGCAGCAACTCGAGTCGATTCATCAGCAAGAGCTGAGCATGGCGATGCAGGAGTTGTCGACAAAGCATGAACAGCAGATGCGCACCATGAAGCAACAGCACGAGTCGGCACTGGAGCAGTCCAGTCTGCACTTGAAGCAGCAATCACAATCGATTGAGGACCAGCTCGACAAGCTGCAGCAGCAGGCTGAGCAGGAGCGGTCCGAGAAGGAGGTTGCGCTCAAGGACCGGACGTTCCTGGAGAGACGTATGGCAGGCCACGACCGACGACAGAAGGAGCTTGAGATGAGTCTCGAGTCGCTGCAACAGGAGCTGGACCAGTCAAGGGCCAAGTTTGGGCAAGAGCTGCAGGATGTGGAGCGATCGAGGATGAACCTGGAGCGCAAGCTGGGTATGGCTAAAGAGGATGTGGAGGAGTTGAACAAGATCCGTGACGAGCTCGAGAATGACCGGGATGAGCTGCGACAAGAGGTGCACCGGCTCAAGAAGGCCGGGCCAGGCCGTAGCGGACCCAGCTCGCGAACGAGCGCCAGCAGCAGCCGGGATGCGGATGCATCTGGATCTGCGGCGTGGGAGGCGGAGAAGCGACGGTTGGAGGAGACGGTGCGCAAGCTGGAGGACGAGGTGCAGATCATGCTCGAGAAGAACATGAACCTGACGATCGAGCTGAGCATGCGTTAAGCGCCAAAGAAGCGCACTCTCCTTGCCTCGCTATACCCTTCCTTCCTTCAATTGCACACACACACACACACATACACATTTACACACATACACACCGACATACAAACAACTACTTTTATCATGTATTCAGCACACATCTCCATTATCATTCTCCATCTTACAATAGACGCATGGCTCATGCACCCCCCATATTGCTCTGTGTGTCCGTGGTCCAAGGAATGTTTGCTGTGGAATGCCTGAGCGACACGTTCCCAACCGTCCGGTTGAGCGTGTGTCTGTTGGCTCTGTGTCTCACCTCCTCGATATGTGTGCCCCAGTGCGAGGTCTTGAGGCCGTCCCACGAATTTTCGCCCCGTCGTTGCACAGGGCCAATTGCCACGTGAAAAATGTCGAAGACTCACATCACACAGATACATACACACAGATACACACAGATTCAATACACAGATGCACCTTTGTGGATGTGCCCATGGGCTCGCCTCTGCCTTGCTCGCTCGCCACTCGCGCCCCTGCCCCCGTCTCCACATGTGTGTCGATGGAGGTGAGCACTCCCGAGCGCTGGGGCATTTTCACAAGACAGAGTGCGAGTGTGTGCGGGAGAGAGGTAGACACTCGAGACAAGGGTTGCTTGGGTGAGGTTTTGTTTCGTGGACTGGACGCGGCTGCTCGACTGATCAGGCCCCTATTTTTTCTTGGTCCACTGTGAGCTCGTCTTTCTCTTCTTGTCTTTGCACTGTCCATTCTTGTCTTCTCCACCTTTCTCCACCTTTCTCCACTCTCTTCCACTCTTCTCCACTCTTCTCCACACACCCTCCACGCCTCCATTGCGCCTTTGCAGACCAGTTTCCAGCGTGCATTGGTTCCCATTCCTCATTCCATCCTGCTCATCTTTTTTGCTCCAGTCCCACTGCTCACAGCCGTTACACACACCCCGATCTTGAGCAACCATGCTTGGCCATATCGCGGGCAGACCCTCTCCTTCCTGGGATAAGGTCCAAGCCGTGGTCGTGCTCTTCCTGAGGCAAGTCCTCTCTCTCTCTCTTCTGTCAACTTCCTCCCTTCGCTTTGCTCAACCAAAAAACCACCGTGTCCCCATACACGCACAAGTACCCCTGTAGTACCTCCGCGACTGACATCCAATGTGCGCGTGCATGTGCATATGTGATTTTTTTTTTCTTTGTTAGCTATGTGGCGCTGCGGAAGGTTCCCCCGACTGGACCGAGGGCGTTCCAACGACTGCATAACCTGTTAAAAAAGTACACGCCCTGGCAGATCCTCATCGGAGCCCTGACAACTCTCTACGCGGCGCACCACGCGGATTTGCTCGTCGGCCTCACACCTGCTGAGCCAGAGAAGAAAATGGTAAACTTGATCTCCTCTTCTTGATTTTCCCAAAACTCTTTTTTTTTTTTTTTTTTTTTTTTCCACGCGACCTCACTTGGAACTTGGATTTGAGAAGCCTCATACCGACTCTTAGGAACCCTTCGTATCCTCGCTCGTTTCACTTTATTTCTCTATCTCTCGCTCTCCTGCACTCTCTTTCTCTTTCTCTCGCTCTCTGATCTCTGACTCGGTTATGTCATTCTGTGCATGTTGGGATCCTGAATAATCATAGTTTTCGCGTCGTTACACTCGAGGTTACACTCGCGGGCTTTGGATTCTGGCGGCCCTGGACGCTGGCTTCTTTACCTCTCAGAACATCCGTCCCAAGATCCTACGCGATACCATGTCCGCAGTGTTTTCTGTGTACTACCTCTTCTTCCCCAAACGCGCTGTGGAAAAGAACAACATGATGCTCAAGACGATCACGGCCACGCACATGCGCCGGTCCTGGGAAAAGATGCTTCACCCGCTCATCCGGGCCATGACCTGGGTCAACGCACCCAAACTGGGTGTCTGCAAGGAGATCACGCTGCACCTGTCCCAGGTTGCCGGTCATCACTCGGATGCCACCGTGAAGCTGACCATCTTTTTTGTAGGATCAGAAGAGCAGCTTGCCACGGCTGAGTCTTTGATCTTGAATGTGCCAGGAGGCGGGTAAGACTTTTTTGCTTGCTTGCACTTGGGTGGGGAGTGGGGATCGGACAAATCTGGCTGTTCAACTTGACGAACTTTTTGATTGCTTTTTTTTTTCTTCTTCGGCATAGCTTCGTGGCCATGAGCCCTCTCTGCCATGCTGACTATCTGATGTCGTGGGCAGCACAGACCAAGGTCCCCATCGTCAGTATCGACTACAAGAAAGCCCCCGAGCACCCATTCCCATCAGGCTTGAACGAATGCTTTGATGTGTACCACGAGATTGTCAACACCAAGGGAGCCTGTGTGGGCCTCAATGGACACTTCCAGCCCCGTATCGCGCTTTCGGGTGACTCTGCGTAAGTTCGAAAACTGAATGATCTACATTCCATTTTCTTTGAGCAGCATCTTTTTTTTTTAGTTCACCGTTTTCTAACGCGTCTCCAATACTTTCTTTTTTTTTGTAACAGTGGTGGAACGCTGGCTGCCTCTGTGATGAACATGATCATTGAGTCTCCTCAGGCGCTGCCTCGGCCCGCGGGCTTACTACTCGTTTACCCATGCATGCAGGTCGGTCTAGACTTTTGGATCAACAATGATGATTTGGCTGTGGTCGAGGAGGAGGTGGCCGGAGGACCGATTCCTTCCGATTCCCTCAAGGCTAGACCAGGACGTGGTGACGGTATGACCTTGAACAGCAAAGCCGCTTTCTTGGATGACCAAATCCTTGGATCGTCATTCGTAAGTCTTCGTTTTTTGTCTTGATTTCACGTTCCTCGTTTTTTTCTTGGCAGGACCCCACCTCACTTTGTTCACCCTCAACCTTTTTTTTTTGTATTTGTCTTTCCAGCTGCGTGCGCTGATGGTGATGTACATTGGAGGCGATCCGGGCTTGGACCACAAGTCTGACTACCTGGTTTCGCCGATTCACACTCCAGACTCTATCCTGGCACAGTATCCTCGGACCTATATCATCACGGGCGAGAAGGACCCTCTTGTTGATGACTCGATCATCTTCATGGCCAAGATGCGTCGTGCCAAGCGCGCAGCAGCTGTCGATCTGAAGAGCGACACGCTCCGAATCGTAAGCGGGGTCTCGCACGCGTTCATGCAGATGACGGGTATCGTTCCCGAGATGAAGGCGCTCGTGAGTGTGGTGGGCGAGGAGTTGTCGGATATGATCAAGACACCTCTTGAGGAACCAAAGGAGGCAGCAGCAGCAGCCTTGTGTGATGCGAGTGTGCAGTCCTTGAACGATGAAATCCATATCAACATGCGGCCTAAATCTGTGTCGAACCCTCGACAGGTCAGTCCTTCGGTGTTGGCATGGGAACAGGAAAACACACGAGATGCGGTGACGATTTATGAACACCGTCGTGTGGCGTACTTGGATCAACTGGGCATCGATACACATGATGATTAGAAGGAAGGAAGGAAGGACGAAGGGGAAAGTCATGTACAAGAGTGCACTATAGAGCACCAGAGTGTTAATAGAAAAATATAAAGCAGATATTCAAATGTAGATGAATATGTCTATGAGGTGTATTGTTCTACAATGATGCATATCGAATCTACTTCTTTTTCTTGGACATAAAGTCATAAAACGCCTCTTGGCTGACTTCCACGCCGCCGATGGCCTTCATCCGCTTCTTTCCCTCTTTCTAAAAACATTGGAAAGAACGAAAGAAAAAAAAATGAAAGGGCTTGGTGATGAATACGAAGATGTATGCAATAATTTTGTTTTGGTATCAAAAGAGTAGTATGACCAAGTTCTGTTGTTGTTTTTACCTGCTTGTTGAGCAACTTCATCTTTCGCGAGACGTCGCCACCATAGCACTTGGCAGTGACGTTCTTGCGCATAGCGCTTAAACCTTCGCGAGCAATGATCTTGTTTCCGACTGAGGCCTGGATGACGATCTCAAAGAGTTGTCGCGACAGTAGGCTTTTCAATCGCTTGACCCAGTCCCGACCGACGATCTCGGCCTGGGAACGATGAAGAATGATTGATAGTGCATCCACAGGCTTGGAGTTCAGAACAATGTTCATCTACCGAAAACAAACAAAGAAAAAAAGAGAAAAAGGTATATAAATAGTATGGCTGTCAATACGCGCTGTACCCTTCCAACCATCTCAAGTTTGCAAGGAAGACGACAGTAGACCAAAAATTTGTTACCTTGACGAGATCGGCATCATCGTATCCATCCTCTTCATAGTCAAAGGACGCAAACCCGCTGGAACGACCCTTCAATTCATCATGGAAATCTGTCACGACTTCAGCCAGCGGAAGTCTATACTTGAGCAGCACGCGGTTCTCGTCCAGATACGTGTGTTCTAATTGAACGCCTCGCCGCGACTAAACGATAGTTTTTTTTGCCGTCAGTGAAGACATTGTGGAGCACGATAACATAATTCTACAGAGCACAGAAAAGAAAAGGTGGGACAACTTACTCCGCAAAGGACCATGATGTCACCAAGATACTCTTGAGGAAAGATCATGGTGGATCGCACCATGGGTTCCTGTACACTTCGGACCTTCCAGCTGATCTCGTCCATTTCTGGAAACTCTGTGGGGTTCCGAATCAGTTTCTCGGACCCGTCGCGGAACTCAATCCTGTAAGGCACGGTCGGTGCCGTGATGATAATATTGGCGTCGTACTCCTAAAAGTGCGATTAAAAAGAGATGGCATATGTCCTATGAGAAATCATTTGCTTCCTCAAGTACCCAGCAACTGAAATATAATCAAAAAAAAATTGTAATCATATTCGCTTACCTGCTCAAGACGTTGACGGAACACGTCCATATGCAACGTTCCCAAAAAGCCCAGACGCCATCCCTGTCCCAAGGCCACACTGGTTTCCTTCTGGACCATCACCGACGAGTCACTCAACGTCAGCTTGGCAATGCTGTGGTCCAGCTTCTCGAAATCTGCCGTGTCAATGGGGAAAATACCAGCCCATACCATCGGCTTGGCTGGAACGAAACCAGGCATGGGTGTCCCAATATTCTTGTGGTCAAAGAACGTATCTCCGACATGCGACTCGCTCAGCGTCTTCATGTTCAGAACAAAGTATCCCACTTGGCCAGCCTGTCTATGTAGATGTGGAGTAAATAAACGGAAGAGTTAGCCCAATTTCGTGAACATTGACATGTAATTTCAAAAAGATTATACTAATAGTGGTTGGCAAAAGCGCTTACAATGAGGTGGTTGGGGTTTGCTCCGGGTACATGATACCAGTCTCTGTTACTTCATATTTCCGTTCTGAATGTGCCGATACAATCTTGTCCCCTGTCAAGAGCGAGTATATTACCAAAAAAAAAAAAAAGCGATTAGTCTCTCTCTTCTTTCCTTTTTTTCAAGGTCGTATTGATGCCCAGAGGTGCGATTTCTTAGCATCAGTCTCCTCTGCCTGATACGAACCTTTCTTGACACGACCGTCAAGCACAGCCATTAAGCAAACGACGCCAACATAGGTGTCATGCCAGGAGTCGAACAGTAGTGCTTTGAATGGCTTATTGATATCTCCAGAAGGTCTAGTGAAAGTAGTAGTGAAAAATCATAGGTAGGACGCCCAGGAGGTGTGAGCCGTCATTGCGAAAAGTAGGCGTGGTGGGTGACATCTCCTCTTCTTCAGTCACGGCCAAACTTACGGTGGAACAGAGTTGATGATGGTCGGTAGGATCTGATCGACATTCAAGTTGGACTTTGCTGAAATCTGTAAGCACTCGCTAGCTGGCATTTCGAACGCGACTTCAATCTGTGATGCGACCCGCTCTGGCTCTGCAGACGGGAGATCAATCTAGTAACGTTGCGTGCGGGGACAAAAAAAAAGAAAACTCGACTAGTTAAAAAAAAAAAGGACGCCATTTTTTTATGAAGGCTGAGGCATGCTGGAGCATTGAAAGCGATTAGAACCCAATACCTTGTTGATCACTGGGAGGATCTTGATATCTTGACCAAATGCCAGATAAAAGTTGGCGACCGTTTGGGCTTGGATGCCTTGCGCCGCATCAACGAGCAAGAGTGTGCCCTGGCATGCAGCCAAGGACCGCGATACCTCGAAATTAAAGTCCATGTGGCCCTAGAGTTGTTTCATTTTCAAACTGATCAGTCGTTTGTTATTCCTTGGGAGGCGCGATGTCCCGATCTTTGCAGGAAGCCAAAGTTGAATCAGTACCGGAGTGTCGATCAGGTTCAGGAGATACTTTTTCCCTTTGTATTCATAAAACATGGACGCACTCTAGACGAGAGTCAAAAGGCAAGATCGCGTTCCAATTAGACAAAAACTCAAACATATATCCCGCAACGACGATGGATTAGCATGGAAGCTGAGTGCCAACACTTTACGAGAGATACTACACGTCAAACAAATGATCCGCACCGAACACTCCATTACCTGCGCTTTAACTGTGATCCCACGCTCTCTCTCGACTCTCAATTTGTCCAGAACCTGCTTGTTGTCTTTCCGTTTCGTGATCGTCTGCGCCAACTCCAATAACCTTACAAGACGAATAGAAAAAGAGAGAACACTCTTGTGAGCACCTCCCTCCATGAAACATTTGCGTCTTCATTGCCGGATAATTTTCCCTTCCTGTCCAGTCACTGATGTTACCTGTCTGCCAGTGTGCTCTTGCCATGATCTAGGTTACCCGACACATAAGAAACAGCAAGTCTTGTCAATATGATATTTTTTTCCCATACTCCAAATTTGCTCAAGTCCATGGCTTTCAGGTTTTAACATTACCGACATGTGCAATGATACTAAAGTTCCTGATCTGGTCCACACCAAAGGTTTCGAGTTCCACAGACCCAAGAGAGTTGGGTTGCATCTGGATAGTACAAGTGGTTTTTGAGGGCGGTGGGGGTTTGAGTATGAAAAACATGAGATCTTGCGAGTCCTGACTCCCATTGATCGATCCAGCTCCGTGGTGAAGGGCTCTCTTACCCTGTATCCTTGACCCGGTTCCAGCTTTGATACTCCAGATGTGCTGTCGGAGGAGTAGAACCTCCATCCGCTCCCAGTAGTCTTCAGTGGCCTTACTAGGCCTGTTGGACGCACTGACCGGAGAAATATCCGCGTTGAGGAGTTGCCGACAGTCTCGATCCAAAGATGTCTGGACACGGCCAACGATGTGGCCGTGAAATGCAATTTCCCTGCTCCAAGCATGCGAATCCGGCCTGTGCCTATACTGAATCTGGTCTCCTTTAGGCTGGTGCTATACGAATGCTTTTAGGTCGAATGCTTCAGCTCGAATGCTCGGAGCTCAGCCGTAAATACTGTGTGGATCGTGACTGGTATCATTTGGGGTAGTTCAAAAGAATGCATCGACCCACGAGCACCAAGTCAAAAAAAAAGGTACGCTTTATTTTAGAGTCGATTTTTCATTCTTTTGTTCAGTGGTCAAGGACGCGAGTAGGAGGCGTGGCCTTATTCGCGGTCGAATGGGTAGGTGAAGGGCTCGGGCAAGGGTGCCTCCTCCTCTTCCACCTCCATCTTAGAGTCCGCAGTGACGGCGGAAGCTGTTGCAGTGGCCGTTGTCGTTGGAATCAAGGTCTCTGGCTCGCCGCTCCTGTTATCCTGAAGAACAACAATGCCTCCCGTAACGTCCTGTGAATTCGGTGAGGGGCAAGAGTCAGTATGAAGAATGAATCACTACAGGAATGGCATCTGTAGCGTGCTTTGCGCATCCCATGCTTACCTTCTTTACTGGCACATATCTTGCCTCCTTGTCGAAGGAAATGTACTTCAGCTGTGCGGGAAGAACCCTTGCGAGGTTACCCAACTTCTCGAACGTGGGCTCCTTCTTGGGCTTGGCTGGTGCCTTCGCTTCCTCCTTTGCCTCTTCCGTCTATTGGATCAATTGGAAACACATGGGCATATGTCCGTGGTCAATGGCGGGTCACGTAGTTGTGTGCTTCAAAACACTCTGCAACTGATCAGAAAAACACTGGCTTTACCTTTTCCTCAGGCTTCTCATCCTCATCCATGGCTTCCGTCTCAGCACCCTTTGCCTTCTTTGCCTTTGCCTGGGCCTTTGCTGTGGTCGAAAGAACGGCAGTGGCAACCTTCTCGACAACATTGGCCGTTGGGGGTTTGGTAGCGGGGATATATGCAAACTGAGATGGCTTTGTGTTGGAGGTGAACTCGATCTCGGGCATATTGAGGTCTGCGTTCACGCCAATGATGGCTGTTGGGGTGAAAGCCAAGCTAAGGAAATGACTTGCTGGGAACCAGTACCAAAATTGCGTAAAAAGTGCAACACCGACAATGGCTGGCATGTTGGAGTGTCCAGAGCGCGACTGCATTGAAATAGTAACGTTTCTTCCACCTAAAAAAGAGTAGTGTAAGATTTGACCTGTTAATCATGGTGCTCACACAAAGTGCTGCAAGACCCACATGCACATCTTTGGCGTGGCAAAAGTTATCTTTACCAGCATCAATGATTCCCTGGCCGAGTACAGCTCCAAACTTGGCAAGAGCATCCTCATTCTTCTTCTTGATGACCTCCTCGTACATAGTGCGAACGCCAGCCACCTTGGGGTTCTGGACCTCGTTCTGTTGCATCAAAATCATTGCCAAAGCGATGAAAGCACCCTGGCGAACAAAGTCGACGTTGTCCTTGGTCATGGGCTCGAGCAACTCAATGGCGTCCAACGATCCAGTTCCTGCACAAGAGATACCAAGGGCGAGACATGCTCCATAGCGCACATGGGGGTTGTAACTCTCGGAGAGCAGTTGGACGATACGAGGAACTTGCTTGTAGGCGCGGAACAAAATGAACCCGAGGGCTGTGACAGCAGCGCGGCGAACGTCGTCATTCACATCACTCACAGCAACATGGAGTAGACGACGAATGGCCTTGTTGTTGCCGGTACCGCAGTATGCCATGGCAATGGTGTACATGCCTCCATAACGCAAGATGGGATCCTTATCCGCAGAGAGCTTCTCAATCAATGCATCCGCAGCATCTTCCTTGCCATACATCACCAATGAGATACCAACGGCCAGACCGCGGATAATCTTCTCGTGCTGGGTGTCATGAGCGTACTGCAGCATCTCGTCCAATGCCTTCTCGGATGCAGTGCCGAGCATCACCATTCCCATTGCCAACCCCGCGGCTTCGCCTCCAATAGCGCTGTCACTGAAAAGAACGTTCTTCAACTCCTCGTAGATATCTATGAAAGAACATGTTAAGTTATCAATTTCGCGTGTCTTGTGAAGTATATTGAAGAGACCGCAGATGTGTGCTTTTAGGTCTTACCGTCATTGTCAGTAGCCATGCCTGCAGTTCCGAGACCCAAGCACGCACCGTGCTGCAAAACCTCGATCTGAGTATCTCTCAAGATGCCTCGAAGATAATCCAGAACCTCACCACCATGGTTGGCATGAATCAAACCAAGGGCGAAAAGCGAACCACCCTCCGAGTACGGGCTACCAGTGACAGCGTCCTGGGGAAGATAAGGTGCGAGGAGATTCTGTCCCTGAGAAAGATGTCCCTTGTGGATAACTCCCAGAGCAGCGGTTGCACTGAACTTGGACCAGTTGGTGGCACGAGACAGCCACTCGAGGTTCTGTCGAAGAAAATCGTCGCTCGTCGTGCCGGCGTTCATAAAGGCATTGGCGAAGGTGACCGCAGAGTGGTAGATCGAGAAGCGAGGGTCGAGCACGGTCTATAAAGGACACCGATAGTTAGCATCACAAAAACGTAAATAAACCGGGTATGTCAAATCGCTTGTCCGTGGCATACCTTAGAGTTTTTAAGAATGAGCATGTCGGTGTGGTTGTTACGGCAGAGGAACTCCAGCTGCAGCTTGATAGTCTCCTTTCCTGACAAAATGGATTTGATCTTGTCAAACTTTGGCTGGGCAGCCTCGCTGGACTCCTTGGGAAGTGCGTCTGCAACCTTAGTGAGGTACTTTTGCGTAGCATTGTTCTCGAGATCGAAAGCGAGCTGGTATGCCGTCAAGAGATCGTGCTGGCAAGTTTAAACAAGGATGGGGGACAGATGACCACAGTTAGATTACATGGCAACCAGTCGTTTAAATGCTGAATGGAAGTAGAGGGGCGGCTTTGGTACATACCTGGACTTCTGAATTGATGAGAGTTTGAAGCAAATGCGCGCTGGACGCGTGATCCCCCAGATGCACAAGGCACTGGTTGATGGACACGTAGTCGGGTTCTTCGAGTATACGGAACTGGTCCACGAGCAATTGGAGCAAGGTGTTACGGTATGCCTGGTCCAAAACGACAGTCATCGTCAACTCGTAGACGTATGGGAGAATATTGGATGGTCCGCCAGCTTTGATTGAGTACTCGACAACATTCAGTCGGTGTGCCTCCAGCGCAATTCCAACAGCCTAGAATAGAAAGCAAACAATGTTAGACCATGCTATTGAAAAGCAACTTCAGTACAACCTTGTGGATAACCCTTCGTAATCACCAACCTGTTTATATTCTCCATCCTGATAGCATCTCTCAAACATCTTCTCAACAACGTCTTCAAGTCGGGGGTCAATAGGTTCTGCAGCCTCTGGCGCCTCTTGCTCCTGTACTCTCAATGTGATGTACTTGTCGATGCATTTGGCTATAAACGAAAGTCAAAACGACGCATCAGTGTCCATTTGTGCCTTCGTCACGCAAGAAATAAAACAAAAGAGGGCAGCTTGGGGCTTCACTCACAGACAATGGTATCGACGTATTCTGACTTCAATGAAAGATCGAAAAGGTTGCCTGCTCCGAGTGCAAAGTTGAGCGAGTCGTCAAACTCGCCAAGGTGATAGTACACCTTTGATGCGACCAAGGCTGCTAGCTGCCGATCCTTGAACTGTGTATCTTCGTACATGATCTCGCTAGTTTACGAATCGCAGGGCCAAGTTGAGTGATAAGAGTGGTTAATAGCCAGCGATACGATCGAATTTGGGGGGCGCAAGTGGTTCAAAGGCGAGTTCCTGCTTACATTTTCGAAACAGCGTCAGAAATCTCTGCCCAGAACTGATCCACGATACCGTTCAGCTTTTGAAGGGCGTAGACCTTGAGGTCATCGTCATGTTCATCCAGGAGGGCGATGACGCCAGCTATGACAAGATGCGTTATCGATACATTAGTGGAAAGGCTCTATAGTTTGCTGTCTTGACCCTCGTTGAACCTGGCATAGAAACAGGCAGCCCGTGCTTCCTTTCATTACCGGCAGAGGTAAGTCCGACCATGGTTGCAATTGTTTGAGGTATGCTGTAGGCGACTGGTCGATGGTCAGAATCGAAACGGGGGGTCAAGGGAGTGGGCGTCGACGTTCTACACTTGAGCGAGGGATTCTAAAGGGAGTGGCGGGAGAACAGGTCGATTGGGATGTATGTAATGCGGACAGGGCAGGACAGTAACAGGGGAATAAAGGTGGAAAAAGATGTGCCGCCGAACTTACGCGTCGAGGCGGTCTGCCTGCGAGGCGCGAATGCAAAATTATTACGTCACAGTAGGCCCAATCGCGGAGTCTACCACTTGATGTCCATGGCCGTATCCTTGAAGCGTTCACATAGATCCCTCTGCTCAGTGCACAACTCTGGATGCTCATCGTTAGAAGTTAAACAAAAGGAGTAGCAGTATGGTGGCCAGATATGTGGGCTACCTTTGACTTTTTCAATATTTAATCTACTAGTGTCGAAAGAGATAGACGTCATGGCGAGCATTGGAGGCAAAGCGTTGAGTGTTCCAGACTCTATAGGACAAGGGAGCTTTCAATCCTCTGTGAGAGGCACCGGCAGCTGAGGCATTGTGTTTCCTGGCGAGAAGCTCTATTGTACAAAGACACTTGGGTAGACTTATCTTCTCTCTATGGCGCATTTGCCACCAACCGGCAAATTCAAGGCAGTCCTTGTTGCCTCCCATAAGCCACGCAGGACATAAACAAAAAAAGAAACTCTTCTTTTTTGCATTCAAACACCCCCTCCACTGATCCCTCCATCCTCCCATCCCCATTCTCCTCTTTCCCTACCCCCCAATCAATATCAATCATGAGCTTTAGAGGCAGAGGCGCTCCACGTGGAGGTACATAGAACTTGCAGTCTCTCTCCTTCTCGGCCGCACCTCTCTCTCCATACCGGCTCTGTATCTCGCATACTAATCGCAACGTTGAACCTTTTTGTTTACTTTTTTTTTTTTTTTTTTTTTGCGCTCTCACCCTTCTTAGGTCGTGGCGGTTTCGGTGGTGGTTCCCGCGGTGGTCGTGGCGGCTTCGGCGGTGCCCCTTCCTTCGGCCCACCAGAGAGTGTTACTGGTACGATTAACAATGGATATGAACACCCCATCTCTCACTCAGGATCCCACGACAACTCTCTATGGTCATCTTACACTGCGGATATCGGACATCTCCAGGATGTTGGACAGCACCGCTCACCCACTGGACCAGCAACAATCAATACCAACAAAAAGAGGGCCGCACTCGCTACTTTAATTGTGAGAGGCATTTGAAACCCCTGCAACAAAGAAAATCGACCACTTGTGGATCACAAGGATAGCCTCACACAATAGGCCCTCGCTTATGGAAGGTCCAAGTCTTCCAGACACTCTTTAGGGACTATTTATTAACAGTAGCTCATTGTTCTTCCTATATCTTCAATTTGTTTACAGAGATCGGTCAGTTCATGCACGCCTGCGAAGGAGAGATGGTCTGCAAGTCGACCAACGTCAAGATCCCTTACTTCAACGCCCCTATCTACCTCGAGAACAAGAGCCAGATCGGAAAGGTCGATGAGATTCTCGGACCCATGAACGAGCTGTACTTCACAATCAAGCTTCAGGATGGCATGGTTGCCACCTCCTTCAAGGCCAACGATAAGGTCTTCATTGCTCCCGACAAGTTGCTGCCTTTGGAGCGCTTCCTCCCCAAGCCCAAGGTTGTTGGCGGAAAGGGTAAGTGGTTAACATTGAGTGGGATTCATGGAATGTGCCTGAATGGTGCCTTACTATCTTTTCTGCACCGCGCCCATGAACATGCCACTAACGGTCTATATGCTGTGCTTGTGTTTCTAGTCGCCAAGCGCGGAGGCATGCAGGGAATGAACGCCGGACGTGGTGGACGTGGCGGTGGTAAGTGCTATCCATGTTCTACCATGCAGCATCTATGACATGGCAGACAACCATGTTTCTCACATACTTCGTTATCTGTTCATCCCATCCAATAGCTCGCGGTGGCAGCAGAGGCGGTGCTCGTGGAGGCTTTGGTGCTCCTCGTGGTGGCCGTGGAGGCTTCGGCGCTCCCCGTGGCCGTGGTGCTCCTCGTGGTGCTCCCCGTGGCGCCCCTCGTGGCCGTGGCTTCAGCCGCGGTGGCGGTGGAGGATACTAAGCGTAGAGTCGCTGTTGTAGGAAGTTGAACTGAGGATATCATAGGGATATACTTTTTTTTTGCACTGAAATTTGTAATACACTCGCATCCACTGGCGTTGGAGATCCGGCGTTTGGTGACAAAATACAAATCTCTGGGAAGTCGTTTGCACATATTTTTTTTTGTCTTCGCGTAGCCATGGAGGCGACAAAAGTCCTTATTGTGTTTATTTATAGTGTTTGTGAACGGTGGCAAGAAGTTACTGCGATATCAAACGGTTCGCGACGTGGTCCGCCAAGAGGCTATCAGAAGCTTGCAAGGGTGAACACGGTACCAATAGAGCCCACTACCACACCTGCAAGGGCAGCTGCTACGAGCGCTGTCCGCTTCGTGTGAGGCTGCTCTGCAGCATCGGATGCTTTTCTCTTGCCAGTGGTGGTGTTCCTCTCGCTCTGTTACAAAGGAGGAGCAACATGACCATTTGAGTAATTGCCTCTCGAACAAAAAAAAAACAAGATGGTCAACTCTTCAAATGCCATCAGATGTATCAGTATCATCGACTTTACCTTGAAATAATCCTCCGTGTCCTCAGGGCAGCTTGTGACCATATTCTCAGCTACCTCCAGATGGGTGGCCTCAGTAGTCTGCGTCAAGTTGTTCAAAACCTCAGTTTCAGTCGTCTCCAACATGACAACCTGTGAACGCTCTGACACGTTGAGGCTACTGGGTGCCTCCAGTATCGTCAGATCCTCTTCGCAGATGGCTTCCATGTCCAGCTTGTGCACCACCCAATCTTCAGAACCTTGCAATGATCGTTCATTCGACTCTAGCTCTTGCTGCGTATCCGCCACCCAGTCATAACAATCTGGAGAAAGCTGTGACTCGGACTCGAGCTCCATTGTGCTTGCAGGTGAGCTTCCGTCCTGGTCATCCTCAAGGACGGGAGACTGGCTCCTCGAGGTCAAACCGTCATCACCATCGTTCTCTCGCAGGCTGCGATTGTCAAGTGGGCGTTTTTGAATCCTGACCGTAAACTCCAGAGCCTCATAAGGTATATCCTTCCGAACGACATTGCGACCAAGCTTGACGCGATCGAGGTCTTGTAGCTCATATGCATCCTCAATACAACGACCGTTGACGTAGGTGCCATGCGTAGAACCGAGATCCGATAGCATGAGCTGCCCGTCTTGTTCATAGAGTGCTGCGTGACGCTTGCTAATAACCTGATTGGCAAACAATCCATTGTCGTGGCCGTTTTCTGCCTGAGCACGGCCGTACTGAAGGTCTTCCTCCAAAAACTGCCGGTCGCGGGTCTTTTCGTCCGACTGAGACGAAGGTGAACGTCCTAGCAGCAGCCGAGTGTGGTTCTCAAATACGAAACGGCGCGTCAGTGGTTGAGAGTTTCCGGCACTGCTGTCGATGTTGCTTGGCAAAGGCTGCTGCTGTATCTCCAGATGGATAACGAGGTCTTGAGGAGAAGAGCTAGCTATAAATGGTTTCGGAACAGACATTCTAAGAGTGAGTCGAGGACAGTCGAGACTGAGTGAAAGAAGGGGGAGGCGTGCGTGGCAGGAAACGACACGACTATCCAGAGGTGTGACTCAAGAATAAAAGGGGGGTGGAGGTGGCAGCCGCAAATGAAGTGGGAAGAGTGAATGGTGCAAAGACAAGAAATGGAGGCAAAAGGGAACTGGAGAACCACAGTCAAGCACGAAATACCGTCGTTTTCTTCCTTGTGTGCAACTGTCTCATGGAATAGAGTCTCACGCGTGTGTCTGTGGTCATCTCTCGGACCAGTCTCGTAATTGCTGCGCTGCTGCGGATGCGCCAGGCCAAGGTGATTGTCCATGGAGGCTGCTTGCCACCTGGAGAACTCGTCCATTGGGGCCAGGGGTGCGGCGGGGATGCCATGCAGCCGAGGACTTCGGGCGCAGCCGTTGTCAAAAGTAGGTTCAGAGGCATATGACCAGCAGGTGGGCTCCGCACCGTCGTCGTGACTGCTGGCGGTGGTAGGGGCGAAGTTCATGGCGGAGGCAAAGGGAACACAAATGAAGGTGAGAGAGGTGGAAGGTGCAAGGTGCAGGAAGGTCAAGAAGGTATGTGCCAGAAAGAGAAGAAACAGCGTTGCTGAAAGGAGGCAAAGCAAAAGCGAAACTCGGCCAGGTGGTGGTGGAAGAGGGGTGCCTGATGATGCTGATGCAAAACAAGTGTGGAAGGGGGACTACTCAGAAAATGCGCCCTTTTCAAAAGGGGGCTGGCAGACACCCTCGCAAATTGACGAATTGGACCACCAAAGCGCCAATCACCGCCTTGGTATATCCCGTCAACCTTGGCACCATCCCAGGCCGGAGCGGCGGTTACAGAAGAAAGCAATTGCTGTTGAACGCAAAGGGTCTTTATATAAACAACTTTTGTACAGAAAGTATTCCAGTTGTACGAACACACACACACAGAAAGAAGGGGCGAGCGGCTTAAAGACCCAGCTTGGTGCGGCGCCAGTGGCGACGCTTGGCGTTGTAACGGATCTACAAGAAAATCGAAGGCAAAGGTGAGGAGTATGTTAGAACGCTTACTCGTAGCCTATCTCGAAGCTAGTCTGCCTTTAGCCCGAGTCCGCCGCTGACCCTTTCGAGTTCCAGTTGAAAGTTGTTCTTATTTCATACCTTGTTATCGGTACGCATGCGGCACCAGTTGGGCAGAGGGCGGTTCTGCTTCTGCTTCTTTCCGAGCTTGCGCTTGATGATGAACGACTTGTTGGAAGGCTAAACATTGCAAACACAGACGAAGAAATGAAGCGGTTAGTGCCTGTGTTTTGGTTGAACGTGATGATGAGGGGTGTGTGAAGAGTTGTCGGGGCTCGACATGAAAAACTGCATCCTGTACGACTCGCTTTCCTGTCACAATCCAGGTAAAATGGCTCATGACTGATATTGCTGCTGATAAAGTCCAAAGCTATGGGTGTCGCAGGCTGGTTGTGGCCTGTGAGATGACACCCGAGTCGAGTCCTTGCCTTCACAGTGCCCCCTTCCTTTCTTGCGTCAACGGTCGGCAACACATATACTAATATAACGTCCCGTGAAGAGTTGCTGAACGCGCATCGACTAACCACAGCCTTCAACGTCCGCTTTTGATGTTCAAATCTCCTTCTCAAGTCTCCAGCAGAGCAGTCAATCAGATGACAGTGAGCCTGGCAGGAGAAGGCTTGAACAACAAGTTGTGGATGTGTGCTGAGAGGGCCATGGCTATCCTGATGCGTCCTGCGTTTCATTTCTTCGTAGCTGGATCTCGGCAATGGCTCTGTTCACAAAGTCTTCAACACGCCACGCTCATTTGCGCTACACTTGATGAAGGTCCCCGCCTTCCTTCCTCATCCAATCGATGTTCCTGCTGTCATGTAGGTTGGGAGCTGCGTACACTTCCATTGTTCTCGCCCGAGCCCTTGTTGCTAGCAAAAGTTCTGCTTCCAGTTCTAATGGTTCCTGTCCTGTCCTGTCCTGTCCTGAAGATGCGGGCAAAAGTGTGGATGCATGACTCTTTTGCTGCGATGGATGGATGCAGGTGTGCTGTGCCCCGCTGTGGATGGATGCGTAAATGCCCTTAAGCCAATACCATTCTGTAAGTTGTTCAAGAGAGGATTTGCTTAAGCTCCCGCCCGAGCCTTCTTTTCTGTGCGCCTCTAAGCCACTTGATCCCTGGTCGGCCGGTCCAACGCGCCATCGAATCGCTTAGCATTTACTCGCTCAAGTGTATAGTAATACCATAACATAGTCGCCACCACATGCTATCAGCAGCTCGTTAATGTGTCTGGCCACCGGCGCACCTTCTTTTCAACCATTGACACGAGTCTGGCCTATGCTTTGAACGATATTAAAGCGCAGCGCTCCAGCGGAAAAGAACATTAAACATTAACCCTCCCTCCCTCGTGCGCATCAACTCACGTCCAGATATTTGTACAAGTCAAATGCTACATTCTCTCAAAGTGGTCTTTAGTGAGTGGTATATGGCTCTTGTAGACCAGACAAGCTATTTTCACTGAGTCGAACAGGGGTTATCTTCCTATACTCCATATTCCTCAAAGCCAGCAGCCACTGCTTTGGGCGACTCTCTCGTCACGGCTGGCAAGAGTGCAGCACAATATGTATTAGTGTCTCAGATGGATCAGACGCCCCCGTTCAGGCACTCATTCAGCTATGCTCCTCGCATTACGCGGGGGGCGAAAAAAAAAGGGTTTTTTTTATTGTATTTTATTTTTTTGAATGGGAAGGGGTGGGGAGGGAACAAGGCACCGCTTTTGAGAATGGTAGGGTGAAGGAGAGAAAAGAAAATGGAGAGAAGAAAGAGAGAGAGAGAGACGCTGGTATGACCATTCTTACGAGAAGCTCCTTGGGTAGGAAAGACAGGGAAACAAAAAAGAGGGCAAGCAATAGAAAAAGAAAGGAGAGGACTGTGTATAGATCTACATCGCTCAGCTTTGCCTCCGTTCAAACAACCCGTCAGAATATTAAGAATGCAAAAGAGAAAGAAAGGAAAAAAAGATTAGATGTAATGAATGCTTCCCTTCTGACTTTGAGGCGATCCAGAGCCACCAGAGGGTGTCGGCACCGAACCAGTCGCCGTGCCAAATGGATTGCTGCCTCCGCCAGCGGCGCTTCCACTTCCACCTGGAGCACTTCCACCGCTGGCGCCGTAACTAGAGGAAATCTCGCGTCCGTCCGAGCTCGATTCATGGTATCCATCGTGTGCGTGAACATTGGCCAGGCCAGAGGACGCGCCAAAAGCCGCATTGGTTCCAAAGGCCATGGGGCCTGAGTGCAGGTTCAGATTCGAGCGGTTGGCAGGATGCTCCATCATCTCAGGTGCGACCACGATATGGCCAGCAACAGGTGCGCCACCAGGCATGTGACGCATCGAGCCGCGCGAGCCGTTCGATCCTGAACCCTCAGGCTGGCGCTGGCCATACAAATGGTCCAAATCAGCGCCACCGGCGCCTGCAGCAGCATCACGCGACACGAAGCGGCCGTTGGGGTTCTGTAGACGGCGGGACTGGCGCTTGAAGACAATGAAGAAGGCTCCAGCAATCAAAGCTAAAAGGGCCAAGCATCCCACAACCACACCAGCGGTCGCTCCTCCGCTCAGACCCTTGGAGGCGTTGCCGCCGTTGAAGCCATTGTCGTTGTTTCCACCAGGGTTGACGATGGGCGTGCCATTGGGTCCGATGGTGAAAATGGTACCACTGATGACCGTCAACGCGTTCGTTGTGGGGGTCAAGATGGGGACCGTCTCGAAGGAAGATGTGGGGATGACAACTTCGGTGGTTGTTGCAATCATAGCGTCCGAGCTGACAGTAGGGACATTCACGGTAACGGTCGTCTCTGGAGGAGCAGTGGCTGTCAACGGCTCTGAAGAAATTTCGACGGTTGTAATAGGAGGCTGAGTGGCCGTCTCAGTCGCAGGAGCAGTCTGAGTTTCCGTGACGGGAGCCGTGGCAGTAGCGGTCTCTGTCTGAGGGGCAGTAGCGGTCTCCGTCTGAGGGGCCGTGGCAGTAGCGGTCTCTGTCTGAGGGGCAGTAGCGGTCTCCGTCTGAGGGGCAGTGGCAGTAGCGGTCTCTGTCTGAGGGGCCGTGGCAGTAGCGGTATCTGTCTGAGGGGCAGTGGCAGTGGCGGTCTCTGTCTGAGGGGCCGTGGCAGTAGCGGTCTCTGTCTGAGGGGCAGTGGCAGTAGCGGTCTCTGTCTGAGGGGCAGTGGCAGTGGCCGTGGCGGTCCCCGTTTCGGTGGCAGGGGCGGTGGCTGTGGCTGTGGCGGTCCCTGTCTCCGTGACAGGGGATGCAGTGGCAGTACCGGTCTGAGTCTCGGTAGCAGTGGCAGTACCTGTCTGAGTCTCAGTGGCAGTAGCTGTACCTGACTGAGTCTCAGTAGCAGTAGCTGTGCCTGTCTGAGTCTCAGTAGCAGTAGCTGTGCCTGTCTGAGTCTCAGTAGCAGTAGCTGTGCCTGTCTGAGTCTCAGTAGCAGTAGCCGTACCCGTCAGAGTCTCGGTAGCAGTCGCAGAGTCTGTAGGGAGAATGGTGCCTGTCACGGTTGCGGTCCCGGTCGAAGTGCCATTAAAGGTTGAGAACGTCATGCTCGAAGTCCCATTTGTTGAGAAGGTGGAGGCAGAGAAGCTAGAGGCGGTCGAGAAGGATGTAGGGGTAGCAGAAGGTTGAGAACTGGTGATGGTTTCGGGGGTGGCACTAGCGGTAGCGGAGGTGGCATCCGATGTTGCGGCACTGGTGGCTGTAGCCTCTGCACTAGTGGGAGCACCCGAGGAGCTAGGACCCTCATTCTCAAGTTCACTGACGTTCTCAACGCGACGCGTGGGCTTTGCAGTGGGCGAAGCGGTCTCCTGTGGGGGACCGTTGTCGTTGACGGTTGGCCGGCCACGCTCACCCTCTCCTGTTTCCCTGGGCTTGGAACCATCAATGACGGTGGGTTTGTTCTCACTCCCCTTATCTGTGGCCAGTGAGCCATTGCTATTGTCGTTTTTGCCCTTGGGTGCATTGCCATCAGTGTTGTTTTTGGGAGCAGGCGTTGGCTTCGGATCGTTTTCCTTGGGGGCGTCAGTCTCGGTCTTGTCGCCCTTGGTTTTAGACTCTTGCTCTGGCACGACCTTGTCCTTGAGCTTTTCCTCGGGAGCAGCTTTTGTGTTCACAGAGTCGTCCTCTAGAGTGGCATGGAGGCTGATGTTGTTTCCAGCATTTTGATCGCCTTTGTTAGAGACGGGTGTGTGTGTTTCGCGGTGCTTGTTGCCGGGGACAGTGACAACACGGGTACGCTGATGAAGTGTGGAGTCTGATTTTGTGGGTGCGTGCTTGACGGCAGCAGAGTGCTCTGCGCGGCGACGAATCGCGCCCGGCTCTCTCACTTTCAAGGAGAGGCCAAGAAAGGACATTGTCTACGGTGCCTGGATTCGGTTCACGGAGGAAAAAGACGCTAGCGCGAATCGGCAGTTCGTGTGGGGGCGGGGAGGGATCTAGAATACGAGTAACAACAGCATAGCAATGCGACCGTTAGCACGTAATTGACGAGCAGTAGCGCTGGGATTGCTCATTCTCTGATGTAGCAATGTAGCATTCAAAAAAGAGGGAAAGAGAGGGAAACGACAAGAGCAAGGATTGGAGAGTCGTTTAGTGAGGACGAGGTCGCTGGGGCATGCCATTGTGCATTGAGGTTGGGGGCGTGTTTGTTGGATTAGGGATGAGGATGATGAGGGATGAGGTGAGGGTGATATTGGCCGATAATTATGCTATTTCTGGCGCGCGGGGGGGCCTGAAAAAACACAGCAGGGTGGAATAATAATAATAATTGCTGAGGCACTCTGACCGCCTTGCTGCATGGACAGGTCAGAGAGAAGATAGAATCTGTCCTCTGTCCTCGCCCTCGGGTCGTCCGCTTGCATCCCATGCGCGTTTGCAACTTGCCCCTCGTTCTCCCACGGAGAGAAACAAAAGGATGAGCGCCAAACAAGGGGAGGTGTTGTATTCCTGCTGTGGGGTGCGTGGTGGTGCTGTGTGCCTGAAATTGAATTGTCTCTCTGTCTTGAGACGTGTCAGGGCACAGGACAGGGGCAGACAACTGACAAACAGCTCGGGCAGGGAATGCAGCGAGGGCACAACAACTCTTCGAAACAAAACAGACGTGTTGAGGCTGTAATCGATCAAGAGAAGAGAGGGTCGATAAAGTGAAGAGGGCGAGAATGGCGGACGTTACCTTCTCCAGCAGATGGAGGGGGAGGATTTAAAAAAGACGAGAATGGGCGGGAGGATGAGGTGGGGGTGTGGGGAGTAATGGCGTCAGCGGGAGGGAGGAACGATGGATGGGGACGAGGTCGAGGGGGAGAGAACAGGCTCGGATGAGGTGGGAGTGGGGGCACCGTGGGTTGCGGAGTGAAGAAGGAGGTATGAGGTGTCGAGCAAGTGACGGGGTGAGGAGGAAGGTGAGAAGTGGGCCACCAGACAGGAATTCGAAAGGGAAAAGAGAAGAGAGAAAAAAAAAAGAGAGGACGAGGCGGAGGAGGGCGCGAGCGATATGAACAGTGTCCAGAGTCCAGGGCAAGCATTTGGACAACCGCCAGCGTGCGAGCGAGAGACGAAGCTCGCCGCGCGTCGCAGCGGTGTTTGTGCACAAGTGGGACACCCTCTTGTCTCTTGTTGTGTTGTGTGTGCTCAGTTGCCGCACGCTTAACTGAGGAGGGGGCAGCGAGCTGCTGCAGCAGGGTGGAATGGCTGGTGGTGTTGTGTTCGAAAAGAGAGAAAATATAAAATATAAAAAAAAAGAGAGCCTGAGTGAGCCTGTGGCAATGAATTGATTTGAACGAAACCCGATTGTGTGTGTCTGTCTGTCTCTCTGTCCGTCTGTCTGTCTGCGTAGTCTATGTGTTGTCTATTGAAAGTTTTTTTTGTGTTTTTCATCTCAGCCGGACGGGCGACGATGTCCTCGCAGGGCAGAATGCGTCTTCTCGTGCTCTCGTGTATTCGTCAAGGATACCCTCCCATGAAAATAATAACGAAAGAGAATTCTAAAGTACTATTTTTGAGTTTTGAATACATATGCGATTGCGGCGGATGTGTCCTCCAGGGGCGGAGGCACAAAGGCAACAACGAGGACATGGGTCGCTGCCTGATGGATGTTTGGTCCAGCCTTCCATTCTCTATGCCACTGGGCCATCAGGAATGCTGCGATTTTGTTTGGCTCGCACAATCAGGCGCAATCCATCCTATCAGAGAAAAACTTACTTCCCTCCGAGGGCAGGACGGAGGGCGCAGGCGATGAATGAGGAGTTTGCCTCCGGCGCACAACCCCTCTCTCACGCCTATCGTAGGCAGCGACCACACTCAAAAGAAGCGGTGTGTTGCGCAACGATTGGTAACGCGAGGCATTCCTGAGAAACATCATTACTTTGCCGCCGTCCCCTCCCGCGAGGTGTGCTGTAGTGGACGTGCACATATGTATTACAGTGGTACGCACAACTGGCTGACGGAAAAAAACTACCTCTCTAGGCGCATGTGCTCTATACAATGGCCGAGTCGTCTCTTATTCAAGCGAGGTTCATTCGACTGACCCTGTCCTCCATCTCATCGATATCAAAATCCACACCATGGGCCGCAGTCGCCGCACCAGACCCGCGTCTCGCTCCATAAAATGAACCCTTGTACAGATCGCCTTGATTCAACTCCTGGTAATCTTCCTCGTCCAGATCCTCGTCCTCCTCCTGGAAATCCGAGCCATAACCATCGCGTTGTTGTTGTCGCCTGCTGGAATAACCCTGTTGTCTCTCCGAAAAAAATGGGCCGAATCCATCGTTCTCGACTCCAAACTCAAAGAAGTTATCCAAGATTGTTTCGACGCGCTTCCTGACCGACAAACCCAAAGGAGGCACCGACGACAAGTTGGACTTTGTTCCACCATTCTCGTTTTGCGTAAACCGCAAGTGCTGCAGCGGTCGAGGCAGCAGCTTACTGCTGTCCAGGTGTCGAAGGGAAGTATCGCCGTCGGGGCTCGAGAGCCGCAGAAGCTCTAGAAGGATGAGTCCACCCTCGCAATCATTCACCCATATCTTCATGAACTGCTCCTTGGGGTGATGCTCATTGCACCGCAGGACGTTGAACACAATGTCCAGTAACTTTGTCAAAAGGGCAGGATTTTTCAAGGCAACCGGTGGAAGTAGATAGTGGGCTTTCCTGCTCTTCCGTGGGTCAATGAGTTGGGCAATAGACGGCAGCAAGTCGAGGCGATAGACGAGATGTCTATCGTCATTATAGGAAAGAGACAAAGGACATCAAATCCCCGTTTAGCGTATGTACGTGTACCCATCCTTTGCAGCCGAAGAAATTAGTAACATTACCCATTACATAGGCAGACTTACCCAGTAATCTCAAGGTCTAGTACACTGGTTGCGTTGCTAACAACCCAAGCTGCCTCTCGTAAAACACGCCAATCACCGCCTTCCTCTAGGGGGTCGGAAACGTCGTCCCCATCTTCGCCGCCAATGTCGCCTCTCCTGAGAATTTCAAGAACGCGTCTCATAACGTTGCCGTTGTCCTGCACAGTCACTTCCCTAACCTGGTCCGCGGTTCCTGCTGTAATATTGGAGATACCCAGTAGTGCATCTCGGCGAATTGTGCTGTTTCGATGAGTTAGGAGCTCTTCTGATCCAAGAACAGGGATAGCCATGGCATCGATTAATAGCTGGGTATGATGCTCTGGTCCAGAGGCAATGTTGATGAGTGAGCGAAGTGATGGGACCTGTATGGTCGGATGTGGCTCACTATTCAACGAAACAGCAGAGCGCAGAGTACGGAAATGTGTCGTAGGACAACAGAAATAATACGAAGGTAGAACACGGAGGTGGTACGCGATGGTTAGTAGTTGCAGACTACAGGGACCACAGCGAAAGCTACCTCGAGAGCTGCACTTACTTCAACAGAGTAACAAAACGCGAGCACAGTTCGTGATCTATCTTAACGGTCTCCAGGTTCATCTTGTGTGTACCGTTGAGGATCCGACACATTGCCCAGCTACGGTAACAATCAAGTGTAAAGTCATGATGAGAAAGTGAGCACAGATTACTGCAGCCCTGATTCGTACAAAAGCGCTGAGACTCACCAGGTATCAGCTAAAATCTCGGTGTCGTCGATGTACATTAGGTGCCGGAGCATCGGGAAAGCGGGAGTCACCTAAAAAATAAGTCAGTGGTTGAAAAGGTTAGTATCGCAGGATTGGGGCTATGGCGTCCCTTAACTGATATCCACTGCTACTACGTACCTGGAGCCACTCGGGAGCACAGCGACCGCTCCCACGGCATAGGTTGGAGACGCACCACACAGCGATTCTCAGGATCATGTACTTCTGATCCTTTTGCATATTTGGGTTGTCGCACATCTCTATCAGTTGCAAAATGATTTCCAGTGCACCCGATCGCAGAATGAGGTCGCGGTAGGGTGGGCCATCACCTGAAATATTTCCTAGTGCCCAAATCGTCTAGATGACAACAAACCGAAACTGCATATGAGTTGACACTTTCTGAAGGTGAGCGTTGTGCACCGCGTGTCGAATCATAACGATACCAGGTTCCTTCCGCGGTACTCACCTGTGTCTGCACATGCACACATCTTGACTCACGAAGATTATGAATCAGTGGAGCCAGGATCCCGGCTTCGACCAGCTTTTCGGTCTGGGCAGTGGAGCCTGCCTGTTACGCACAATGTAAGAGAGGCGTGGAGTGGGTGAGAAAACCATCGATCAATTGAGACGCCATCAGCCTGCCCTATGGTCATTCGATGCGGTTTCCGATGACTTACAGCTATGTTTGTGACAACCCAGGCAGTTTCGTACTAGACCAAAGGGAAGAGGCCCAACAAGGCACAAGAAGGGTGAGGGAGAGAACGTATTCCGGGGCATAAAAGGCGCTAGGATGCAGCAGTGCGCGTTTCGAAATGTCCCAATCAATACCTGCAGGTCCGGACAGTCGCTCATGTTGAGGAAGCTTATGAAGAAGTGGATGGCATCCAGCGCCAGGACGTTGTCTATCCTAGGCAGGACATCCTCTGCATTGGCGGGCAGGACGGGGTAGCCGAGGGACAAAGCAGAGGAGAGGGTGAGTTAGTCCGCACGGCACTAGCAGCCAATAGGCAGCGTACAGGGTACCCTGGGCTAGACAGGTGGTCAACTGAGAGCAATCCATGACGAAGGGTCCCGTTCACAAGCGCTTACGCAGAGACAGATACTTGCGGATTCGAACCATGGCCAAGAGCTGCTGCTCATACACACCCGAGGCTAGCAGATTGTACAGTGGCTGGGCAAAGGTCGGCAGCTAAGCGTACAACAGAGTTTTTTTTTTGCGGCTTTCATGGTCAATGGTGCATCCTTCATAAAAGACGTGCCATGGTAAAAAAAAATTGGTTGCTGCATACACGCGCCTTCAACTCAAATCAGCTCACGCTGCAGCAAAGTCAGGTCTAGGGATCAACACTGACAGCAAACGCGACGTGTGTTTGGCTTGGGGAAGGAGGATGGATGACGAAAACACCTGTCAACGAAAGGAATGCAACTGGACTAAAAAGCTTACCATGGTGGAGATGTCACTCATATTCATCTCATCGGGTATCGACGACGGGGGATTCAATGTCACATTCGAGAGCTTCCTATTTAGCTGCTCAATCAGATCCTCCTCGTCGTCCTGGTTGTTGTTGGTCTCGCGCTGGGCATTGGAGGACGCCTTTTGCTTTTGAAGGGCGCCACGCGTCTTTGTGCCGCTGGAAGAAGGCCGAACTGCGAGCATGCCGGACTAGAAAGCTGGGGCCGAGGATGGAAGGGAAAATAAGCTTGTGAAATGAGGATAATGGATCAATCGTGGGGTCGTGCGCCGTGGCTCGAGCTATACATTAGTCGTCTGGGTGGGGTGAAGCACGGCGAAGGGCGCGAATGAGGGGATGGACAGGGAAAAGGGAAAAGAAAAAGGGAAAAAGAAAAGAAGGGCTGAAAAGAGACGAGAAAAAAAAGGCGAGAACAAAAAACAACAAGTATCATGTATGTGTAGCGTTAAAAGGGGACATACTGACACACATCTTGCACGTTGCCTGCTTTCTATGGGACTCGCCATATGTTGCAACTATGTTTGCTGCTTGGCCATGGGCGCCACTTGCATTTGCACGGGGGCGTCCCGTCCCCTGTTGGCCGGGATGCGCTGTGGCCTGTTTGCTGTTGTGATAAAGTGCTGCCGGTAACTTGTCTTCAATGCTCTCCCATATCAATCAAAGTACTGTTGGAAGCATGCATGGCTCATAGGAGAGTGTCTATCCTCTGATGATCTTAGATGGGACAGCGATGGCTCGCGCTGCAGAAATCCATCTGCGAGAAGCTTTTGCTTCCACGCAGCGACGAAGGCATGCTCGGACCACTGGATCAGAGTACCATGAGGACGCCGTGGCCTGCTCATATCCACTAGTTGCAGGTTGCACGCTACCAAGGGCTGACTATTAGTGGCCGGGTCAACAGACAAAGACTCGAACCTTCATGATGCCTCAGCGTTATCAATGGCGCATACTCGACCTGAAAAGCAGATGCCGAGGTTCCGTGCACAAAGAGGTAGAGTAAGCAATGGATGAACAACGGCAGTGTGGCAGACTGAGGAGGCTTTGTGTTTTGGTGGGGGAACGAGAGGAGAGGGGAGGGGGGGTGGGGCACGACGGCTGATTAGAGCAGCGAAGGGTGTGGTGGTCTTGGGAGGAAGAACTTGATATACACGCGCCTTGCAGACGTGTTGCGGCTGGCACAGCATGTCTAGGGCATTCGTGACCATGCATCCTCACTTCTCGCATTGGCCAGATGTCGGGCTCAAGACGGAGCCGGTGCGCAGGCAGGTTCTAAGGGCCGTGATGCCCCTGACGCGTGTCTTTTGTGCATGCCGCGTATGACAGCAGCCTACAGGATAAATTTTTGGCCTTGGTTTGGAAAACTCCTTCGCCCTTCCGCTTTCCTTTTTTTCTAATTGCCTAATTGCAAGACCGATGGAATCCCTTGACCAGTCATCACCCGTCCCCTGCCAATGGCTCTCCAGGAGTGGGAGCAAATGTCTTGCCCGCAGGCGAACTGTAAACAGCAGACTCGAAGGGGGTCGAGAGAAATCCCAAATCCCACTGCTGCATGCCTCCATCCCGCCATTCTGCTCCATTCCACCCAAGAAAACCACTCCAATTTCCTCCGTCTGCGCTAAACGGCCTGCTTGACCCGCTTTCAAGACGGGAAATATACAGTGCACACCGTCGCCTGTCCCGAAGGGTAGTCTGCACAAAGAGTCTCTTATTTGCGTTGTTGGTCAGATTCACTACTTTTTTCATTTTCTTGTAGCGTCCAGCGTCTCACACATCTTATCTGCTTCGTACTCAGAAGCTATACAGTAGTAGCCAACAATGGTGCCTGCCAGCACTGCAGAGGTTCAGATGCAACTAGCGCCGCCGCTGGAAATACCTGCCCCCACGACCGATGCGAACAAGATGGCAGCGTCTCGTGCAGAGGTTTTGTTGCTGGTCCAAGAAGCTGATCAAAGTACAGCGGCAGTAGGATCGTCCATGGGCAAAACTCACACTGCGTCGGCTACCATCGCCTCAATGACGACACCGCCTCCGCTTAGTACACCTTCAGAGGTCGGTGATACCCCCCAAGGACTCGAGACTATGCACAGCGGAGGAAGTCCAACTGACACCAAAGACAAAGCCGGGGCAACGGATTTTGCATATGGCCAGAAGAGCGGAAAGTCTGTTGATGCCAATGTTGACTTGCGGTCTACACCTCGCAAACACGATCAGGAAGCAACTTACAACGCTAGACATCCCTCAGATGAAAAGTACAGGCTCCTGAAGCGAAAGTTAAAGGAGGTTTTGGAGGTACAGCAGTGTTCAGAATAACCCTGCCCATATAAGGCGAGTTTACTCTCACTGGCAGTCAACTAAACGTTGCTCTTTGTCTACGACGGCTCTGCATAGGAAAACGAAAGGCTGGGCGTCGAACTGACCACATCCAACCGTCGCGCAAGGGACCTTCGTCATGAAAAAAAGTACGCAGGCGGAACATGATGCTCGTTCGATACTTCGATACTACTTGCTTTAACTGACTGGATCAATTTGTCATGTTGATAATAGTCTGTTACTCGATCGACTATGTGCGCAGGAACTGATGTCGGACTCCAGCCATGAAACCCTTTCATCCATCGAGAGCGACAGCGAGCTCTCTGATGCATCTATCATGGGTTACAGCCGATCAAGAAAAACGTCACCCGTTCGAGCATCTACACTATCCAGCCCCAAAAAGCGTCTCCGAATACCGAGCAAAGATGTAGACGCACCAGCACTCCAGACTGCACGCCATCCTAAAAAGACCGCCAGCAAGCCTTTGATGCACAAGTCCCCGACTACAGCAGGACGAAAAGAGCCCAAGGAGCCATCCACGCCATCCACCATCACCAATGTTGGGTCGGCCACTCAGAAACCCAAGCGAATCCACAGTTCTGGTAAACACGGACCCAGCCTGTCAAGGATCCGTAAAGTGCAGCATGTAGAGCGGGACGAGGAGGGTCATCTCAAGCTCCCATTGACGATCGGCATTATTACCCTCATGGATATAGGCCGCGTGGTCTTTGATCGCGATGCTTTCCACAATGAGCGTTACATATGGCCTGTCGGATACAAAATGTCGCGGTCATACAACAGTATGATTGATCCAACCAACCTAACCACGTACACTTGTAGTGTAATTGATGATGGCGAAGCGCCTAAGGCAAGTCGACAGTATCTTCAGAGCCTGGTGTGCGGTTTTATGGTAAACATTCTAACAGTGATTTTTGCACTCTTTAGTTTCAAATTGACGCCGAAGATCAACCTGGCAAGCCTATCATTGCAGGAACAGCTACAGGGGCTTGGACGCACGTCGTAAAGACCGCCAACCAGATTCGAAGGCGGGAGCACTCCAACTCCGCCTCTGGACCCGATTACTTTGGGTTCTCAAACGCGACGATTGCAAAGATGATTCAGGATCTGCCCAACGTCGACAAGTGCTCCAGCTACATCATGCAACGATTTGAGGAGCCACCTGCCACAAAGACGCAAAGCTCTCCTGATAAGCATAAGATCTCGACTTTGGAGTCATCCATGACTGAGAAGCTTGGTGGTGAGGATGATCCGATGGATGATCTGGAAGACGAACTGGACCAAAATGTGGAGGAGGAGGAGGACGAAGAGGCATATACTTCTCTGGAAATCCCTGACAAGATTCGTGAAGCCTCTACTGGTTCGCACCTAACCTTAGCTGTAGCTAACAAATCCGATGATATAGATATGGAGGTGGCGCTGGGAAAAGATGCGACCCTGCCGTAGAATCATAGCAGGTAGTATCTTCTCTAATAGCTTGCCACTACATAATGTCTTCTCTGCGACCTTTGTGCGTGTGTCTTCTGAATCTGCGCTGATATCACCTTGTTGATCTGGACCTCCGGCATCAAGATGAGAAGTCTCTCTAATGAAGAGAGGATGTGGCGCGAGTATCAAGTCTAAATGCCTCCTGAGTAACTATTTATCGATCAGCGATGAAGGTTCTGAAGTCGTTAGGCCACAAGGTATCCCGTGGACCAACCCTGAAGGTGTTCTCTCTCGGAACCGTAACTGTGGAGAAAAATTCGAGAGCACCCACAGAAGGTTTGGACGGGAACTCGTTGTCGTTGGGCAGGGCTGTCATTTCCCTTTTTATTGTGATTAAGAAGTGTGGAGGGGCAGGGAACTTGAACCTAATTCCTCGTCTGCGACTTGAAAGTAATGGGGTTCGTGAGGTCAATTGCAAGAAACCCCCCATGGCTGTAAGTTGCAGGGGAGGTGACCCATTTGCGGATCGCATACCTGCAGTATGACGATACTCCTGATGGCTTCTCTATTGTGACATATTGACAGTTTATAGACAACATCCTGGCAGCTAGAGTTTCTGCTCACAAAAGAAAAGACCGTTTGCGGTCAGCGTTGTTGGTCAGCACGAATAGTGCAGTAGCCAGAAAAAGATAACAAGAGCCTGAACGAAAACTCGTTAGCGACCAACGGACGCTGAGGAACATTAAGGACGGCCTCGAAGGTGCTGTGGTGGTCAGTTTAGAGAAACTCAAAGGCTGCGTGGATGATGAACACCACTGGACTATTCTCCAATAGGCTTGGAGGAGAAAAATAGACCGACTCAGACTCATTAGCACAGTGTACCTGTGTAGATGATTGTTCTTGAGCTGCTGTTTTTCTTCGTGCCGTCCAGACTCATATCGATCATGAACGGGCGCTGTGTGCGTTACACAGCTTGGCTGGAGGAGAGATCATTTGTTCAGAAGGTTCCCCTCTCTGGTCTGAGGAGTGAGAGAGGAATAGCGATCGAGGACGAGCAATGTGGATGAAGGGGTCAGTGTTGTGAAGAAAAGCTCCGTCGAGTCGATCAATCATCTTCGCAAGATTACAGTTTCGAACTCAAGCGTTGTGCGCGTTGTACTCCTGGCCTGGTAAACAGCCGAGTGGATTGAGCCCTCGCCAGAACTGTTACTTTATGCTTCTCCAGTACATCTAGTGGGCAACTTAGCAAGAAAGAAGCGACAGAACTACTGGGGGGGGGGGGTCGATGGAGACTTAGACCGCATCTGGGTAGCTATGGCAGTGGTGAACATGGCAGAGACAAGACAGAGGTCTAAACGTCGACTATGCAGTGATTGGTCTTGGATGCGCACACCTAGCAGCTGCATGGATATGAGGACACGAGAGGGCGACGTCTCGCTTTCCCTTCTCTCTTCTCTTCCTTGTTCATCTCCTCACCGTTGAATCTCATCCCTCCATCCCTCCATCAACCCATTCGCCCATCCACTTCTCTCCTTCCTCGTCGTCTCTCCTCTTCTCTCCTCTTCTCTCCTCTTCCCCTCCTACCCAGTCCCTCCCGTCATCCTCCACCCCGCCTTCTCGCCCATCCACTTGTTCCTTCTGAGCTTAAAGCACCTCCTGTTACGCCCACACAAAGCAGCCGCAAGTAGACCATTCGCTCCCCCTCACTACCCCAGCAACTCTGTCCAGCCCTACATCCATAGTGTCGTCCTTCCTGTAACACCATGGCACGACTCCTCTCTAAAGTTGTTGGAGCAGCAGCCCTGACTTTAAGCTTCCTTGCCATAACAGAAGCGCAAGGCTCGGGTAAGTGATCCAAGACAAGCCCTGCCTTGTTCCACACTCTGTTCCGCACTGGCTCCTTTTTATGCTTCGTTCCTGCTTATGAAATGTTGGCTGGGCGATGTATGCTTCTGCAGTAGTCCCTTCACTACCTCACTACCTCGCTATCTCGACATACAAATGTGATGCACTCGGGAAGAGAATATAAGAGCATCTCTCGCTTGTTTATTTATCGTCGCCGCAGGTGTTTCCACGCTTCCCGTCAAAACATAACAAAAGGCTAGAGACTTTTCCTGTATTTCGAGGGTCATCCATTGTTGATAGCATGTGCTTGAAGAAAACACAGTGTCCTCGGAAAGTCCTGTTGATACAGCAGGCATTGTTGGGGCTGCCAATGGCGCGCTTGAGCATTTGGGTGCACTGGTGGGCTGGTGGGCTGGGTCTGTAATTTTGGGTTGTGGAGAAAGGCGCAACTTTTCTCCATTCACCCACAACGGCTCTTTATGATAATGATCTCAGCAAGTCTACTGTATGTATATACATCACTAAGCATTCCTTCCCCTTTATAGCTGTTACATACACTGGAACGCTCTGCAAGGATTATGTCAACTATAACGTTTGGTTGCCCAATAATTATACCATCGACATGGTCGAGAGTGGCCTGACTCTGAAAGGAATGACGGCCGCCAATCTGGCACTGCTGCAAGGAAACTGCTTCGAGCCCTTCATGCAGTATGTGTGTTCGTCTGCCTTCCCAAGGGTAGAGAGCACCGCGACTGGTAAGGCTCTCTCACATACATCGCTTCAGGGGAAGGCTACGTTGTAGGAAGTTTCGCGCTTACTCCCCTTGTATGTAATGGTTTCAATTGAATAGCCAACAGCTTTAATGTCCGGTTCGCTTGCAAGTCCACCTGTCAGAACGCAGTGTCGCAATGTTCAAGCCTGCTTACTTTGGGCGGCAAGGCCAGCCTTATCCCTCAGTGCGACGGTATAATTGCAGGAACAGACGTGACAGTACCCACAACGGGAATCTACTTCCAGCCCGATGGTGCCTGTAATGCTGTCAAATCTCTCGGCGGAGGAGCTGGAGCTGGAGCTGGAGGATCAACGGGCAATCAGACTACATTATGCCCCCCACCGTTCATCCCGGATCCCATGGAAGGCCCCAACGGTGGTCCCACAAATCCTCAGTACTGTTTTGGAGGGTGTTGCATTCCCTGTCCAGCACAGTATTCACTTTACCGCGATGGCGCTCTGGAGGCTGGATTCAAGATCACCAACACGATGCGTGCGGTTTCGATGGTCTTCAGCTTTATCCTCATGGTCTCCTACATTTTCTTGCCCGACAAGCGGTCGCACCCTAGTGCCTTGATTCTGTTCTTTGCAATCTGCGTCTTCCTGTTCTCGGCCGTGGTTATCTTCCCGCTGGTTGATACTCGGGCTATGCAGTGCGTTGGACCCGTTAACCCCAGTACCCAGCATAACAACATCAAGTGTGCTATTCAAGGTACCGTAATCGCGAGCTTCTATATCAAATCTGTGGGGACACATTCACACATGAAGGCTTGCTGAACTTTTTTACACTCTCCTTCTCTATTGCAACAGGTGGTATCCTTATTTTCGCCTCGGTTGGAACCTGTGCCTGGTGCTCAGCTCTGATTCTCAATTTGCATCTGCACACCGTCTGGAACTCTGCTTGGTTCGCGCGCAAGTACTGGTTGCTGCACACAGTCTGCTGGGGCTTTGCCATTGCTGTCACAGCTGTGGCTGTGGGCATGGGCCAGATTAAGTGGGAGTACGCGACCCTGTGTTTGATTTCCCAGGACTATGTCTCCCAGATTTTCTTTTACCCCATGGCTGCCATGATCTTCCCCGCGTTCATGGTCCATATTGCGACATTTTTCCACATTGCTCGCATCTCTGCCCAGGCCGGAGTGGATTCGGAGACCATGTCTCGGTCAACGCTCTCTGCTGGCGCCGCGGCTGTAATCTCCCACAGACGCCATGTTATGATGGCGATCAAGATTCAGTGGCGCGCCGCCGTGATGGCTATTTGTGCATTGCTCTCGGTTATGTTCTACTGGCTGTTTTATTTCCTCCAACTCAAGAAGATCAAGCCAGCAACTGTACAGCCTCATGTTCTTGACTTTGTCAAGTGTATCAAGAGTGGTGGGACTCACGATAGTTGTGCCGACGATCTGGCTCCTCACCTGCCTCCATATGGACTTATGATTGCAGCCGAGTTCTTAGTCTCGACTATTGGCACCATCATCTTCATCGTGTTTTTCAAGACTGCCCTGGTTAGGGAATGGGCTGACTGGTTCGGTTCCATTGGATACCTGCTTAAAGGAAAGAGGCGACAAAAGAAGGAGCAAGACCAGTTCTTTGTTATCTAGAAAACTACCGTTGACTGAAGAGAATTGCATTAAACATATTATGAAGATCATCGGACGAGATACAATGCATCAGTCATAAACCTTCCCAGCACTGTTCACCTCTGCTGTAGCACTAGTATTGTGAGCGCACAAACCACCATGTCTTACTGTACAGCAAGCATTTTACCCGACAAGGATACGCTGAACTCAGACTGCATGAATGCCTACGAGGAAGCAGTTGTCTTTGTTCCTTGACTCAGGTAAGGTGAGTGTGTTCAAGGAGACACAAGACCGATAGAATACATAATCATACCTTCCTTGCTTGACGTTGACAGGAATTCCTGATGCAGGTCGTCTAGAGTACATAGATCTCGGATACAAGTTTGTCGCCCGTGACAGAGTTGTACCATTGTTCGGATATGAACAAAGTTTTAGCGTGATATTTTCAAAGACCCTGTCCACTTGTGAAGATGTGCGTTGTTGCCATTGGTTACATCCGTCAGGCGACGCAACGGCCCCAACTGACAAGCTGTGGTTTTGACATGCCCAACCCCTATTTTCTGCATCTTTTTTTTCATTGTTGCCTTGCCCGATACCCCACCACGCGCTTGAACTTTTTCGAGTGGGGGTATTTGAACCAATAGCAGCGCCTCACTCCACAGGGGCAAAGTTCTACCGCATGATCAAAAGAGCCAGAGAAGCACGCACTCCCGCTACTGTTCATCTGAAGCAGCAGTCAGAGAGGGGTCTGGCATCCAAGGTTGCCGACTGGGGAAACAGCCGAGAGGTTGAACCGTTGTTTGTTTTTTCATATTTTGGGCTGGCGATCATATGCAGCTTGAGTGAGAAGAGGGTGTATTTTCGCCTTTGTTTAATCATGCCACTCCGCGTGAATGTTCATTTCACCACTTGTCTTTTGGGCACAAACGATTGAGCCTCAGCTCAGCATGAATCGAGACACCCTACGGTACACACCTTGTAAGCGAGACGGAACGCAGGAGCGACGGTGAAGACGAACGAGCAAGAGTGCGCAGGCCAAGGCGCCCTCGTCCCCCTGCTCCCGCCCAAAGAAGGGTGCGATTACTTCATTGTTGTCTGATTTTTTTGCTTTCCTTGTCTTTCTTGGTTTCGCATCTTCATTTTTCTGCAGACCGCCAGTCAGTATTCATTAAGCTACTTCAAACCTCACCTCTTTCTCTCTCTCTCTTCCGCTCTGTCTCTCTCTCTCTCTCTCTCTCTCTCTCTCACACATTCACACTCACCCTCTCTCTCTCTATCACTCTCACTCTCACACACACACTCTCTCTTTCTCTCTCCTTGGCCTAGTCCTTGTCCTCATTCTTTCTGCTTCCCATATTCAGACGACATTCCTTTTTTTTCATATTTGCTTCTGCATCCCTTTCGCTCGTCCGTTCATGCGCTTGACTTGGTCGCTGGCTTCTGTCTTTCGCCCACTCTTTCTTTAGCCCTTCCTCTATTCCTTTATACGTCGACGTTGCTCAGCCTCGAAACCTCTTCTCCGCCAACAGCATACCCTCACTCTCCTCCTCATACCGATGGGGAACCAGAATTCAAAGCGGCCTTCCTCCAAGGGTAATCGCAACTCGGCCATCGTAGACCCCAACACGCCGCACTCGCACCATGGCAACAATGGCAAAGGCAATGGAGCACCTCATTCCGGCAACAATATTCAGCAGAAGCAGCAGCAGCAGACGAACGGAAACAACGCTACTGACGCCAAGGGTCAAAAACGGTCGTCAAAAGACGTGAGCCGCGGCTCGTGGCTGCAGACGCAGGCTCCTCAGCAGAATGCAAGCGTCTCTTCTGCCAAAGCCAACGCAGCTCATAATGAAACCACGCCTGTTACTGGCCACCACGACCAGCCACGCACCGCCGTCGACAGAGGCGCAAGTCAAGGATCGGCGACCAGGGATGCAGAAGGTGCAGCAGCAGGCACTGGAGGAGCTTCCAACGTGTCGTCGTCGGTGTCTTCTTCGGGTGAGCAAGGCTCTCGTCATCATTATGCACAAGAGCAGAGCCGGCACTCCCTGGATATGATCGCCCAGGGAACCAATGGGAGCCATTACAATCATATCAAGAACAACGGCAGCAGGGCCAACAACCATCCGCCTCCACAAACACAGACACAGACGCAGACACAGGCGCAAGCAGAAGCACAGACACCGACAGAAGTACAGGCACATGCAGGCGCTACATCACACCCTGAAGGACCCACCAACGGAGACCCTCAAAGCAACAATGATACCCACAGTGGACAGAGCTCACCACGAAAACAACCAGAGCCGCAGCAAGAGCAGCACCACCAACCTTCGTACCCTGCACCCAGCATCCCCTTTGCCGTCGCTTCGCCTGGAAACCCAATCCTGGTGAAAAAACACACGCCCTCGCCCTTGAACATCACCCCATCTTACTCATCCCCGCACCACAACCGCTCTCCCCCACCCCCACAGCTCTCGCCCAAGACCACTGGAAGAAAATCACAGGAGTTATCACCAACTGCACGCCTGTCGTTTATGGGACCTGGGACAGGCGACAAGATCAATAGCAGCAAAAACATGGACATCGACGACATGATCTCACGACTGCTCGATGCGGGATACTCTGGCAAGATCTCTAAAAGCATTTGCTTAAAGAACAGTGAGATCCTGTTTATCTGTCACCAAGCCAGGGACGCATTCCTTTCACAGCCAACACTCATTGAGTTGAACGCTCCGGTTAAGATTGTGGGGGACATTCATGGCCAGTACACGGATTTGCTGCGACTCTTTGAGATGTGTGGATTCCCGCCGTCGGCCAATTTTCTGTTTCTGGGAGACTATGTTGATCGTGGGAGAATGAGTCTCGAGACCATCTTGCTGCTCTTTTGTTACAAGATCAAATATCCTGAAAACTTTTTCTTGCTCCGGGGTAACCATGAATGTGCCAATGTGACGAAAGGTAAGAAGAAGGCGAAGAGGGGAACTTGTAATAGCAGAGTCTTTACAGTTGTTGCTCTTTTCATACTGCTTTTTGCCACATGCATGCGGAATTCAAGGATTGCAGAGTTATCAGGACACGACATCAGGATTCAAAATGAAGGGTGGAGATTTTTATGATCAGGATCAGGAGTTGACGTGATAGAGACTCGATTGGAGTGTTGAGGGCAGGACATCTCAGCACGAAATTGCATCATCAAACGAAGGATGAGTTTTCAGGATATTCTATCAACAGCGTTCAAACAGTGAAAGGAAGTCAGGTTGATCGCAACAGTATTTTCTAACACTGTTATTTTCATTGTCTTATTGCTGGAACTCTGAAAATCACAGTGTACGGATTCTACGACGAATGCAAGCGGAGAGCAAGCATCAAGATGTGGAAAGCGTTCGTGGATGTATTCAACTGCTTGCCATTGGCAGGCATTGTAGCCAACAAGATCTTTTGCGTTCATGGAGGGCTGTCCCCAAGCCTCTCGACCATGGACGACATCCGGGCTCTGCGGCGGCCGACGGACGTGCCAGATTACGGCCTGCTGAACGATCTCTTGTGGTCTGACCCTTCAGACACGACACTGGACTGGGAGGACAATGAGCGCGGAGTGTCGTACTGCTTTGGACGGAGCGTCATTCAAAAGTTCTTGAACAAGCACGACTTTGATCTGGTGTGCCGAGCGCATATGGTCGTGGAAGACGGCTACGAGTTCTTCAATGACCGCACGCTGGTCACGGTCTTTTCGGCACCCAACTATTGCGGCGAGTTTGACAACTTTGGGGCGGTGATGAGCGTGAACGACGATCTGCTGTGCAGCTTCGAATTGCTCAAGCCGATCGATCAAGCGACTGCTAGGGCACAGATGCAGATCCTTGCCGCCTCTTCTGGCGGGTGGAGGGTGAACAAGCAGCGACTAAGGTAACTTTGCGGGGGAAACGAAATTGACCGATGCGGTGTCAAAGGATGGGAACAAAAAAAAAGATTCTGACTGTTGTTCATTTGGTCTTTTGTTTTGATAGCATACCGGACAGCAACTCATTGTACGGTTCGTCGCGAAATAGTGTCGTTAATGGATAGGAGAGTGACACTTTGTACTATTACAAACCCAAATAAATAATCCTTTTACCAAACGAACCATGGCTATGAGAAAAGAACGCTGTCGAGACAGACACGCACTGCCATTGTGAGGCGTAGTAAGGCTCTGCCTTGATCAGTGCGACGATGCAGCAAGTGCACCATAATAGTTCACTCACGTAGAGCGCTTTGTGCGGTCAGCAATTTCCCAAAGCCCAGCGATGGCGGGAAAGTGCGTTCTGGGCCATCATGCGGGCGCTGGCAACGGCATGTAAGACCGCATAAAAACAATGGCGTCTTTCGCTGCTGTTGCTGTTGCTGTTGCATATACCGTTGGCAAAGTACTACAGCCTTTGGCGTTTGCCCGGTAAAGGGGTCGAGCCATGACAAAAGAGGGCTGAGCCGTGTCTCAGACGCCCTCTTTTGTCCCGATAAATACAATCTGTCGTTCTGTTTTCCTTCTTCTTCATTCTCTCAACTCTCCTTGACTCTCTCGCTCTTGTGTCTGTTCCACTTCCAGCTCAACTGCCACTCCCGCTCCAGCACCGCCAGAATTCCGCCCTCAAAGATGCTCTCGTCCATCTCGCAGCGGGTCTCATCCCTCGTCCATCGCCATTCCAATGGCAATGGCGCTGCGGCTCAAGATGGCGACACCGACAATGCCAACTATACTCTGAACCAGAACGGGGCTGTCAACACCAACCCTTCCAACAACTGGGACTTTACCATCGTCTTCAAAGGCGCCAAGGTGACTATCCTGCAGCGGAAAAAGGAGTTGCCGTTCGTTGTACCCACTTCGAGGCTGTGCTGACCGTATTGCCTCATCATGCATGCCAATCGTAACACGTCCAACTTAGGATTTGGCCCGCGGCGACTTGCTGAGCTCTGATCCATTCCTCGAGGCATACCTTGGTCCTCCCGAGGACAAGGAGTCCCTCGCATTTGTGTAAGTGCTTGCTTCTAGGGCTTCGGAGTATGATCCTGGCTCTGGGCTCTTGTGCTTGCTGAAAATAGAGGACTCTTGGCTTGTCATTTTTCGTTTGCAGCCCTCGATCTGCAGCATTTTGAAATCCAGACTGACCCAAAATGTTTACGCTCTTTGTGAACGCACACCATCCTGAATATGGCAATTCTTGGCCATTAGCACTGGTGTCCAATGGTCGACCTTGAACCCAACGTGGGATGCCACCTGGCATCTGCTCAATGTCACAGACGGCATGATGCTCCAGATACTGATCAAGGACAAGAACAAGATGATGGTCGACACTGACCTCGGAAGGGCATCCTTGTTGCTCGGTGCCAAACTTGAAGGAACTCGGGAGCACACTCTTGATGTTTGGAGAGGGGACGATCGCAAGCAAGGGCAAGTCATTATCCAGGTAAACTATATGCCAATTCACACACAAATCATGAATGATCATACCCATCAGCCCGTCACCACTACGAGATGAAAATGGTTGAGGCTGAATATCCCACCTTTCTCTGAATATTAGACCACAGCCATTCGTAGCGTCGGCCACTCTGCGTCCTTGACCAAAGCCTCCACGAGAGGTCCCGCTCGTTTCTCGCGCCACACTAGCTATGCGGCAGGGGTCTTGACCCGCGAGAAAAAGTACGAGTTCTACACGTATCGCGTTCGTCTCTATCACCTCTTTGATGTCTTTGGGCACGACCCTCGCCACTATCAACATTGGAACGTTGAATACGATGCTGCAAAACGCATTTTTGCAGATTCTCTCGAGGGCCTCAACATCCGTAATGCACTGCATTCACAACACTCGTATCTGTATCGTCACGGCCGCAATACCGTCTATGACTCGTTGGAGACTGGTGAGGACCTCGCAAACCTGTTGCATAGCGATCGGCTGAAGAAGGACTCTCATCAGGACTTGAAGATGGTCGTCTTCACCTATTCGATTGTACCCCGCGGGCTGTATTTTTCGGAAACAGGCGCTGCGTTCTTTCAAGACTTTATGTCAAAGCATGCCATGCACGCCAACCGAGCCCAGGAAGTGATGTTTTCCGGCGAGTTCAGGTTATATAGGGACGAAAAGAACAACAATGCATGGACGCTGCTCATCGACAACAACTCTGGGACGTATGCGCCCAAGAAGGAGGAGCTTCACAAAGTACAAAGGCTGTTCGAGTTGAATTTCCCGGATCTGGTCGTCAGGGCTGTTGATCGCGAGGATCCGGCATTGAAGGAGATTATGGACGCCACCAAGAGGGTGGAAGAGGCCCAGGCAGCCCAGAACCAGGGTATGACCTTGTTTGGAGACACATCCAAGAGCGAGCAGGAAGTACTGGATACACATAAGCCAGCCGGACATAATTGCGAGGTGTGAGAGGAGTCAGAAAGCAGCATATACCGTAATAAACCCTTTTGCACAAACGAACCACGGCTGTACTAAAGGATCGACGTCGAACTGGGGGTGAGGCTACTGAACGAAGACTCGACCCACTGGTATGCTATTCCTGGCGGTTTCCAGTGCTCGCGGGAGTCTTTGCTCGGAGGTCGAAAGGATGCCATCTCACTGCAGCAAATGCTCAAGGCAGGCTACAGTGACTCTTCAGTGAAGCAATTTTTTTTTCGCACAGATAAAATAACAAGGTCTCCACTCAACTTTTCTTCTCTCCTCTTCTCTTCACAACCCCCCCGCCTCTCCCCATCCTCCTTAGCACCACTGGTAAGTTTCTACGAATCCTCCCCTTATTCCAGTTTTTGCATCCTTATAGCGAGAGAATGTATGGGGACGGCTGAAGATGGTTTATTGTAATTTGCGTTTGATCTGGGCCTTGTTGCCGTGGGACCTTGCCGGGTCCTACTCTAGCGGTCTTGTGCTTTATGAAACCCCTACTGAGCTGAAGCCTTCATACCCAACATTCTTTCTCATTCCACTTTATATTATGATTCATTTCATTCTGAAGAAGTGAGACTTTTTTTTGACATTGAAGATCGTTGGACTAATCCGTGATTGTCTTTTTTTCAGTCCTTTTTTTCATCCTTTGCCTCTAGTCACGTCTTTACCGCGCCTTGTTCAGGATATCTAAGGTGGTAAGTTATTGGATCTCGGGATCTCAGTTTTTTTTTTTAAAAAAAGCATTCTCGACATTGAAGATCCGATTGAGGATCCAAACAAGAAAAGGGAAAAAAAAAAGAAAATGAGAAGTCAGCAATGATTAGAACGATGTTCGCTTCCTGAGAGCTTTATTGCCATGCGGACCATACCATTTATACACCAAGATCTCTGAGCCCCTACTTCTCATTTTCTTCCCACTTGTTTTCCCTTTTGCCACTCAATGTGACAACTTTTGAGCAACGCTGAAGAGGTTTCAAATGGATCATGTTTTGTTAATCACTTCATCTTTCTTTTTTCCCTTTGCGTTTTGCAGAGTGCTTTCTGTTTAGATCTGTCGCTGTTCAATGTGTATCTTCCTCATGGATCTTATACTTTGTCAAATGAAAATAGTAATAAAAAGCAATGCTTGAAAAAAAAAAACCAAAGAAGTCCTTCCACGTTTGAACATTTGATTGATTCGAGACCAAACGACTCTGAAATGTATAGTGCGAGTCACCTAGTCCGTACAAAAATCGCTTGATAGACTATAGGAGTATGCGGACGTGTATATATATGTAGCAGGAAGCACATCCCCGACTCACTCATCCACTCCTCTCATTTCGCCACCTCCCTCATGACCTGCTCGTTCTTCGAATGCGACCAAGGCACCATCAAACTGAGAGCCGATGTCGAGGAAAAGAAGGCTCGCCTTCAACCTGGGCAGTCCCTTGCGCCGGAGGAATTCCTTACCAAGAAACAATACAACCACCATCTGCGATATCACTCGTTGACGCCAGTTGTATTGCATCATACGAGTTTGGATGTGTCCGTCAAGTTTGAACGGAGACCAGATCAGGATATGACCTTTGTTTGTGTTTGCGGAAAGCGGATTTTGGGTAGGGATAACCTCAAAGACCACTACAAAAAAATGTGCAATACAACCAACCTCAAGACTCAGCCCGTTGGAACATCGTATGTCAGGAGAGATGAGGGGGAGGAGGAGGAAGAGGAGGAGGAGGAGGAGGAGGAGGAGGAGGATGGTGTTGTGAGTGTAATCACGGATTCAACAACTTCAATGCCGAATATGACGATTGCATTCTTTGAAGTCTTGCGGCAGCAGAGAGACGAGTATGAAAGGGCCCGAGAAGAAGATCGGAGGGCCCGAGAAGAGGATAGGAGGGCTCGAGAAGAGGATCGAAAGACTCAGCAGAAATATGAAGAGGCCCGAGCTGAAGAGTTGAAAGCGATGGAGCAACGGCTGCGTTCTTGCATTTCGGCTCCTTTTTCCCGTTATGATCCTTATGTTACGTTGGAAGAGAGGGGAGTTATCGCTCCTGGGAGTGAAAATGATAAAGGCTGCTCTGTTTCTGGCGACCTCATCGTTGCTGGTAAAAGGAAGAGGCAGCAACCGTCCACAAAGAACTTGAGACGACCTTTCAAGGCCCCTACAAAAATAAATTGAACCTTCGCCATCTGATGACAACGTCATGAGCTTACAACACTCCCCCCGTAAACAACCACTATAGCAACAGCAACAGCAAGGTCGAAATCGACAACAACAGCAACGGCCTTTAAGTCAAGAAGGACATAGTCATTACGGAGAAGCACAAGGGCAAGAGGAAGAGGAAGTAATGAGCATGGGTGGATTAATCCACCGCGACTTTCAACGACCGTGTCCGTCTCTCTCACTTGACATAATGTTCAATAATTTCTATATATGAAAATTAGTCAAATGAGAAAGATTTGTTACATTATGCATTTTTGTACTGACTAGGTGGCTCGCACTATAGAAAGGTTTTTTTTTCTGAAGTATTTAATGGCATGAAGTTTTTTCATCTCATCTAGAGTGAGAAGGGGTTTGAGTATGCAGTTGCAGAAGTAGACGTGGAGAAGGGGTCGAGATCATCGATCGACGGGTATTTGGAGCTCGCGGTCGCAGGTGAAGGTTTCATCCACTGGCCAAACATATCGTTCATGTTGGACGGCTGGCCTACCGCTGGTGCAGGCACGGTCATTGACCGAGAGGTGGACCCCGGCACGGAGAATGCAGATTCGTACATGGATCCTGTAGTCGAAGGCATGTTATTGTGAACAGTGTTGAAAAGGGCATTCTGCTGGAAGCCATGCGATGACTCGGATGCGGAACGAAAGAATGCCGGCTGTTGTCTCTGATACTGCTGCTCCTGCTGTTGGCTAAAGGCCGGTTGGGAGCTTGGAGATGTTGCTGACATGAATGGGTTAGGCGACAAGGAACTCTGAGAGCCAAGTCCAGCGTTTGAGAAATAGTCCTGAGACTGTATCTGTTGTTGTTGTTGCTGTTGTTGTTGTTGCTGCAAGACTCTTCCTGCATGGCCAAACGGGTCCGATAACGCAGGCTGAGCATTAGACGGAGGGTTATATGGCTGCTTTGCAAACATGGCAAAGGGGTTGCTCTGCTGCCCAGATCCCGTGTTTGCGGCAGAGGGATAGTCAGCGGTGTATGCTCTTTGAAGAGGTGGCTGGTGCGGCGACTGCTGCATTCCAAATGGATTGGACACTCCTCCTGTCGACTGCGGCGAGAGTGAAGCAGACGAAAAAGCGGGTGTAGGCGACAACGACGAGGGTGAACCTGTCGTCATGGCCGACGAGGAAAAACTTGTTTGGTGTTGACCTTGAAACTGCTGTGATTGCTGTTGTCCTTGACCAAAGGCTGAGAGGTAATCGTCAAACGACTTTGCTCCGGATGGATTTCCTGACACAGACGTTGGTGGGAGAGGCGAGCTCCTCATGGCGTTGAAATCCTGGCTTACAGGCGACTGCTGTTGATGTGGCTGACGCATACTGTGAGCTGAAGACAACGAGAACGGATCGTTGCTCTCAACAGCGTTTGAATGGATCTGTGTATGGGCAGGTACATGGCCCATCGAAGTTCCCAAAGAAAAGGTGGTGATAAAGTCGCCCGAGGAGGGGGTTGGGGTGGCCGCGCTCATATTAGCCGAGGTACCATGGGTGAAAGCTCCGTTACTGCCGTTGGAAAACTGTGAGGTGGAATCCACACCCATTCTGCCAAAACCATTGTTCATGACTGAGAAAGGATCTGCGCTCTCAATTGCAGCGGGAGTGCCAGCAAAGGCGTGTCCTCCAAGAACAGATGCATGGCCAGGCGTGGCACTTCCTGATGAAGTCACAGAGCCCATAAAGCTCTCAAAGGATCCCTGTGTCTGGTACTGCTGAGTCTGATGAAGGTGAGAAGGCGATTGCTGAAGTTGCTGTTGTTTCGCTCCAGCAGGGGTGAACGGACTGGATCCTGCACTTGAAGGGTCTGTGGATTTTGAAAAAGAAGTTGATCCGCTGTCTGAGCTGATGGTAGATGACTTTCTACTCAGCGTACGTTCCGGTAGGGTAGATGCGGTTCCTGAGGATACACTACTACTGTTGTTGTTATTGTTGTTGTTGTTATTGCTGCCGACCAAGTACTTTTGTTGGGACAATGGTAGGTTATTCGTACAGAAGTTGTAAACATAGTTAGTCCAAGCGCTTCTCTTACTCCTGGCGCTATACAAATCTTTCAATGAGCAAGATCGGTCCTCCTACCAAGTTCTCAATGCTCTGGCTCTTAGAAATAGCGCGTACGCGATCCGGGACAGCAAGAGCCCCACTGTGGCCATTAATTGCTGGCGAGATAGTGCTGGTCGTGGTGGAGCGTTGGGAGATAGGGGCACCCGTAGGTGTGGCGCCATTTCCGCTGCCCTCTGGGTCCTGGTACCACTGTTTTTTGACGTACTTGGCCCTCATGAACTGCCGGACCTCATCCACCTCATGGGCATCGGGTTCAGGGTATTCTCGCCAAGACCATGTTGCCAACCAGATTCGCTTCGCAACCTAAGGACAAGCATAGTGTATTAAAAAACGGAGAAACAATTAGAACGAAAGGGTTGATGAGAGCAGGATAAAATAAAACAAAAGGCGTGAGAGCGTTGTCCGTTGTCCGCTATGAGTTCTGTAGCTAAGTTCCGGGCTCATTATGGCTGAGGTAGCGTGAGTCCATCCAGGGTGATTGATTTGTGTTTCTCGCCCCCACTCTGTCGATATCGGGAGCAGTGCGGACGAGAGCGAGTGAGCCGCATGGAAAGTCGAAGCACGCTGCACTTGAACAGTGCTTGACACTGGCACTGGGCCGAGTGACGATTATGACAACAGTGCGCTGTGTGGTCATCCAAGCGCTTCTGCAAATGCGATTGTGGTTGAGACTCACGCGCATGCGTGATCCATAGGTCTGCTGGTGCACCTGCCCCTTTGCTATACTAGTGTTTTGCCCTGAAAACAATCTGGAGGCCTTACCGCGTTGCCCCCTTTCTGCAGGCCAGACATCTCCTCGGGAGTAAACGTAGACGCAGAGATGGACTTGACTCGATGGTTCAGCTCGCGACTAGTAGCACATCAGTCCGGATACAAAGAATCAGCGATCCGTTGCACGTCTCCTCGATCGATAAGGAGGATGAGAGGGGGCACAAGAAAGGGCGAACGGCTGTGGACTTACTGCAGGCCAGAGCACTTTTCGCAGATGAAGGTGTTGTTGAACAGGTTGGCATAGACATTGACCTGGAGAGGGAGAGAAAGAGACTGCATTAGCCAAGCCGATTGCGTTGGTTGGACTGCAGTGCATGACTGGTGTAGAAGCCTACCTTGGAGGGACAGTCGAAGCACTTTTTGTTCTCGGGCAGCTTGAGCAGGGTGGTCAAGATCCTGGAGTGCCGATTCATGATGAGAGAGAGTAGGTCAGGAGCGAGTGAGAGAAACAGAATGGAGACGAGAGCGAAGGGAAAAGAAGGGGCCTCTCTACCTTGTGTGCTTCTCCTCGATGCGCCGTGACATGGTTGCGGGTGAAATGAGATTCTGGGAAAGATACAGACAGCAATGAGCAGCAGGAGTAGGAGTAGGAGTAGGAGTAGGAGTAGGAGTAGGAGTAAGAGACGAATGTGAGCGGGAGTGGAGATGAGTGCAGAGTGAAGAGTGAAGAGCGATTGAAGGTGGAGTGGAATGGAGAAGAGGAGAGTGGAGAAGAGGAGTGGAGAGGAGTGGAGAGGAGTGGGGGTTGATGAGCAAAAAGAGAGACAGAAAAAAAAAAGTCAAGGCAGGGGCAAATGAACACATTATTATCATCGATTGGTTTCCGTCTCAGGGCGCGTCTGGCACCAAGTCCAGCAAACCAGATCGACCTGCGCAAGGACCAGGCACACCAGTCCACATACCCTGCTCATCGCACAAACGCATCGTCCATAGAGAGAAAGAGAGACGGAGAGAGGCCGATTGAGAGAGTGTGTGTGTGAGAGTGAGAGAGACCACGCTATTTCTAGCAACGCATCCCCTCTGGTATCGTTTATATATTTAGCTTACACTCCACGAATATACGACGCCACGACTCACCCCCAAGTCCCACGCTTAGATTGATCTCAACCCACCTCGAACTTCTCTCTGAAATCACTCGTGATGCGCGTGAACATCAGCGCCCTTCAAATGCCACCTCCGCATAGAGATATAGAAGGTTAGGATTCGAAGGATGGCACAGGAACGAGTCTTTGTGTATCGACGCGTTCGTGTACTGGGGACGATGAACTATGAGGGTGAGTGATTGCACACCTGTCACGAATCACGATGCTCCGACGCGGATCTCTTAGTCTGTTGCAAAGGCATAAGCTGCCGGGCCATTGGTGCCGTCCCATCGAAATCGTTTCCTTCAACAACAATAGATCGTGCAGTCAGCTCTAGAGAGTCAGTCAATCGCCTTTTTCCATAGCGTATTCTGTGCACATTCCCTCAACCCACTGCAACCTCACTGCAACCTCCAAGCGGTACGGCTGTGAGTATACGAAGGCGAGACAATGCGCTACGAGAGAGCTGTTGTATGTGCGCCGCCATGAGAAGGCTGTTCCAGTGAGGATCCTGTTACTGCAGTTACCTTGTCAATGGCCGCGCCGACTATGGACAACAGACTCTGGACTTGAGCAATCGTCCTGTCCAAGAGTCTCCCCTTGCTGCGTCGAGAGAGAGAGTGTGTGTGACAGACAACATCCACACGAATCAAATCCAGCGCTTTTTTTTTTTAAACAGACCCACAGACTCATCGACAGGCACGCTCTTTTCTCATCCAATTCCCCACCTTCTCTCCTGCCCATCCATCCCCATCCATCCTCGACGCTCGCTCTCGCCCACTCCTGCACCTGCCCCTCCCTAGCAGACCCCGCACGACGCACCATGGGAAACGCCATCACCAAAAACTACGAAGGTCCGTTCCTCCTCCCTCCGCTCCTGTCCGCAGACAGACCCCGTTGCTGCAACGGTGCTTCATCTGCATTCAAAAGCGAGCCTTGTCCTTGCAGGCGAAAAGCAGGAGCCCTGGACTGACAGCCATCTCCCTCTCTCTCTCTCTCCTTCATTCGCTCGGCTACCGCCTCCCTCCCAAACTGTCTCTATTCATAGTCGGCGGCCAGATTGCCAGTGCTGGATTGTGGAAGATCCACCGAGGCACCAAACGCACCACTGGACAGGAGGTCGCTGTATTCGTATTGTATCGTGTCTGCCAGCTTATTCTTTACCTCTGCCTCTGCTGTGTTCGCTGCGTGTCTTTTGCTGTTGTTGAGCCATTTTGCTTGGCGCTGTGTCTGCCTGCATCCTCATGGATGCTCAGAAACATAACATCTATTACATCCTTGTCTTCGCATGCTTTGTTCTCCGCCTTATAAACCTTGTAGATCTTTGAAAAGAACATTGTCGAATCCATCTCCTCCTTGCGGAGACAGACGCCGTCAAAGCGAGATCAGGAACGCGTATATGAGTTTCTGAAAAAAGAGGTACAGTGCCTGAAGTCCTTTACCTGTTCAGGCTTGTGTGAAGGTGCTGAGAGACTTTTGAACACTCAGTCATGTCCGTTGACTACATATAGGCTAGCCAACTTTCGCGCTTGCGGCACCCATGTATGCTGGAGGTGGTCGAACCAGTCGATGAATCGAGGACAGCGATCGCCTTTGCCACGGAGCCTATTTTCGCATCACTTTCAAACTTGCTTGGAAACTACGAAAACCTGCCATCCGTACCAGAAGACATTCGCAAATTTGAGCTCGATGAACTGGAGGTAAAAGCCACACAGATAGGCGCGACTGGAGCTCCTTGTGAACATCTCTCATGCGACTTTCGACCGCTACCTCACTAGGTTCAAAAAGGATTGCTACAGCTCGGGAAAGGGCTGCAGTTCTGTCACAACGACGCCAAAATTGTGCATGGAAATCTTGTACCAGACGCCATCTTCGTGAATGCTAAAGGCGACTGGAAGATTGCTGGGTAAATAGAGCCTATGCGCGAACAGGAGTGAACAGGGATGGCTCGATCTTTTCATTAATTACGTGGTATCTATTTCAATTATCAGTTTCGGATTCAGCACGTTCCTGTCTCGGGATCCCGCTGTGCCAACACCCGTTGAGTATTGGGACTATGATCATGAACTGCACCCTTACTGCCAGCGAGATCTCAATTTCCAGGCGCCAGAATATGTGCTCGAGCAGCGACTGGACCCCTCCAACGACATGTTTGGCATTGGTTGTTTGGCATACTCGGTCTTGAACAAAGGAACGCCTCTTTTTCAGACACGCGGCAACCTCAACTCTTATCGTCAGCAAATCGAGAGGATTAATCAACAACAGTATGAGAAACTGCCCGCCCATCTTGCTGGTATGCCCTGTGCTCTTTTCTATTGGAAGTATCGCCTTTGAACACATTCTAAGCGTGCTAACGCCAAGAACATGGATAGATGCCATGACACGTCTCATCACAAGAGAGCCAAGCATGCGCATGAACGCTGTGGAGTTTCAGTCCAGCAAGTTTTTCGACAATATTCTCGTTTCGACAATGAGATACATGGAGAGCTTTGCGGAAAAGACCAGGGATGACAAGGGACAGTTTATGAAGGGCCTGCTCCGCGTTTTGCCCCAGTTCCCCGAGCGTGTACTTTACCGCAAGGTATGTCTTTTTCAACATCCTGGCATCCTTCATAAACGACGTACACGATTCTTTGTTGCCGGGCTCTTAAAATATCTTCGTCTCTACGTTGTTTTATAGATAATGCCATGCCTGCTGGATGAGCTCAAGGACCATGCCTTGTTGCCGTACACTCTTCCAAATGTGTTCTTTATCATTCAAAAGATGACACCCAAGGAGTTTGAGGAAAAAGTGCTTCCTTCATTGAAGCCCATCTTTCTGGTTCGGGAGCCGATGCAAAACCTTTTAACATTACTCGAGAAGATCGAGCTCCTTCAACAAAAAGCTGGAGGTGTTGTTTTCAAGGAGGACGTCATGCCACTGGTGTATTGTGCTCTAGAGCCCAAGAACCCTCCTTCTGTGCAAGAGAAGGCGCTGAAGACTGTGCCATTGATCACGGAGGCCCTGGATTACACAACTGTGAAGGCGTCTCTCTTTCCCAGAATTGCTGTAAGTCGGTAATAGGGTGTGAAGGATGCATGGACCCATCTTTCCAGACTCACATGGCCACTGACAATAGGGCGTTCAATTCTTCTCAATAGACCCTCTTTTCGCAAACAACAACGCTCTCGGTCAAGGTCAACACTCTTCTCTGCTTTCTCACCATCATGAAGGTTTTGGACAAGGTAAGGATGAGATTCGTACTGTCACATCTACTACAGTACCGGAAAAGGGATAGCGACTGAATGGTCTGTCTTTCCCGTAATGTAGTTCACGATCACAGAAAAACTTATTCCACTGTTACGGAACATCAAAACGCGGGAGGCTACTGTTACGGTAAGGACTACAAGGACACTCGTAGAGCAAGAACATGCGGCATAGCTTGGCCAAGGGATATTTCAAGCACTCAACTTACAATCCTGCAACATAGATGGCGACCTTGCAGGTCTACCAAGAGATGGGCAAGTTTGTAGACAAGGAGGTCATTGGAAACAGCATCATTCCACATCTCTGGCACCTCTCGCTTGGCCCCAATCTCAAGGCAGAGCAGGTAATGCCTAGATCACCGAGCCCAGCACATATATGCTGTGGATTAGTCGTTTCATATAATTGACCTTTCCACGGCCATACTGTCCTGCTTTAGTTCGAGTCATTTATGGCAACGGTTCAGGATCTCTCAACCAAAGTCCATCAACAACACTTGCGTCATTTGCAGGATTTGAAAAAACTGGAGGAGCAAACAAAGAGCTTTGCGACAAATGCGGACCCGGCAGTGGTCGCAAACGGTGCAGGATCGACGCTGAACGATTTTGAAAAGCTGGTCGGAGGCGGTGGATCAGGAAGTGTGACACCAAACATCAACCGTCCGTCTACATCTTCGTCCACGACATCCGACAATCCTTTCAAGATCGCCTCAGACAACCCGTTCTCGCCAAACGGAGGGCAGGATTCATCGCTGGACATGTTTGGCGACATGGTAAGTGCATGTGTGGATGGACCTCCTGGATGATTCTCAGTAGCAGCCGCAATGTACAGTAGCGACTAAACACAAGATTGGTGCTACGGCATATTAATAGACATCCTCGCTCCCAGCCATGACTCCAAAGTCATCGTTCACGGGCGGTACGCCGGTAATGAAGCCAGCGACACCATCGATGTTTGGAGCAATATCCGCGGACTCTTCGTCTTCAACAGGAGCATTCGGCTCCAGGCCCATGACACCAACCAACGGCTCCGGCTATCAGCAGCAGCAGCACAATAGCTTCGGAAACAGATCATCCACCCCTACTTTCAGTGGCAGCAATGCCTCGACCCCGACTGCTGCGACATCCTCGTTCACTATACCCCCTCTCAATAAGCCATCACTGAACGCGTCTTCCACTTCAAGCTACAATTCTGGAAACCGACTGCCGTTCTCGCAGCCGCAGCAAAAGCCTGCAGGAACACCACCGCTATCGCACACACTCGGCAACCTCTCGTCCTCGTCGTCTGCATTTGGAGGATTTCAGTCTGCGACCATGACGACCACAAGCCAACCAATGGCGGCAGGTGGCATGGGGGGATCCCAATGGCAGCAGAACGGAAACAATGGCATGGGGTTGGGAATGAACGCGAATACAGGCATGGGTAGTATGAACTCTGGATCAACCATGACCCCTTCACGGCCGGTGTCGTCCTCTGGCATGGGCATGGCTCCCCTTGCACCGATGATGCCTCTGCAACCGAGCAACTCTGGTATGGGCGGCATGATGGGACAGAACAACAACCTGCCGCAACACCGGGGCAAGAAGTCTGACCTGAACATGTTTGATCCGTTCTCGTGAACAATGCACGCTTCTCCTTTCTGCATTTCCCCTTCGTTCCTTTCATTGTTTTCTTTCGCTGTGACCTTCTCTGTTGTTGCTCTGCATGGTTTCTTTTGTATCGTTCTTGTTCTGTCTGCTCGCCTTCCGACATCTTTGAGAATAATAAACAAAAACAGCGCAAAAGTCTTTCTGTCTGTGTTGTTCATCCGACAGGTCGTTTTATTACAATTTTGTTTTCCTTGTCAAGATTTCTTTCTTTTTTTTTTTCTTACCCGCTCTGCGGCTTCAAATCCTCAGCATCCTCCTCTTCCTCCCCTTCTGAAATCCTCGTTGGATGGTTGGCCCGATTGAACACAATCTGCGGTGGAAGGGGCAATGGCGACGACGGTGATGACAATGGCGACCCAGGGGGTGAACCGTCCGAGTCCAACGAGTTGGTCAATGGCAATAGCGACGTCCCACTCGGATTCAAGTTCTTGCTGCTATTCTTCTTTTGTGGACCTTTCGAAAACAGTTTCCCAAAGATCCCATGAGACTTGTTGACTTTTGTATTCACTGACGTTCCCGCCGTCGCCGTTGCCGCCGCAGCCATAAGAGAGGAGGTACCGTCACTAGATTCGTCCTGACCATCGTGCGTCGTAGAATGTCCGAGAGCATTCTTTTCTTGCAATGACGCGAGGTCGTTTTGACCCTCTACGACATTGTTTGCAGTTGAGGACGAAGCCGAGGAGCTGGAACTAGAAGTCGCGTCCACGGATTGCAGCGGTGCAGAGGCCAGTGGCGACGTCTGTCGTTGGTGGGTGGCTGTGCCCGCTGGCGGCGGAGGCACGTAAAGCGAATAGAGAGGTTGCTGCTGAACAGGTTCGATCGAGACGACAGTCCTTCCTGCATGGCTGGGATCGTTGATCTCCATGATATCTCCGGATGCCGCCGTGGAAGTCGAGGGAGATCGGAACCTAGAGCGATTATAAAAGGACCCTCCGACTGACAAAGGTCCTGATGCGCCTGTTGGGGAGGAAGGCGAACCTGGGGCGGTGGTGGGTGCAGCTGCTGAGGAATGAGGCGTAGTGGTGACCTTGGGCGGGACAAACAAGGATCCAGAGATAGGGCTAGGGTATTTTTGGACGGGTGTTGTCGGTAGATGGTGGTACTCTTCCTTTTCATTGTCCTCCTGGGATAGACGGGCGACATTATCTCCAAAGCGTACAGATGAAGAGCGAGAGTCCGATGGAACACCTATACGGGATTGCAGTGTTTGCTGCTGCTGCCGATAGCCTGTGGCGGTCCCCACGTCCCCCAAGGGTGGAATGGGGCGGTAGACCTGGTATCGACTCTGTGTTTCGTTCTTCTCGTCCGAGATCACAATCTCGCAGAGCTGAAGTCGGACCTGCGACCCATTGGGACCCATCACCATGGTTGAATATGCACCTGTCGAGCTAGGATAGAATGCTGTTGCGCCTCCTGCAGTGCCGGTTCCACCTGGAGGTGCCAACATGTGTCCGTGACCTGCCAAAACACTCTGGGGTCTGGATCGTGTTGCAGCATTGGACGCCCTCCGCTTCCTTTGCAACATGGGATTCAAAGGTGAGCCCTGGTAGACGCTGTTCGATCCATGGATGATGCTGGGTTGTCGGAGATCACGGCTGATTCTGCGGATACTGCTGAAGGGTGATGCTCGCATGTCGGCTGCGTTGGGTTCAATGTCGTCGTAGGTGATGGTTCCTCCTGAGCTGGAGGATCCAGGAACATGCAAAGGAACAACTGGTTTTGAGGTCTGGAGTAAGAGCACACCTCCGCAGATGACGAGGAAGCCAAAACAGACTGTGAGAATGGCGACGACGGATGCATGGAATCCCTGGTACAGAATAGCGGAGGTGATGATGGTGGTCGAGGTGAAGGTTACGTAGTAAGTCGGCGTTACCATCGCTGGAAAAGAAAAAACCATCTTTCGTGTGAGAAAAGATCATTGAGCACCTGATAACTACACACGCGCACAAACATACGACGGCAATCCTTTCGACCTTACCTGTGTTGAAGAGGTTCAAAGCCTTGTTCAGGTAATTGATCTCGGTCAGCAGAGTGATGACCATGAACACAATCACAAAGTACGTGAACCAGTTATTAAACTGCGGTTCGCCCGTTGAGATGTTGTGAACGATAGCCGCTCCCAACGCTTGAGTCGACACGACGGACAGTGAGCCGATCAGGGAGCAGACCCCGATGTAAACCATCATATGGTCTTTTCCCCACCGAGGTCCTGCCTTGATAATCAACCATAAGGAGAGTGCGATGATGATGAACATCCATACAAGAAATACAGGCTGCTTCATGAATTGTGCAAATTCCTGGATCGTTTTGACGGAGGTCTGTTCCGGTGCGTGAAGGACAATGATAGTCGCGCCTATAATACATTGTGCGCATCCAACTTTTCCTTGCAGGTTGAGTCGCTCTTTGAGAAAGATGGACGATAAGATAGCGCTAGAATAGTCCGTCAGAAGTGAGAGAGAAGAGGAAGTAGTCGATGCAGAGATGTTGTTAAAGTATCTGCTGAGGATCTGTTTCTTGAATATTAAAAAAAAGCATTCTTACGACGAAGAGAGTACTAACCAGATGACTACGCTCAAAGCTCCCAGAGGCGTGACCAAGATGGGCTGTACAAATGCGTAGGCTACAAAGTTGCAAACCTCACCCGCCACCACTGGAGAGAAAAAAATGATTGTGTTTTGGCGCGTCAGATTCATGCGTTTGACTGAGAACCATTTTTTTTTTTTTTTTTTTTTTGGCTATGTTGACAATAGAGCCCGTGGTGCCGCTTTTTTACTTACTCATGAGCATCCCTGTCCACCACATGACGGACTTGAGATAATCGTGTCCCTCGCCAGCCAGCATCCCGTGCTTTGTGCAATTGATGAGACCCTTTTTCTTGAAGACAAAGCTCGCTCCGATCAAGAGTCCTGTTTTTCGTGATATAGAGTTTTTTAAGGTTTGCCCGAATTCAGGGGTTGTCAGTGTTCAAAAAGCTTTCAACTTGGGCTTAAACCTGTGATGAGAGGAGAAACAAGCGCTGAGGGTACTCACCACTTCCAATAGCTAATGAGAGTCCCACAATCTTTGTCGATTCATTCAAACTTTCACCATCAACACCATGTGCATTTGGCGCTGGAGATATCGACATTGTAGGGGACGATGCTGGTATGGACGCAGGTGATAATGTCGAAGAAAGAGATACTGTTGCCGAAACGACGGCCGTTGTCACGGTGTTCAAGGCTGTTGTAGCAGCTGTTGCTGCTGTTGTTGCCATTATTGATTACGAGAGTGATAGAGCGATAGAGAGGGGAAGAAAGTGCTATGGATATTACTGAGTGGAGGATTAAGGTAGATAATCATAAAAAATGTAAAATGGAATAGGCGTTGGGAGGAACGGAAAACGTCTTGAAGGAGGACGCAGGAGCTGAGGCTTTGTCTTGGATTGTCCCCGCGTGCAAACAGAATTGTGTTCTTCACACAATTTTCGCGGCTACTCTGAAGTCGCTTTACTCTGCGTGCTGGCTATGCTTTTTTTTTATATATATATCCTCGATCGTGATGAAGCGATGCAGAGACGGAAAGAAGCAGACGAGCAAGAGAAAGATGCGAGGACCAAGGGGGAGGAGGTGGAAGAGTGAGAAGCGGGGGACGGAAATCGGAGGTGAAGTGAGGCTGCGAATCGTAACAGCAAGGAGCGCGCGATTGACATGAAAAAAGAAGAGGAGAAGAGAAGAAAAGGAATTGAGGAAAGGAGAGGATATGTTATCCTTTCTACAACCCTTGCACCTGCCCTGCCTTGTCCTAAACAGCTTGCCCCTTGTTTTTTTGTGTTTTTTTTCCCTCGCTCAACTTTCAAAAGGACAGGCGTCGCGATTCCCACCCGTAAGGTCAAGCGCATATGTGCAAGTGTATGAAGCGGGCCTTTGTCAGCCATTGTGACCTCGACGTGCTGAGCATGGTTATTGTTTATGTTATTGGTGAGCCAGCGTGGTCAGGTACAAGGCCAGAAAATAGGGGACGGCTGACCCACGTTTGTCGGGCCATAAAACGGCATAACCATCAACAAAGCAGCATTTCATCTTTAACCGCATCGACCACGGTCCCACAAGCTCGAAAAATAAAGGAGTTCTCAACAAGATCCAACATCACCTGGTCCCTTTTTATCGTATGAGGTGCTGCTTGTCTTTCAGCTAAAAGTGTACATAGTCTACCATAAGCAACAAACTGAGGCGTTGCAGCTCCCGGCCGATGAATACGCCTAGAAAGGGTGGGGGTGAACAACGCTTGTTTGTCTGGATTAACGGGGGGTAGATCCGGATGCGGATAGGAATGTTGACGCCCATGAGCAAAACAAATATGGCCGTTTCTCATGTCTATTTTCTCAGCGCGTGCATACTCGTCTGCTGTTCTTTGACAGGCGTCCTTCAAGTCTACTACAGCTTCTCCTAGCTATCTGCCTTTTGTACATTGCGCATCGTACTCAAACGTGCCTTTCTCAAACACGATTGCCGTACTCAAATGAATTGTTGGGTGGATCCTTAAAGTCAGTGAAAGGAAAATCTGTAAGGACAAAGGTCTAATGGAACACTCATGAGGATTCATGGTACAAAGAGGATACGCCTACGGTGAAAAGGGGGGTATAAGACATGCAAAGAGATTTTATTTTTAAGCGCTACTTGTCCAGTCGCAGGATATAGTAAATCTCGCTGGTACCATCCGCTAGATGGGATTCTCCCTGGGCTGCAACGACTACGGATCCGTAGCCATGCTGTAACGGAATTCGGTTGAGGGCTTCCAAATCGGCGTAACAGCTGGACCCGATGAGAATGGAGCCACCGTCATTCAAATAGGTGTGCCCATTCCTTATGTAACGCGACAGGGCTTTGTATCCTTCATCGAGCGTCTTCTCAGATTGAAGTTCCCTGACAACCGTCCTCGAGATCTGCCAAGGATGGTTCCAGAAGATATAGTCCACTTTGGTGCCAGGATCCAGAGCAGTGAACAGATCACTGACACGAATGTCGCCCTTGAGACCGTTCATCTCAAAGTTCTTTTGCGTGATAGCCACCGCGTCTGGGTTAATATCGAGACCATAGACCTTGGATCCAGTGCGTGCAACGTGGAGTGCGATGATCCCAGAGCCCACTCCGACCTCTAGGAAGGTCTTGCCATTGACGATGCCTTCAAGCTGTTGAGCATACCAGGCGGATTCTGGAAAGTACATTGGAGAGTAAACGTTTGGGTGGACAGCAATGTCAAGACCATCGATGGGTGACTGTGTAGACCTCATTGTGGGAGAGAGCCTGCCTGGTGAGTTTTGCGATCGAGCCCTCCCAATGAGAGCGATCGATGCTCAGCTTTGGCTGAGTAGAAAGGGTTGCAATTGTGGCTGCCATGATGAATAATGGGGATTGCTGGGCAGTTGAGAAAGGAAAGGGGTTGATCGTTGCAAGACTCCAGATGGCCTCTACTTATACGTCCCCAGAACATTTGTGAACAGATTCGCAGAAAGGCGTCTTGGCAATATCGCAGATATGCATTGGCGATGCAAGATTCCCGACCTCCTCGATCTTGATCGCGCTTGGCCATCTACCTACTTGCACCAAAGGAACCAGACATGCCCAATTCACGGTTTGGAATCGAGACCCGATTACGATTGCGGTGCATAAAAGGTGACATAAATAGCTGTCAATTGTTCTGGTGTCAAGCAAAGGCCTGGTCTCCCATTACGCGAATACTTATTAATAATTCTTTAATTGACACACGAGAGCCCATGGTAACGGGTAACAACCCCAAATGGTGAAGTTTGGTATGGCTGACACATATTGCTCATATGGCAACGCCAGAAGGACTACGACTCAAATGTGAGGGGAAGGAACGAAGGAAGGAAGAAAGGAGGAGTGGAAGGAGCCACTGTGCTGCACGCCTCTTGAGCCTCCTAGAAGCTGTGCCGAGGGATCACGACTGATGGTCAGAAAATATGGAGGGCCATCCACCCTTGGCACATCCCCCGGTGATGCAAAGTGTGCAGCAGTTGAAAACCGCAGGAGGGAACATTCAATTCCCGATTGATATCCTCGGTGGCCATGGCAGCGGCAATTGGAACATGTAATGCTGATGTTCTTCATCGGCGCGTCTTGAGGTACAGTAACCTGTCAGTAACATGCCTGCATGTGTCCACGACAGGGCGTCGAGGGGGACCACAGGACTGCGCACCGACACGGACAAATCATGCCTGCCTGCTGCAATTGCTGGATTGATGAGCAAGTGGAGCCCATCTCGACTGGTGGTGTTGTCTCGCTGCACCTCAGCCGTTGCAGAGGCCAGGCCTGCTGCATTAACTGAGCGGGAAAGACGTTGTTGGCTTGTCAGGTGACGACCAGGGGTAACAGGACCAGCGGGCTGGGAAAGCTTTTGAATACCAGGTATTGATTTGCTTACCCGGGTTTGCCAAACAAAAAAAAAAAAAAAAAAAAAAAAAAAAAGCCAGCGTCCCGAAGTGTTCTGTGGTGCTCATCATCCCCTGACAGCCTGTTGCATTTCTCTCCTTGCTCCATTACACACCTCCCCATCCCACCCTCGCAATGGCATCGACGGACTTCACAGAGATACCTGCCTCGCAGCCGAGCTGCGGTGACATCTCCATTCAGAATCCCTCTCCTCGGTGTCCAAGCACCACAAGTAATACTAACAGCACTGGCCCCTTGGCTTGTTTCATACAAACCGAGGGACTCTTTTGTGCGCCAATATCGACCACTCGCGGGTTCATCTATACCCTCGACACTGCGTATATCAGTAATGAACAACAGCTGCAGCAACAGCAACAACAACAGCAACTGCCGGGCGGAGCTCTACCAGCCCTGATTCCTCAGCTCGCTCTTGCAGCCAACAACAACGCCTCGAACCCGTCCCCGCCGTTACTGGGAGTGGATGGCCAGCGCGTCCGGTACCAGGGCCCTGCACGGCTCGGCCAGCCATGTTCCGCAATACCCCTGCCCTCAACGTCTGACCCTTTGTTTCAGACCCTGGTCGCAATGGCCAACCAACGTTTAAACGAGGTCGCGGGACAATCTCCGGGCGTGGGCGCAGACGAGGATATTTTCAACCTCCGTGGCGATTGCGAGCAAGGATCGTACTGCGACCGTGCAGGGGGCTCCTCCTCGTCGTCCGCAGGTTCAGGGATCTGCAGAGAGCAATTGCCCGTCTTTCATAACTGCACCTCGTACATGCAATGTATCTCTTTGCGCTGCGACGAGCAGGTTTCCTACAAGGTCTTGGTCCTACATGCAAGGTCTCGTCCTCAGGAAAGTCGTGGAGATCCCGAACAGGATTCGAGGATTGAGAGGCGAGCCAAGATTGGGCCGACCGTGTGTTTGCCATCGCGCGTGGAGCATGGCCGCAACGGGTCCCTGGTGGATTCAGGTGTTGGTGCTGTGGGTCCAGGAAGTGGACACTCCCTTTCGCATTTCCAGCCTTGGATGGGGGCCGTTGTGGGAATGGTGGTCATCCTGGGAGCTGCCTTTATCTTTGGCCTGGCGCGAAGGAGAAAGCAACTGAGGGACGAGAAGGAGAGGAAGATGGCAAGGAAGGTGGTGCGGCCCATCTCAGGTTCAGGGAGGGACCGGGACCAGGAGCGCAGAGCGTCGGTAACCTCATCACACTCCATGCAGGATATAAAAGATGTGGAAACAGGGCAGGTACACGTGGACCATGCATTGAACAGGGAACAGAAGGGTCATCGCCAAGGCTTGCTCGGAGCTTGGCTCAGGAATATCCGTAGCGGTGGTAAAGGGCATGGAGTGCAGCCGGAATCCAGCCCTGCAGATACGGTAACAGGTGCGCCATGCGTGCCTGAAACGCGAGATCTTGCTAGCGAAGGAGACGAGTCGCCCTATATTTTGACGGAGCACGGTGTGTGTCTTGATACAGAAGATGGTCTCCAGAGAACCTCATTGTATGCAACAACTGTCCAAATGGCGCTGCAGGATCAGCAGACTTCATTGTCGCCGACAACCACAGCACGGCCTTCAGCAGAGACATGGAGGAGCGAAACGCTCATTGACCAAAGCTCACAAAGCCCGTCCTCGCCACTCTCTGTCATTATACCCAGGATCACGGCCACCCTCTCGCATGAGTTGTCACATCCGTCCACACCCCTCGCTGAAGCAGGGGCAAGCCGCTTTGATGAGGGCGAATCACACTCGTCAGTCTCACAACTGACACCCACGAGAGGTGAGCGCAGAGTGTCATCCATCTCCTCGTCTTCCTCAATACGGCAGCAGCCGTCGATGGAGGAGTCGCCTCCGCGTTCAAGACAGAACAGCAGCAATGGCTTCCTAACGCCATCTCCTACGCCCAACTCGCCCGTCGGATCCATGCCACCAATCTCACCCATTTCACCAAGGCCGTCACTATCGAGTGGCAGCTCCTCCAGGCTCTCTCACCGTCAAAGCGTTCAGGCTGCTAGAATGTAGAGTGACCGCGCCCTCGGGAAGTCATCATTGTAAATATTAATGGATCATTACTTTTAATATCGTCGATAACATATAACGCCTTTTAAAAATCGCCGCGGTATGGAGAACGAGGGGAGGCAGATCCTAGAGGCGAGGTCCCACCCGAGACCACAATACTTCTCATCGCGGGACTTAGTTCTACATTAGGCGTGCCCACAGCGCTTGTTGCAGTAGAGTTCAAACCTATACCTGTGCTATTAAGAGCGTTATTGCTGCTGCCGTTGCCAGTGTCACTGCTGTTGCTTTTGATATTCTGAAGACCATTTTTGAGGGTGACGACCGAGAGTTTCGAGGTCTTCCGCTTAGTCATGGCGGGCTTCTTGTTCATCGCACTTGTTCCACTACTGTTTGAACCAGCACTCGCTGTGCTAGTTCTTGGGCTTGAATTTATACTGGTGGCATTGCTAAGAACGGCTTTGTGGCGAGAATCCTTGCTGCCCATGGACTGAGGACTCGACAAAGATTCTGCAGATATGACTGGCACAGATGTAGGTGAGGTTGAGGCGTGAGGAGAGATGGCGGGCGCTGAGAGAGGCGTGGCAATGGGCAATTTCTCACTCCGCTGAAGCTCCGAAGTCGAACCTAGCGATGCGATGAGGGCTGCATCCAAGGCTTCGGAAGAGTCCCGTCCTTTTTTCGCTCCTTGTTTTGGCGGTTCCTCGACGCGAGAACGGACGCCTGTAGAGTCGGTTTCTGCGGTACCTCTTGATGTTGCCTCAGCCTCTTCAGCAGCAATCTCGGCCTCGTCTCTCGACGACACGTCAAAGCCAAGGCCTGTTATGACGATCCGCCTCTGATTACTGTTCCTCTTCCCGGTTGGTGTCCCTGCTCCTGAAGCCGCCGAGGACGGTGTTGATGATGCCGGAGAAAACTGTTTCAACGTCTGCTTCTGTTCAAACCGAGCGGCCATGTTGACGTAGCTAGGCAGGAACTCTTGCTGGCTGGATTCAAACACATAACAGGCAGGGCCTGGTGGGAACTCGACGTAGCGGGGTGAAGACGCTGTTGAAGAAAACTGCAAATCAAACTCGGGTTCTGGCTGAGCTCCTTGAGGCGTGCTATCTTCTGGCAGCGTAGGTCCTCCCTCCGTGAAGGAAACTCTGTCACTTGAGAATGATCGCTGTGGTTCCTGGAGTCTTCTCGGGGCCGGCAGTGTGGGCGAGTCGGGTGGCTGGACCCATCTGGGGCGTGGGAGCGGAGGCGGTGAGAGTATCGTGATGGCGGCTCCTGGGGGTGATTCAGCCCTGGCAGTCTCTACATAAAGCAGATCGGAACTGATGGCGGTTGTGGAAGTAGCGTCAGAGTAATAATTGGGAGGGTTCCCGCTTGCTTCAGGTGGTACTCCAGACTTATTGCTGGAGGCACCGCCCATACCGAGATTCTGCCGCATCGCAAGCGGGATGGGCTCTTGAACGTGGTTCCTTGGATCGTCCATACTCCTGGATCCGGCTCTGTTCTTCTGCTCGAGCCACTTCAATACCATATTCCGCTGATCAAGTGTATCGTGGTAGTCCTCTTGTGGCTCAAAGTCATCTGTTCGCCGAGAGCCTTCCCCAGCTGGATAAAAGTCTTCATCCTCAGGCGCAATTTGCCCTCTCCTAGCAGGATAGTCGCGCTGTGGCCCATAGAGTTCGCTATTGCCACAAAGTCCAAAGATCAGGCAAAAATCTGCCATCCAAATGACGGCCGCAACGATCCCCATGACGGCGTTGGCCTTGTCCATTTCCGCGAAGTAGTTCTCGCAGCGGTCCAGGGGTCCGTAGTGCCGCCCGCCCTCATACTCTGGAAGGTCTCTCTTTCCCATGGGACCAGTGTTCTTGACATCATCGGCATCTTCGAGCTGCTGACAGAGCACGCCGTGATTCCCGAGCACGAATGCCAGAACGGATCCAGCGATCAGTAGGCCTACGACGACAATGCATGCCAGTCCATGCAGATATTTCCAGCGGTAGCTGTCTGGCTGGCGCCTATGGTTGAGTAGGGCCCAGACGGCGTAGATGAAGGCGACGCCGCCTGAGATACAGGAGACGAGCGGCTCGTTTGTGAAGTTGGAGTGGGACTGGGTGCGGTAGTGAAGGAGAAAAGCGGCTGTGGCGACGATGGAGATCGAGAGGGCCAGCTGGAGAGCTCGGACGATGTTGTGGGTAGGACTGGGTGGCATCTGCAGAGGTGAGGAAGGCGATGAATAGGACGAGGATGAGGCTGAGGACGAGGATGACGGGTATAGAGAGAGCGAGAGAGAGAGAGAGTGAGTGAAGGTGTTAAGGAACAAAGGGAGGGTAGAGGTGCAGAGTGCCGTTGTAGAAGAAAGAACAGAGGACGAGCGAGGCTATTGGCTCTGGGGCACTGGCGTGTCTTGCTGGCTGCTGATCTCGGATCAGAGCCAAAAGGAAAGTCGGGCTGATTGGCGACGACGACTCGCAGGGCAGGAGGGATCTCGGCGATCCTAGGGCAGCGAGCAGAGAGAAAAAGAAAGAGACGAGTGACAGAGAGAGAGGGGAGAGAGAGAGAGAAAGCAGAGAGAGAGAGAGAAGACAAGGGACGAGCCATGACAATGGCAATGACAACGAGAGAGAGAGAAAAAAAAAAAAAAAAAAAAAGAAAGGTGTGAGAACAGTGTCTCACTTGTCATCGCTGCGTGAACAAAAAAGCACTGCCGTCGCCGTCCTTAGCCCTAGTCTTCACTAGTCTTTCTAGACACAGTTTGCGCTGCGATCCGTCAGACGTCAGACTCTTTTCAGTCCTTTGGCCAGATCGGCTCTATGCCTCACGGCGCACATCTGCATGCTGACCTTGTCAAACGCACACTTCAAGCGGTCGACACTCCTTGCAACCATTCAAATTCAAAAAGAGTGCGTCATATCAGCTCCTTATACACCTTGATACCAAGCATCAAGCCTTGCAAGAGAGAGGGTGTGTAACTACATTGCTAACAGTATCGCATTACGTTCGCACACCAAGGAACATCCTACGGACCAGCCTCTGTTTTCCATATCGGAGCACACGAACCAACAACGTGATTTACGCTAATCGGTCCACCGGAAGTTTAAGGTTGTTGAGAACGGTCCTGGTTTGCTCGTAAGGAGCATAGCAAGTCGGCGCTAGTACAAACACGCAACCCCAGACCGTGCGTTCACAGAATGACCTTTTTCAAGGACCGCCAGTCCTTGAACAGCCTTGGAGTTCACACTCAAGGCCCGATCAAGCACGACAAGGAGCATTGCTCTGCTCAGGTCCTTCAATACGGTACATTCTACCGCTTTGATATTTCACTTTTGGCCTGCTGCTCCTCATCATCTAGCCTCAAGCAGCCATGAAAAAATAACGTGGCAAAAACTTGCCGTTGTCCAGGGAATCGGCTCCCTGTACAAAATAGGACATAAAGCCGAGAACCGTTAGTCTCCTTCCTTGTTCATTTCTGTATTGCCATTTGACGCTACTGCGTTCTTTTGAAGGCAGATTTTGGAATTGAGGTGGCCAATGCTCACAGTGGCGAGAGAAAGATCTTGAGCCGGGCCGAGTAAAATGCGGGTCATGACTTGTCCAAGCCATTGGCCATTGGGTGACATGTCACGCACGAGCACCCTTGATTTAGCTCTTGACCGACTAGATGACAAGAGAAAGGGGCTCTTCAGGACGTAAGCGTGATGGTGGATTTTACAGATGGCTTACCTGATGAGACTTGCTTGAAGTCGTGTGGGGATTCTCTTTTTGACTGCGCCAATGCGAGTGTAGTGCCGACACCTCACAAGAGGTGGACAAAGGGCGGGCAAACAGCCAGCATTCCTCTCGAGCAATTGTCAGAGCTGAGTTGGAAATAGAAAGAATAGCCACCCTAGCCAAGAGCTGCCATTGCCGACTCTTGCGACAGCTCGGGGACTGCTCTGTGGTCGTTGTGGGATCACAAGGAACAAGGGGACCGTTATGCATAGATCAACCTGCAGGGTTGAATTGGTTTGTTACAAAGAGATGGCCCCACGCACTGTGTGGCGTTCAACCTTATTTTTGTACACCTTGGCTTTCTATTGTTTGTTATTCTTTCAATTGTGCAAAAGGTGAGGCCAATTGAATGCCAGTGCACAGGACAACCAAAGCTCGGTCCCCAAGCTACATTCGACACTCTTCCTTCAGGCCTTTGGCCGCGAGATTTCTATAAATTGAGGCAAGCCTGCCCCCACAATCTCTCATGTACACCGGTAGATTTTTCCCTCTGTAGAGAAACTTCACATCCTGCAATTAGCACTGGTCTAAACACCCACCAACCACCCGAGACCACCGCAGACAAATGTAAGTGGTTCTCGCGACTTCATAACACACAACCGAGGCATTGACTATGCACTGCAAAGGCTAACTGGTCAGGTTCATCGTACCGTATCTTGATCGCTTTAGATCATACTTCGATATGGATTCACACGCCTGCACCACAGCGTTTATCGCCAGTGACAAGAGTGTCAAAGAGCTGCACACAATCGAGTCCACCCACACGCGTTCACCCTGGAAGGCTCCATCATTTTACGCACAGCTATTAGATCTCGAAGGCAGCGGCATTGTTCATCTGGACTCAGAGAAGCTGGCAGAGGAATACGAGAAGAAGGCGAGAAAGCTGGAGCAGATTCAGGCGCAACCGCAACCACAACCCCAACCACAGCCCCAATCATCAGGAAGGAAGTTGCGTCGTCAGAGGCGGATCATGCGACAAGAGACGTGGAGCATGGATGATTTGAAGAGTGAGTTGCCAAGCCAGCAAGAAGAACAAAAAATCATGCGACCGATTGACCCTATTCAGCAGGGTGAACCGAGCCCCATGAAGCTACCAGAAAGCATGGTCTCTGTGCTTGCTGGCCAGCAAAGGGGCAAGGGTTACTTCAGCAAAGTATGGGCACGGCTTAGGCTATCAAGCACCTCACAGCTGAGTGCAGACAAGTCGGCCCAGCAACCGGGTGGGCGTCCCGAAAAGCCACTCAGATCCCGATGCAGCCGCAGGAGAAAGGGTCAAGGTTTCATCGGCGATGGCGCCCCGATATCTTATAATAATGCTGAAGACACAATCGATCTTTTTGCCTTCGACCCCGACATGACTCTCAGCAACAACCAAAGCGCATCTTCTCTTGTCCGGTCTAGCTCCGACACCGCTGTTAATTCACAGAACGGCGGACGGCTGGGCACCTTCCGTCGCCGGCAGAGCTCCACTGGCAGTGCCAAAAGCGATCCTATCCTAGCCCGTTGCTCAGACAGCACAATGTCCACTAACTCGATCCAAAGTACCAGCTGCTGCTCTAATGCAACCAAAGGCAGACCATCTTTTGCCACCAGCCGCAGCTTGCCGTCAAAGCGCTCCTCCCGCCAGCGCACAGACTCTGCTTACTCACAGACTGCGTCATCCTCATCCTCATCCTCATCACCATCGAGAAGAACCTCGCGAACGAGAGAAGCGCCACAGTGCAAACTTCCACCTCGCAGGTTGTCGATTGTTGTTGTGGGCAACGGTGCTGTCGGAAAGTCTGCTATGACTCTCCGCTTCCTCCGAGACCAGTATGCACCTTTTTTGTTGTGGTAGCCTTCGCGTTTCTTCTTGTAACCAACTCCTAACAACCACCTTTTTGGTTTCTCTCTCATAGATTTCATGATGAATATGATCCCACAATCGAAGACTCGTACTGCAAACATATCACCGTTGACGGACAAGATTACATCTTGGACCTCACGGACACATCTGGCCAGTTTGAATATCGAAGCCATTGGAACGATTCATTTATGAGGTATGTATCTTCCGCTGTAAAATGACGCACCCAATGCACGACGTCTCCTTTTTTTCGCTTTTCTATTTTCTCACATCATCGAGCTCACACATCCTGATGCTCACGCTATTTCTAGGTCGGCCGATGGCTTCATCTGCGTCTACTCCATCGCATCCCTCGGCTCCTTTCGCGAGCTGGTCGGCTATCGGGACCAGATCTGGCGCGCCAAAGAGTCTGAAAACGTACCCATCATGATGGTCGGCAACAAGTGTGATCTCGGGGACGACAGTAGTGAACGACGCGTCGGAACAAGCGCTGTTGCTCGGTTTGCTGAACGGTCTAACGCGCTCGTTTTGGAGGCCAGGTAAGAAAAAGATGAATTTCTTTCATGGAAAAAAAAATGGCTCAAACGTTTCTTTTCGTAACCGTGCGTTCTCTCTCGCTCTCTCCTTTTTCTATATAGCGCAAAATCGGGCAAGAACATCGACAGCGTGTTCATTGAGCTCGTGCGTGAAATAGAGCGACAAAGACGATTACAGGATGGCAACGGCGGCGGTGTCACTAGTGGCCGTTACGATAGAGAAAAGGAGACCCGGGGATGTAATGTCAAGGGTTTCGCAACAAATGTCACACCGCCAGCATCCGCATCACGATCATCAAGGGCCGGGATGCACAACAAGATCTTAAGAATGGCCATTGCGGCTGTACGATAATGTAGCGTCCAAATAAGACGACAGAAGTAATGTCTGTGATGAGTTGCATGATGTCTGTGGGCTTCATTGATATACCATATAGTCTGTTTTATGTACTGTACCAATGTATTCTCAGTCAATCCAGACATTCGGCTCCTTTCTTCTCTTCCAGCTCGGTTTTGTGAACAAATGAGGATAGTGAATGCGATGGCGGCATTTCATCTATAAGGGCTATTGTACTTTGGGTCTGTGCCACGATGATCCTTTGTACCTGAAGGTCAGTGCAAAAAAGAATGCCCATCATTCCTATCCACGATCATAAATATTTATTCCTACGCCTGATATACCTGCCAAGTACTGTATCAGGACTATGATGGCTTCCTTGCTTATCGCATGGTTCAAAGAATCCAGGGCAGGATGCCGAAAGTGACGCCCAAAACACCGATCGTCAACTTGCTGGCGCTATTGGCCTTTTCGACTGGCGAGGCTAGCTTTTCTTCCTCTGGGGTCTTGGTTTTGTCATCTGCGGAGGTCTTCTTGTCGTCGCCAACAATGGTCTTCTTACCATCCATGGCGGTTGGATCCTGTGGATGGGCAGCATTGGGGGCGGGCGCAGCAGCCGCAGGTTTTGCTGCAGCAAGCATCTTTTCCTTTTCTGCCAGACCCTTGTTTAGAATCGTCTGCATCGTCGTGCCGCCAGACTTCTCTTCGGGCGAGACATGCAGCCCCTCATTAGTCAACTTGCTGATTAGCTCAGGCACGGCTTTCTGGTCCAAGGCCTCATAAGGCACGACATGAGGGAGCTCCTGTTTATCAAGGAAGCTGTTTTATGATCGACCAAAAATGTTGAAGTTGAGCATACGAGCTGACAAGCCAAGGGTAGATCCCCGCAGTGGGCAAACTAGGAATGGTGCGAGACAAATAACTTACACAACACCACATGAACCCTTTGCAGGGTCGCATCCCGTAGAATGGCTGCAATGCAGCGGCGACCGGCCGCAGAAACCGCTAATTGAGGAGTGTCGCGCATGGATGGAAGATTAGGCAGCTATCATGCATATCCAACAGTCATGCAGAGGAAGGGGGGAGGGACAATATGGAGTTCGTGATCACTCACTGGCTTGAACAGCAGTATCCTTCATCGCAGGCTTGTGCGCCGGTACAAACTTCCGCTGTGTCGATACGCGCCATGGCGACTGCACACAGCAGCGAGACAAGAACAAGGAGTTGGGCTCGCATGGTTGGAGATATCGTACGAATGGAAGAGACAAATGGATGGATGATCAAAGAGGCAATTGGAAAATGTTTGCGATGATCTGCTTGCAAAAAGAAGGTAGATGAAATATAGAAAAGGAGAGAGAGGCGGAAGACCCTAGGCTTACTTAAAGTTGTCGTCGACACTATGCTTGTTCAGGTTCGAAGGATTCTCTGTTCCGAAAGTCTCCAGCTCGTTCAGGAAGCGAAACGAGATCGCTCTGGTAGTATAGCTAGGAGCTATCTTAATTCCAGTTCTAAGCCAAAAACTTTGTCGCCAGAATAGATTGCCACTCTACCATACTGGCGCTCCTTCTCTTCCGTCACGTCGATGGTCGCCTCACAACCTGCCTTCCTCAGCGTCGGCAGAGGGAGACACTAGGTGTGTAGACGATTTCAATAGGAGGTCTACGTGACTAGTAAACCAGTGACGACGACGTTCTTCAAGAGCCGACCTTGGCACCGACAGCCCAGGACGCGTTTTGCTTTGCTTGCCAAGAGCCAACTGCGCCGAATATAGACATCACCCGCACTACGTGGCAGAACCTTTTTTTTCATTTTTGGCGGCCCCCTGTCTGCCCACAGACATTTTATCTTCAGCCTCATTTGCGCTTGTTCGTTCTCATTTCCTTCTGTTCCTCTTTCCGCCCGACATATTCTCGTCAAACACTCTCCCCATTCCACCACCGCACCCGACTCGATCATCATCATGGCCGCCCCTGCCTACACCGCCGTCCCCACCAACCCCTTCGCGGGTGGCTTCCCCTCCTCCGAGGACACCTCTGCAGCTGCCTCCACTGCCGCTAGCTTTGGCCTTGGATACCTGCAAAAGTTTCGCGAGGAGCGCCTCTCCTCTCTGAGGCCCGTGTCCGAGTTCTTTGACAGAAACCGCCTGTCCATGCCCAGCGGCTTCTCGAGTAAGGTCCAAGAAAAAAAGTGGAGCTCGCCAAGAGTTCACCCATGCCGTTCATCTCGAGAATCGTATACTCATCAAGTTTTTGCCATCTTTGTTTTCTACTCTAGGCGTCACTTCGAGATTCAACTACAATCTCACATACTTCCAGGGCAATTACCTCTTGATGTTCATCGCCATCACAGCTTACAGCCTGTATGTACCTTGTTCTCTCTCTCTCGGAAAGCCATTTTCTTCTTCTTGGGCTCTATATCCTGATGAGCAGCACCGCCAGCAGGAGCAAAGAGGAAGCGAGAGAGAGAATCGAAATAGGGGGATATGGCCAGGAATCATCTGAGGGTCTTGGCACGAATGGAACTAAAACAGCACTCTTTTTTTCCCTCCCTCGGTCGGACACTTTTAGGATCACGAATTTCATGCTCCTGTTCAGCGTTGCCTTTGTGGTCGGCGGCATGTACTTTATCTCGAGAATTCCCGCAGAGGGCATCACCATTGGATCCAACACCTTCCAGGCCGCGCAGTTGAAGACGGGTTTGATCTGTATCGCCGTGGTTCTGTTCTTCTTCAGCTCGACAATCGGCACGGTCTTTTGGATTGTTGGTATGTGGGAGATCTTTTTATGTCATTTTGGAGAGCACCGAAGGAAGGAAGAAACCTTGGAACTCAATTGCTGACCTTTTCTGGTTTTGTTTTTTCTGTATCTCTCTGCAGGCGCTAGCGCGGTGACGATCCTTGGACATGCATCAGTAATGCAGGAGGGCGTCGAAGGCGACTTTGTTTCGGTCGTTTAAACAAGGCGTTCGTATCTCGCTCTATGTCCATAGACCCATATCGTTGCAAACACCCTTCGTCTGGGTACAACTGGACAGCAACTCGGTTTTCTATATCCCCCCCTATTTTGTCATTCCACGGTCGTGTATTCTAGGATGTTTTTTTCTTTTTTTTTTGCATTGTCCTTGTCATAAGATAAAGTCGTTATATCGTTATAGCTAATGATGAAGTTCACTCTTCAACGGAGACCCACGTTATTCACCCATTCCCTAATGAAAATGAGCATGAGGAATAGGGCCAGATTTGTCATTAGTCAACTGGCCATAGTGTCGCAACAAGGACATTGAACAAGACAAAGGCTTCTCACCTAAATACGCTCGAGTTCAAAAGAAGAAGAGCCATCGTTCCCATCGAGGCAGCAGCCGAGAACGCAGCCATGGCAACCATATTGCGGCGATAGAGGTATAGAGCGTTCGTAGGGTATTTCGACAGGGCAGAGGTTTCCTTGGTTCGTTTCACAGGTGGTTTGCTCAAGATTTCATCGATCGGTCCAAAGTCGACAGCTGTCAAAGACGTCTTTTCATCCTCGCTGTCATAGAGACGAGTTCCCGGTTTGTGGAACGTGTTCACGCAAGAGCTATCAGTAAATAAGCAAGGGTATATGTTAGCTACTCCTGTTCAGTTGAAGAGTCTCGGTTCTTCAAGACGAAGAGTAGGTTGAGGCTTACGTTTCATCCAGCCAGCTCTCTGCACGATTCTGCAGGACTTCCGGTGGATACGTCATGTAAAGCTGATGGGCGTGCGAGATCACTAGCTCCAGATCAATGTTCTTGGGGAACTTTGTCAAAAAGGTATGCACCATTGCGTTGTCGCACTCGACTTCAAACAATTCCTCTCGCCGCGACATGACTACCTATTGCAGAGCAATCGTATTCACGTTAGAACCTTCTTTTGGACGAGTCACGCACGGTACGAGAAAGCGACGAGATTTTCTGGATATATGACGTTCGTGTGAACACTTACAGCAGCAGCAAGATAGACGGACATGAGTGGGTTAAAGCATATCAAAAAGTCGTAGATACGCGCGACCTTTTCAAAGTCCTGGAGGTTGTGAGAACACCAAGTGATGACCCAGCTTAGCGGGAAAAATGGGAGTATTTCTGATCTTTGCAGTAGAGTTGGGGATTGAAGTTAGGAACGAGCTATTCCTGTGGGTTTTAGGCCATTACAACAAAGCACTTCCTGTACCTGTCCAAAAACTCCTGTACTTCTGGATCCTCGATTCTCAGGAGTGCCGTCAGAAGCGACAGTTGGTCTAAGACTGGCTCCAAATTGCTAGACATACTGTCCCTGAAAAAGATCATTGCCAAGGTTTCTGCAGCCAGCGTTGCAGCCTCCTTGCCAAGAACGATGATCAGGCAGGTGCAAACGTCATGAAAGCCCTACGCGATATAGCACAGCTGGCAGAGTATTAGTCATCTGAGCGCCCATAACCCTTGTCCAAGCCAAGTGGAGTGTTCGCCGCACCTGATAGTATGACAATTTGGGGTGCCTCTGCAATACATCCATGATCACATGCAAAAGATCATCCTGCTTCTGTCTCTTGGTAGATTGCTGGCTCTCTTGGAACAAACAGAGTTGTTGGTAAGAGTGTTGTTGAGCGTTAGATGTACGATCCGCAAAGAGACATTTTCAGTGCCAGAAACCAGCATTACGAGGCTTACTTGACTCGCTTTCGAGATGTGTGAAGGATCGAATGACGTCAAGGCGAACCTGCTCCTCATCCTTATGTCGATCCTCCTTTACGACTATAGTTGTGTGAAATAACCAAAGGTCAAAACGTGGCATCTTCTAACCATCCTCTGGTGTTTGTAGAGGCAGTACGAAGAGAGCAAGCTGCTTGCCTTCCATAGATTCCCTTCTTGGCACGTGCGTTCGTAGTAGTAATGGCCTATTACAAAAGACGAAAACCTCATCAGTGAAAGAAGAAAAGGCGAAAAGGTATGGATTGGAGTGGCCCAAGGAGGGTGTTCACGAACCAAGCTCGGCGTCTTATTCCATGATTGACGAATCCTGCCCCTGTTACCGATAGCCTCCTGAGTTTCTCGATATCGCCAGTGACGATGGCCTCGTCCAGAAGCCGTATGCGCTTTTCTTTTTCGAGGCTGTCCTTTGTTTTGGGCCGACGGTGGCGTAGCGACCCTGCAGTGGCCACGCTGGTTGACTTTGCCTTGTGATGGTTACTGGTCTGAAGCTGTCGTGTCCGCGTCATGACGAGGATTACTGCAACAGCAGCGAGTAGTGTTTTGAGTTTGAGAGGAGGAATGGTGTCGGGCTGAAGGAGGAGAGGAAGGAAACAAGAGAAGGGGAGCGGAGGAGAAAAGAGAGCGAAGGACACTCGATGGAATGGAGGATAAGCTTGTTTCCGAGAAGGACATGGCATAAAAAAAGAAAAAGAGCCTCCGCCTTTTCAGGCGTGCGCTTCGCAGTCACTACCAACTCGGGTCGTTGTAATTGAAAGGTTGTATTATACAGGTTGGTGCAGGTGTTCTGCTCTAAGTGTGTGCTCTTGTCGATCCTGAACAAGCGACGGTGCGATGAGCATTTGCTGCCCCATCATTACCATAACAGCCCAGATCCTGAATATAGCCACCGTTCTTGATCCTCAGGCCGACCAAAGAAAAAGAAAGTTTCCAGAGTATCCTCTGCGTTAAATGGCCCGGCACAGGACCTCGCCTCCAGCACCCTTCTCCAGAGCCTCTCGAAGTTCTAGAACGCCATAGTTGGTGGTCAGGATGGCAATTTCTCCAGGCTGCAAACCCTTGATGAACTGCGACCTGTTTCCTGCCGCCAGGTTCTGGAGCTCCTCGACTTTCATAACAATCTTTTTTGAGGGCTTGCTAACTGCAGACATCTTCTTGAGGACGGGCTCATCGTTGTTGTACTTCAGGTCAAGCCAGAGGCGGCGGGTCGCGACGTTGTCGGGTGTGGTTGCGACATAGTCCGTGTCGGGCTGTACATGGTCGCCTCGACTAACGCCGGCGATGAAGCCCTCCTTGTAGAGGACGTTGGAGATGGCGAGGTTCATTTTTGTGTCGGGAACAGCGATCCTGCGGAGGCGGGCACGGAATCCGTTCTGGACACGGGCGCAGAGATCGTAATGGCGAGGCATGGTGTTTGTGTCGAGCTCAGCGTGATGGATGCAGAAGTGGGTGCATCCCAGGGACCCGCAATCAAGCTGTGTTTTGTTGAAGCGGGGTGGCTTGTCGTATTCGGTCCACTCACGTGCGGCTTTTACGTGGCAGATTGGGTTCCCCACTGGGACACAATTCTTGTGGGCGGGCTTTTCCAACGCGCGCCTTCTCGTTCATCATCTTTCCCATTGTTTCCCTTCTCATCCCCTCGCCTTCACCAGCGCATCACTCGTTTCTTCGTTCTCCACCTTCCTTCTCTTTCCCACTTCTTGTCGTCCTCCTTCTCGTTTTTTTTTGAACTCGCGTGTGCAAAACACTCATCCTTGTTCTTTCCGCAAAGACAGCCATCCGTTCAACCCCTGGTTCAGCCATAGGGCAGCCAAGACACTTTTATCGGTAACAACAAAAGAGCCAGCCGGCACTGCGGCTGCAGACAGGCTGCAAAGAGGCCACTCTTGTGCCCGTTCGTCCACAGCTGAGCTCATATCACTGCCGCTTTCTTTTTCTCCCGTTGATATGGTAGACTCTTAGACCCCTCTATATATAATGACGGAATCCTTGCCCATTCGCTTCCAGGAGCATGTCCAGGTACGACGCAGCTGCATGTCGAGAGTCCTGCATAACGTGAAGCTATATGCGAAAAGAAAAACCCGTGCCTGTCCACAACGTGTGTACTCACAGCTTGCTCGTCTCCGTCCTCGTCATCCCTTGTGTCATATAGCTTCAAAATCTGGGCATCAATGCGGCAAGCATTGGCTTCAACACACTTACCTTGGAGTCCGACCGGTTCATCTGTGTGCGAGAGACAACTGGTGAGCAAAACCTGGTGGTCATCATCGACCTCACTGATCCCACCAACGTGATTCGTCGACCCATCACAGCAGACTCGGCCATTATGAACCCCGCGAGCAAGGTCATTGCGCTCAAAGGTAACGCGACCAGTTTTCCTCACACTGATGATATCTGCAATAATTATGGACGGCATCCAGACTGATCAGTATCCTGTACTGTCTATTTCGACCATCATTAGCCGGAAGACAGCTCCAGATCTTCAACCTCGAGATGAAGAGCAAAGTAAAGTCGCACCTGATGCATGACGACGTCGAGTTCTGGAAGTGGATCTCTTTAAAGTCTATCGCCCTCGTCACCGGCACTGCGGTGTACCATTGGTCTATGGAGGGTGATTCGCAGCCCGTGAAGGTTTTTGATCGCCATGCTACCCTGAGCGGCTGCCAGATCATCAACTACCGTGTCAACTCTGACGAAAAGTGGATGGTCCTTGTCGGCATTTCGTCCCAGGTATGCTTGCCCTGACTTTTCTAGGAGAGAGGTTTGCTTCATAGTCCACCATACTAACGACGAGAAAATTTCATGTATCTTCTAGGGTGGCCGCGTTGTTGGCGCGATGCAGCTTTATTCTAAGGATCGCGGAGTCAGCCAGCCGATTGAGGGTCATGCCGCTGCGTTTGCTGATCTCAAGCTGGATGGTGGTAACTCTCCCACAAAGCTCTTTGCCTTCGCAGTTCGCTCTGCTACTGGAGCCAAGGTAACCTGACGTGCTCTTGACAGTTGGTTGGCGGAAAGACTGAAAGAAGGAGCCGAGCTTTGATGTGGACGATATTAACGAATGACATGTCAACTTCTCTTACGGCTCACTTTGTAGTTGCATGTTGTGGAGGTTGATCACAAAGAGGGTAACCCAGCATATCCCAAGAAGGCCGTCGATGTCTACTTCCCTCCAGAAGCCAACGGCGACTTCCCTGTTGCGATGCAGATCAGTCACAAGTACGGCATTATTTTCCTGGTCACCAAGTTTGGTTTCGTCCACCTGTACGATCTCGAGAGTGGCACCTGCATCTACATGAACAGGATCAGTGGCGAGACTATCTTTGTGACTGCAGAGCACGAGGCGACTAGCGGACTCATCGGAGTCAACCGCAAGGGCCAGGTCCTCTCTGTTAGCGTGAATGAGGACAACCTTGTCCCGTACATTGTCAACACCCTCGGCAACACTGAGCTGGCCCTCAAGGTCGCCTCTCGCAACGGACTGCCTGGCGCCGATGACCTCTACCTTCAGCGTTTCCAGCAATTGTTCCAGTCAGGCGATCATGGTCAGGCTGCCAAGGTTGCTGCCACCTCGCCAAGGGTAAGGACAGCGAAGTTTTTTTTGGGAGACACTCATGGCTTATTCGCATATCCCATTGAAGCTGACTTTTAGTCTTCGTTGGTAAACATTAGGGAATCTTGCGTACGCCTCAGACCATTGAACGATTCAAGCAGATCCCCGTTGGAGCCGGACAGGTGCCTCCTATCCTGCAGTACTTTGGTATCCTTTTGGAAAAGGGTGAACTGAACAAGCACGAGTCCCTCGAGCTTGCCAAGCCTGTTCTTGCGCAGGGACGGAAGCAACTGCTGGAGAAGTGGCTCAAGGAAGACAAACTGGAATGCAGTGAGGAGCTCGGAGATATCGTCAAGCAGCATGACCTGAATTTGGCTCTCTCGGTGTACCTCCGCGCCAACGTTCCCAACAAGGTCATTGCATGCTTTGCCGAGACCAAGCAGTATCCCAAGATCATTCTGTACGCCAACAAGGTCGGCTACACACCAGACTATGCCGTTCTCCTTCAGCATATTATGCGCATGGATCCCGACAACGGTGCCGAGTTTGCTACCCTTCTCGCCAACAATGAAGGCGGGCCCTTGGTCGACTTGGAGAAGGTATGCTTCGCGACGTCATGCTCACAACGAACAGAAACAACTGGATAATGGGACCTAACGTTCTTTATGCAACAATACTATATCTAGGTCGTGGATGTCTTCATGTCACAGAACATGATCCAGCAGGCTACTGCCTTCTTGCTAGAGGCACTCAAGGATAACCTTCCTCAGCACGCACACCTCCAGACCCGTTTGCTGGAGATGAACCTCATGCACGCCCCTCAGGTCGCTGATGCCATCCTGGGTAATGAGATGTTTACCCACTATGACCGCGTCTCAATCGGTGCCATGTGCGAAAAAGCCGGACTTTACCAGCGAGCTTTGGAGCACTACACTGAGAACGCGGACATCAAGCGCGTCCTTGTCCACACCCACCTCCTCACCCCTGACTGGGTTCTGGCCTACTTTGGTCGCCTCTCGGTAGAGCAGTCGCTGGAATGCTTGCGCGAGATGCTGAACGTCAACATGAGACAGAACCTGCAGATTGTGGTCCAGGTTGCAACCAAGTACTCGGACCAGCTTGGTGCCTCCAAGCTCATTGAGCTCTTTGAGTCCTACAAGACCTTCGAGGGCTTGTACCATTACTTGGGCTCCGTCGTCAACCTGAGCCAGGATGCTGAGGTCATCTACAAATACATCGAGGCTGCTTGCAAGACTGGTCAAATCAAGGAGGTGGAGCGTATCTGTCGCGAGAGCAACTACTACAACCCTGAAAAGGTCAAGAACTTTCTCAAGGATGCCAAGTTGGCCGATCAGCTCCCTCTGATCATTGTCTGCGATCGCTTCGACTTTGTCCACGACTTGGTCTTGTATCTGTACCAGAACAATCTCTCCAAGTACATTGAGACATATGTGCAGAAGGTTAACCCATCCAGAACTCCCGCCGTGATTGGTGCTCTTTTGGATGTTGGATGCGACGAGAGCGTTATCAAGACCCTGTTGATGTCCATTCGCGGCGATATGCCAGTTAGCGAGTTGGTGGACCAGACCGAGAAGCGCAACCGTCTGAAGCTCCTACTGCCCTGGCTAGAGCTCAAGGTGAACGAGGGTAGTCAGGATCCTGAGGTGTACAACGCCATCGCCAAGATTTATATCGACAGCAACAACAACCCAGAGCCCTTCCTCAGGAGCAATGCTGTAAGTGATGCCCGAAAATGATTTTGCTCGCTCGGAAGGTTCTGTATTAATGGCGAAGGAAGGCGTTCAGGGGCTAATCATGTTGACGCCTCTCTTTCTTTTCACATAGTTCTACGACTCTAGGACGATTGGAAAGTACTGCGAGAAGAGGGACCCTTATCTTGCCTTTATCGCCTACGAGAGAGGCCAGTGCGATGTCGAGCTGGTTGAAATTACCAACAACAACTCGATGTTTAAGCACCAGGCGCGCTACCTTGTCAAGCGTCGCGATGCCAATCTGTGGGCGCACGTTTTGAATAACGAGAACCCCAGTAGACGCGCGTTGATTGACCAAGTGGTGGCAACTGCTCTTCCCGAGACTCAGGATCCCGAGGATGTTTCAATCACTGTCAAGGCCTTTATGGCGGCGTACCTTCCCAACGAGTTGATCGAGCTGTTGGAGAGGGTCGTCCTTGAGCCCACGGCCTTTAGTGACAACCGTAACCTTCAGAACCTTTTGATTCTGACAGCCATCCAGGCCGACAAGTCCAAGGTGATGGATTACATCAACCGTCTCGAGAACTTTGATGCGCCCGACATTGCGGATCATGCCGTCCGCAACGGTCTCTATGAGGAGGCGTTTGTCATTTTCAAGAAGCACGATGTCCATGCTAGTGCCATCAATGTTTTGATTGAGCATATTGGCAGCATTGACCGTGCGTACGAATATGCCGAGAAGACGGATACGCCTGAGGTCTGGAGCCGCCTCGGTAAGGCGCAGCTGGACGGTATGCGCATCAAGGAAGCCATCGACTCTTACATCCGCGCCAACGACCCCGAGAACCACGTCGAGGTCATCTCGATTGCATCCCGCGCCGACAAGTATGAGGATCTGGTCCGATACCTTCAGATGGCTCGCAAGCAATCTCGTGAGCCCTTTATCGAGAGCGAGCTTCTCTTTGCTTATGCCAAGACGGGCCGTTTGGCGGATATGGAGGAGATCCTGAATGGGCCTAACAACGCACAGGTGCAGGCGATTGGAGACCGCTGCTTTGACGAGAAGATGTATGAGCCAGCCAAGATCCTGTACTCGAGCATCTCGAACTGGGCACGCCTGTCGACGACGCTAGTTCATTTGGGAGAATACCAGGCAGCGGTCGATGGTGCACGCAAAGCCAATAGCACCAAGGTGTGGAAGGATGTCAACGCGGCGTGTATTGAGCGCAAGGAGTTCCGACTGGCGCAGGTATGCGGTCTGTCGCTGGTTGTGCACCCTGAGGAGCTGGAGGAGTTGATCCGGTTGTACGAGCACCAGGGCTACTTTGAGGAGTTGATGGCGTTGCTGGAAGCTGGTTTGGGACTGGAGCGTGCGCACATGGGCATGTTCACGGAGCTGGCGATCCTGTATGCGCGGTATCGTCCCGAGCGGATGATGGAGCACCTCAAGATCTTTTGGTCGCGCATCAATATTCCCAAGGTGATTGCGTCGTGCGAGGAAGCGCACCTGTGGACGGAGCTGGTGTTCCTGTATGTGCACTATGACGAGTACGACAATGCGGCGATCACGATGATGAAGCACTCACCGGATGCATGGGAGCACGGTGCGTTCAAGGAGGTGGTGGTCAAGGTGTCGAACTTGGAGATTTACTACAAGGCTCTTCGGTTCTACTTGGATGAGCAGCCGATGCTTTTGAACGACCTGCTGGCGGTGCTTGTGGCGCGCATTGACCACAACCGAGTGATCCAGATGTTCCAAAAGTCAGACAACCTGCCGCTGATCAAGGGCTACTTGGTCTCCGTGCAGTCGGTCAACAACCTGGCGGTCAACACGGCGTACCACGACTTGCTGATTGAAGAGGAGGACTATGACCGTCTGCGCAAGTCTGTTGACACGAACACCAACTTTGACAACCTGGCCTTGGCGGGTCGTCTGGAAAGCCACGAGCTTTTGGAGTTCCGCCGGATTGCGGCGCACCTGTACAAGCGCAACAAGAAGTGGCGCCAGTCGATGACGCTGTCGAAGCAGGACCGCCTGTACAAGGATGCTATGGAGACGGCGGCGGAGTCTCGAGACACCTCCGTGGCGGAGGAGCTGCTGCAGTACTTTGTGGAGAGTGGACACAAGGAGTGCTTTGCGGCATGCCTGTATATCTGCTACGACCTTGTCAGACCGGATGTGGTTCTTGAGCTGGCATGGCGGTCGAACCTGCAGGACTTTTCGATGCCGTACATGGTGCAGTTCACGCGGGAGTATGTGGAGAAGGTTGACAGGCTGGAGAAGGCGCATGAGGAGCGGGCTGCCAAGGAGAGCAAGGAGCAGCAGAGCTCGGACATGGCGCCGATTCTGGGGCCGGGCGGGCTGGGCAACAGTCGGATGATCACTGCCGGCCCAGGGATGATCCCGCCGCAGCAGACGGGCATGATGGGGTACCAGCAGACGGGCTTTGGGTTCTAAAGGAACGCCTGGGCGGAGATCGAGAGAGAGAGATGGCCAAGAACAACGAAACAATATAGGATGACTACGATACTCTTCAATAACACGGAATGAATCCATTTTGCACTGCACACCCCCTATTGGCCTGGATGAAGGTTGTCTCCCTATTTTCGAGTGCAGCATTGCGCTTGTCCATGACTGTTTCTCTCTTCCCACACCTCTTACATACACACACGCACACACACCACGCACCTTGCCACAAGCACACTTGCACACGCACTGTACCTCCCTCTTGCAGCAATACTCATCCGGGACAAGCAACCCCCCCCCCCTGCTCGCTGCTCCATGCACCCAATGGATCCGCCTGATCTGCTCTGATCACTCCTCCTCCCGATGACCGAGATTGACCTGATCACCTGGGACGAGTCCGAGGATGCCGTCGTGCCCTCGCTCTCCCAAGCCGGTCTCGAGCTCTCTCTCTCGCTCACCTCCACTCTTCTCGACAAGCACTCGCCTACATCCACCGCCTCGCCCGCCTCGCCCGCCTCGCTCGCCTCCTTCACAGTGCCAACCTCTCCTTCCTCTTCGTCCTCTGTCGCCGTCCCTGTCAGCGCCACCCCAATCCGCACTGCTCCGTCTACAGAGTTTGACAAGAGTAGCAGTATTAGTAACAGTAGCAACAACAACAACAACAACAACAACAACAACAATAACAACAACAACAAGAGCAAGAGCAACAATCACCATGCAGGAGCTATGGCCGAGGTCCCGCGAGACCCATACCTGATCCCAAGACGGTACCAGACCGAGCTGTTCAGAAAGGCTCAGCAGGGCAATGTCATCGCCGTGATGGATACGGGCAGCGGCAAGACGTTGGTGGCGGTGATGCTGATCAACGAGATGATGCGGAGAGAGCGCGACTCTCCAGTCCAGGCAACCGAGGTAACCCTGCGGGAGAGCTACACCAGAGCGAATAGACCACCCTATTGCTTTGACAGAAATCACACAGTTGCATGCAAACAGGAATATCACATCTGATTGTTTCCCCCCCTCCCCTCCCCCCTCGCTGTTGTATTTGCGCTGTTCTCTCGTCGTTCCCCCTTGTTTAGCGCAGGATGTGCTTTTTTGTGGTCAACAACGTGCCGCTGGTCTTTCAGCAAGCAAGCGTCATACGCACCAACTGCGACGCCAATGTCGTGGAGCTCTGCGGAACAATGCAGACCTACAAGTTTGATCCGCAGCTCTGGGAAGGCATCTTTGCCAAAGCAGACGTCGTTGTCTTGACAGCTCAGATCCTCCTGGATCTCCTCCGACATGGATTTGTAAAGATGCGCAGGGTAAGGGCAGGACGCCTTGGTACTTGCGTTACGTGAGCTTTTACCTTTTTTTGAGAGAGGGAGCTGATGGCTATAACTTTTTCTCCTAGATCCACCTGCTGATATTCGACGAGTGTCATCACGCCCGCAAAGACCACCCATTCTGCTGCATCATGAGAGAGTTCTATCGAAAGAAGAACGGCGAGGCATGCGCCGGGATGCCCAAGATCTTTGGAATGACGGCCTCGCCCTCCTCTGACATAGGCTCCAGGCTGATCCATGCTGCAACGTAAGATCTTTAGAAAAGCGGCCGTTGGAGAGCCAGCATGCCATGATAGCCACTCTCTACTCTAACTAACCTAGGATGTTTTGAATGATCGTGGTCGTCTCAACGTAGTGAGCTGGAGAACCTTATGAACTCAAAGGTGTTCACAGTGGATAAGGACCTGGTCAAACAGTATGTTGAGCGGCCCTTGGAGCTGGTTGTCCAGTACAACGCAGCACCCGAATACCCGACCACACCGCTCACGCAACGCATGCGCAACGACTGTTCCATGGTCACCAAACTCGCAGCCATCTTCGAGTCCTCAAGCGTCAACCTCAAGCACCTCGGGCCTTGGTGCGTGGATCGCCTCTGGAAAATCTTTACAGAGAACCTCGCCAATAATACCCACTTCCAGCCGTTGGCAGAAGGAAGCCAGACGGCGATCGACATTGTCAAGACTTGGCCCTTCTCACCCCCAATCTGCGACCCGATTCTCATGACCCCCAAGGTACTAAAACTGGTTCAGCTGTTGCGCGCTGCGGAACAGTCGTTGGGCGAGGAATTCTGCGGCATCATCTTTGTGCAGAGGCGAGACACGGCCATCGCTCTTTGCCTGTTGCTTCAGGAGCTCGAGGAATTCAAGGACACGCTGCGCGTCCAAGTTTTGGCGGGTCATGGCGACGAAACGGAAAGCGTGCTCCGGATGTCTTTTCGGGAGCAAAACATGATCATCACGGGCTTTCGGAATAAGGTGTACAATCTCCTTGTGTCCACCAGTGTTGCCGAGGAAGGACTAGACATCCAGCCCTGCAATGTCGTTATAAGGTACATGATGAGATTGATGTATTTCAACATTGAGTTGAAAATGACTGATCTGCTGTTGGAATATCACTCTTACTTACTCGTTACTGATAACTTCGCCACGATAGGTTCGATCCTGTCACAAGCACCATTGGTTATATCCAGTCGCGGGGCAGAGCGCGCAAGAATAACTCTCGGTACATCATGATGCACGAGCACGATAATCGCGCGGAAGAAGCGACTTTGGAGAAAATTCAGTACGGGGAGCAGAGCATGAAGGAGTGGTGTCAAAGTTTGGATGAGGAGCGCCTGATGCACAACCCAGCTGCCGATGACGATGACAGCTCCTTGGACACCATGTCTGGAGCCGGGCAGACCTATAGAGTGCCATCTACAGGCGCGCTGCTCACCATGGATTCGGCCATCACACTCTTACACAACTACTGCAGCACCCTTTCCGGAGATGAGTTTTGTTCCCTGAAACCCGAGTTCAATGTCACCCCTCACGGTACATCAGGATTTGTCTGTGATCTCACACTGCCGCCCAACGCCCCAATCCGTCTGCTCCAATCCGACCATACGTCAACCAAAAGCATGGCCAAGAAATCGGCTGCATTCAAGACCTGTGAGAAACTTCACGCGCTCGGTGCGTTGAACGACCACCTCTTGCCCGTGCTCCCCAATGCCGACAATGATGATGCAGCGGACGATAATGCGCCAGTAGATAAGAACGACAAGAACAGGGAATATCCTCTTGCTATTCCCCTCCTCTGGAAACAGGAACCAGTGACTCGGCTTGGAGAATCATCACCTCTGTTCGGATGCGTCGTCCAGCTCGCGCCGGAAGAACTAGAACGTCTAGGATGGCAACATCGGTATCGCACCATGTGTATACTTACTCGTCGCCCACTGCCGTGTGTCATCGCCCCGTTCTATTTGTACGTGGACGGCGGGCCTCGAGTGGTGACCATGAAGAGCAACCCGGTTCCGATGGATGTGGATGAAATTCGACTTGAGCAGCTCCACAAGTTTACGCTGTCACTTTTCGGACGGATCACTCGCAAGAGCTTTGAGTGTGCTTTAGAAAACATGCCCTACTTTATTGCGCCGTTGTGCAGGACGTACGATCAGGACGATCAGGACCTTCATCAGGGGGTTTCTTGGAAGGATGTGCAAATTGGTCAGAGTCTCGACCCTCTTGAGTGCCCTGTTGAGGCCAAGGACCAGCAGTCGCTTGCCCAGTCTGTGGTGACCCTCCGATTGGATCGTGGTCGAGAATTCTTCCTCAAAAAGTCACTGCCCCAGTTCCGGTTACGAGATCGGATGCCCGAGGACAAGTTTCGACATGAACTTGACATGCTGGAGGAACTGATTGCCAAAGAAAGAAAGTCACCGGCTGCGAATGGTAAAGTCAAGGACCAGTCAGCGACAACCCGGAGTGACACCGAGCCGGCGGTATATGGCGAAAAGACCTTTGGGGCTTACTTTAAGGCAAGGTACCGTGCCAACTGCCCCGAGGACGATGTCATTGTTCTGGCAGAACGGGTTCACAAGATGCGGAACAATCTTCAGCCCGCAGTTCGAGATGAGGAAAGGAACGAGGATGCCTCTGCAATGATTCTGCCATTGAGCGGTTGTGTTCTGTGTACTGTGCAGGCCGATATCCTTCGCATGTCGCAACTCATTCCGTCTGTACTCTTCAACTTGGATTCGGCCCTGCTCGTCCATGATGTCCGCGAGATCATTGGCCTTCAAGACACTCATCTTGACTATCTACAGGTGGCATTTACGTCGTCTTCAGCAAATCGGGATCACCATTACGAACGCCTGGAATTATTGGGTGATTCGTTCCTCAAGTTCTCGAGTACTATCCGCCTCTATATTGTCAATCCAGCCAAGGACGAGGGACAGCTGCACGGAGCACGCATCCGGATCATCTCCAACAAGGCTCTGCTGCGAAACGCCATCCACCTTCAATTGTACAAATACGTCAGTAGCACACCTTTTCACCGCAAGTCTTGGAGACCGACTCGGTTCATTGTCGGCGGCAAGGCGTGGGAAGAAGTCCAGTACCACAAGCTGTCCAACAAGACGCTTGCAGATATCATTGAAGCCTCGCTGGGAGCAGCGTACCTTAGTGGAGGGGTTAGGAACGCGCTCAAGGCAGCCAAGGCACTTCGCATCCCCTTTGGCGAGTTTGATGAGTGGGACGACTTTCATAGAGTGCACTCTGCGGCTAGAGCAGAGAAAGACCGCAACAGCGAGGATCCACCGGCGACGTTGTCTTTGACGCCCACGCAACAAATGCGCATCAACGAGATTCAGACGACTCTTGGATACACTTTCAAAGACCCGCGCTTGTTCTTTGAAGCCATGACGCACGCGTCTCACATTCGACCGGATGGAACGTGTTATCAGCGGCTTGAGTTTTTGGGCGATGCAGTGCTGGATTTCCAAGTGATCCGATACTACTACAACAAGTACCGTGATGCGCCCCCAGGAGCCATCACATTGATCAAGGATGCGTCCGTCAACAATGCCATCTTGGGAGCCATCTCGATCAATTGGGGATTACGAAAGTATCTGGAGCACTACTCGCCTACGCTGATTGGTGCCATCGCTCGAGCGATTGTGGCCGTTGAGAGCAAGAAGGAAGCGGCAGGAAACGAGGGTCTGACGGGCGAATACTGGACGGAGGTCAGCATGCCCAAGGTGCTGGGCGATCTGGTGGAGAGCACGCTGGGTGCAGTCTTTGTGGACTGTGGGTTCGATTTTGAGGTGGTGACGGACCTGTTCACACGTTTGATCCGACCGTTTTTGGATAGGCATGTTGATTTCGCGAGCATTGTGATCCATCCGACCAAGGCGCTGGTGGAGACACTGCAGTCGCAAGGGTGTAACAATTTCCGGTTTGTGAGCGATGCCAAGGCCCCGGTAAACAGCACGCTCAAAATTCTGCGCAAGCTGGCGCGTGGACCGGAGAGCGGCGAGCCGGCTTTAAAATGCCACTTCCAAGTCCACGACAGGATCTTGTACACGGCGATGCGGGAGGGCGAGAACATTGAGGAGCTGCGGAAGGAGGCCGCGGTGGCGACGCTGGCATTGCTCAAGAACAATCCGGAGCTCCTTGCGAGTCTATGCACATGCCCCAAGAAGCGCGGGGCCCGACACATGACGATGCTGGACCGATACAGGCAATAAAACAACTGGTGCAGCTGCTGCAGCTGCGATCTTTATCTCTATGCAAGAAGAGAACGAACGGAGAGAATGGCATCGGGGAGTTGAGATCGGCGAGGAAGGAAGATCGCACCTGCCCTGCCTGAGTGACTGCAGAACAGTTTCAAGGAGAGATCGAGATCGATCTCACACCTCTCGCTACATTCGCCATTGGTCCCCTCACACAGCCTCATCGCCTTCATCGCCTTCATCGCCTTCATCCCTACACAACATGACAGGCAGAGCCAGAGGATGCGCCGTGCTCTTGCGGCGCATGCACCGAGGACCCATGTGCTGCACATTCACCCCTTCGCTGCCCGCATTACACAGTAGATCACCGCTCGCGATGCCCTTGTCTCGCGGTGCGAGATCCAACACCCATGACCTTGTTGTAATCGCCAGAACGTCTGCTATGCACCGGCCTTACACCACCCAGTCCGCCCCTACACTCTCCTCTGCCTCTTCCTCCTTGAAGCGCCGTCAAGGCAAAGCCCAGACGTCCGCCTCGGACACACCCTGGACCAAAGATGACGACAAAATCCTCGCCGCTCTCCGCAAAAAAAGATTCGGTCTCGCCCAGATCCAAATATACATGTCGCACCAACCTGTTGCAGCCATTGAGGCTCGGATGAAGGATCTCGATACCCAAACCACCGAAAAGCCTACCTTCCAGCGCTGGACCCCGCAAGAGGATGCCCTGTTGGAGAAAGCCGTACAGGATCTAGGGCTGGGCAACTGGAGCGAGATCTCGGACGTGTATTTTTCCCATTCAGCACCTGATACCGCCACCAACTCCAACTCGACGTCGTCGTCGTCGTCGCCATTGTCTGCATCGACCAGACGAAGCCCTCGGTCCTGCCAGATCCGTTACAAGTTTCTTCACCCAGATGACGTATCCTCCGCTAGATTCAAGACGGGTCCATGGTCTGCAGACGAGCTCGAGTTGTTCCAGGAGCTGGTGAACCCGTCGGCCACCGCAGAGTATCCGAATGACTGGCATGAGATCTCCAAGGCGCTAGGGACGAGATCTGCGATCCAATGCCATTCGCAGTTCAAGACCGTGATGCACTCGGGCACCAAGGGCAAGTGGACTGAGGATGAGGTGAATCGGTTACTGGAGGCTCGAGAGCTGTTTGGGGGCGATTGGCAGCAGGTGGCGAAGCATGTGGGCACAAGGGCTCCTGGGCAAGTGCGTCAAAAATGGAATCAGTTCTCGGAGGATGTGTTACGGAGACTGCAAGCAAGACGACTACGGAAAGATATGTAGAATTGGAGTAAGTCGATTGACACAAGTCATAATTAATACCTCAAAGGCACGCGCAAAAAAAAAAAAAAAAAAAAGACACGAGCCGTGTCAAGTGTCCTGACCGTTGGCCCTTTCCGCGATTGCTTGAGGGATGGACAGGGTTTGAAGGAGAGGATAAATACAGAGTGCACGGCGAGAGTCGAAAAAGGGTAAATTGTACCGCCTGCTAATCAGTCTAAAGCGCGCCTTTGCGCCTGGACTGACATTTCCATCTGTCCATTCTATCGATCTTTCCAAAAAAAACCTCTTCCGCACCTTCCAAGGCCGCGTGTATAGAAGAGGTACCCTTTTTTTCTGCCCTCTTGACGTATAACGTAAACAGGAACGTGTCGCAAGGGTCGTCTCAGCCACGCGTGTGCGCCTGCGCTTCAGCGCTTCTTGGGCTGTGGACTATTATAAGCATCGCCATACCTCTCGGAACATACTTCCTCAGCTTACTCTCTCCGCTCTACTGCTGAGATTAAGAAGATCGTCGACTTTTCACTGGAACCTTATTTTGGCATTGCATAAATATAAGCGCCATGTCCCCCCTCCGATTTTTTTTTACACTTTTCCTATAAGCCGATAACGTCGTTGAACACACAACAATCCAAAGCGAGTCCTCTACTCTTTCATTTCCTGCACCAACTTCTCACGCCCACACACTCGCTCGCATCTGTCTTCTCTTGTGACCACCCCTTTTCTTTCGTTGCCAACAACTAAGGATCTCTTCACGATGTGGGCACCCTCTTTTACAATAGTACGCAACATCCAGCTCTTTACACTCGGACTAGCCAGTAGTAGCATCCTCCTCTTCGTGGCCAGCTTTACCCTAGGAGCGGGTGCCGGCATTCAGTACCCTATGATCGTCACCACCGTGGCCATTATTGTGTTTGTATACCTCAAGAACGGCATAGCGCTCGGCCGCAACCGCAATCTCCAGATCATCATCCTATGCCTATCATGCTTCAATGCCGTCGTGTTCCTCTTCTACGCAGCACGCCTCATCACCCTCGCTCAGACGGAGGACACTATCATCTCGTACTTAGTTGGAGGTTTTGATGTCGCCTTGGCCATCTTTCTGTTAATTGATGGCGTGTTGACGGAGCTCTACAGCCAACATCTGAACCGCAAACAAGCAATGAACACCTCTGTGGACTCTATTGGAAATGCCCGTGCGACCGGCGCCCCACAAGCGCCATTGCCCGTACATCTGTACCAGCCTCGACTTTCCCTGACCCAAAATGAGAGAACGTCTATTCACTCTGGCATCACAGCACCAACAGGTGATGTAACAGAAACAGCGCAGCAGCAGGACAATGACGCTATGGAGCTGGAGGAGCTGCCAAAGTACCAGCGTAGGAGACCAGCGCAGCATGCAACGATTGTGGATATGGCCAACTATAATGGCAGTGGTCTTGAACAAGGACAGGAGCTGAGGTTAGAACTCGGAGGTGACCTTTCGACGGTTGAGGCGCCAGAGTACTCGCCTTCGCCTTCATCAGTCGGAGCACCAACTGAGACTCTGGAGGAACCATTAGCCATACCAGCAGCAACCAACGGCTTGTCGTCATCAACTCAATCGGCAACCTCCACGCACTCTGGGTCGTCGTCAGTGGTTTTGACCATGCCCTTGTCCGAGGTATCTACAGGACCGCCAGCAGCTGCAACCACAGATGCGCCTTATATAACAATTACCTCGGCACCTCCTGTTTATGTTCCATAGTCGTCATTGACATCCACCTTACTACCTGTATCCTAATTGCAAATATACCTTGTACAATAAATCTAAGAATACTCACCGCCAGCTGCTATATTTTTTTCTCCTGATCATGCACTGCCTAATCCCTTTCCCACATCCCTCGCTCCTCCTTAAGGCGGCACAGCATAAACACATCCCTTTTTTCTTGTTCAGAACAGCAATGCCGACTGATTATTCTCTGTTTTGCTAAGCCCTAGATTGTCGACTCTTCTCTGCAACTTTGTTTTCGTTGTCGCATAAGTAGATCGGCGTTTTCACCAAAAAAAAAATCCCCCACCCGATAACGTCGTTCCTTGCACTCGCTCACTCAACTGGCATCTATCCTCTCTTCTGGTCAGCCCTTTCTTTCGTTTGCAAACAAGAACGTCTCGCGATGTGGGCACCCTCGCTTTCAACAATACGCACCATCCAGATCTTTACACTCGGACTGATCTTTGGTAGCATCATCCTCCTCGTGGCCAGCTATGCCCTCGAAGGTGGTGTAGGCGTCCCCCAACATACCAGGATCCTCACCAACGTGAACGTTGCTTTATTTCTGCGCAACAGAAATAGCACCTCGCTCAATGGCAGACGCAAACTAGCCCTATGCCTCTCATCCGCCTGGGCCACCCTCTTCCTTGGCTGCGCAGGATATCTCGTTTACGTCGCTCAGACCCATGGCATGCCCATCGTGTATTTAGTGGTTGGGTTTGATATTCCCATCGCCATCTTAATGATCATCGATGCCGTGTTGATGGAGCTCTACATCAAACAGCTGAACGGCCAGGGCGCAACGTCGTCCAGGAACAACTCTGAGGACTTGTGGTCGAGAAGCCTAAAAGACGGCAACCGGCACGCTCTTGGATCCAATGCCATTGCATCTGAATCAACGTACCCACTTTGGAAAGACAGCACCAACAATCAATAACATAGTAGGGTGCGACCTTCTCGAGATTGGCCGATTCAGTATCACAAGGGTAGGAGTAGAGACTGGAACATCAGGTCTGGTACCGCAGCACCAACAGGCGATGACACGGTGGAGGCGCCAGAGTACTCGCGTTCATTAGTCGGAGCACCACCAATGAAGACTCTGAAGGCACCATTAGCCACACCCGCACTCACGCGCACTCTGGATCGTCATCGGTGATTTTGACCATGCCATTGTCTCAGGTACCTGCAGGACCTACACCCACAGACGCGCCTTTCAGTACAGTCTGACCCTTCTAGAAACACCTTCTGATTAGCATCACATCGCCTCCTCCCTGCCCTTTACATCCGCCTGAAATATATTGAGTTGGTGAAGTGCCGTCGCTGTGTTCACTTCTGGTAAGCCCATGATTGTCGACTCTTCGTCTGCAACCTTGTTTTGCATAAATAGATAGGACCATTGCAAAAAAATTCACCTCCAAAAACCCTACTCGATAACGTCGTACCTTGCGCTCGCTCACTCAACCGGCATCTTACCCACTCTTCTTTCATTTGCAAAATAAGAACGCCTCAGGATGTGGGCACCCTCCCTTTCAACAATACGCACCATCCAGATCTTTACACATGGACTGATCTTTGGTAGCATCCTCCTCTTCGCGGCCAGCTATGCCATTGAGGGTGGTGTAGGCATCACACAGTATTCCAGGATCCTCACCAACGTGAACATTTCCTTATTTCTGTTCAACAAGAATCACCTGTCGCTCAGTGGCCAACGCAAACTCCAAATTTTTGCACTGTGCCTCTCATCCGCTTGGGTTCTCCTCTGTCTAGGGCTCGCAGGAAGGCTCATTTACGTCGCTAAGACCCAGGGCACTCCCAGCGTGTATTTAGTGGTAGCGTTTGATATCCCCATCGCCCTCTTAGTACTGAGTGAAGCTGTGTTGATGGAGCTCTACGTCAAACAGCTGAGCAGCCAATGCGCAACGTCTTCCGGGAACACAGAAGGGCTCCATCCCGGATCAAGTGCCCCTGCATCTGAATCAGCCTATCCACTCTAGCACAATGGCACCAACAATCGTTGGCATGGAAACTGGAAGAGCTTCCAAAGTATCAGCGTAGGGGACAAGCGCGAATGCAACGATTGTGGATAGGGAAGACCTGGAGAGCATGGGCGCGACCGTCTTGAGATCGGCCATTTTAGTGTCGCCTTTTGATGTCGCCTGCAATGATGGCGATATGAACAAGGATAGGAGTTGAGGTTGAAACCTGGAGGTGATCTCATGACGGTTGAGGAGCGCCCTCACAACTGCTGAGAACCACAACTGTTTTCTTAGCACTCTCTATTCTCTGCTCGATGGTCATCCACGGCCTACCTTCAACTTTCATCATAACTGCAAATAGACAGCTTATACAATTCCGTCGAATAAAAGGACGATAACCCCTCCCTGCCTAATGGACCTAGATTTCACAAGACGACGCCCTGTTAGAGAGGATTGTGCAGGATCTTGAGGAGGACAATTGAATTTGCTGTTGTCTGTATCACTTAAACCCAAGCCCTCGGTCCTGTAGATCCGGGGCAGGTTCCTTTGACCGGACGACGAACCTATTTACCTCTAAAGAGCGTCTCAATGACTGGTGTGACATCTCAAAGGCGCTAGGGACGAGATATACGATTCATGTCATTCGCAGCTCAAGGCTGTGATGCGCTTGGACACCAAAGGCGAGCATATATTTAGGATTTATATCCGATCAAGGAAGAAACACGCATGTGAGTGATCCTGACCGCACTCCTCCCTGAATGCTAGAATGGTAGACAAGGGTCAAAGAGGAGGATACCACAGTGCAGGGTGAGAGTCGAAAAAGTGTGAACTGCACGCTTCTTAGCACCTGAGCTGACATTCCATGGAGCCCTTCCAAGGAGCACTTTCCACATCTTCCAAGACCGCGCATGTTTGGGGGAAGCCTGTCTTTATTTTTATCATGTCCTAGCCACGCGTGTGCCCTCGCGCTTTCTGTACTTGACGACAAATTTGGAATATCGCCCTTCCCCTCTTCTTCACATAATATCCGCTCGGAATATACTTCCGCCACTCAATGCCTCCGCTTTGTACCACTTTTGCTGAGCTCGAGAAGATGGTCGACTCTTCTCTGTAAGTTTACAATCGTTTGGCATAAATATCAAATCGATGACCACCCCCGACAACGTCGTCGGTTACATCCACTACAACTCAGATTGAATCTCTGAACCTATCCTGCACTTAACGATGCGTCTGCCCTCTCTTCTAGCCAGCACCTTCCTTGATTGCAAAAAACAAAATCGCTTCACAATGTGGGCACCCTCCTTTTCAACAGTACGCATCATCCAGCGCTGCATACTCAAATTAGCCTTCGGTAGCATCATCCTCTTCGTTGCTAGCTTTACCCTCGGAAGTAGTCGCGCAGGTGCCATCCAGTATCCCAGGATCTTCACCACGGTGGGCGTTGCTGTATTTGCATATTACAAGAATAGCATGTCGGACGATGGTAGACGCCTTATGGTCCTGTGCCTATCATTCTTCTGTGCCATATTGTTCGTCTTCTACGCGGTGCGTCTCATCTCCCTCGCTCAGACCGAGGACGCCTTCGTCTTGTATTTAGCTGGAGGGGTTGATGCCGCTATCGCCATCCTCTTGTTAATCGATGGCGTGTTGGCTGATCTCTACAGCATGCATCTGAACAACATACAGGCAACATCTTCTAGGAACGTCTCTGCGGACTCCAGTGGGAATATTTATGGCGCCCTCCAAGAGCCATTGCCTGTGCACGTATACCAACCGCGACTCTCCTTGGCCCCAACTGTGAGAACGTTCGGCCAATCTGGCACAACGGTACCAGCAAGCGGCGACATTGAAGTAGTGCAGCAAGTCAATGACGCTGTGGAGCTGGATGAACTGCCAAAATATGAGCGTAGGAAGCCAACGCAGCATGCAATAATTGTGGATATGGCGAATCTAGAGAGCATAGACACGACCGTCTTGAGCTCGGTTATTTCAGTATCCTCCTTGGAGTTGGATGTCACCAACAATGACGGCCGTGTATATGAGCAAGGGCCAGAGTTGACGTGGGAACTTGGAGGTCGTCTTTCGACGATTGAAGCACCGGAATACTCGCCCTCATTGGAGGAGACACCAGCAGAGACTCTATCGCTGCTACCCTCACCAACACTCATCTACGATCCGACAACTCCATTGGCACCTTCTAGACATTCTGAGCCGTCCGTGATTTTGACCATGCCCTTGTCCGAGACTCCTGCAGGACCTCCAACGGCTGCGCCCCCCGGAGACGCGCCATTTATCATAGTCACCTCAGCTCCTCCTGTCTATACTCCGTAGCCATCGTCCTTCTATGTATCCTAATTACAAATAAACAACTTGCACAACACTGCCGAATGGCAGACACACGCCACCCCTGGCCAAAGGAATTTTTCTTGTTTCTTCGGTCGCACCACCCCTGTGCTTTGATTATGCTAAATCTCTCGTCTAAAAAAAAAGACACAAAGACGCATCAAAACAATGGATGAGTGGATGTCCATTTGCCGTGCTTTCCTCGACACCCTGCAGTCCCCCTGGAGTGTTTTACCGTCCGCACTGTACCACTCTCTCCCAGCCACTGCGCTTTTCTCGCCTCTTTATGATTTCTGCCTTCTCTCATCCAACTTCACGTCTCCAGTACCTTTTCATGTTTTGCAGCAATTCTCTCTCTCCCTCCGACTCTCTCGCTCTCTCTCTCTCTCTTTCTACCCTTTCCCTCCACTCCCTACCCAAGCAAGCAAGTTTTTTGTTCAGATGCTGCCGTCTTCCCCGTTCGAAACCGCGGCCCACAAGATCCAGCTCACAGTATCCTTCCTAACCAGCTGCAACTTCCTCCTTCTCTTAGTCAGCTTTGGTTTCAACTCTCAAATCTCCATTCTCGTCCAACTCCTTCGCTTCCCCCAAGCCTTTGTCAATGTCGGAATCATCGCCTTTGCCTTGCTCAAAACCCCACTCTCCAGTCCTAGAGTGGCAGCAGCATCAAGCCATCGTGGTCGTTCCAGAAGTCGTCGTCGTCGTTATATCGTCCTCTCCTGTTGCTCTGCATGTCAGATCCTCGTCCTCATCCTCCTTGCAAGCTTCATCTTGCCCTCGGCCGCCAAAACCGGTTCCCCCTTGTTTATAATCCTCGGTGCCCTCAACATCATAGTCGCCTCATTCCTCTGCGCCGATGCTATCCTCTTGGATATGCATCGAAGGCGTGAGAAGAAAAGTGCCCCCACAGGGACATCGTCTTCATCAACCTCCTCCTCCTCCATCTCCAACACGGACCGTCCACAGCATCCTCAGGTCCATGTGTACCAGCCTCGGCTTTCCTTGACTTCGGACCGTGTTGTGGGGACGACACTTTCCGTACCACAAGAAGAAGGCGGCGGTGACACAGAATTGGAGCCATTACCAAAATACCAGCCGCAAGATCGCGCACCGACTATTATTATTGACCTAGCCAACTTGGAACAAGGTCAGAATCATATTCAGCAGCAGCAACAACAACAACTCGCGGTTGGGAGAACGAATTCTTCAGTCGAACAAGGCGGCAATATCAATGGCGGCAGCAGCAATAGCAGAAGCAGCAGAAGCAGCAGTCGCAGTCGTGGACACGGACCTCTGACGTCGATGGGAAGAACAGAGGCGGATTCGTTGCGTACATCATGGGAGGATGTGGAGACGGGCATCGTCCCAGACTATTCTCAAGCGACGACAGCAGAAGGACATACCGCTGCAGGGCGAAGCGCGTCCGTTCAAATGCCTTCAACAACACCAGCAACAAGGAGCACTTCTGACGATCACGACCATGTCCATAACCGCGAGTCTGGGTCGCCATCGGCAGGTTCGGCAACACCCCCGAATACTTCGGCCGTCACTGCTGCTCAGGCTGCTGCTGATGGTGCTGCTACGATTGTCCTTACCTCGATACCCACGTCTGCACCACCCGTTTACGCTCCTTGACAACACCCCACTCACCACATGTGCTATAGAACTGAATAGAAGGCGTAAATCGAAATACTCGATTGGATATTACAGCTCTGTGTTTATCATTCCTTCACGACCGATCCATAAAACTCTCCGGGCTATTTTTCTCAGTCAGACTCTAGATAGTCAAGAACGTCCAACGATATGCCTGGAAAGGCCATGGAAAAGACTTGCTGTGCCAGCTTGCTCCGACCTTGGCGCTTATCCTTCTGCGTCGCGGACCTCGCAGACTTGACGGACGACAATCCTGCCTTCAAAGGCTGTTGCTGCAGCTGTTGCTGTTGCTGTTCGTCCTGCGGACCCGTCTCTGAATCGTTGTCCAGAGTAGGTGCCGCAGATGACCTGTCCAAGTCCCAAATTTCGCGCGTCTTGTCCATCGCCTTCTTGATCGACAGGATCATATCAGGACCTGGAATATCGTTCCGCTCGAGCCACACCTTGAACCAATCTGTCCTGCTCAGCAAACTTGCACCTGCCTCAGACAATGATGATGATGATGATACAGTGTCTCCTCCTCCTGCCTTTGAATGCTTTCCCTTGTCCAGCGAGGGAAAAACGCCATTAGCAAAATAAAACTCTGCTGTGCGATCCAACGACAATTGCTCTTGGTGTTGCTGCTGCTGATGATGAACATGTTCTCGCCGGCCAGCAGCTCCAGAGTCCATGGCTTGTTCTACGCGTTTCGAAATCCTTGAAAACAGCTCCGAGACACGGCTGATCTTAACCAACGTCTCGCTCCCATCATCTTCCATCATCTTGGTCGCCATAGCCATTCGCATCCCAGAATCCGCCTGCCGACGACTACTGCTGCTACTACCACCGCCTCTGGTGCTGCTACTGCCCGGACCGAGTACTCTACTCACTCCCGCGACAGTATTGGTGTCCGACAATCCTGTTGACGACTCCATCTCGGACAAAAGGTGTCGCTTGAGTTGTATTTCATAATAGTTTGTCAGAATCCTCAGCTCCCACAGAGTGCGCCATGAGAGTTCATCCAGAGCTTCGAGTCGGTTTGAAATGTCGTACAGCCACATATGAACTCCTAATGCCTCGACCTTGTCCATGGTGAGACACTCATAAAGGACATTGGTGAAATAAGCCGCCTTGGCTTCTTCTCTAGCCAGCACAGCGTCACCCGCCCCGCGGTCGCCCCGCTGTACTCTGCAGAGGTAACTAGCAAACGATGCCACCTGAGGGTCCTGCAAGAACGTCAGCCAGAAATCATCACCATACGAGGCCGAGCGTCGCTCTCGCTCCTGCTCCTGCTCCTGTCCCTGTTCCTGAGGCCTCCACAGCGCCTGGTGCCGCACCAATGTTCTCGGGCTGCTACTACTGCTGCTGCTGGTGCCGATACTTGGGCTACTGCCATCTCCACCTCGTTGTCTTCGACGCTCTCGTACTTCTGCGCGCTCGATCCTTTCCATCTTTCGCTTTCTTGATCCTACAGCATCAGTCATCTCCCGATGTTCTTCCCCCGAGAGAATCTTGGGAAAGGGTCTTGCCAAGATCCCGCGCATTCCGAGAGGATCCTCCGTGTAGCTGAGATGGCCTGTATGCCGCATCACCGAGATAGACCTCGCTCTGAGAATACTCCAGATCCGCGAATAGTCCTCTTGTTCACTGCTGAGATCGAGCGTAATGGGCCAGTATCTTGGACCTTGGATCTCGATCTGGGAAATAGTCGACAGCTCAGGAAGGAGACAAGGCGTCATCATATCTAGAACCGATGTAGAAAACAACGCGGCTGATCCGCCTTCCTCGATCGCACTCGTATTCAGCCCAGCCAGTTGAGCGCCTCCTTCTCGCGGTCGGACAGATCGAAACGCGTCCTGAGACGGGTCGACAGAGTTCTTACGATCCAGATTCATCTGCACTTGGGATTGGCAATAGGCCGCTTTCAAGTGCACGCGCACCGGTACGGGACAACAAGCACCTGTCCTTGCATCCCTCGTGACAAGACATCTTGGTTCAACAGCAAGAACCCATAAATGCCGGAAGGCCTGCAAGTGCGATCGGTTATCCATGGGGTCATTAGGGAATCTTGGATAAAGGCTGCATAGAAGCGCCCCAACACATCGGTTGCTCGTCCCCAGTGTGTAACCTCCGCCTCCGAGAAACAAAAGACCAAGCGCCATGTGGTACGCCATGTGGCTGCCATATGAGGTGTCGCCCTTGGTGCGTTGGTGAAGTTTGCGTAATCTACGCTGAAAATCAACCCTGCCTGATCCCGCGATCACCATGGACGTCGCAAGGGTTGTCACATCCAGGCATGTGCGGATCATAGATTTGGTGATGCTGTCCTCGTATGACCCGCCTGCAATGAAGGTGTTTTCATGTTAATAAAGGCAACACGTTGCAATGTAGCCCAAAGCATTGGTCAAAGAGTAGTGCCCTACCTCTTGAGGCACGTCCTAGGTCCAAGAACTTGTCCATATGCCTTAGGATACATTCGTACGCCGCCTCGTTCCCGCTGCCCGCAAATCGCAATCCCAGCGCAAAGCATGCGCCAGCAATGATACTGTAGTACGACTGTGGACCAGACTCTGTATGTGGTGGTCCTCCTGTCCTTACATCCTTTAGGTAATCTGGTATCTGAGATAAAATCCATGCCCTGGTGGGAACAATGCTATCCCAGAGGACAATGGCCCTGCAGATCACCCGGAGCATCAGTATGTATGGGTTCACATAGTCCAGCAAAAATAGCGTCTCTGGTACACTGAGCTTGGCAGCGATCGATCTGTTGTTTGTCTTGAGGTACATGAGTCCCATTGCCACTGTTGCTCCAGCGCTCGTTTGGTCGATCCCCGAGCTTTGCGGATTAGAGTCGGTCCCCAAACTCTTGACACCGTGGTTTTTGTCCGTGCTCCCCGGCATGTAGCTCACCAGGACGTCCACAATTTTCATGTCCCGTAGTCCCATAGGGTTGTCCCCCTGGCCTAGAGTGATGAAGCCCAGCGCGAAACCCGCTGCTACAGAGTGACACTCCTGGAGGCCCTGTCCCGGATCCATGACGCCTCCAGAGTTGGCACCTATCTCTGCAAGTGTGCCCTCGGCCATGCGTCGGTTCGCGGTTCCCATGTACAAGAGTCCGATACCGAGTACACAGACGACCTGGGTCAGCGCGGTCAAGCTGAGTTCTGACCCCTGAGTTTGCAGCAGGGCCGGCACGTGAAGCGAGAGAATCCTTGTGATAGCTGGGTTCATGGTACCTCTATGGGCACAAGCGAGTCCGAGCAGTAGGCCTGCTGCAGTCATCTCGTGGTTGATAGACAAGTAATGGAACACCTGTTGCCGGACAAGCACTCTCAGGTGACCCGTCAGACCAAGCGCAAACAAGAACCCAGCATGGTTGCAGTCCAAGACTTGAGGTTTGTTGAATGTTATCCAAGACGACTTGACACCTGTGCTGTTGGAAGAGAACCGAAGCCCCGCTGCTACACCATTGTGGAAGTTGGGCCAATCCAACGTATGGTCCCCAAGAAGAGCGCTATCAAAGTCGGTTACTCCATAGGTCGGGAGCAGCTTTGCCGATAACATGATCGGGGGTATAGGGCAGTGTTGATCCACAATCTGCGACACAGTGCCAAACGTCAGGATGGCCCTGCCCACTGGGAGGGCCATTGTCCGCTGAGCAAGTCGGCGGAGGGCTTCTTGATGTGTAGCCTTAAGATCGTCCTCATTAAGATCGGGCTCTTCTTTGGGTTTGATCTTGAGCACAACGGAGGATTGGAGCATATGCTGAGCCTCCGACACACGCCTGTCCGCTCCAAAGCGAAGATCCGTGATCTCAGAATCGGTAATTTCAGTGCCGGTGGTTTCGAGTTCCTTTTCTCCATCTTGTTGTACGACATCTTCGCACAACGAGTGGATATCCTGTCTCTTGGTTGATTCCTATCATGTTGTATGGTATGTAATTAGAACCGCGTATCAACCACGGTTCTGGACTATTTGGACTTGCGAGACAGTTACATACATCCTTCTTGACTTGTGAGGGCAGCCTCATATAATATCCAGGGACCTGCTCCGATTTCAGCTCTGCCAAATCATTCCTTCCTATGAGCGACAACCCATTCGAGTTCAGATCCGGGGGTGGATTTCTCCGACATTTCCAGAGCGCCTCTCTCAACGGGGTTGATAATCCGAAGGGTAGCTGGTCCAGTTGCATGCTTGTGAAGGTTTCGTCGACCAGTGCTCGAACTGCGCTCTGGTCCCCATTGAGCTCTTCCATAAGCGCAGTGAAAAATCGAACAATTTTCCTCGTCTGTTCGCAGGGTGAACTGGAGGTCCTAGGGAAAAGCACTTGTTCTGGATCGCGGTGTACGGAGAGGGAGTTCAGAGTCGGGAACGGTTCAACACCCTGAGGTTGGGCCACCATGTCTGAGACCCAACGGTATATGTCTGGTGGTTTGAATTCGAAGATTTCCAGAGGTATCGTCGCTCCCTCCATGAAGACCTCTATAGCTAGCATCCAAATAATCAAATGCTCAAATGCGAATTAGCTTGCGGAAAAGGAGGCGGCGTTGTTAAAGAGATACGTTGGGAAGGAGAAGTGAACTGTTTGTCGTACCTGGGAGTACCATGTTCGTTTGTCTGCTGAAGTCGCGCCTCGCGTAATGGTCGACCCAAGACTTCCAGTGCACCATATGTGCCAGCAAGGCTAACAGCGGCCTCAGATCTCCCTCATAGCTGATCGCCAAGTTGATACTACGGTCTTCGTGAATGAGGTGCAGGGCAACAAGGATGTACTTGTAAAAGGCGTCCAGTCGCAGAGACTGTCTCGTCGATGGTCCTCGAAAATGTATTGCAGCCAGCCTCTGGGCTTGCAAAAGGAGCTCCGTGTAGGGACATCTTGTTGACTCCACGGTTATTGCTGGGTCGCTGCGAAGGGAGGGATGGTGCCGAAGCTTCCTGTGAACCTCGCTATTCAGCAAGAAATCCCAGTCGCTCTCCGTAGTTGCTGGCTTCTTGGGCAGGCTAGGATCGCAGTAGGATAGCAGTGTGGTAGCAAAATTGCCCCATTCATCAGTCGCCGGCACCGTGTTGTACTGGGGCTCTTTGCTAAACTGAAGCCGCAAAAACCGGTGCTTGAAGTCCCATAGTAGATCGACTGGCAGTGCAAACGTGATGGCATCCAAGCACTCCTGGACAAGGCTAGATCGCACCGTAAAATCCAGCCGGGTCCTCAAGATGGTGGCATCGTGTAGTACCAGGCTGACTCTATCCTCCACAGCATCGCGAAACTCGATAACGCGATTGCTCGGCTTGAATAGAGGACTTTTGGCCTTCAAGCTCCCTAACAGGTAGTCCCTTGCACTGCTCTTGAGGGAATCTCCGGTGCCGCCTTTCTGCTTTTGAAAGTAGGCATCCGCGTCAACCTGGCAAGGCACGAAATCCGTTCCATGTCCTGTCCACAATTGCATTGAGCCGTCATCAGTGAGCTTCAAGACATCCCGTTGATGTTTCCTGGTTGCCTCGACGGCGATTGCAGATACGGCCGGTGTTGACCATAGGTGAACAGTGATTTGATCCGCAATGATCTGATAGCATAGTAGTTGCTCTGCCACGTGGTCGAGTATACATATCACAGTAGAACCGTCGAGCGCATGTGCGCTGAAGATGGTCGAATTTGGCCTTGTGAACAAATTCATACAATAAAGCAGAAAAGATTAGATTTCTAGTCGAGAGCCGTGACGCGATTAGCTGGGGCTATTTTCTGTATATGAAACTTACGATGCTTCCTGAATGTTGCTCTCGATCTCAAAGAGATACGTGTCTGTCCGCATCTGAAGATCTGCATCCAAATCTATGTCCATTGCCATGCTATCCTGGGCAGTTTCGTGGGTATGCAGCTTGGAGAAGGGCAAGGCTGATGGCATGCTTGAGGCATATCGCCATATACGATGCCGCTTCAGCACCAAATCGAACGTGACCACAGTCCGATCTCGAACGTCCCGGTGCGAGAGGAAGACACAGGTATTGAAGATGTTGCCTACGGTGCCACTCAAATGCCGAATACGAGGCGTATCCTCCTGCGACAGTGGTATGGATGGCTCGATCTGCTGTGGTAGTCGATACAAGGTCACCACCTGGAATTCGTTGAAGGGGTCCATGATCATGTAAAATCTCGCCAGCCCTTCACCCTCCATGCTCGATTCCAGGTCCTCCTCCGGCTGTGTCCTGCGCTCCATCAGCAGTCCTAGATCCATAGGCCACACTCTATGGACTTCAAAGGGCAGATGGACCGAATGTGATTCTCCGCTTGCAAAATAGACGCGCGCAGTCTCTTTAAGGATAATGACTAGCGCTTGCTGTTTTCCTTGGCGATCTGCCCCAGGCGACCTTGATGTTTGCTGCTGTAAATCGAAATCATCCGCGTTGTTATCTTCCTCACGCCCGTCCTCGCGTTCCTGATCCACGCTCGGCTTTGCATGAGTACTCTTGTTGACGATGAACCAAGCAAAGAGCGTCTGCTGAATGGTCTCGTTCTCGGAGCTAAAATCAAGCACCTTACGGAGTACGCCGCCTTGAGTCCAGGTGACTTTGGCTCCCCTGACAAAGACCTCAACGTCGTAGCCCCGTGGGCTGTTGTTGGTGCGACCAGCGGTAGTGTACATGGCAGAGTTTGGACTGCTGTGGTTGCTGTCCTGTGTGTCTGGTGTTTCGGTCAGGATGCCATCGTGCGTCGGCGGGAAGAGCTCGTAGCGTGGCAGGACGATGTTACCGCGTGTAGTTCTTGTGAATGCGTCGTCCCTTTGAGGCTCGACAGGAGCGGACGGTGGTGTGCCAGGTGGGGTTGGCAGCCTGTCGCGGGCAACAGCCTCAGCCTCCAGGCCAAAAGGGATGTACTGTCCTAGGATCGAGAGTTGCATCGGTGCATGCAGCGCGTGTTGATCTCCGAGTCGTGTGTAGCCAGCTGGACGAGAATGCTTCGTGTTTCCTCGAGGTGTGGTCTCGGTGCATGGAGATTCAGAGAGCGTTGGCCATTGGACAAGGTGAGTGGAAGGAGTGATGTGGACGCGGGAAAAGTGGGTCGCAAGCTCTTTTTTTTCTGTGGCCTTCAAATTGAATGTGCCAGCCACCAGTTGGGTGATGCGCGAATGAGATTACATATGATATTTATTTAAGCGATAGTGCTGCGTGCTGCCTCATCATACAGGGCCTCAAACTCAGAGCCACCCGTGTGCTGGGGCTGGATGCGCTGCTGCTGCTGCTGAGGTTGCACGTGCTGCTGGTGGAGGCTGGGCGAGTTCGACGAAGGGAGTGCTCCCTGGCCCAGTTTGCCGTCGTGGCTCATCGCTGGGCTTCCACCGTGGATCGAGACCTTGGCCGCCTCGCCTTGGGGTGCAGGTGGGAGAGGGCCGTTGCTGGGATTACCAATAGTCAGCGATCCTGAAGAAGGGGGCGACGATAGCGTGGACAACATAGGCACGCGCTCGGATTGTCCAGGCGCTACATCGTCTGGGAACCTTGCGCGAATCGACTCGAACATCAAGATGATCTTGTCTTCGTTGCCGTTGAAAATGTCCTTGACTGTATAGCCGTCCGTCGACACGCCTACTCTGTCCATGAACTTGAAGGCTGTCAGGAGATTCTCGAGCATCTGGAGGGTGTAGGTCGCATTAGGGATTCGCTTATCAACATGCTCGCCCGAAAGCGCCTCAATCAATCGAACTAGCACTACGCCCGAGCGCAGAGACTGGGTCATGTCCGAGACTGGCTCGACTGTGCTTGGCAAGTTACGGTTCATCCACTCCACATATTGCTCCTGCGTCTAATTTTTTTAGCAACAGAAGAGAGAGAGTGGTTGGTTAGAGAGAGCGGACCAAATTAGTGACAAATGTTTAAACACATTGACCATCAAAGCTATTTCGAGCCTTACCCAGCGCGAATTGGTGCTTGAATGCACTGGAGTCTCTTCGGCATGCTGGTTGAACGAGTCAAGCTCACTATCGGGGCGCACTGCTATGTTCTGCTGCCATTGTTGCTGTCCATGATTGACACCATTGGAGGCGGTCATTGGGGCATTATTGGCTTGACTAAATCCTTCACCGTCCTCGTCTCTCCAAGGGTCATCGTCTCCATTCTGTTGATCGGGGTGCACAAAGCTGTGGCGCTGCTGCTGTGAAGACGTAGTGACATGTTGAAGAATTGGGCTCTCGGGTTGCGTTTGGTTTTGAATGTTGCCATGACCAGCACTTTGAGCCAGTCCTTGATTATAGATGGCACGCGGACTGGAGAATCCATTGTCGAGGTACTCGTCACCATCCGATTCTTTACCGTCATAGTCGAGAAGCTGTTGGAATGGTGGCTGTTGCGACTGTTGTTGCTGCTGCTGCTGTTGTTGGTACCTTTGATCATACTGCTGTTGTTGCTGCTGCTGCTGCGGGTGCATAGGCTGTCCATTAGGTCCTAGTGCACGATTGCGCCTAGTGGGCGAAGGGGGACGAGGCGCCATCTGACGTGCGACGTGCAATGGGATTGTTGGGATATTGCTTGAGGAAATGACGGGCGCGGTAGGGTCACGACCAATAGTGACCTTCATCAAGGCTTTGAGCCATCCCTTCATGTCGCTCTCGCTCTCTGTGTAAAAGAAAAAGTCGCGAAGCTGATCGTGAACGGCCTTAAAGCAATATTTCCCAGCATAGATGTTCTCGTCCTGAATAATCTTGTATCCAACAAGGTTGATATAGTCTTTGCTGGCGTTGTCCTTGGGAGTGTTCATATAATATAGGGTAACACCCTTCAGCATGAACCAGCGGCTCTTCCAAGTGCGATATGTATCACCACGCTTCTTGAGCCATCCTGCATAGTCGGGCTTTCCAATCAGCTCCAGGGGAACAACCTTATCGTTCGAGTCAGCCTTGCCGTTCAAAGGGCGATTTGTGCTATCGGGGTTGTGATATTTGCGCTGCTTTGGAACGGGCTTTTGAAAGATCTCAGACGAGTAGGGATCTTGATGGCGCATCTGCGGACTAATGGGTCCGCTCACTTCCATCGCTCGCGGGTACTGGTCCACAGGTTGTTGCTCCAATGCGCGACCATGGAAGGATGTCTCGTCGAATTCGTTCAATGCATGTCCCCGCTGCTGAGGTAACACGGTCGTGGACATTTGAGGTTGACGAGATGCGTTGCGATCCCATTGATTGCGGTTGGGGTTCGAGTTGGAAGAGTAAGCGGAGGTGATGCTATGACGCTGCGCCCCACGCCCCACACCTACATCGGGCAAAGGACCAGCATAGTCACCCATGCTGGCTGCACTAAGAACAGATCCAATTGTATCGGAACGAGCCAAGGCTGCTGCACGGCTCTGCTGCTGATTCGAGTGCAGCTCATAGTCCGGCTGTTGCTGGTGGTGGTGCTGTTGTTGTTGTGGCCGCATGTTGGGGGACTGGAGCGTACTTGCATGCGGTGGCGTCAAGGCTTGGTTTCGTGGATCCTGAACATTCTGTCGTGGGTCGCGCCCGAAGTCTCCTCGGAGATCATAGGAGGCACGAGGACTGGGGACGATGATAGGGGCCGAGGTCATACGAGGCGGAATGTTCGGACCGAGTCCATACATGGAGGATGGGTTCGACATACTCCCGTAAAGACCTTTGGACGCCATATCGCTTTTGGTGCACTGCTTTAACGAAGTAATCGCGTTCATGATGTTGAACCGCTTCCCGAAAGAGTTGATTTCCAGTTCCTTCAGATTGTTCAAATTCAGCTCCAGTAGAATAGCCCCAGAGATTTCGTTTTCTAATGAACGACGGGCAGTAGATAATTTCTTGGTCAAGGGACAACTCAGTATGCGAAAACTGCATGTGTCTTTCAATGAACACCACGACTTACCGACAAAACTGAGAGCAACGCCCCCAAAACCGCAGAGACGCAACCAGTATGCAACCTGATCAATCGACCATGTAGAAGGGTGACCCGACAGCTGAGGGTCGTTCAAGCTCTCTTCTACGCTCTGTGCGATGATTTTGCTGTTGGGTGTTGAGTTTGAGGCGGTGCTGCTATGGGCTCCTCCAAAACCACCGCGTGTCGATCCCATGGCGGGACTGGCGATACTGGAATTGTGCTGAATGTGCAAGCGGCTCAGGTTGGAGTCGAGGCTGGTGTGGCTCGGCTGCGACATAGCCAGTTTATCATCCACGCTGCCATTGACGTTGTTCGCTACACTAGGATTGGTCGCGATGCTTGGATTGCCCTTGACTCCTGGCTTACTGTTCCCGGCGTTCGCCATGCCGTCGAGGCCAGCGTAACCATTATTTGCCCGTAATGGCGCTGGAGCCTCGGCCTGTGATTGTCCTGGTGGATCTGTAAAAAAAATAAGAAGCAACAAGGCAAAACCTGTCAGGTTCACTACCCACTTTCTTCGCATCCGCACTTGGGGAAATCGATCGAAAAGAGTAACAAGAAAGGGCTCTCGTGCTAGGTGTGTGCTCTCTCCTCTTCTTCTCGCTCTCGATCTTTTTCAAGCCCTTTCTCACACGCTAAGCTACGCCACGGATTGATCTTCTTGTCCTGGAATTTTGCACTGCGTGAAGGGTCAGCCTCCAGCTCACTGTCTCTTCACCTTCGTCATGTCCGCCGCCTTCACTTTTAGTCCGCTCTTTTTGTGCTCAGCTCTCAACGAGATCAAAACACAATCCCGTTCCTCAGCATGGTGTTCCCCTGAGAGCCATTCACAGACCCATATCCATGAGGCACTTTAACTTACTCTGTACCGTATAGTTTTGAGGAAACAGGCCTGTCTCCCCCCGGACATTTGTTCCCTAACAACAGGAGAGATGAAATGGTCAATAGTTGTAAAGGTGAGTTCTTTCATCTGCTTGCACCCCATCGTGGCAGCAATTTAAGGCAGTGTTCTTCGTTCCAGCAAAAAAAGTGCCTGGGCCGTAGGGCCAAGGCTGTGCACGCAAGAAATGAGGGAGTTTGCGTGCATGCTTATGAGAGCGAACCACAGGGCACGCATATAGCCATGGACGATGGCACCCCCTTTCAGCGGAGTGCTGTCACTTTGCTCATGCGATTGACGCAACACTGCGTCTCCTTGGGTGTGGCGTGAGAAAAGGCAGAGTCAAGACCTCCCTATGCCAGGACTTATATAATGTATATTATGTATCTCCTCGAGAGTGGAATGCTGCAGAACGATAGCGAGCTGAGTGCTGGTCCTGTGCTGCCCGTTGCCTGCTTGTCTGCTCCGTGTCCTGCCCACTCCCGCTTTATACGCTCCAGGTTGCACAACGGCTCCGTGATAGTGCCACGAGAATGCGAATGAAGGCGATGCCAGTTTGCGCTTACCTCCCACCAGCCATCTTGATAAAGCTCATCCTTCTGGAGAACGATGATGGGCTCGCCGATGTTGAACGAGATTTCGTCCTCGGCCTCGGCCTCGAAGTTGTGGATGGCCCAGACAGTCTCGGGCATTGTGCAGAGTCAATGGTGAGCCTCCGTTGGCTTACTGTTGGCTGGAGTGAAAGAGTCGTAGGGTTTAAAGTTGTTGGGTTGCCTGTTTTTTGGAGTCAGAGAAAGACGAGGGAAATCGTCATGGTCAGAGGGCTGTTGAGTCGGGCAGAGGCCAGTGCAGAGCAGAAGCGAGGAGCGAGGTGGACAGGCTGCCGAGCAGGAGAACGGGGAGGGCAGGAAAAAAGAAAGGAAATCAAAGAGTCAAAGAGCGACAGCAAGGATTGTCCTGCACAAATATGAAAAGGATGTTGCATAAGCAAACACACGCCACGCTGCTTCCAAACAATGCAGCCAGTTGTGCAGTGAGTTGGCTAATAGACCAGGCCAAACTTCCTCGCCTTGGCTGGTGCCTATCCCAAAGGTGCACTGGCTCAGTCCTGCACAGAGATAAGCGTCCTGGGTAAAATAAAGAAAAAGGCAGCAGTGCAACGAGTGTGCCGAAAGGTATATTGTGAAAAAAAGGAGTCGAGTTGCTCAACGGTATTGGAGGCAATCAGAATGGGTATCGATAATGCGTGAGCACGTTTGAGTGTCTCTCATATCTCTATAAAAAAAGGGTCCGATTGAGACAACACTCTGCGCTGGGGAGCAAGCATAGGGCCAAGGTCCAGGGATCAAGGGGCGGGAGGAGGAGCGAGTGTACCAAGTAAAACGTGCAAAATGAGCCAAGCGTGGGCTTTGAGAGTGCAAGGGGGGACTGACGCACACAGAGAGACGAGAGAGAAAAAGAGACAAAGAGAGAGAGCGAGAGAGAGGGGCGAGCAATAATAATGGCAAGGTATGTGTTACCTAACCACGAGTTTGCACGGTGTTCTGGATGTGGGCAGTGCCTTGTGCTGCAGGTGTGCTGGAGGACAAAGGGAAGGCGAGATTAAGAGGAGGAGCGGTGTCGAATTAAGGCGGGATTAAGGGATGGAGATGACTAGATGACTCGAGATGGATGAGAGATGGAGAAAGAGAGACGACCCTAGTGCTGGAGTGCTGCTGTTGAGAATGCTGTTGGGTGGCCGTGGTTGGTGCTGTTCTTGAGATATTCTTCTTTTTTTTTTTTTGGCGGGAAAGCCCGAACTGGCCCTGATAGGCTGGTTTTCTGAGCAAAGAACTGTCACGTGGTTTACGCCTTTCTCATCCAACGTGTTTTGTTTGCCTCCTTGGCCACCTTTTGCCACCCTTGTTTCCCAAGGGACGCGCATTCTCATTCGACCCTCCCGATAAAAGCTTCAACCTCGTCGTGCATCGTGCACCACGCTCCTTCCGCTCTCTTTCTCTCCCTCTCTCTCTCTCCCTCTATTCTTCTTCTTCATCCGCATGTTCCCCAAGACAGAACCTGACATGTCCGGTAGACCCCCGCCTCTCTCGTACAACCCACATCACGCGCACATGAATGGATCAGCCGACGGTCCGAGCGAATTCTCCGGCAACCGCACATCTGCGTATCCTCACTCTGCCCCACAGTCCTCAAGGCACTCCAAATTCACTCTGGAAGAAAGGTCCGGTCTCAACCGTGACCTCAAAAAGTACCTCGCCCCCGAGTTCACCGCGACGCGTGCTGGTCCTGGACGATCGACTCTTACCTATGTCGAAGGATGGAGGATAAAGAACCTGGCCAACAGCCTCTTTGGCTTTGACGGCTGGAGCAGCACCATCACTGATGTCACGGTCGACTTTTTGGACGTGGATGCAGATGGCAAGGTCTATGTAGGGGTGTCGGTGATGGTGAAGGTCATGCTCAAGGACGGAACATTCCATGAGGTTCGTGTTTACTCTTCCTTGCTTCAAGCATGAAACGCCAAAGCCAACACTCTAATCCACAGCTTTTATTTCGTTGACTATAGGACATTGGGTACGGCTCGAGTGAAAACCAAAAGAGCAAAGCTTCGTCGTTTGAAAAGGTGTGTATTTGACTTGTGTGTTGAGCGCAGGAAGGAACCATAAAGCATTCCAACTGATATGTTTTCTCTACATACAGGCCAAGAAAGAGGCAACGACGGATGGGCTGAAACGAGCACTGACCTCGTTTGGAAACCTGCTGGGAACATGCCTCTATGACAAGAACTATTGCAAGCACTTGAGCATGCAGAGGGTCGAAAAAGTAAGCCCTTTTGGCGACCAAGGGTGGCGTGCTGAATCAATAGCCATGCTTGCGTCTCACTCACTCGTCTTTCTTTGCGTGCATCGGAACTAGCCCAAGTTCGACTCAAAGGACTACTACTATCCTCCAGAAACACCTCTGCAAGAGCTGCCAAGACGAGCAACCCTACAACAGCAACAGCAACAGCAGCAACGTCAAGCACCTCAGCAACAGGCGCCGGTGAATGGTGCCATGGCTGCATTTCAACCCGTCACCCACCCAGGTCCAGCTGCCCTATCCAAGCCAGAGCCTTCAAAGAACAATAAAACCGCTGCTCGGGCGAACTCCCATGCTGAGTCCTCCAATCAACCCCTCGGAGCCGCCGCTTCTGGACAATGTAGACCAACTACAGCCTCGACTATCTTGCCCACACCTCTCAATACCGCATCCTTCCATCAATCCAAGCAGACCCCCGTTGTAAAAGCCGAACAAGAACTGGATGACGAATTCTTTGGCCCTGATCTGGAGGAACCTAGAGCATCTCAACTGGAAAGCCCGCGCATGTCGGACTTTGACTTGGAGATTGATGATATGATGGCAGAGGACTCCCCTATCATGGACAAAGCGCAAGGGGCTGTTATCGGAAACGCAGCTACCTCCGGTGGAACTGGACTACCGACTACACCTCGTCGTACAGGCAGCTTCACTCGCTCCGCCAGCAGTCCATCGGTTGTGCAAACAACGCCTACAAAGAATGCAACTGCAGCACAACGATTTCAAGGACAGGTGATCGAACCCGTGCCCTTCAAAAACATGCCAGTTACCTCTTCGACTTCAGGATCCTTGTCGCTGAAAATTGCCAATGCTGACAGCCCATTCCTTGTCAAGGCGACTGCAGTGCCACCTTCTTCGACCAGTGCAACCAGTTTTCAGCCAAACCAAGGACAATCACGCCTGGCCAACCCAGTACCAAACCCATATGCTCCCAAACTACCTTTGCAACAGCAACAACAACATTGGTCTAAGAAAGATATTGGATCTTCGTCCATCCAACGGCCGACTGGAAGCGGTCAAGGCAGTGTGAATGACTCAAAATTCAATGGAAGTCTGCATTGTAGATCAGTTTCATCAACTCCATCGCCGTCAAGTACAGCAGGTCAAAATCGAACCGCAGCACAAACCCACAGACCAACCACGCCATCTCTTGCTTCCTTTGCACAACCACTAACCTCTGCAGCTACCAAGCAAGAACAGAGCTTGGGCATGAAGCGACCACTTGGAACCAGGTATGTTTTGTAACTCATCATGCGCAGTTGCTTATTACCGCACCCTCGATGCTCATTATCCCTTTTTTTAATGTCTTTTATAGTACCATTGACTCTCAATCTGCGGTCGCAAGCAAAGAACCTCGCCTTGGTTAGTATGCTTCACATTACAGGAACAATATCATAGCGGATCTTGATCAATAAAATCATTGGACGCTCTGCCAAGATACTTCATTGTTAATGTCAAAACTATATTAGCGTTTCGCCGCATTTAATCAAAAGCTGTTCACTGGAGTGAGTAGCGTACCCTTGGAGAGGAACAAGTCAATGTTCTGCATCGTCAAGGCTTCCATCTTTGTAATCGTCTCGACCGTAAAGGCACCTAGATGCGGCATTAAGGCCACATTCATGTTCTTCAACAGTTCCGGATGTACCTTGGGCTCGTGTTCAAAGACGTCCAAGCCAGCGCCTGCGATATGACCCGACTCCAGTGCCCTAACCAACGCCTCCTCATCCACGACGGGGCCGCGCGCCGTATTAAGAAAGTAAGCGCCAGCCTTCATCATGCGGAACTGCTCTTCGCCGACCAAGTGGCGAGTCTCTTCCGAGAGCGGTACATGGATCGAGACCACATCCGAGACGGCGAGGAGCTCCTCCAAGGTGGCAGCGTAGACGGCGTCCTGCAGGAACGATTCCGAACCGTCCGTAGCCAAGGAGATGATAGGACGACGGTTGTGGTAGACAATCTTCATGCCGAGAGCCAAGGCGCGTTTGGCGACGGCCTTGCCGATCCCGCCCATGCCAACGACACCGAGTGTCAAGCCTGTGGGGTCACGTCCAATACGGGGCTTGGTGGGCAAACCATGACGCATGTTGTACTCGATTTCGTAGCTGTGCCGGAGTGTGCTTAGAAGCAGGAGGATGGTGGCATCGGCGGTGGCATCATCCACAACACCGGGGGTGTTGGTGACCCATTGCTTGTTTCGGGTGGCGGTCTCGGCATCCACAAAGTCGTAGCCAGCCCCGACACTGCCGATCAGCTCAAGTCCGGCGGGAAGGGCATTCAGCAAAGCCTCGTCGACTCTGCCTAAGGTCTTTACAACAAGGTTCAAATCGGGTTAGTAACGATGTAGGAATTTTCGATAGCTGTGCGGATGCATGAGAGACGGTAGTGCAGCCTACATAATGGGAGGCAAATCCTCGATAGATGGCCTTGAAGGAAATGCCCTCGCGCTTCGCGTTCTCGAGCTGATGCACGAGCTCCTTGCGGGTAGCGGCCGAGTACTATGCACAGGAAATGAGAGATCCGCTGTTAGAGGGATAGTCTGCACCGGTGTCTTGGCCAGCACTTCTTCAAGAATGCTTCTTCGTAGTAGCGTACATGGATGTTGTACTTTGCAGCGAGGGCAGTCTCTTGAGCCCGCGCATGGCGGACTGTGCCCATAAAGAGAATGCTTTCCTTGGTCATGGTGGGTGCAAATCAAGTCCGAGAATGTGCAACAGGGGTGAATGAGTGAATGAGTGGAGAGAATGAGAATGAGAATGAGAATGAGAATGAGGATGGGAATGAGTGGAGTGAGTGGAGTGACTGAGGGGTGATGGAGTGGAGTGTGCTGTTGAGAACTGTGTCCTCGCGTGCTCGCACCCCAACAACTCTTTATACTCGATCCTCAGCGCTCAGCACAACCACTTAACGACGGACGGCGAACTCAACCACTTAATAATCGTAGGTTGTTTGTCGTGTAACCTCGCCTATCATCGAAGCTTTGCCCAGCTGCGAAAAGGACCCTCTGTGCCTGACATCTGTCCCCTCTTCCCAAATAAAGTTCAGGCGGATTGCTGCCTCTCAGGTCCGCCCACCCAAATCCACTGCAGCAGGCACGAACCAATAATAATAGTTGAGAGCAGCAATTCGTCACTTGTCAACGTTCTACAGAGGAATGTCTCCTTCTCGGACTAGGTGGTATATTATTATGGATTGCATGATGCGTGTCTACGATCAAACCCCTCCTTTTTGCAGAGGGAGGCAGTTAGGAAGCTTGCTGTACGCATCCGGGTGTTCTTTCTGTTCCCATCGCAGCATGATAGACTGAAATCTAGGAGGTAGGGAAGGATTATGCAGCATCAACAAACAAGACCGAAAGGAGGGAGGGGGTTCACTTCTCTTCCCAAACTTTCAACAAACACACACAACTTGTGCTAACTTACTCTTTGACCCAGTCCTGACAGTTCTTTGGACAAAACTCTTCCAGGCCACGGACGACTACCTCATTGATCTCGGGGTGTTGTTGGCTCAAGAAAGCGTAGTGCTCCCTGACTGCGATCGTGACCGCATCATGGACCATCTGAAGCACGCTCTTCGGTTGATGATCCCAAGCCGCAAAGCAGGCAATGCTCTTTGCGCTCCCACAAAGCTCGTCAGGGCTTCTTTGGCCGGGAACGTTTACGCAAGGTCCTCTGAAAGTGTCAAAAATGGCCTTGTCAATGACATTGCCACGCCCCTCGATCTTTTTGACGACCTCAGAAATCTGTGCTTTCGCCAAGCCTACGGTGCTGGGACCTTCGATTTTCTCGATCTGATTTTTGAGGACGGCAATATAGCGATCGGTAAGATAGGTGACAGGATCGCCGCGACATGCATTCTCTATCAGTTGCAGAAGGTGGGGCTATCGTTAGATCAGGTGCGTTGATATGTTGAATTAAAAGCACTTGCCGGGGGTTCGTACCACATGCATCAACGTAGCTTAAGATTGCGAGGCCAAGCACAGTGACTAGCAGGAGTATGATCTGACGCGCCATAGGTGGTAGGGTTGAGAAGGTGCTGAGGATGAAAGGTGAAAGGATTGAACAATAAGAAAAGTCTGTTATTTTTGGGGGCAAAGGCGATTTATATACTCGCAGCCAGTCCCTGGCATGATTCATGCTGCTGCCGAATGGAAGCGAAAGGAGATAAATAGCAGCAACCGAGGCCGCCCTGAAAAGTAAAAAACACGGGGACAGGATGCATTGGCAGACAGTAGCATCTGCGTAGTTTGTCTGGCCGACGACATGGAGCTGATCGCCCAAGGAAGCTCACAGACGTTTACGAGGAGTACCTCCTTTATTCTCTCAGTCTTCGAGGAACATCGTTCTGAACGTGTGGATTGAATGAAAACGGATGGGTATATCGCGGATAGTCGAGATGACTGATGACAGCTCTCGATATTCTAACGACGCCGTTTGCCAAGGATTAGAACCCTCCCAGTTGCAGAGGGAGGCAGTTGGGGGTGATACGATACTTGTGCGGGTGTTCGCGTTGCTCCCACACCAGCATGAAGTGTGCAAATCTAAGGGTGAGGGAAGGTGTTCATGAAGCATCAGTGGAACGAAGGTTAAAGTCACTCTTTGCATTGAGGCCTTTAACACTTGGTTACTTACGGCTCAACCCAGTCCTGACAGTTCTCTGGACAAAACTTTTCCAGGCCATCCACGATCACCTCGTTGATCTCGCGGTGTTGTTTGCCCAAGGGAGCCAAATGCCTCTGCACTGTGTGCGTCACTGCATCATGGACCATCTGAAATACACTCACAGGGTGTTCCCAACCTGCGAAGCAGGCAATGCTCTTTGCGCTTCCACAAAACTCTTCAGGATGTCTTTGGCCAGGAAGATTCTCACAAGGCCCCTTGAAGTTATTAAAGATGGTCTTGTCAATGACATTGTTTCGGCCGTCAATCTTTTTGACGATCTCAGGGATCTGTGCCTTCGCCAAGGCAGCTATATCGGGATCTTCAATGAGATCGGTCTGGTAGTTAAGGACGGCGACATAGCGTTTGGTGAGATAGGTAACTGGATCACTACGGCATGCATCCTCTATCGAAGGTGAGGGAGGGGTGGCAGTTAGACCAGATTGGTTGAGCTTCTAGTTATCTTTTGCCGCCAGCGCTAGCATTGTTGTCAGTTCCGCACCACATGCATTAACATAGCTCAAGCTTGAGAGGCTAAGCACAATGGATAGCAAGAGTAAGATCTGACGCGCCATAGGTGGTGTGGCTAAAAAGGTTCTGCAGGTGAAAGGTGGAAAGAGTAAGAAAAAACAGGCAGTGCGCTAGGGACGAGCGTTGAGGGCTGAAAGGAGGTGGAAGAGAGATCGAAGACGCAAGACTCGCCTGGAAACATAAACACACATTCAGGACAAAAGATGCATCGTTGCAGACACCAGCATTTAGTTGGTGCTCTCTTGAATATTGAATATCACCCACTATCCGTTTCCATTGTCATGACATGCAACATTTCTGAACTGCCCCACGCTTGCCTCAAGATTCCATACTCAACTCGAAAAAAGCACTGCGTGCCAGAGCCGATTGCCAGCCAACTGATACTTCGCGTGGCGTACGCTTTCAACTACATACTGTACACTGAATGGTACAAAAGATATACCGAGCTGGGAAATGGTCTTTCTCAAGGATGTGTAAATCATGGTTCTTCTTTCATGATTTTATTCCTGAATCCGCGTCTGAAGCTAAAAACGTTGAAGATCGAGAAACTTCATATTTAAGCAACCAACTGGACGGCACCACCGACAGCCTTGATCTTCTGCTCAGCAGAGCGGGAGACGTAACGGGCCTTGACAATGACGGGCTGGGCAGGGAGACGGCCCTTGGCGAGGACCTTGCCGTAACCAGCACGGAGGGTGTCAATGACGGGGACGACCTCAGTGTTCTTGGCAGCGTTCTTGCGGGTCTGCTCGGAAACGAGGGACCAGAGAGTGTCCAAGTTGACAATGGGGCAGTGCTGGCCGTTGCGGGTCAAGTGGAAGCGACGCATACCAACCTTACCGAAGTAACCGGGATGGTACTTGTCCATGTTAATGCGGTGGTGGTGCTGACCACCGGCAAGACCACGACCTCCGGGATGCTTGCGGTGCTTGCCTGAATAAAGGAGAGAACAAAGTAGCGAAAGGGTGGTCAATTTTCCGCTCTCTTCAATGCCTGGTTGTGTAAACAGACTTCAGATACGAGTCCTCCAAAACGTTGTTGATCGCTAGAGGGTGTGTGCTGTCCAAGTGTCCAGGGTTCAGTTCACTCTTCCTGCGTTCGCAAGTTCCGAGAGCCACAAGGCACAGCTCTTGGTAGTTGTGAAGGACTGGCTGCTGATCGTCTGATGAAAAAGTTTTGACAGCGTCGGTGGTTGAATGCTCAGATTGCCCGAAAAGTCTTTTGCAGAATCCAATAGAATGCCGCTCCTTCCATATTGTCGACCAGTTGCATGAGGACAATGCAGTTAGACAGCATTCCCAATCGCCTTTCGACCATAGCAGCATTGTCCAAGAGGTTTGCTGTGCTGTGGTGGATTGAATGGTAGGTTGTCGATGATTCCGCAGGATCTGAAAGAGTCCCCTGCTACGCTGATTCCCTCTGTCCTGCAGTATTCACTTCCAAGCGTATTCCCGAAATAAGCACTCGATCTCTGACATGAGCGATTGAGGTGGTTGAGGAGCTGACATCCGGCGCAAAGACTCACCAACACGACCATGACCGGCACTGACGTGGCCGCGCTTTTTGCGGTTGTGGTGAAGACGGGTAGGCTAATGGAGAGATGAAGCAATAGGGTGCAGGTGTCAGCCGTGGATGTTCATCGACGAATGGATGTATGTCTCCCGGCAATGGATGGATGGATGAGCAGATACGGACCATCCTGAATTGTCTAGAGAGAGAGAGGGGACAAAATGAAGCTGGGACACGATCCTTTCTATCTGCTCGCCGCCTCTAAGCCACCTTGCAATAACGCAGTCCCGGTCTGGCGGGTCGGCCCTCAGGCTTGGCTCGCATGAACAAAGCCCGTCGTTTCAGCATTCACGCGCTGTTCTCGTTTGCATGCCTCTCATCAACACCGCACCCTGGTCCACTTCTCCTCTGCACGTTGCCTGGGTGACCCTGACGGCGCCGCATGTTCACAACCTTCACAGTACAGCCGCTTCTGCGCGGGGTGCATCTTGATGACGCCTCTGCTGCGGCCGAGTCATCATTCTCGCCGGGTTCCAGGTCTCTGCTCGACAGACCCGCCAGCGGCGCGCTAGCAGGCGCGACTAGTCCAGGATCAAAGTCCACCAGTATTTTCAACCGGAACAGCAAGCCTGTTGTCGAAGCTTTGGACAACTTTGGTATGCCAAACGCGCAACAGGGAGCTAAATTTATACAGAGCGTTAATGTACTTCTGAACTGACCCCTTATCGTGCCGTTCTTGAACTACAGAAAATCATCTGTACCTGGGAACCTCAGATGGATATATTCTTCATTATGTGATTGAGGAGCAAATATCGTCCGAATCTGTATGTTATATCTGCGGTCGATCAGAATGAGGCTTTAACTGACCAGCAGACAAAACAACGCTAACCATGTTACTTGATGCCACAGGAGCTGCCGCGTTCGCGTTTGGTGCAAAGAAAATCACTCGGATTTGGGAAGAAAGTAGTGGAAAGGATCATGGTCATCTCCATACTGCGGATAGCTATAGTACACTGCGGTATGTACCACGTTGTGTCTGTTGAAGCTATACATGATAGACAGTTTGACAACAACAGCAAACTGAAGGCTAACAAACGATTTGGTTTTCATAGATTCAACGTTATCATTCTACAGTCTTCCCGATTTCGCGCCATTCACGCATGCATTACCACCCATCAAAGGTGTGACAGCATTCTGTGATGATGGTTCTCAAAAGGGGCGTGTTGCAGAGGATGGAAGTGTGCGTCTTTGTGTAGCAAAGAGGAGGATCATCCTGTTCTACAATCTGTGGCATGACGCTATATCGGAACCAAAGGTGAGAGGCATAGCACGGACTCATGAACGGCTTAGGGATTTTGCATTTGCTGATATTCATTGGAATGTCATTAGGAGCTCACCTTGCCAAATGGAGCACTGATAGTATCACGGTGGAAGAATTTTGTCTGCTTCGCAGATGCCAATGACTTCAACCTGATCGACTGTCGCGTAGGCAGAATGATTCCAGTTCTCCCTGTTGTTCAAAGCGCATCATCGGGAGCTAATGCACAAGTACTGAGACCAACATGCATTGCTATTGCGGAGAACGAGTTTCTTCTTGCAAGTGCAACGAGTTCTGGACAAACAGCCATCGGAATATTCTGTACCGGAGCAGGAGATCCAGTGCGCGGGACGTTGCAATGGTCAAGCTACCCACGGGCACTGGGCGTGGAGTTCCCTTATGTGGCCGCTCTATTACGAAACAACGTCGTCGAGATCCACAACATTCTGGATCAAAAGCTGATCCAAACTATCCGCTTCGACCCCTCTGCAGAACTTCGAACCCTTGTGCAGGGTCCTGGACTTGCAGTATGGATGTCGATGCTTGCAAACGTACTGACTATGCAGTCCACTGATATGTCGCCACAAATGGACGCTCAACCACATGCAGAGGCGGAACGGAGACAACAGGAAGCCAATCGTATATCGACAGTGCTGGCAAGAGTGCTGGTTGCTGGGAAGGAGAGTGTATCAGCATTAGTCACAACACCTCTCGTGCTACATGTAGGTGTCGTGCTCGTCATGCAATGTCCGAGCAAAAGCAAAGCGTTCATGGAAATCTGGACTAAAACTGGACCTGTCAATTTTAGGCTGATGTTCTTTTACAAAAGGGTCATGTCGAGCAGGCCCTGCTATTATCGGAGAAAACATTGACCACGCTGTCGGCGGAAAACCTGCACAGGGAGCGACTTCAATTTGAGCTTGACTATATCTATCAAAAGTCAGGACTCATCTACCTTGGCGAGACCCTATTTGATGATGCCTTTGCCCTGCTGAAGCGAGGAAACATCTGGCCACAGGCGCTCATATTGCTGTTCCCAGACGTATTGCAGCAGAGCGAGCTTATGAGACACGTCAAATTGTACCGAGGAATTCAGGAACAGCTACGCCACCTTCGAAGTCTGCCCGATATCAGTAAGCAACAGCTGCGTCACTAGTATATCCATGTTCGTTTCGAACCCCAGTCTGGCAAAGTTATTAACACAGCATTGATTGAATCCTTGTCCTTCCTCATGTCACAGTTAACCGAACTCTCTCAAAGTCTGGAGGGGAACAGGACGCCGAGTTCGGGAAGGTTTTGTTGGCGAATGCCAAGGATGTTTTCATCAACTACTTGCAGAGATGTCGCAAAGAATATACCAATCGCAAAGGCCCTCCTGGACCTGAAGTAGTGGTATGTTACGTCGGTTACTGCTCGCTATAGTGGGCTGCTCAAAGCAATGGAAGGTACGACGCTAACTCCACATGAAATTTCGTCCCATACACGACTAGGCAACAGACACCGCTCTTCTTGGCTTCTGGGTGGATAATAACGATGACGCCAATTTGCACCAACTGCTTGAGTCGAATAACGCTTGCGCCGAAGATATTTGTGAGCGGAAACTGCGCGACTCCAACAAGCACTATGCACTCTCACTCTGGCACAAAGCACACAGGAATTACAGCGCAACTCTTTCAATATGGAAAAGGTACGGCCCATCTCTCAAGACTTCGAGGACAGTATGAGCAGATGCACCTTACGAAACCTTTACTAAACCATGATTGCGTTCCAATAACTGCGATTTAGACTGCTACTTGGTGAGATCGCAGACAGTGCCTTTACGAACGGTCTTCAAAGCATGGCATCGCTATTGTTGTCACTTCAGGATCCTGCGCTGGTTGAAGATTATGGCTGGTGGCTGATCCAGCAGGACGAAACAATTGGCCTAAAGGTAAGGAGCACCGGGCGGAGAGCTTTGCTCTGGGACATGCTTTTACATCACCCTCGCCGTAACAGAGCGCTAATAGACTCTTTATGCCAATAGATTTTTATGCCAGGCGATGCGAAGCGTGCGGCAATGTTTGATACAGATCGAATTTTGGCCCGCTGCAAGTCATCTATAAGTCGTACAGGCCTCCTGAGTTATCTTGAGTATGTGGTGATCCAACGAAAAAGCGAGGTATGTGGTGTGTAATTCAAAGAAGTAATATTTTTGCTGGGACGGTCGATGGTGTTCTCGCACCCTTATATGTATATGCACGGGCATACGAGGTCGCTGAGGTTTCTAAACAGCGATACATTCGCTCTTCTCTTCCGGAATAGTCTCCAGACCACCATAAAATGCTCTGCTTGCTGTATATCGAGAATATTAGCCGATACATCGAGGATCCGAACAGTGTCGCCAATCACCAAGAAATTAGTAAGTCGGCGATGAAGCTGCGCGAGCTCAGTTTTCCCATTTTGCTAGTCTCTTACAAGTTGTACACTGAAATTCCTGTATAGTTGCTGAGTTCACAAAGTTGCAAGAGGCCCGTCTTCTCCAACCAGGCGCTGCAAGTGCTGCTAATGGACTGGCAGTGGGATCCAACGGCACGTTCATGGCGTTCCTTCAGTCTCACGCAAAGGCCGATGCAATGTTTAGTTGCCGGGTAAAGCTGTGTGTATTCCTTCAGTCATCCTCGCTATACGATGCTGCAGAGGTTCTCTCGGAGGTTGAGGCGATTCCAGTGTTGCTCTTTGAAAAGGCCATACTGCTAGCACGGGTACGTTTCAAAATATTGCCAATGACAATGGTAAAAAAAAAGGGGGGGTGGGGCCGCATCTCTAACAGCACTTTTCTATAGCTTTCCAAACACAAGGACTGCATTGAGATCCTGGTAAAGGGACTCAAGGACTATCAAGGAGCAGAGCTCCTATGTTTGAACGGAGGCACAATGAAGATTTCAAAAAAGAGCTCAAAGGCAGTGGTGAATGACGGATCGACTCCAAAAGAGTCCGCCTCTGAGTCCAGCATGAGGAAAAAGCTGTTCATGATTCTTCTCCAGGAGTACCTGATCATGCCACAGGATCAAGGCGGTATGGTGCTAACGCTTCACCTGCTCAATTCTCAGTCATCATATCTGGACATCTCCGAGGTAAGGGGTCAAACTGCATATAGCTCCAATTTCTTCTACTTTCGTTCGAGCCTACACAAAGAACTGATGCTCGGAAATCAATTATTATAGGTGATACACTTGCTACCAACATTCTGGTCTGTGGAGTTGCTTCAGCAGTATCTACTGCGGTCACTAAGGCGGAGCTACCATGATTTCAAGGAGATCCAGGTGGTCAAGGGATTGTCGCTCGGAGAGAACTTGAGGATAAGCGAAGAGCTATTTCAGTTGTACGAGAGCAGCGGACCTGTGGTGATCACGGCTGATATAGTTTGCGATGTCTGCGGAATAGCAGTGGCCGATGCGGTTTTTATGAAGACTGCAGACTCAAAGATCATCCACCTGCACTGCGGATCTCCTTCGGACACGCGTTGAAAATAAAACACCGAGAACGCGATCCCGACCCTTAATTGGTGGCAACAAGCTTTTCCAAGCTCTGTTTGATCTGATGCCAGATGTCACCATTCTTCATTCAACACCCACTCACGCATTAGCCCTGGCCACTGCCTCCCTTCTTTGCCTCCACCCTTCCCTTCCCTTTGCTTTCTTGTCTTTACCCTCACTCGCTGCTTGGATCCGCTCGCACCCAGTCATATTGAATGGGTCACGTCAAACTCGCCAACTACTCCCTTGCATACAAGCGAATCAAGAATGCAGCATTTGACGGCACAGGGACACGCAGTACCGTGCTCTTCTTTGTAGCTGCAGACGTCGATGCCATCTGCGCCTTTCGAATGTGGACGGTAAAAGACACGAAGCAGGATCGAGAACACTCCTTTCCATGTCCCGTCTTTGATTTCACCCTTTTACTCAACTTTTTTCTATCCTCTTCGACTGAGTAGACTCTTCTAAAGTCCGACTGTATCAGCTATGTTGTCGTGCCAGTAGCGGGAATGGACGATGTCCGGTCTGAAGTGAAAAACATGAGCTCTTCGGTAACGCGCCTTTCACTACGCGAGTCAATCTTGGAAACGAACTTTTTCTCCACAGCTCTTTGCAGCTTTTCCACTGCGTCTAACCAAACGGTTCTTTTCATGCGCTTTCCAGATCCGATCTATCCTGATGCTTAATTGTGGCGGCTTGTTCAATCTGGAAGAATACGTCGAGTTGTCCGAGGACATCACGATCTATGTGCTGGATAGCCACAGACCTGTCAACCTACGGAACGCGTTCTGGAACAACGAGATCATCGTCTTTCATGAAAACGACCTGGACAAGGAACTCGTAGTGGAAAAGGAGGCAGTTATATTCACTGAGGTATTTGACTCTCATATTTGAGTACGTTGATCTGGACCAAAACCTACAACCATTCACCGATCGGCTTGCTCATATTGTTGGATCTTCCTGTGCTGAAACCTAGGAAAATGAGTACGAGCAATTGGACGGTCGAGGAAACGAATCTAACGACGACCTTGAGGAGGGGGAGGAAGACGAGGACGAAGACGAGTACGACGAGGACAATGATCGACGGAGGCGGAGGCGTACGGGCATCGACTCTGAAGTGGCACCCAGTAAACTCAACCGCCAGTGGAAGGAGTCCAGCGCCGTTATTATCGACTACATGTCCAAGGGCTCTCTCTACGGGACGTCAATATCAAATCAGACGTACATGATGGCTACGCAGCTGGATCGTACATCGGTTGACCTATTATGGTGAGTGCGGATATACTCAGCCCCGTTCGGTACCACCAGTGCTTCGTCGCGAGTGAATGTGAGATCTGACTGATATGCCCTCCATTGCATAGGCTGGCTATCGTGGGTCTGACCTCTCAATATCTTTGCGAACAAATTGGACACAAGAGCTATCTGGATGTGGTACAAATCTACAAAGATGAATCTGAGCGACTGGCACCAGGTGATAGGCAATCTCGGGCAGGAGTGAATCAAGATTCCAACCTCACCACCAAAACCAACTCTCCGGACGACGGTGTTATCCAATGCACGGACGAGTATAGGTTCATGATGGTCAGGCATTGGTCTTTATATGAGAGCATGTACCACTCCAACTATGTGGCATCTCGGCTAGGAATTTGGCGGGAACCAGGACGAAAGAGGCTTCTCGCCATGCTCGCAAAAATGGGGTAAGATGCAAGGTTCTTTCATAAATACCGAGCAGGTGGTCATAGACGTCGGATTACAAGAATGCTAACGATCACACGGCGTTCTGAATTGTCAGCTTTTCACTAGAGGAGTGCAATCAAGTGTTTGCACATATGAGCATCGACCTGAAAAAGATTCTGAAGGAGCGGATAGAGTTTGTCGCGCCAGAGTACGGTCTGCACGAAGTTCTATACACGTCCTTCACTCGGTCATATGGATTCCGGGGTCTTATGAGCGCTGGCGATGTTGTCCACTCGGTCACGAGTCTTTTGGAATCCTCCCCAGCGTCTTTGGTTACTCTTGGACACAGACCAGAATGGACTGCCGACGACTCGCACTTGACGAACACAACCACGGAGCAAAATGAAGGACAGGAGAGCAACGAGGGCTCAGCCTCTTCCTGGTGGCACGCCAACTTTTACAGGGCGTGCGACTCTTTAGATGCAGGAGGCGGAGAGGGTGACCAACTGCGACAAGGACTGCGGCTATGCATGAAGTTCCAAAAGGCTATTGTCCGCCAAAGCATCGCTATTATCGAAAAGCAGGTCATTATTACTCTTTCCACTTGTCGTGTGGCCACTCTCAAGGATGGACCCGATCTGTCTGTCTTTTGGAATCCCTTAACGCTCGCTAAGCTCGCCCAGTTCTTGGTGTACGCCATCAGGGTATGTTCTGTTTTATCGCTTATCAACTGAATGATGACCACTGTTCTATGACTAACTTGGCGCCCTGTTCTGTACTTTTTGATGTGGAGTAGGAATACGGAAGCACTAAACACGGACATAGACCAATACCCCTAGTCGTCGCAGTGCTCAAGGAGGAGACACAAACGTTTGTCGTCACAGGCACGAACGGATCGCCCGTCATTGGCGAGGTCATTCCCAAGTAAGGGCGTGGTGATACCAGCGCGTCATGGACGAGCCATTTTCTTTCTTCTATCGAACGATTCAATTTATTAACCCCCTTCCTTCCGTTTTCTTTTTATCTCCTTTTCCCTCGCATTCGGTCCTGTCGAGTAGCAAGTTCAGTGTCGTGTTTGAAAAGATCTCGTACAACGAAAAAATCCCAGTCAAATACCTGGGCTTTGACAAGTCTGTTATTGAGATTGACCGCGACGACCTCGAAGCGTTCATCAGGTCCATAGGACGGTATATGCGCTAGCAGGGGCATTCAGTGATTTCTGGAACGGAGGCGTCCCTTCTTCAACGATGGTGGCAAGAGGAGGGACGGCTTCTCACTTTACACCAACCTAATGTGTGCCCTTTACACGTGTTTGCAGTGGATGGTCTGTAATAAAGATTGTTGTTGCCTTGCAGCTCTTATTGCTCGCGTTGATTGCGCCTCCCCTTCCCGCTCGTCCCTCAGCGGGCAGAGCGCACTGCACGGGGCATATCAGCACTTGCGTGCAAATGCTTTTGGAATGATAGTGATCGCTTTTTGACTGGGGTCTACGATTGTCACGAAGTCCTCATCACGGTTGCGTGGTCAAATTCGGAACACGATCCATTTTGGCGAGGCAAGTGAACAAACAAACGCGCCCTGTAGCAAATGCTGTTTTACGAAGAACACAAGGTACCCCTGCATTACAGCCCAAGGTAGGTGGGACCACGAGGCTATTTTCACTCCGCTTGGCTTGGGACGTGGCTGACACGGCCCCTGTACTGGCCACGAGCCTGCACCCCCTTGAGCCTTTGGCTCCTGAGGATCCAGCAGCACGCTGCACGCAAACCCCGTCCTCCACGCAGTCGAGATCCAAGACAGTTTCTCTGCTCCGGAACCTTGTTCCATTGGCGCGTGCGTGCGGGTCAAGGCGAACAAGAAAAAAAAAGACTCCACGTCACCTATTGTTCCATGAGATAGAAGGTGGTGCCCACTTCTTCTTTTCTCTCTTTCTCTTCCTTCTCTGCTACACCATTCCACTCACCCTTCGCTGTCCTTTGCAGCATCTGTCATCAGTCCCTTTTGATCATCCCCTTCATCCCCTTCATACACGCACACATTGACACATCCACACACACACACATACACACTTATACACACCTAGACACATACACACGAATATACACACTCCTCTCACTCTCACTCTTACTCTCACTCTCACTCTCACTCTCACTCTCACTCTCACTCTCACTCTCACTCTCACTCTCACTCTCACTCACACTCACACTCACACACTCACTCTCTCTCCTCCAACCAACTCCACTCACTCATAGCAGTAGACGGCAATCCCGTCGACTGGACACAGACAGCTCAATGTCGTTTATTCCCAATCTCACATACTCGATCGCCTCCACGGTCTGGTCGGGGACCGCCTCAGCCTTGGGCAAGGGCCATCCCGCCAAGGGCTCGACCAGCACCACCGTGACAGGCCCGGGGTCGCACCATCACCACCACCACTCGGGCCATTCCCACCATCACCACTCCCACTCCCACTCGCACTCGCAGCACAGCAGCACCAACGGCAACAACAGCAGCAGCTCCGCCAATAGCAGGCGATACTCACATGGCCGTCGACCTAGTAGCACCAACTACAACTTCAGTCGTAGCCACCCCAACGGCCCTTCTCATTCGTCTTCGTCCTCCTCTTCTTCCTCTCCCATGACCCCGCCACACTCGCCCAACCACTACAGCCACACTGGCTCTCACAATGGTTCCTCTACTGAGCGAAGGTCGACCCGCAAACGCAACCCATCAATATCATCTATGCCCAGAACCCCTCCATCCTCGCCCCAGCTGGACTCCTCCTCCTCCTTCGATACCCATCCGGCAGCCACGCCCCGCGACTTTTCCCGCAAGAGATACACTGCTGAAAGTGGAGGGCCTAGCGCGGGCAATGGGCCATCGTCGCGGCCCGCCTCCAGTAGCGGGTATGGACGATACAGCGCTCAGGCAGCGGCAGCCGGAGGCGGGTCAAGAAGAAGTAACAGTCATGACAACAGTAACACCACCAGCAGTACAAAGGAGAAGGACGCTACCCCCAAAGTGCCGACGACTGCTGAGGAGCGGCACAAGGTTGTGGATGATATTCTCGAGACCGAAAACTTGTACCGCGTCCTGGCCGTAAGTCGCAGTGCGACGGGCGAAGAGATTCGACGGTGAGTTTCATCCCATCTAGATAGAAAGGAAGAGAAAAAAGAGCTCATCCCATGGCCCCTCTCGTTCATCCATGCATCTGTATATCTGTATTGTGGCGTGGTGCTCATATCTCTCCTCTCCTTTATTATCTATCCTATAGAGCGTATATCGCCAAGTCCAGAGTCTGCCATCCAGACAAATTCCCTGAATACCCACGAGCCACGGAGGCCTTCCAGAGTAAGCGCAAAATGATCTGCTATGGAAAGGCCTGCTTGGGCAGCGTGCTTTTGTATTTTAGTATGGGGTTGGAGGCCGGGAGAATTTTTTTTCTTCTTGGTGACAAAATTAGCACGAGCTTTTTACCTTATTTACACGTGGAGTGGACGCATCCTATCTTTCACCTGTCTACAACTCTGATGCGTCGGTTATCGTTTTATCGTTGGTCATTGCTGTGGGCACTCCTGCATCCCCTGCAATTTCGATTGTCTGCAGCCCCGCCCCGTTCTCGTTGGGCGAGTGGCTCCGTTGTTCTCTTACCTAAGCATCTTGGATGACTGTTCCTCTACCCTTGAATGCCTCAATATTAACAACATGCTGACACTGTTTCTTGCTTCTTCCTTCGTAGAACTGTCATTGGCGTATGAGACACTATCCAAGCCCTCATCGCGGTTTGTGTACGACTCCACTGGAGGGTCTTCAGGCAAGAGCATGCTGGGAAGCGATGAGACCCTTCAAAGTGTGCTTTCGCAGGTGTTCTTTGAGTTTATGGACGGCGACTTTGAAGTTATCCGGAATATGATCAGTATGTTCTCTTCTGCGCATTTCACAGAAGTATCTTTCCATGTGGTTAGAATTGCGTGCTCAAGATTCCTTTGTCTGACTTTTCAAGCTACTTTGTTCTCTCTCTCCCAAATTAGACACGATGAACAACACATCTGGAGGAGTGCGACTTGGCGAGGATGTAATCGGTGTCATTGAGGAGATGTTTCTTCGACTGCGATTTGTTTTGCACGGTAAGGGACTACATCTACCTTCCAAAGTGGCTCGATCTGGATTCCGATCAAGGCTTGAACCTGAAAAAACAAGAGTGTAAAGATGATCAAAGAGTAACACGGGTGCCACCTTGCATTGTTCAAATTTAGGTTGTAAGAAGTATATGACGCTAGTGCACGACCAAGTCCAACAACTGTCCGAGATTCACCACAGCATGCGTTCACTAGCGTATCTCGACGTGCTTGGACGGTTCAGACTGACGCTCAAGTTGTCCAAGGTGATGCTGACCATCCCTATGATTATTCAGGACGAAATGAAGCGTGAGATTGCGGTGGCCGCGGCCTTGGAGGGCGGCTCGGACCAGGACGACACTACCAAGAAGAATGCGGGAATTGTCGAGAATGTGTTTCTGAATGATCGTGTCGAGACTGTGCTGAAGAAGGTCGTCTCTGCAATCGAGACAGGAGAGCGATGGGTTTGAGACCTGCCATGTTGACGAAAAGATGGACAACGACAGGCGGACAGGATCGACTATCGAGTGACAGACTGGGCGATGGCAGCTTTTGTGGTTGCTTTTTTCTATTCTTTTTTTTTCCGGCTACCATTCCTTATTGACTATACCATCCATCTTGCGATCTGCGCTATGTACACCTGCCCTTTTTATTCTTCTCCTATAATTACCATCATACCAGCTGTCAAATAGAGCAATAAAAAAACGAACCTTCCCTTCTTCTGTGGCCATTGTTTGACGATTCTTGAAGCGCTGTTGGAGGCGACAGGTTTGCCCTTGGGTCGATAAAGAAGGATACGCGTGTCCTGGTTTGCGCTTCGCTTGAGGACTTGAGGACGAGAGTAGCCGCGATAAGCTGCGTGTGCCCTGATTTGGCTCCACGGGTGTCCCCCCTTCGCTCTGCCAATCACTGTGCCTCCCCAGCGCGCGCTGCCACTCTTTATTTCTCCCCCACTTCATTGTCCCCTTGGCTTTTTTTTTTTTTTGCTCATCCATCCTACCAGTCCATCTGACCAGTCCATCGTACCAGTCCATCCTGCTCATCCATCTACCACCAGTCCAGTCCAGCCTGCCTCTGCACATCCATCATCCATCCCCACTCCCCATCCACAGCAGCTCTACTATCCCTCGCAGCATCGCTACACCATGAGCGGCTTCTTTAACCTCAAGTGAGTTGGCATTCGCATGCCAGGTCATCTACTAACCAGCACGCCCAGTCCCCACCTTGTACATCTGCACCATGCTTCATGCTTCATGCTTCATGCCTCATGTTCCATCCTCCGCCGCTGTTGTTTATTTCTCCGTCTTCCTCTATTACTGCCAACATGGTGCAAAACTCACTCATCATCCTTCTGTTTGTTCTGGACGTGCAACCCCAATAGCAAATTTAGCGGCAAAGCCAAGCCCAAGCGGTCGTCCTCGGCCGTCCGACCCTTGTTCCTGAGTGCGCCTTACTGCAACAACTCGATTGTCAAAGGCAACTTCAAAACTATCGTACAGCTGCCGAAATATGTCGATGCGAACGAATGGCTTGCGGTCAATGGTATGATATGGATCTTTTAACCCCTCACCTTCTCCTCCTCCTCCTCCTCACCTCCCCCCCCCCCCTTCTTTTTTTTTTTCCTCTGTCTCGGGAAATTTTCCTGTGCTCGCGGGAAGCTTTTATCTTCCAGTCCTAAGGTTGCTCAATGACCCCAAATGTGACTAAAGGGAAGCTTGTCTTACTCAACCATCTCTTCATTGTACTCGTTCTCTAGTCTTTGATTTCTACAACTACATCAACATGTTCTACGGATCCATATCAGAGTTCTGCACACTGAGAGACTGTCCAACAATGTCAGCAGGAGGAGGCGGGTAAGGCAGAGTGGGCTTGGCTTTTGGACGATTCGCGTCGATATCGAGAATGAGTCTACTCACGTGCGTGCGTTTTTGGGTTCCGTTAGGTTTGAGTATCTCTGGTTGGACGGGCAAAAGAAGACGAGCAGGGTACCGGCACCTCAATACATTGACTTTGTGATGAGCTGGATTCAAACCCTTGTCAACGACGAGAACACTTTCCCCACCAAGGATGGTAAGTTGTGTGGGATAGGAGCAAGGACCTTCTTCCCACTCGTCCAAATACTTGTAACGAGGTCCGACCGTTTTTTTTTGTTTTCGCTAAAGTGTGTGTCTCCCCCACTTAATACTGTCAACATGTATAGGCCGCGAATTCCCAGACACTTTTCACCAGACGGTTCGGGCCATCTTCAAGCAGCTGATCAGGGTGTTTGCTCATATCTATCACTCACACTACGACAAGATGCTTTCACTATGCCAGGAGGGTCACTTCAACTCGCTGTTTGCACATTTTGTTAGCTTTGGACGCGAGTTTGATCTCATTGACAAGAAGGATATTGTGCCCTTGATGGATCTGATTGAGATCATGGACAGCAATGGAATCCTGTGCTGAGAAAAGTTTTCTTACCTAATTAAAACTTTTGGCTTTCTTATTTTTTTCACTTGGTATTTTTGCTTCCAACGAAAAAAAAAGAAAAAGAAAAAAGGCTAATCAATCCTATATGCCGCTCAGAACGAGATTCTATGAAGAAAAAAAAAAAAAAAAAAAAAAAGGGAGACAGGAGGGAGGAGGAAGAGTCTATCTATCGTGCACCTTCGGGTGTAATGCGGCCAGAACTACCATAAGGGTGATAGCCGGCTGCACTCCGGTTCGGACTTGGATTAGGCTGCGGACCCATGTCCATTCGATAACTCTCTGCAGATGTTGGGTTATACGACGTGACGAGCCGCCCCGTGTACGGGTCCAGATGAGACGCTATGATGGCAAGGCGATCTCTTGACAACGACAACGACGACGACGAAGGCGACGATAATGCTTGCCCTTTGCTGACCCAAGACTCTGCTGGATCACAGTTCGGATCATCACTATTGATGCTGAAGGTCACCATGGGCTGTGCAGCCCAGACCTTGTTTCTGTTGACGTTGTTGTTGCTGTTGTTGCTCTTGTTAACTTTCTTGCCCGGAAACATGACGCGTGGAGGAGGAGAGGGCCCACTGTAGGTGTAATTGTTGTTGCTGTTGCACATATCTGTGACGACGTCATGATCGAAACTGTTGACACGCCTTGCACGTCTGGTTCTCCAGTAGTAGAGTCCCAAACCTAAGAGGACCAGGATAAGGAGGCATCCTAAGGTGATCCCTGCAATCGCACCGGCCGAAAACTTGTGCTGATGGTTTTCGGCTTTTCGAGTGTCGATGCCATCGGAAGCGTGGTGCTCTTCAGAGGAGAGAAAGTCGACGGCGGGGTCGAGAGTGCTTCTGCCAAAGAGAGGCGAGGCTATCCTGGTGGGCGATGGATTGATCTGGTCTCGGTGTTGTTGTAGTTGATGTTGAGCTATGCCGTAGAGCTCTGGTAGGGATCCCTGGCACTGGTGGATAGGTGTAGAAGAGTGCTATGGATGTTTGGCATGGAGGTAGAGAGAGAAAGAGTGAGAGAGTGAAGGATTTAGCCTTGGCGGGTAGTGAAAAAGATCGAGAAGGTGCCTTTTCAGAAACAACAGGGTGACACAATGTTTGCTCACTGTACAAGTGCATGAACGACTGAACATGGAGCCATGAGCGAGAGTCAAGATGGGTTGGAAGGGATCTTGTAGCGATTTGCTTTTGCTGCTTGAAGAAGGTGAACAGAGGATGGGGTAGAGAAACACTGGCTGTTCCTTTTGAAGGGAGCATGTACTCCAAGAAAAAAAGTTCCACTGTGGCTTGCTCAGCCGCACCGGAAACGCGGTTTTCATTGACTCGGCTACTCCAGCCAGTCAGATTCATCTCTTGGTTGGGAGCCCAATTGGCCGCAATTTTACCTCGCGCGCTCTTGACGCCTTGTGTCCATGCCATGCACAGCTTTGATTGTTCAGAAACACGGTGGCACGTTGGCGGACCAACCCTCATGCATATTGCAATCCCAATTTGGAGGACATATTTAAAAGCGAAGTATGGGGCAAGATTTATTCGCAACGAGAAAAATTGAAGGAGAAGCGGAAAGGGAACAGTCTGAGCTCTATCTAACTATCTCGAGGGAATGACGGGTCGATCTTGAGGATCCCAAGGTCGATGTTGGTTATTTTTTTTGGGGGGTGAATATTTCTGTTTTTATACTTTCAACAAAGTCCTCTGCACATGGAAACAAGCTCCTCTTCCTTTTGGTCTGTCCACAGGGTGGGTTGTGAACAGAGTCCAAAAAGAAGAAAAGAGAATCTCCATGCCAAAGAGTGTAACCTCCTCACAACCCTTCTTCATATTCAAGGAAAGGGCTGCTTTGCGTCTTTTGGTAGTTTTGTGGGTTTCAAGGCTAAGAAAGGCGGGGGAGTCGTCGTGTATCAAACGTTTTTTTTTCTGGTGTTTTTTTTTGGGTCGTTTTTGTTGGAGTTTTAAAGTGTTTTTGGTGCTTTTTTCAATTTTTTTGTTGTTGTTGGTTGTTGCAGAGTAGGGTCGTCGAGGTTGAATGATGGTGGAGGGGGGATTGTCGAGATGAATGGAAGTGTCGATGCCTTTGTGATATTTTTTTTTGTTGATTGGGAAGAAGCAAGGAGATTTGGTTTAGAGGAGAGTCTCACCCATCGCGCAGCGGACCAAGGAGCATCCGATGGTGACGGTCTGGTAGACAGACTGATCATCCTCGAGCGAGGGGTTGACTTCCATCAAGTCCATGGAGACCAAGCAGCCAGTCTCGTGGATGGCCTCGCAGATGTAGTGGCCCTCACGGAAGTTGAGGCCTCCACGGACGGGGGTACCTGAGGGATATCAAGTTGCATAAACAGGTGTTTGTGTTAGTTTCTTTGGCTTGACCTTGTGGACCGTAGAAGATCAGTCCATGAGCATATCACTGACACACGTCATGGTCTTAGTCACTTACCGGTAGAGGGAGCGACAGTGGGGTCGAGGGCATCGACATCGAAGCTCAGGTGGATGGGGCGAGAGCGGTTGGGCGAGACGTGCTCAATGGCCATCTCGACGACCTTGGAGATGCCGTACTTGTCAACCTCGTGCATGGAGAAGGCCTTGATGCCGTGATCGCGGAGGATCTTCTTCTCACCAGCATCGACATCACGGAGACCGATGTAGACCAGGCGGTCGGGGGTAAGGCAGGGCTTGACCCAGCTGAACTCCTTGAGCTGGCCAGCAATTCCAAGGAGGAACGAGATGGGGCAGCCGTGGATGTTGCCGCTGTCGGTGGTTTCGGGGGTGTTAATGTCCTGATAGAAAAAGAAGTGCGGCATTATTTTGTGCAGGGATGTTGGTGAGTATGGGTCGCAGAAGTATTTTAAGCAAGCATGTGCGCATTTTTGGCGCAGCCTCGCATGCATTCCTTGATTCATCCCTATGCCCACAAGCAACCACTTACAGCGTGAGCATCGACCCAGATCAGACCTGCATTGGGGTGGACAGCCATGGTACCAGAGACAGTTCCAAGAGCGATCGAGTGATCACCACCCAGGGTCAAGGCAAGGGAGCCCTCCTTCAGGTGGGCGGCCACTGAGGAGGCGACCGACTCGGTGACGGCAGAGACGTAGCGAGCGTTCAGGAGCTTGCCGACTGGGGGGTCATGCTCAGGGCGCATCAAGGAGTAGTCGCGGTGGCCGTCAAACTTGACCTGCCAGTCGAGCTCCTTCAGCTGGTCGAGAAGACCAAACTCGATGATCTTGAGGGGACCGAGGTCGACACCATCTCTGGGCTAGAGAGAAAAGTTGTCATTGGCATTCACAAGAGAAGGGATGAGCATCCAGTTCATGCAGCGATGCGGTGTCATAAAAGCGCCATCTGATCAAGCTTTGTGCTTTGTGATCAGGTCAGGTTTCATGGCGGGCATTTTTTTTTGGGCTTCTTACCTGGCCACCCGAGAATGGGACGCCGACAACGCCGACAGACTTTTGCTTGAGGAACTTGTTCTGGACAGACATGGTGGGGAGGAGGAGAGAGTAGGGTAGGGGGGTAGAGAGGCAAGGAAGAGGAGAGGGAGAGAAGGATGGAGATCAGGAGCAGAGAACGAGAAGGAAAAAAAAGGAAGGAAAAACTTTACACGGGTCCCCTCGTTTTTATACAAATGCGCTCTCGTCGTGCACCGTGGTCGTACAGCCCTTGCGTCCTGGGGTGTTCAAAAGGGGGATTTTTCCCACAGTGGACGCTATCAGATGGAGCGAGGGGCGACCCAGGCACACGCAAGAAAAATACCTCGCAGAGACTACCAAAATAAATGTGCCCGCCAAATGCGCTACTCGTGAGTCAATGAGGTCATCGCCTCGCCTCTCAAGCGCCGCTACTGCACCTCTAGCCCAGGCCTGCTGTGGCACGTATGAGGGGGCTGCCGGCCGTGTGTACGAAAGCCTTGCTCGTGGCCTGGTGCCTGAACTAGGGATCTGTTTCACGGCTAGCCTCGTTCCTCCCCATGGCTGACAGCGACCCTTCGTACAGTAGTCTAAGGAAGCAGGCCTGATAGATCCAATCCCCGCCTTGGAGCGGCATCATCGCATACATATAGTCTAGTCTGCTTCGCTAAAGGCCGTTTCGATTGCTGTCATGTCATTTGGCTTGCTCCAGCCTGGATGCACTGCTGCAGTAGAGCAGCAAGCAAGAGGGGCGTCCCTTGGACCTTCCCTTGGGCCCTCCCTTGGGCCGTCAATTAGGGAGGGGCTGTCAATTAGAGGCTGACTTTCAAAAACGTCTGTCCCCTCCACGTCGGGTTGCAACCGAATCGCATTCTTCACTCGCCTCACACTCGTCAGACATCCACCACACCAACCACCACAAACTCTCGTAAGCTCTGCTGCTAGGCTCCCGCCCCACCGTTGTATGCCATGTCATGGCGCGCATGGCATCCAGCCAAGTCTGTTACTTACAAGCACCTCCTCCTCAGTCTTGCGCGGCTGTTGCCATTGAATTCGATCCCTTGTAATTAGACCAGCCCCTTCTACTCTCTCAGTCAGCAACAAGATTCAGGAAATGTCTTTGGCAAGGTCACGCGCCAGGAAGATGAAGCCTGGCCTTCACGTCCAGCTCAATTCTGCCTCAACCAGTTCAGCCTCTCCGTCGCCAGCACCTCTCTTAAACGTAAGTAGACCTCGTTCTGGTCCACAGAGTAGAACGCGGTCCGGTGGAACAACCTTGGCTCAGGGACTAACCAACAAAAGTGGTTTTGGTGTCCCCACTAAATGAATACAGTCGAGACCTTTGATGGACTATCTGGAACGGAACCCCAGGAACCCAGCGCGGGAGAACCAGTACTACAGCATGGCTGCAGAGGCAGATATGGATCCCCGGTCAATCAGAAGCATCCCCGAGACCCCTGGTGGCACGCGGGGAGCCGATCCTTTGATGAACTATACGCTGCGGCCTGAAGACATGGTGACGGTGAAGAAGCTAGGCGAGGGCTCTGCTGGCACGGTGAGCAAGGTCAAGCATGTACCGACAGGATTCATCATGGCTCGCAAGGTAATGGCCACCAGAGAAAGACGACCACAGCCAGATGGATCGCTCTGTTTTGCCTCATCTCTCTGTTGCCCCTTGTGATCCTATTGGTGCATCAATGATGCAGCCTATTTACCTATCCCTTTTTTGTCTTCTCCTTTATCTTCTTGACAAAATCGCAGCATGTGCGCTGTGATCCTAACCCAGACTTCCAAAGGCTGTTGGAGCGAGAGCTCAAGACCTTGGACCGCTGTCACTCGCCCTGGATCGTCACATTTTATGGAGCATACATGGAGGGAGACGAACTGGCGATCTGCATGGAGTACTGCGAAGGCGGAAGTATGGAATCTGTGTACAAACGCGTCTCGGAAAAGAATATGACAATGCCAGAGAAGGTTCTAGGGAAGATCAGTGAGGCGGTTCTGAACGGACTCGTTTATCTGCACAAGATGCATCATGTCATCCATAGAGGTAAAGATTCTAATAGCTATGAGGAGTTGTCCTCTGGAGAAAGTGTTCCTTGACGCTAGTGATGCTGACCCTCTTTCTTTTTCGGTTAGATCTAAAACCATCCAACATTGTCATCACCATGGAGGGCAACATCAAGCTGTGCGATTTTGGCGTGAGCGGTGATCTGGTCAATTCGCTTGCGGAGACCTTTGTCGGAACAAGTTATTATATGGCTGTAAGTAGGCGCACATGCTGGTATGGCTGGTATGGGATAGCTGCACTCAGATCGCAGTGAGATTTAACTGTCTTTGGTCACGTCAACTTCCTGTGTTAGCCCGAAAGGATCCAAGGAGGCAAATACCCCGTGCAGTCCGATGTCTGGTCATTAGGACTGACTATGATTGAGATTGCTCAGATGAAGAACCCTTTCCCTAGCAACCTAGCGCCGTTTGAACTTTTACACTATATTGTCAACCAGCCCGTGCCTTCGCTGCCCGAGGACGAACCTTGGTCGCCAGCCTTCAGGGACTTTTTGGGTCAATGGTAGAGTACTGGTCGACTTGGCCTTGCTGGCATGACTTGACCTTGTTGGCATGATATTGTTATTTGATTGTGTTCTAACCGTGAGCGCCGCGATCCCTGTCTTAGTTTGATCAAAGATTTTATGAAGAGGCCTACACCGGAGCAGATCATGGAACACCCTTTCATTGTCGAATCCTCAATACGTACCGCAGACGAGGTCAACATGCAGGACTGGATCCGCGACGTGTGGGACTACAACAGTTCGTCAGATCAGGCGTAGAAAGGACCCATAAAGACTTACAACCTCGTGCCGAAAATCGAGTCGCCGCCAAAAAAAACAACGAAAAAAGAGATGACCGCACAGATGCAATTAAAAGGCAGACGGCCGTCCAAAGAACTATACTGCAGCTCCGAGAAAGAAGGCCCCCCAGCCAACCAGCCAGCCAGCCAGCCAGCTAGATGGCAGTGGTCCTGGACGTTGTTTCCGCATACGTACTGAGAACTGAGACGGGCGGGTTACTGCAACGTTTGACCGGCCGATTCTGTTCTATTTTGCTTTTTTTGTTGTTTTTCTTTTCGCCTTCACCCCTAGCTTGAACCTGTCCTTTCCGTCCTACACATTCCTTCGTAGCTGCACGCTGTGTTCATTGAACAATTGTGCGATTGACGATTTATTCTTTCGCGCTGCCCATTCAGCCACCATACCCTTTGCTCATTCAACTTGCGTCTCTGCTGCCTTTTTTTTTTCTCGCGACAACTGGCCTGGTTGCAACTCTCGTCCTCGCGTAAGTAACCTCCTGTAATAGCAATCATACAAACTCTCATTACCCTATCTTTTAGTGGTTTTTTTTGGAGGTGGGAGCCTGGTCTTGTGTGTTGTGGATGTGCCAAGCCAGAGCTAGGGGAGGGAGGAGTAAAGTCCGATGTTAGCTTTTCCTTGCTGCTTGTCCTTGTGCAACTGCTGTACTGGTGTCCCTGTTATCATGGTTTCGAGCTGTTGTTTGCAAACACCTCTCTGTTGATATGCCATTGGCTGATGACGGACGGGGAGATGGAGCTGCAGCGGTGCAGATGTCGACTCGATCGCTGAACCCTTGGCCTGGCGGACGCAGCCGTGCGGGCTGTTGGCAGGCCAGGTCCAGGGCAGGGCTGGCTGCTCGCTGGATGCGGGCAAGGGGAGCAGGCGAGGAGGTCGCTGACGCCACGGGTGGGTGGAGAGATGAAACTGAGTCCCCGGTCTCTTGTCCCGCCGTTCCGTTTGCATGGTTTGCCACCATTTCTTTTTGGACGAAAAAAGAAAATGCCCCTTCCCCCCCATGTCTGCTGAATTAGGGTGAATTTGGATGAACCTGACGTATTTTTGCCTTCTCGTCGCTCCTCTTCCTCTCTTCCTCTCGTCCTCTCTTCCTCTCTTCCTCGCCTCTTCTCGTCGTCTCCTCCTCGCTCCTTCTTCACCGCTCTCTTCGCTCGCGCTCTTTTGCACCCCTGCATTCGACTCGCAGCGTGCGAGCCTCCTTCGTCCCTAGTCCTCTGCCCTGCCGTCCCTTGGACTCCTCTGCCTCGCCGGTCGCCTCGCTGTCCCGTCGGACGATCCAAGTAGACTGCATACTCGAAACAGCGTCTTACAGGTACAGGTACATAGACTACTGGACTCTCAGGACTCTCATGTACACACTGCTGCAGAAGTTTAATATGGAGCCCGTGGCGTGTTGTGTCGTCGTGCTTATGTGATTTGCCGTTTCTTTTGTGTTGTTTGTCGGCTCAACAACTGTTGCTCCCTTTTCTCTTTTTCCCGCCACTCATATCCTGCCACTGGCACACAACCTTGCTGGGCCTGCCTCGCGAGGGTGTTTTTGGTCCTCAGCCAGCGTGTTTGGTGCTCTCTCCCAATCTCGTTGCAGCTCGCGAGACTGCACATCGCCCAAACCTTTTTGTTTCTGTGCCCTTTTTTTTATGTTGCAGTGTCGTGTTGTAGTACTGTACTGGCACTTGACTCTGCTACTGTACTCTACTACCCTCCATCCATCTCGGCTGCAACCCTGGCTCCCCTTTCCCTCCTCCTGCTCCCTGGAGCTACATATATATCCTCCTCCTCCCCCCCTATTCCGTATTTATTTTTTTGTTCTTTTCTCTCGTTCTTCACCTTCCCACCTTTCTCCATCTTGCTGTTTTAGGGCCTGGTGTCTTGTTCGCTGCCCTATCCAGACCAGCAGGGCACAACCCCCCCCCCCCCCATTTTCCACTCCTCCCTGCGCTTTGACGTTGTATGTGCACGCTTTTTGGTCCTCCGATATGATATGATGGATATGAGTATGGGAATTTATTTAAGGGCACGAGGGTTGTGCACTCTTTATCTCTCTCTCCCCCCCCTCCTGCCCTCGTCCACTCTCTCGCTCTGCTCTTCTCTCTCGTCGCTCTTCTCCCCCTCTCTGCTCTGCCTCTCTGCCTCTCTCTCGCTGCTGGCCGAGGCTTGTTTTCGCTGAGAGTAGTCAGCACCTATTCACCTATTGTTTGCATCCTGAGCGCGCCCTCTTGCCTTCCTCGCACCACTCCTCGCGCCTCGTCTCGCTCCTCTCCCTTTTCCCCTCCCCCCCCTCTTTCCTAGATCCCTCACTCGTCTCATTCCTCACATCTCCGTTCCATCCCACACAGCCTGCCACGAAAACGAAGAGCCTTTTTTTCATTGTCTGCTCTGCTGAAGAGAGACGACTCCATCCTCCCACTCACCCATCCTCACTCACACAGACACACTTTGCCACAAAAGGTTCGCCAGTACGCCCGCTTCCCTTTTTCTGTCTCTAGCTTTCTTTCGCTTTGCAGGGTTTCTTTGAATGGGTGGGAACGTGTACTCAATTCCCCAAAATAATGAGGCTAACTCCTTCGCGTCTCTTTCGGACACACACGCACACCCTCTTTGCTCCGCGCTCCTCAATCCCTCCATATAGAAAGCCTTCCATCCCTGCGAATACTCCATTCAGCCTTGGCTTCTCTACGCACAGTCGTCTTCACTCGGCCTCAGCCTTCCTCCACCAGCAGAGAGCTACTGTCTGGTGGGAGCTGCATAACAGACGATATCTTCCGTCGAGATCCCGCGCAGAGTGTGTAGGTTGGCGTGATTTATATTGTTTGCTGTTATCTTTGTCTTTGTGAGTGGCATTCGAAATACTCACACCCGCGTCTGTCTCTACTGTTGTGCCGTTTTTTTATATCGCTCGATTCCTCCGTCTTGGCCACCCACTTTGCCCTGTTGCGTGCTATAGTACTATAGAACCACCATTTAATCGACTTGATTCCAGACCCAGTTGAGAGCCCCTCCAGTCCGCCGCCATGTCGCGTAGTGCTCCACATCCGCTCCCTACCCGATCAAGATCGACCGTGGGCCGGAGGAGCCGCGAACGGAGGGACAATATCGAGAATGATCTGGCTGACCTGGCATTTCTTCCTTCACAAGGTCAATCGCCTTCAAACCGCAAGAGATTGCTGACGGAACACCACTCCAACGCAATTCTGAACGTCGACGAGCAGCTCCCTAAAAGACACCGAATCTTTGTGGAAGATGCCGCTGCAAACTCTCCGAGGCTTGCTGCCCTGGCTCCCACGAGCAATATCCCGCCACTGCACCGCACTCTGTCCGATAACTCTCCGTACCTCAATCAAACCCCCCTTACCCGAGAGCCGGTCTTCGTCCGATCCCTGTCGGCGGAAGTCAACAGAAAGACTGATCCATCCCGTGCCGGCTGCGAGAGTGATGACGCCGACGACGAAGAGGAGCCCTCCAACACGGCCAGCACACTCTGCTCTGCTTTCGCACTACCGGCCAACGACAGCCTTCTCCCCGAGACCACCACGGCCGATGACATCCAGGTTGTCATTGACTCTTCCTCGCCCGTGTGTCAGCCTGTCGACCTTGAGCAGCGTCAGTCATACGAGGATGACCTCTTTGGTAGCGATACCACGCTGACCTCCCCCGAAGATGATTCCGAGGAGGAAGATGATGACGTGCGCGCCTCCCAGCTCTCCAGTCTGCTGCAGCCCACTGCCTCAGCGCCTCCATCTCCACCTGCCCGTGTTATTGCCGTTGTTATACCTCCACGGCCGATCGCAACTCCCGGCCCAGCACAACGAAGAGGACCCGGACGTCCTCGAAAGGTGTCCCTGCCCTACACGGCTCAAGGCGAACCATCTACAAGAATACGGCGCGTCAAGAGATACCATGCCGACATGATTCCCAGGGCAGAGCAACCAACGCTCAGAAAGCCAGAGGAACAGAACGCCTCCGTCTCAGCCCCATCCTCATCTTCGGCATCGGCATCGGCCACGTCCACGTCTGCACAAATGCCCGAGTCCGTTGCAGAATCTTCCCGTACATCGAAAGTGTCTGGGTCGCTTATGAGCCGTGTTTTGGACGGCGCTAAACAGGCGTCTGAATTGCTGGATAACGACTTGGAAGTCTCAGATGCTGCGACTCTGCCTGAATGTGTGCAAATGGCAAAGTCTTTGGAAATGTTGCGAGAACATATCCTACCCAGTGCCGACGTGGAACCTGTGGTGCCCTCGGATGGTAACAAGGCCATCCTTCTGGATGCGGACAGCACCACCAGTCTGATCGAGATCGTGCTCGCAGTCAACCAACTGGCAGCAGCAACGGCAGTGGAGAATCCGACGACGATTCAGAAGACTCCTTGTACCGGCCCGTCTATGAACAATGAATCTGCTGTGCCAACTCCTTGTCCCGGTCCGTCAATGAACAATGAACTTGCTGTGCCAACTCCCTGTCTCGGTCCGCCTATGAACCATGCATCTGCTGTGCCATCTCCTTGTCCCGGTCCATCGATGACCAATGAATTTGCTGTGCCAACTCAACGTACTGAGCGCCTTTCACGGCCCCACGCGACCCATGCCGATCCTCTCGTTGGCACCTCAAAGGACAATCAACCTACACAGCGCTTGCCTCGGTCCCACGCGACCCATGCCGACCCTCTCGTTGGCACCTCAAAGCACACTATCAACAGACCCACCAAGCCCCTGCGTCGCAATGGACCCCGCCCTTTCGTCCCCAGGACCTGTCGTGAGATCATGACTCAGCTTCCGTCCCACTCCAAGCCATCCAACGTCCTTGCCCTAAAGACCATGCTGAAGCATTCTCTTGAACAAGCCATGCGCAAGGTGCTGAATGCCCATGCAGGCAGCGGAGCAGCCACCTTTCAAAGTGAGGGTCCCTTTGGAACATGGGAACACCAGTCATGGATGCCGGCGATTGGCAATGGCAATGGCCTTTTCCGCGCGCAAGAGGAGCATATCGCGGAGAGACAAGGGATGGTTGCCACCACCGCTCATCATGAGCCATCGAGTGCAAGCACTCTGGAAACCCAGCCATGGATGTCGGTGATTGGCAATGGGAAAGCTCTCTTCAGTGCGTCGCTGCACAAGCAAGAGAAACAGAGACGGATTGCGGAGAGGCGCGAAATAGTCTCTGATATGTATCGAGCCCTGGACCTTTCTCCTCCTCCGGAGAACTGGGACAGGTCATCGATCATCCTTACGCACAGCCTTACATCTCAAGATCACCCTCTTCTGAGGGTAGATGTCAGAAGCCGCTTCGGATGCGACTACTGCAAAAAGACGTACAAGCACAAGAATGGACTCGCTTACCATATGGACCGATGTCCTATGGCACGGCTCGTAAGTGTTTTGGCTACCATTGTATGCCGCTCAAAGATTCGGATCTACTTTGCTTGCGGCTAACAATACCACGTTGATTATTATAGCAAACTTCAATTGCAAATGATATGGATGGTGATTCCACCGACTCTGAGACCGAGGAGCAACGCAATGCGCGGTGCCCCACGGCTTCGTTACAGGACATGGCGACCCTCAAGAACAACGGCGCTTGCTCCAGCGAGGAGGAGGATGGGGACGTCGATGATGAGGAAGGAATCATCATGTGCGTTTGTGGATCAAGAGAGGATGAAGGCGGCATGATTCAGTGCGACAAATGTAAAGTTTGGCTTCACCTCGAATGTGTTGACCTTACAGAGAACGACCTTCCGGACGATTTTTTCTGCCCGCCGTGCCAGGGTTTGCCGACTCCGAGTTCCGGCGGAAAGTCGTTTAGACACTTTCCAAACAAGGGCATTCGTGGAAGGAATGCACGCAAGTTCGCTCGTCGGGCTCGCAACACTGGATCTCAGGATTCTGAGGAGGATGCTGATACCGCCTATGAAGAGCGCAGCGAGAGCGTTGGGGATGACTGTGGACTGTCGACTAACTTATTGGGCTCCCCACAGGTGACATTGAATCATGCCTGGGAGCAGCCTAAGGGAACTATTTTCAAAGAGAGGCACGCGCCAGCTTTGATGCTTGACGGCTCGTTGAGTCAAGAAATCAATACAGATCTCCCACATGATTTGCGCTACAGTGATCTCGGCCTCGACAACATGCCTGGAATCGAATATACAGGAGCCGGAATGGACTTTGCGGGAGCTGAGGATGTGCCCTTGCCGACAGAATTGGACCTGTCTTTCCACGATTCACAAAGCTTCGGTTATCTACCACCCACGGATCCTCTGTTCGAGCCCGAGTATGCAATGGCCGAACATCTGATCTCCGAGGCCAGCATCGATTCGGACGGGTATGTACACGCTTCAATGCCCTATTCGCAACGCCCTTCACGCCCTTCAGGCACCAACCACAATCCCGTTATCTTTCTCGCATCGAAGCCTACGTACTCCTATAGATCTCCCGGACATGGCCTTCAGCACCATGTGGCCTGGCCAGGACCTTGAAGGCTTTGTTGAAGAAACCGCCGAAGGGTTTCATCTCGAACACCACCAACAACATCAAACCCACCAGGCAGAGAAGGATGCCCAACCTTGTGGCCAGCCAGCAGTGCTTCTGGCCAACATCTTGACAGACTGGTATTATGATCCAGTACCCTCCCGTGACGACGACTTTGATCCAGAAGGTAAGTGATGCATGCTGAGCACTGCAGCGTTCGTATGGATTTGCATTGCAAGGTCCCGCGACTCACTCTGATCTTGCTTTGGTGCATAGGATTGGTCGATCTTGAGGCATGCCTCTAATACAAGAATGCGCCACGACTTGCGCTCACTCCCCCAATATCACGTCTGTACCACATGCTGTATATCTACCCAACACCCCCTTCCCCATTTTCTGTTTGTCGTTTGCTATTTGCTCATACTAGTCTCTATTCCTTGCACATCTGTATCTCTCTGTATAAATAACTGTTCGCGCACAAAGATGTAAAAACAGATGACTTGCACAATGCTAGTTCACACGTTGTGATCTTTGCTCGAACACACTCAGGGGCGGGCCTGCAGGGGCATCATGGCATCGCAAGAGGAGAACAATGTTGACTGCCGCATTAGGAAGGTCTTTGGCGCGTTTCGAGTGCCCATCGCCCCACTGTCGTCGTGTTCCCACACGTCTTCACAAACGCGCAAAACAAACCCACAGCGCAGGCACAGTCATCGTCAAAGACAGACCCATACTTGGATCACTTCCTCTACTTGCGACTCGCCACCCCATGCCCGTAAGGTCCCAGAACGAGAAAAGGCGCGATGCTGTATGAAAATAGCAGGAGCACTCGGGTATATCGCCAGCTCTTGTTACCAAGCAGGATGTAAATGGAGTCTAGTCTCGGCTTTAGACAAGGGACTTGGCAAGGTATCGTCTACTGAGAATCGAAGGAGTACAAGGTTCTCAAAGGCCAGAATGGCTCTCTGCTTTGTTGAGGAAGTGATGAGGAAGTGGTCCTTCGTGGTAAAGCGCGGAAAACCAATAATGCTGCCAATCTCTCCGATGCGTAAGAGTGTCAACCCTCCCGCCACTGACGCCTCCGTACAAGGGCACCAAGATACAAGCAGGCTGAATGTCTGATGTAACCCGTTTGCCTGTCGAGATGCGAGAGAGCGCGTATTGTTTGAAGCAATGCGCTAATCATTGTGCTTGTGGGCCATGCAGCCCAAGATGAAGAGATACAGGAGCTTTAAGGCTGCATCCTTTCCTGAGGCGTTTAGAGGACATGCGGTCGTGTCTGAAACGCAATGGCGATGGACGCGTGGAATACACGGACCTGTCTTGCTTGCAATCTCAACGCTTGGACAATCTATTGGACAATAGCGAATGGGACGCGGCAGAGGTCTGTGTCATGCACCATATGTCTTTTTTTTTTAGATATCTCGCTGTTGTTATGGCCACCAGGTATAAAAGACACGCCCTTCTGCCGGTTGAGAATCCACAAACACAACAACCTCATCTGCTCACAGATTCTACAGTCACGTCCCTCAGCGTACTACTTAAGCATAGAAGTGTCCTTCAAATCTCTTCCAAGACCATCCTCACGCTCCAACGTTGCAGTTCGTCAGCTCACTCAGAAAAACAACATGAGCGCCGTATCGGACTGGATTCAGACTTGCGATTATTTCTATCCACCTTTGCATCATCCGAACCAAGAGCCCCAGCAGTCCATCTACAATGTCGATGTCCATGCTCAGAATAACATCCTGTCGGCCCCGTACCAACCTTACCATGAGTTTCCACCTTATAGTCAACAGTTAAAGGACACCAGCAATAGCAGCCTCTTGAATCTAATGTCAATGAGCTCCAACACCGACCCCTTATCCTGCCTTTCGGAATCCAACAGTCAAGTGCTCGATGTGCATTTGTGGTCTCAACTAAACGCGCAGGGTCTGAACATTCTTGGCGCCCCCTTGGTGCCCGTCATCTCTCAGCCAGCTTTATCCTCCAGTTTGGATAGCATCAACGTACAGCAACAGGAACTCTTGACGGTGCTCGATTCTTGGACTCGGGTCTTCAATCCAGCAGTGATCCCGTCACTGGCAAGCAGCTCTTCAAACGCTCCGTCACCCTCACTCTCGCCTTCTCTGTCGTCAGTCTACACGGACTTTATGTCCTTGCCCGGCACGCCTTCATACACTTTTTCTTCACCTTCGCCAATGGTGACGGCAGACGCCTCTTTATACCCCCCGCCTCCTACTTCTGAGTACGTGAATACCTTTAAAACACCCTCACACAAGTTCGCGCCAAGGACTTCATCCATCCTCACGCGCCGTCAGTCCCAAGCTCTCGCATTGAAATCAGGCTTGGCATACACCCATTCCTCAGCTCCTTCAGATTCTTCACTCTCCTCGGCTTTGCAGTTGTCTTCGCAGTCATCCCCGTCGTTGTCATCGTCTTCATCGCCTTTGACCTGTCAAGTGTGCAAAAAGCAATATGCAAATAGCTCGACATTGCGACGACACCTCAAGATACACGCGTATGCCAACTCTGCGGCTCGTTCCTTGTCGTCAAGTCGATCCAGTACCCCGTTTTCAGACACTGGAAGCCAAATAGGTCTCGACGCTGAGAGTTATCAAGCCATACAGCAAGAAGAACAGCCATCTCAAGGATCTAACTTGATGCCGTTGATCTGCTCTGGCATGCCAACCTTGTCCTTCAATGCCGTGGTCACATCCGCTCAACCTTCTTCCGCGCCTTTTTTGCCTCTCTCTTCCTCTCCCTCCTCCTCCCCCTCCTCCTCAACGTCGTCAACCACGCCCTTGATCCACGGTTATAATCCATGCTCCGATCCAGACATCAAGAAACCAGAGTGTGTAGGGTGCAACAAGGCCTTTGCAAGACGAGACACAGTCATTCTGCACATCAAGAACCAAAAGCGGAAATGGGATCTGTTGAATGCCCTGTTGCCGACCTTGGCTTCTACTGCTGTGGCTTCGGCGGCAGCTGTTACAACAGCGGCCACCACCGGCGGTGCACCCAGTCTTGAAGATCTCGACTTGGAGGGTATGCACTTGGTTACGAAGACTCGAAAGTTGAACCTTGGTGTTGGCAATAGTAGCGGTGGTGGTTTGAGACGGAGAGGAGGTCAGAAACATCGGCGGACACACCCTTATCGGATGGTGGAGAAGCTTTGGCAGTCGACGATGCAGAGAAAGGGTGTTCAATTGGCATGTAGTGTCAACAACTCTAACAGTGGTGGAGATCATGAAGGTAACAAGAAAAAAGTGAAGGTAGAATTTGACAGTGAAGGGTATATGGAGGAGGACCTCTCGCAAGTGGTTCAGAACGAGGTAGACGAGCCGGACGATGGATGGCCGAGTCAAGATGCCTTGGCACAGATGGATAGTCAAGCCAAACTTCGGTGGATGATGAAGATGATGGTACTACCGCCCTGTTGGCAAGAGCGCAAGGTCCGACTCTTTGGCGCGTTTGGTGTACTGGAAGAGAAGGTGCTTCAATAGGACACGCTTGGGTAAAAAATGGCGGCAAGCATAACTTTTTTAGAAAAAATCGTAGAAAGTAAATGAAATTGTAATTCTATATACCAATGGGCCGCGACCCGATCCTTTTTTCTTTCTTTTTTTTTTTTGGCGTCTTGGGGTGAAAACTGCTTCTTCAACGACAAATGGAGTACTCGTAGAAAGGAGAGACCAAGCTGAGCAAGAAGGAGTGGCCAGGCTCACCAAATATAAACAAAGTTCAACGTAACAATCGCCAGGGAAAACAGGCATGCATATCAAGTTCGCGATCTAAGCCTGGAATGGGGTGCGCCTTCAAGAGCAGATTTTAGAAGTAGCTATCAAGCTGAGAAAAGAGAGTGTGCACCATGTACCAATCACGCTCGTCGTGAATCAAGAGAGAAGAAGGAGAGGCGAACAGGCACATGCATCTCAAAGAGTCGAAACAAACTATGCACTGCTAGCACGAAAATAAGTATGCACCGTCGAAAGTGCGAGTGCGACTTGGGCTGAAATACCAGGAACGAATAGGATCGGAACTTCTGCAGGTCGGAACACGAAAACGCTGCAAGTTGAGCAGAGCAAAGATCCTCTGCCTCAGTATTGATCTCACATCTTTTCCTACCCTTGTCACTCTGCATGCCATACCGATGTTTCTTTTTTTGCATGCGGACAGGAAGGGGACAATGCAAAAAAAGAACGAAAAAAAGGGGAAGAGCAAGAACAACTTTCTTCCTAAAAAGTCCCAAGGGTCTTCTTTGTAATCCTCATTTGGAAGCGCCTCTGGGTTTCGACATCTTCAAGCCTGCCTTTGGCATTTCGCCCTTTTTTTACTTCCGACCAACCTGTCGACAAGAAAGGGCATTCTGCATCTTTGTTGGAAACAAATAACCACAAGGTTAGAAATAGCACCCCCGTTTCAATAATGTCCGTAACAGAGCGGCCGGATGACCGGCAGCAACGATGCATGGTGCTCTCAACTCAAGTGCGCTACTGACACAAGGCGGCCTTCTTCTCCAAAACCTTTGATTTCGTTGAGATAACCCCCCCTCCCTCACAATGGAAATGTCGACGCGTCCATGTATGGAGGTCAAACAATGAAAATAATGGCACTTTTTTTTATATTTTTTTTGCATTCCTCTGGTTTTCGAGTTATAGCATCGCCGTCTATATAGCCCAGCGACTAGCCCAGCGACAAATGCTCACTTGAGATGCACATATATCAGCGACAATACGGCGCTTAGCCACGATGGCTAATTCCTGCCTGGGTACTTTTACCAGGGTGCAAGTACAGAGGGTACATGATTTCATATGGACCATGTGCACTGAGGCGCAACAATACGCACTGCTCTTTCGCCCGACTGAGAGCAAAAGTTTCTGACGCCAAAATAGGAGATGGGTCGTGCGGCAAGCGCGCACTTTTTGCCTACTGGGACCTCTCGCGGGAAGCGCGGTAATTCAGCCAAAGATATTCACACATGCAGCACAGCGACCTCGTCATTGTCACTAGCCCCCCTGCCTATGTTTGCAGGTCTCCCTCTACGGCCTTGCAGCTGCACGATCAGCGGAATGCGGAGAGTGAGTGACAACAAGTTGCATCTGGTCCTTGGCTTGTCGCTGAGAGCAGCTTTTTATTCTTTTGATCACTCCTCTTTGTCAGCTGGCCAAGCATGTCTCTCCCTCGGTAGAAAAATGTATATAAGATACACCCTCACCCTCTTCCTTTCGAGTTGCACTCCCAGCACCATCTCTCGATTTCCTAAAAAAATCCTCCCGAATACAGCCCGACCACGCCTCGCAAGTACCAGCAAAGACACACACAACTCGCTTCTACTTTTGAGGGAATATGGATAGCGCTGCCCAGAACCGCAACTTGAATTGCTCCAATTTGTTGTGCTCGTTGCCAATAACAAGAGCCAGCTCTGCCAATGCCAACACCTCTCAGTGTGCTCCACCACACAGAGTTACGTATCACACCATATCTGGGGACACCATAACCACCCACTTTAACACACGACTCCAAACCGACGGTCAAATGAACGCAGCCTTATATTCGAGTAACCCCGCGCCAACGTCGCCTCCAACACTCGCCCCAACGTCGCTCACAGACCAACAACATCTTCCACCACAGGCGCCGGTTTTTCAGTATCAATGGCCACAGATGCAGCCAGAGATGCATTTCTTGCACCAGCCGAGGGCTTTAGTAGCCCCTGCTATTGCCTCACAGATGGAGGGGCATTACATGAACACCAACACCTCCGGTCCGCTGCAGACCCTCTCCCCGGGATCGCTGGAGATTGAACCCTTCAAAGTCCTGGATATGGATCCTTTAAGAGCCATGGCGCTGTTCTCCTCGGGTCCCGATGATATTTACTCCTCAGGCAAGATCGAGTATAGCCATGCAAAAGAGGCCACCAAAATGATTCCGACAAGTACAGAGAGACCCTCACTCTACACTTACTTTCATTCAGGTCAACTTCCCAGCTCATATCAATCCAACATATTTGATGGACCAACACCTGTCTATGAACCTCTGCCTCATGAATTCGTATATCGGTCGCCTGAATTTGGTAGTCTCTCTAGCCCAGAGGTCGTTTCGCCAGCGTCCGAGCATAGTCTTTTTGGCGTCTCGGACGAGGAGTCTTACTTTTCCTTTGTGCCAGGAACGATGCAGACAACCCATGCCTTATCGTTCGACCACATGAACTTTGCTACTGGATCTCTCGACCCTGCGCCTTCCATGTCCCCCATCTCTCCTCTCACAAGGCTGGATCATTCATCATCAAGCGTTCAGTACTTCCCAGAGTCGAGCCTTCCCTTGAGCTCTTCGCAACCTTTATCAGTTGGCACGCAGGTCGGTTCATTGTCTGATTCGGATCCAGCGATGGACTCGTCAAATGAGATCGCCGAGAGCACCAGCCGGAAACGAAATCGCGCTTTAAAGAGTCGGCCACGGAACAAGATCTTAGTCAAGTATACTGTAAGTGTCTACAATCAAGGGACCACAAACCTATACCACCCGAAGACTCTTACATGGTGCCAGTCTGCTTGACATCTAACCCTGAACACCATATATTTTTCCCAATCTATGTCTCCTAATGCCTACCTAGTGTTCACAAGCAGACTGCGATGTAGTCTGTTCGAGTCTTCCCTCCCTTGCTCGCCATATGCATAGTCACAAATGGAGAGGCAAATATCCGCCTATTCGATGCGGAAGCTGTAACCGAGAGCTTTCAAATGAGTACTCTGCGCAGCGCCATATTATGAGGTCGTCAGAGACCTCCTCTTGCAAACGCCTACGATCTTACAACATCATGCGATCTACGACATGCATTGATTACACTGTGCGATTCTATCCTAGACGGCCTCATGGCAAGAAAACGGTCAGGATTGACCTGCCGTACGCGAGGAGGAAGTACCTGGGGCTTCTCTAGATCATACCCCCACCGCCCCCCTTTTTTTGCAGTCTGTACCCTCCTCTCCTCCCTCTCTCTCTCATCAATATGTTTGTGTCAACTTCATTCAAGTCGTTATTGTTCTTTGTAAGACGGATATCAACCCATTTTTTTTTTCAGAGCTGGATCTTTTGAACTGGGCGATGGTAATCCAATAAAGTAAGATGTAAACTAGCATCACTCGACTTGAGGGTCGGTCTAAAGATGGACATTCAGAGAGAGAGAGAGAGAGTATGGTTGAGCAGGGAAGAAGAATTTCGTTTCGAATGGTGGTCACCACTGACTGCGAGGAGGTCAATTGAGCTTTGACCCTTTGTATCATCTAAGCTATGATGACAACAAGGAAATTGCACAATGGATGATGATCTCCTGCAATATGCTTGCTGTCACAGAGTTGCTTACAAAAGCCCATACTAGAGGCACTGAAAAGATTTTTCATTGTATGCAGCCCGATCACTGGGCGTCGTGTTTATGGAACGTTTGGCGGGAAAATGCCAATTTCAGGGGCGAAGGCGTTTGTAGTGTGATACAGGCAAAATGAAATTCGAGACAATGCCACTGTATTAGCAAAAGGTTTGTTGACCGAGATTGAGGCGCAACTACCGTTAAGCAGTAGGGAGCAGAGAGGTAAGCTGGATATTGAGGGGGAAGCCGCTCAGCCCGTGATCTCAAAGGCTTTTTGGTAACCACTGGATATGGCACAGAGAGACACCTGCATTCTTATTGCTCTGAAAAAGAACGATGGCCTGCATAGATCAAACAAAGTCGGCAAATCTTGCAGTATAAAATGCTCGCCATTGCCCCTCGTTCTTCTCTTTCCAACAACCATCCCCCTTGTCAGAAGTATAGATCACTCCCAGACAACAACTCACATCCTTCCTTTTATATAAAACACCCCTGCCACTATCACCACCACTACTCAGCGACATACACAACCCCTCCTCTCGACCTCGAACTAGATACCACCATGCTCCTAAAGCCATTCATCACAAGATTCTCGCTGTGCACGCTCGCACTGTTGGCAATCGCCACTCTCAGTGAAGCGCACGTTGGACTGCAGCGTCCTTGCTCTCGCGGCAGCCCCCTCAAAGGCTGCCCTGCCCCCTCGAATGGCCAGTCGATCGACTACGATCTCAATGCGCCGATCGGAACCCATGGTAGCAAGAATAAACCGCTCTGCAAAACCACTATCGCCTCTGCGACTCGTACCAGTGTCACCGCCGGCCAGACCATCAACACCGAGTACTCTGTTGGTGCGCCTCATGGTGGAGGTCATTGTCAATGGGCCCTCTCGTACGACAACGGCAAGACATGGGTGGTCATCAAGACCCTGATCCGGGAATGTCTTCGAAACGTCAGCGGTGGAGGCTCCTACTCGGTCCCTGTCGCGATTCCCGAGACTGCGCCCTCGGGCAAGGCTATCTTCATGTGGTTGTGGAACAACGCGATCGGAAACCGAGAGTTGTATAGCAACTGTGCAGACATCACCATCGTGGGAGGCTCCAACGGAGGTGAGATCAAGGGTGTAGTGCCCTTGATTGCCAACTATGGAGATTCGCTCTTGATCCCCGAGTTTGGAGGTTCGGGTCAAGATGATAAGCACGAGGAGTTTGCGAAACGCAAGGCTATCACAGTCAAGGTCCCTGCTGGCAGGAACTGAATTGAAATTACGAACGATGGAAACCAAAAGCATGCCTTTTTTTCTTTTTCCTTCCCTTTTTTCAACATTATTCTACAGTGCATGTTGATCGTGCACCTATTGTAAACGTTACCTGTAGTACATTAAAAGAATGATAACAAACGTATGAAAAGCAAAGAAGAAGGAAAGCATCATCTCCTGACGTTTGAAGCCTTTTCATCCGGGTTAGCCGTTGGATCCAATTGGAGGTAACATACATTGTTTTTTTTTTTTATTTTTCTACTCTATCTTACATACGCTTTGCAAGAGTGTGATTGAAGAAAAAAAAAGTGGCGCTAGACGAAGGAGCAACAAGTCAGCGAAGGAAAGAGACGAATGGACCAGCATTGGACTCCACCTTTGCTTTGAATATATGCAAGACTGATGCGAGGAAGGGGTGTGAGGTCGTAAAAAAGGATTGGAATGGGTCATGCAGAAAGTGGTAAAAGTGGGAGGAGAGGGACAATCTAGTAGCGTCTGGGTCTGTGGGTGGCATAGACGGTCCTGGTGACGGTAACGGTCTTGGTGACGGCCATGGCGGCGTTGCAGGAGGCAGTGGGTCTAGGGTTGCTGGTAGGCTTGGTGGGAGGCACGGTAGGCTGGGTAGGAGGCTTGGTAGGCTGGGTAGGAGGCTTGGTGGAGGAGGGAGGAGGAGGAGGAGGAGGGTTACCACCGGAACTACCGCCGGCTCCAACAGTGACGGGAGGGCGCTCGGCAAAGTAGCGGCTGCCATCGTCCTGAGAGCCGGGGAACTCGCCAATGTACTTGGAGTTGGGTCCATAGTTGGCAATCAAAGGAGCGACACCCTTGATCTGGCCACCAGCGCGTCCCTGGATCTCAATGTCAGCACAGTTAGAGTACAATTCACGGTTGCCGATGGCGTTGTTCCAAAGCCACATGAAGGTGGCCTTGCCAGAGGGTGCATCCGCGGGAATGGTGACAGGGACCGAGTAGTCACCGCCGGCATCCTTAAGACAACTGCGGATGCGTGTCTCGATGACAACCCAGGTCTTGCCGTCGTCGTAGGACAAGGCCCACTGGCAATGACCACCACCGTGGGTAGCGCCAACAGAGTACTGAGTGTTGATGGTCTCACCGGCCTTGTAGACAGTACGCGTGGCAAAAGGCACAGTGTGCTGCAGCGAGTGAAATGTAATAAATATAGGAGTGTGAATGTCAGGGTTTCAGTCAAAAGTCGTCAATACCCTATTTCGCTCGTGCCGTATCTCACCTTGCAAAGAGGCGCGTTGATGCTGTCGTGGGTGCCGACGGGCGAGTTGATGTCATAGTCAATGGACTGGCCGGGTGGGGGAGCGGGGCATCCAGCAGCGCTTGTGTAGCGTCCACAGGGTTTTCGAAGTCCAACATGGGCCTCAGCGGTCATGGCAGAGAAGCAGGCCAAGGCAATGGCAACGAGAGAGGTCTTCATGATCATTTTTCTGTATTGTACGTGAGGAGGCGTGTGAGAATGGGTGGAGGTGTGAATGAGATTGGAGGTGTTGTGGATGAGCGTTGTTGGAGAGGGTCAGTTGCGCTAATGGGAAGGAGATCCTAGAGTGTGATGAGGAACTAAAAACTAGCGACGTGAGGTTGTATTTATATGAAAAATCCGGCACCTGTTGCATCGGCGATGGTTATGTAGATTGTTGTTCGAAGTCTTTCCCTTGAGGACCGGGAGCGCGTTTTTGCTTGCATTGCCCTGACCACTATATCTCTCCAAGCACGATGTTATTGCATAATACGGTAATCACGGTACAAAACAAGTAAACAGGGAAGGAACAACGCTTTGGGTTCAAAGCTCACCGAGACTAATAACGCCTAGTTCCCATCGAAAGGCCGACTTTGAAAAAGTGGACACTCGAACTGGGATTGTTGCGGAAGCTAACTAGCTTCTTTCCTGGAGGCACTATAGCGCTGTTAATCGCGATCTTCAGGTGCTGAAACACTGGAGCTCATTGTTCATTTACCTAGACAACTTGCTCAAGCCGGACACGCAGGCGGAGGGCGTGGGAGTCACGTCCTCCCTTGTTTTCCTTTTAAACCCCCACTTAATTGCAATAATCGCCGGTGTGGGTACTGTATTAGCCCGCGTCGTGCCCTGCAGGCTGCAGTGTCCGCCCTTACATCGTTCCAACGCATGATCGAAGTCCAAACAGCCTAGTGTCAACCCCTTGTACGGAACACATTGAACCATAATTCACTGCTGTTTTGTTTGTGCAATATCGTGTCCTGCCTAACGGACCGTCCCGCTCTTCTGTCCTTCAAAAGCTGGTCAAGGGGATACAACAGTGGTACATATCATCAGTAAAACATTAACACGTACTGCATATCTAGTCCACATGCACATGCCATTTCTTCGTCGTACCCTCGTAGAGTATACACTCTCCCATCACACCCAGTCGCGAAAAAGATCCTCCTTCAACTTCTACGAAGAGCTCTCAACGATAGGCGTACGACAGGAAATGTATATACATGTACATGTACATCTCCACCTCATCGATCTGAAGGCCTATAAGGAGAAACTTCCATTTGCTCTCAATACTCCAGCGATCGTAGTGACTGTCGCTTCAGACCGTGATAGCAATCTTGCAGGTCGTCGTTTACATGAACAGCTCATGACTCAAAGTCAGTGATTCGTAAACCGAGAACTGGTGTAGAAGACGAATGAAGAGCTTTGGTCCACGGTTTTTACATGTTTACGTTTGGTGTGATAGTTGTAGATGAGTTGATGTACCGCGTCTGGTAGACGTTCTTTGTCTGATTGATACTCGACTCCAAGTAAGCGCCGAAGGCCGTCGCGTGTTGGATACGTGTCTAGTCTAAACCTGCAGGTGATTTGAACTTCATTTGCTAAAGGTTCGCGCAAGCGTTACAGAAGGTATATGCCTCTATGGTAATGATATTAGCACAATATCGTTGTATGAGATCGCCGGCTACATGGTTGCACGTATATGTACATCTCCGAGACCAAAGTTGGGGAGGGTGGACCTTTTGAACATTTGAGAAACACTGAGTATGAAATAAAAACGCCAAATTTTCTATGATCTTTGCGTTTTCTCCAAGCGTGATGGCGTTGCGTAGAAAACTCGCGACAGACGATAATGAGCAAAAGAAGCCCTTGATTGTTCTGCGGGCGGCAACGGCCGAAGTGGCGTATCATTGTATAGCTTGTATAATAAGGAAGGCAATGTTGAGGCCTTCATCGACCCATATCATCCTTTTTGAGTTCAATTGCAATCAAACATAAAATTGGGTTGAAAAAGTTGCACTCTGCACTCTCTTCCTTACTTCTCTCGTGAATGGGAGCTGAGGAGAAAAAGAAAGGCAATGTTGCCGACTGCTCGTAATGTATCAGCGGTGAGTGCCTCATATGCGATAAATGAAAGATCCCCTCATCGTGTATGATCGATCATCGTGCATTCACCCTGCTGCCTTACCGTCTTGGACCCAAATTGATCAGGACTGACAGGAACTTTGTTCCTTCTGTTAAAAATGAGCGGGGCCCGGGCGACGTTATGCAGGCTCGCCGATCGTGATCCCGTACATGTACCCGGCTAGACTGGGCACGGACTTGGCCTGCGTTGTGAATTCGGGCACAATTAGTGTGGTCTTGCAGTGGGTCATTAGGGTTCGGCTCACTTATTAGCTATTCATTTGTGGAACACAGATAATGCATCGCAATCTCCCTCTCGGAGGTACCTTGAAAAAAAATCATCCGGCCTTGGTGCTTATTTCTCCTCTTGCCATGTTGATCCCAATTGCCTTCCTCCAAACGCCCAATGAATTTTAATGTCACGGTCCTGGCGTGGAATATAAAAGGCACGATGCCCTGGCGCCATGTCCACATGTTGAAATGACGCGCGACTCTCTCTTCGGCGCACCACTTCTCTGACTTTTCTTTTTTAGAAAAGTGGGTGAAAAGAATAGGGTGTCTTCCAGAAATGTTCTTTTGTGGAAAGGAAAGTCAGGCTGAGAGCAATCTTCACCGCCGACGCCAGTACTGTGTAAGGGAAGAAAAGAGTTTTTATCATGGAAACCAGGTGAACCGTTGGAGGATGAGAGCCGAACCCATGTTCCTCAAGTCTAGATAGAAAGAAAAAACAAACACTGGTTCTTACCCCAGGAGAGAGAGAGCAGCGGGGAGGGCGGATTCATTCCAATGAAGAACATCGCTTGCCCCGCATTGCGCCAATTTGTGATCAAGGCTCCTATTTTCGCGCCTTCACGACTGATCTCGCCAGGCACTATTTAAACCCCCTGGCCAAGTGTCAAATATACGCCTTGTCTTCCCCACCATCAGTCAAACCCCCTCACTCACGGTTAAACACAACCGCCTTTCCTCATTCTCGTTACGAACCCCCTCCTTTTCATCGTCCTTTTGCCCTCATAGAACATCACAAACATGATCTTTAAATCCTCCATCCTTGCTGCGGTTGCAGCCTGCGTCACCCTTCTCGCTGTCTCCCCCTCTGCAGAGGCCCACTGCGGTCTCAGCAAGCCCTGCCCGCGCTACGGTAGCTTCAAGGGCTGCCCCGCCCCTCCTAAGGGCCAGTCGTTCGACTACAACATCAACTCGCCCATCGGCGTTTACGGCAGAAAGGACCAGCCCCTCTGCAAACGCACAGTTCGTGCTACCAGTGCGCCCACCTACAGTGCAGGCCAGACCATCAAAACGGAGTACTCTGTCGGTGCCAGCCATGGTGGTGGTCATTGCCAGTGGGCCCTCTCGTACGACAACGGCAAGACCTGGATCGTCATCAAGACCGTCATCCGCGACTGTCTCCGCGGTGCCAAGGGCGGTGCTCCTTACTCTGTGAACGTTCAGATTCCCAAGAACGCACCTTCGGGCAACAGGGTTATCTTCCAGTGGCTCTGGAACAACGCCATCGGCAACCGTGAGCTTTACAGCAACTGCGCTGATATCAAGATCAAGGGCAAAAACGGTGGTCAACTGAAGGGTGTTGCTCCTTTGATTGCCAATTACGGCAAGAGCGTGTACATTCCCGAGTTCCCCAATGCCGGTGACAAGGATGGCCGTGAGCACTTTTCCAAACGCAAGAGCGTTACCATCAATGTTCCCAAGATCAAGTAAAAAAAAAACTTAGACCGGGGTCCATGCTATACCACATCCCTCTTTCACACACCTTGTACCCTCTTTAGACCGGTAATGGCAAAGAAAAGTGTTTTCTTCACCAGGTGTCGCCTTGTATGTACGTAACTTCCACACCCGACCGACTGAAAAGAAAAACTCGAATAAAAAAAAACATGGCTATGAGCTGCTGGTCAGCAATATCCACAAAAAAAACCCCCGCTGCCCTGCCGAGAAGATCCAATAAGTGGTCTAAATACCGAACTGCCGTGGGGATGTGCTGTGCAGATGTCGCTTACATGAGCACAGAACTCTATAATCTGTATTATTTCTCTTGCTCAAATCGATTGCGATTCCTTCAACGACTTGATCTTGACCTCGTCATACTCTAGGATCCCCTTCAAAACCTCGTCTGTATGCTGGCCCAGTAATGGCGGTGGTGTCCGAATACTTGGCTTTGTGTGCGAGTATTTCACAGGCGTCCCTGCCACCTTGATCTTACCCGCCTTTGGGTGCTCAATCTCCTGAATCATACCTCGTGCCAGGACCTGTGGATGTTTGAACGTCTGTTCGATGTTGTTGATAGGCGCAAACGGCACGCCTTTACCCTCAAGAGCGCGCAGCCAAAACGCGTTGTTTTCGGACTTGAGTCGATTGGTGAGGATCTGGATGAGGTTGTCTCGATTGGCGACGCGTTCACGATTAGTCTTGTACAGTGGGTTGTCTGCCAAGGAATCAAGCTGCATGACTTTGCACAGCGTTCTGAACTGTCCATCATTGCCGGCTCCTATCATGATATGCGAGTCTCGTGTTTGAAGGACCTGGTAAGGCACGATAGACGGGTGTGCTGTACCCATGCGCTTTGCTTCTTTGCCGGCGATCAAGTATGAGCTGCAAATGTTGGCTAATGTCGCCACTTGAGATTCGAGCAGAGAACAGTCGACATGTTGGCCGAGGCCGGTGCGATTACGGGCAAACAGAGCAGCCAGAATGCCTGCATGGGCGTAAAGCCCCGTTGTGAGATCTATAGTTATGAGGATTAGTGAGCTTTACATCGACACTAGCTACCAGGTATGAAATGGACGATATGATATTGGACAATAGGTCTTTACCAGTGACAGCGACTCCAACCTTGACTGGAGGTCCGTTCTCTTCTCCTGTAATGTACATCAGTCCGGCCTCGGCTTCAATCATGACGTCGTAGCCTGGTCTGTTGGCGTATGGCCCTGTCTGTCCGTAACCTAGTCGCCCAGACGGCGTGTTATCAAACGGTCATTGAAAACAAAAGTACTTAGACCACATAATTGCATGGATAGAAAGACCTGTTCTAGAAGTAGTTCTGATACAAAAACGCACACCGACCTACCTGTGATGGAAGCGTAGACAAGTCTAGGATTGATGGCGCTCAGCTCCTCGAACCCAAGTCCCATCTCTTTCAACTTTCCAGGAACATAGTTTTCAACGAGGACATCCACTTTCCTCACCAAGTCATGGATCAGTTGCTTGCCAGCCTCTGAGCGGATATTTACAGTGATCGACTTTTTGTTCCTGTTGACGCTCAAGAAATAGGCGCTCTCGGTCTCTGTGTCATCAAGGTTCTTGGCGAATGGTGGACCCCAGGCGCGCGTATCGTCACCGCCTTTTGGGTTTTCAATTTTGATCACCTCAGCGCTATGGGATTTTTTTTTTTACGCGATGCACCAATCGTTAGCTTTCAAACCTTATTTGTCTCACTTCTGTTGATAACCAAATCCATGAAGGACTTTTGCCATGAGCACCGAGGCGCGCGTCACTAACTTACCCGAGATCACCAAGCAGCTGCGTGCAGTAAGGACCCGCTAGAGAATATTTAATTCAGGAAGACCATCGAAAGTGACACGGAGGAGTGTGATGCTCGTTAGTAAGCGTGTGAATGTTCGGAGTTATCTCGCGGGGTCCATGGTCTTTTCTTTTGTACTTTAACGCCCACTCTTTCTTTACCCCGCGCTAGTATATGACTTTTCGTACGCCGTCCACTCTGTCACTCAGTATCTCCTAGAAGTTCAACCTGCGAATTGCCATGAGAGGGGGAGAGCAATACTCTTCTTTCTTCATTTTCTTACCGAGGACGCGCGTCAAGTCCAAGACCCGGATCCCATGCAACGGACCAGGTTCAGGCACCGTAGAGTCATTATCCTTCTCTACTTGCACGTTTTGGCTCGACGAGAGCAGTGACTCTAGCGTGTTGGTCTCGCGTCTCTGGTGATCAAAATTTCTACTGCAGACCGAAAAGACGCGCGCTGTATTCTTCACGTCCAATGGTTTTCGTACCACCGTCTGCTTGGCCACAATAGAGGCAGCGGTAGTTCTACAGGTAGGAATTGCATGCCCCAGAGACCAGTTCGAGGACCGTGCTCTAAATAGAGTCGAAAGCCGACGTGACTGAGTCGATGCCATAGTCAAGAGAGGAAAATCTCAAGAAGGCACCAGGAAGCAATGGAGGAGTGGAATGGGTTCGGGTGTTGAGAGGCGAAGCAAGAGGAATGAGAAGGATGAGAGAAAAAACGCGATGAGATGGAAGAATGCCATACTATTGAGAAGCCCTTTTATAGTCGCTGCCTTGTTCTCACCTACTACATAACCTTTAACATGACGCATTCCTCGTACATAGTCAAACTTCTGGTTTTGCATCCCCGTGAGACCAACCCGAGTTGTATGCAATATGAAAGAATATTCGTATTGAGAAGTGACCTCGTAGGGGTTTAGAGCGACGTGGGTCCACACTTTTGTATGCAGAACGGGCAGTTATTCATTTTGATGGAATGCAAAACCAGAAGTTTGACTGTAGGCGTTACTTGGCACCAAAAATGACCTACGGAGAATCAAATATTGACCCTCCCTGTTGTCACAGGTCGCGCTTCTGAGCGAAAGTGTGTCTAAGTATTGAATGATAAAGGGCACATGCCGCACGAATCTGAGCTGGGCTACAGGGATAGCTCAACAGCGTGTGGGTACTTCCTGTACGTATCAGTGCAGTTAAGTCGTCCCGCCTACGAGGCGCAATGTATGGCTTTCGTAAGGGCCTAGGGAATCTGCTCTCAATGTAGGACAGCTTCAAGAAGGGAAAAAAATATATCAGAAAGACACCCAGACTAAGCGGATCACTATTCAACTGGCCACATGCGCCAATCTTGAGCAATGGGGCCATGATTGAATCTTGCGGACAAGAAAAAGAACTGCAAAAGTCCGCTTCGCTCGATACTGCATGTGCAATCTGCCCCGACATTGCATAAAGACTGGTACTGTAGACTATTACATGTCGATCCAAAAAACTGAGAAATCTAAAGGGTACTTTATCAGATTGCATTACTTATGGTACAGTACAGGACGCCCCGTCCTTTTGGAGACACTCATCTTCAGCTCGTTGACTCTACCGCGAAGAGTTTATCAAAGACGGCCTTCTGACACTGCCCACCGTAGCCGCAGCGGTCAATGGTGTCGTCCCATTCTTCATCGATCCAAGGTAAAACTCATTAAAGTCCAGTCGGAAACTTAAGAACCGCAGGTCCGAATCCCCATCCGCAGAGAGCGTGATCAACAACTCCGAGAGCTCGCGCTTAAACTGCATCGAGTATTCGCTCAAAGTCCTGAGCAATGACGGCACCAGTTCCTCGAATTGTTCTTCTGGGATCCTGTCCAGTGTCTCGTCCTCATCCGTCAGACCCCACTGTCCGTGCCGTGTCCTCCTGTCCGCAGTCTGCGCAAGTCGTTCCCGTCGCTCAATCTCGGCCATCGCATAGTTGTATAGGTTGTCCTGCGCGACTTTGTAGTCTAGAATGGTTGCCAAAAGTTCCAGCAGTCGCGGCATCATGTTTGTATCATGCGATGCTGACAGCAAGCCCTTGGAAGTGACGTCGCGCAGATATTTCGAATGCGCGTCAATCAATGAGTCGAGATCCGAGGTGTTATTCTCGATAGCCTTTAAGAGCTCATCCCATGAACACTCCAGGACCTCAAAGAGGATGTAGTATTGAAGTTGGTACACAAAGTGGATCATCTCGCTGCACACTATCCGGCAATGATGGAGCTCCGGGACCAATTCTATATGAGCAGAACGAGGAAATTCATGATTGGCAGCAGTCGCGCCAAGAGGGAAGGGTCAGTGACTGAAACGAATGCAAGGTTGTCTAGGAGTGAAAAATAAAATATTTCTCACTCTCTACTTTAAACATCATTAGCAAAATTTCTCATCTCCGCCCGCACTGGGACCCGAGCTCGTCACTTTGTGCATCTGTATCTTTTTTGGTCCACTAGATCCCTTTCCTCTCGATGCCTCGTCTTCCCAGCTTTAGGATGATGAGAATAATAACCTCATCAAAGTTGGTTGGGACTGAATGAGCAATAACTGCAAGAACCAATTCTTGGGCCAGACTCCATGGGATGATCTTACTCCGATCCACCCAATACAGCGACGGTAAAAAAGAGCTCACGTCCACTCCTGCCATTGAGACCAAAGTAGGCAAAGCACGCCAGTAGCAATATAAACAGATGGGCTAGGAAATGCTTACCAAGTATAGGTCGGATCGCCCTGGCACTTGTCGTTTGGCGTCGCCATGCAGAAGAGAGGGCATACTCGACACGTTTGAGGCGCCACAAAAAGTTGAACATCTTGAGGTACTGATGCATCGCTACTGGCGTAAGGATTGTGTTGATGGGCGAGTCCACATGGTAGTCTAGGGAGAAGACATCCCAACCACTGTCTCCCGGTGATATTTCCAGCAAGCGAACGTCCAGTCGGCGCAGGATGTCGGGGTCGTCGTATTGTGCATTCGAACTCCTGATCGCCGCCTCCAATGTTCCAGTGAGATTATGCCGAAAAAGTGTATTCGCTGGCTGAGAAAGGTTAAGCCTAATGAAACAAAGAGACAATTGGGCGCCGATTAGAGTATGTCATGCCATGAGAGTTTTTGGGAACACTGTACTGCTGAACATGCATGGTAAGAAATAAGGTAAATGAGGACAGAGTCCAATTGCCTGACACTCACCCCAAGGACTCCATCAAATGCTGGATAAAATCACCTTGTCCAAGCAGAATATATCGCTTGATAGCCGTCAGATGATCAACCAACTTGAACTTGGTTGACAGCAAATGGAGCAGCCTCTGACTTGTACCAATATATGCTGCATCAATGGATCCTTCTAGCTCTGCGATATCACCGTATTTCAATGCTATTTATCAGAGAGACATGCATGCGTTAGCCTTAAGATGAGGCAGTTGGGCTCGGATGCATACAAACGATTACAATTGCATAGCATTGCTACAGAAGACGTAATCACTTGTGTGTGACGACTTACCCTTTCCCACGCCGTGGCTGTCATGAAGCCAGCTGGAGTCATCACATTTATGCCTCAGGAAGTTGAGCGACTTTCCTATCGAAAGGATCTGTTGCGAATCAATCGATGTAGCACAGCGATCCGAAGGATTGTTTAGTATCTGTACAGAGACAGATCTTGCAGCTCGTAAGCGCAAATTAGCAAGTCGTTCCGAGAATATATCGCAAGCATACCTTTTTGGCCAGAGGCATCCCGATGAACGCTGGGAGCATCTCTTTGCGAATGAAGTACTTGTTCTGCCACATATCCTCTTCCTCAACCTCAGGGTTATGAGCGATAAAAAACTCTGTTCTTGGGTCTTCGAGTTCGCCTTCATAAATCCAGCGTTGGAGCATAACATAGAATGGTGCTGATATCCGCTCCAGCATGTGATGGATGAATTGCTGGATAAGAGGATCACCGTGCTGGGTATAGTCGTGGACCATCGATACAAGGGCACCTCCTTGAAGGTTGTGGCAGCATTCCACCAAAACGGACATGAGTCGTAGCCGCTGCAAAGAATCCTGAGTCCAGACTAAGAGTCGCTTGAGGGTCAATCCTTTCCTGCCATCAACATCGGTGTCTTTTGAAATGTGGGCTTCTAGAACCGCAATGAGGCGAAAGTAATCGACCAGCTCATGCTGAAGAGCTGAACAAAAGCTCTGTTCACAAGGAGATGTCGTGTAACAGGCGTCAGCGAGAGTTGGTCAAAGAGCATATGCTTCAGTTAAAGGAAATCTGCAGCGCCTTCCTTGCCCAAATTCCTACCTGGCCAACGAGACCCGCCGTTCCTTCCTTGAGCGTTGTTTGCACGTAAAGATTGATCTTTTTGTACAACCAGCCAAGCTCGGTCAATCGATCCACAAGGCTCCTGGTAGAAACTGAAATATTAAACTGATTGTGGGGAGGGTGTTGTGCTATTAGTTAAAGTCTCGACGTCCATGATAATCCATGCACTCTATCTGACCATTCAGAAAGCAAGAGGCACCTACTGAAGGATCAATAGAGCACGTTCCTGACTCGGCTCCGAACTTGATCATTTTTCCGTCGATTCCCTGAAAGACAAAAATCAAATCCCGGAGTAGAGCAGACTCCTCCACCTCATTGCCTTCAGAGCTCCTGTTGAGATAATTCCCTTGTGTTTCGTGCGCCGCCTCTCGGGACTTTGACATGGAGGACGCTTGCATAGGTTCGTTGCGGGCTCGAGAAGTGGCTCCTGTGTCCGCCAGACTGGTTCGAGATGGCTCCCGTGCATTTGTAGTTTCCAGATTATGAAGGCCGAGAAAGGACAAGGGTTTGTTGTTCGTACGCCCATCCTTTCCTGCTGTTGATGATTGGTCGCTGAGGGCCAGTAAAAAGTATAGGATGGACCATTTCTTGGTCAGGACGGACTACGTTCGTGCACCAAGGTATAGTTAGACAACTGGGTTATACGGATCCATTCTGATTCAGTTGTTTGAAGAGCGGCTTATTGACGGTATCATATCGAGGCGGGAGACTTACACAGGTCGACAGTTTGGTATAAAGGTGAGAGAATCGGATGGCTTTGGCCGACGAAGGGTCGTCGCGCATGACTATCAACATGAATCCCAAAAAGAGCATCGAGGGTTGGTCTCCATCCCCATCAAAACTCGCCTCGCAATAATGTGACAATCCTCGCGCCCGCTTTCCCTCTTACGTTTCTTCTTGATGAGATCCGAGATGTGAACATCGTCAGAAACGAGCGACGGGGCTAAACGACTTTGTCGGATATAAAAATCAGCCTCAGTATGTTTGAATATAATTCCTCCAGAGTTTGTTTCGTCAGTGTTGTGGAGCAAGTTCCAGTAGTGAGAGCGTACCTCCCCAGGATGCGTAGACAGTACTCCTGCGCGACTTGTACCCTTGTGTCATGGTCCGCTTTGGCTCTCGCTGAAGCTGATGTGCTGGAGTTGGGCTCCATGTCCAGGTCCATTTGACTGTCCTCGTCCTGTCCATCCTGTACCAGCAGTCGTCTGACGAGCGCCTCCACGGCTTGCGCAACCTGTTCGGAACTGTCCATGTCTTGAAGTCGCCCTTGTGAAGCAGAGATGCAATTCAAGAGAGGAAGAGAGAGTCGCTCTTGCATGACCAACGCGTGCACACAAAAAAAGGTCGTCGCAGACAATGGGCCAAGCCACCCGTCACCCACGTACTTCGCGTCGCGTTCGCCGCGAAACTTCAAAAAGATGCATAGTGTGGTAGTGCGTCTGGCTTTAGCTGTTGTAATCGATACGCAAATTGTCCGCCTAGCGTTTGCGCAGGACCTGATTGAGACTTTGCGAACACCATGTGTGATGACCAGTAGTGCCACTGTGGTCGTTGCTCTAGTTCCTTGCGCATTTGCTTTGAGGCAGATAGTTACCCAAAAACGTTCATTTCAAAGAAAAGAAGGTGCTATCTGGTAGTGATTATGACTATGACTAGTAGTAGTAAATGGTTACGATGATGATGATGATGATGATGATGATGATGATGCTGCTGCTGTTGATAATGACGATGCCGTTGAGATGAGCATGAGGGCTGGATTGAAAGATAAGGGTAGGAATCAAATGGTCCACCGGGTGATGCGAAGAAGCAGCTTCTCAAGCTCGCTAAGGATAAGCAAAATGACGCAGCATACGATGATTTTGGCCCAGGAGACGCCATTGATAGGCTGGAGGTTCAGGATCCCGTTGAATCCAGGGACGTAGACGCCAATGACCATGAGCACGAAGCTGACCAGCACTCCGTAGATCATCCAGCGGTTGGAGAAAAAGTTGACCCGGAACACAGACGTGCGCATGGTCCGGGACAAGAACCCCTGAAGCAACTGCAGCGACGTTAGGACTGTAAAGGACTCTGCGCGGGCATAGCTCTCCTTCTCCTCCGTGCTTCTGTCCCTCATCATGTAAACGCCAAAAGTCAGTAGTGTCATGACTGATGACTGAAAGATAATCACGCTGAACGACGTCTTGGTTAAAATGCCGCGTTTGGGTGAACGCGGGTTTCTGCTCATCAGTCCTGGCTCGGCCGGCTCAACACCCAGGGCCATGGCGGGTGGTACGTCCGCGATAATGTTGGCCCACAAGACCATCGTGACCGTGAAGGGCAGCTCAACATTGACGATGGAGCAGAGAAGAAACAGGAAGATCTCGGCGCAATTGCAGCTCAACAAGTAGACGATGAACTTGAGAATGTTGTCGAACACGCGGCGTCCTTCCTCCACTGCATCCACAATCGTATTGAAGTTGTCGTTGGACAGGACGATATCTGCGGCCTGCTTGGTGATTTCAGTGCCTGCGATACCCATGGCTACTCCCACGTTCGCAGCCTTGATTGCGGGTGCGTCTACAAGTTGCAGATTAGCAGCAGCATCTGTTAATATCCATCCTTGCAGAATAATACGTTATAATTATATCTACGGACAATAGATCATGTAAACATACCATTGACACCGTCTCCTGTCATGGCCACGGATTCGCCACGGCTTTGCAGGGCCGTCACCAGCTTGAGTTTGTTATCAGGAGAAACTCGTGCAAAGACGTTCGGGAAGGGCTTCAATTCAGCAATCGCCTGCTCAGACAAGAGATCCAGCTCCTCGCCCTTGATTGCACGTCCACCATCCTCGAGGATGCCGAGTTCCCTAGCGATGGCGCTGGCAGTCTTGATGTGATCGCCCGTGATCATGACGACCGTGATTCCAGCCTCCTTGCATATACGGACACTCTCCTTCACTCCGGCACGCGCAGGATCAATCAAGCCAATGAGTCCCAGGAATACAAGGTCGCTTTCTGCGTAACCAGGAGGAATCTCCTCGTCATCATCGTCGTCATCGGTCTTGTTAGCGTTGGCAGCCGTCATGAGATCTAGTTTGGTCGGTTTGAGAGTAGGTGCAGGAACCTCCTTCTCGTCCTTGATCTTGTTCACATGATCCAGTCCATCCCCGATCTCGCATCTTCCCGATCCTCCACCATTGACACTGACCCGCTTGTAGGCCAAGCCCAGAACACGAAGGCCATTGTCTGCCATTCGACCGGAAGCCTCCGATACAGAGTCGTAGAACTCTTCTGTTATCGGTTGAGACAGCTCATCCACGCCCGGCTTTAGTACATCCAGTGGAGAAGCGACGGAGCCGGGTAAGACAGGCGGCAAATAGCCCACACAGCGACTCAAAATTTCTTCTGGGGCTCCTTTCGCAAGCACAAACTCAAAGTGTCCATCCTTTTCCAACGTCGATCCTAGAGGGGCCTTGTAGACGACACTCATGACTTTACGTTCACTGTCAAAGGCCTGCTCGTAGATGCGTGAGTACCCAAGATCGTGGAAATAGGTCTTTGGAAATCCAGCCTTTTGGGCGGCGACTACCAAGGCGACCTCTGTTGGATCTCCTATACCCTTCCATTCCAATGTCTCTGGATCGGCCATGGCGGTCTCCTCGGAATCAATGTTCGTGAGAGGGATCGCGGTTGGAGATCCTTCCTGTTCTTCCTTGTCCTCTCTATCCTTTTGCACGATCGAAGAGTTATTGCAAAGGGATGAGACCATCAAAGCAACGAGCATCTGAGAGGAAACCTTGTCCAGTTTCTTCTCCAGGACTTGCGGCTCCTCAGTCAGGTTGGTCTTCATGAACACATCGCCCTTGTTGGGATCCAGACTGGTGCTTTCCGTAAATCCATAGGCAACGCCGTCACTGGTCCAAAGTTCGGCTGCGCCCATTTTACCTTCAGTCAAAGTACCGGTCTTGTCCGAACAGATATATGTGACGCTTCCTAAGGTCTCGACAGCGGGCAGAGTGCGCACAATTGCTTTTCGAGTGGCCATACGGCGCACTCCCAAGGCCATTGTGACAGTGGTCACAGCAACGAGACCTTCGGGGATGACAGAGACGGCCAAACTATCGACGAGATCACAATGTCAGTATAATAACGGAAAAATAATAACAGTAGTATGATCAAACGTTTTTTTTTTCTTCAGACCAGAAAAGAATCACCATACCTGAGTGCAATCTTGAGTGACTCCCCAACATTGTTGTGGTGTGCGATCTTGATACCGGCCATGACTGCACAGAGGACAATGGCAAAGACGACTAGTAGTTTCCCGAGAAGAGCAAGTTTACGCTGGACTGGTGTCAAGAACTTTTTCGCGCCAGTGATGGCGGCACTGATCTTTCCCATCTCAGTCTGACGACCCGTGCGCACAACGATGCCCTTGCCACGGCCCTTGGCAACAACAGTCGACATGAAGGCATTTCCTTTGCAATCTCCGAGAGGAAGCTTGCGAGTCAGTGTCTTGATCTCCTTGGGGTCCTTGCTAACAGCAACGGATTCTCCGGTCAAGATGGACTCGATGATTTCAAGCTGTGACACTTCGGCCAGACGCAGATCTGCAGGAACGGACTCTCCCTCCTCCAAAATGACAATATCACCAGGTACAAGTTCCTCCGAGTTGATCATGGACGTGTTGCCGTCACGAAGCACCTGCGCCTTGGGGACCGTTAGCTTAGACAGGGCATCCAGTGCCTTTCCAGCCTTGTACTCTTGCGTAAACCCGATGATGGCGTTGAGCACAACTACGATCAAAAGAACGGTCATGGGTATAAAGTCTTTGGTGGCTGCCATCAATACGGCCACTGCGAGTAGAAGCAGGATCATAAAATCGGTAAATTGCGTCCACATCATCTTGAAGACAGAGGAGCGAGGAGGCTCTGGCAGAATGTTTTTTCCATAATGCTCCTGCAAGTCGGGGATGGCTGCGGACGGCAGCCCGGTCTCCAAGGAGGTGCGGAACATCTTTAGGCACCTCTTGATTCGGCGATCGAAGCAAAGGGCTTGTGGTGCAAGGATGACACCACCCATTTCAGGCATCTTCTCGGCCCTGACAAAGTCTGCGTGCTCCCTCATGCACTTTTGGACTTCAGACTGGCCGTCGGCCTTGACCAACTCGCGCCAGTCCGAGAACTGGGGGTAGATGGTGGTCAGGAGCGCGACAAGAGCCACAGCTGATTGTTGTTCCTGAAGCGTTGATCCTGGACCACACCGGACATCGAGTTTGAGCGCGTGGCGGAGGTCCGAGACAGGCTTCTCACCGACAGCTTGACGAAAGTCTTGGACTGAAAGATGAACATGTTGCAAACGTCAAAGACCCCCCCGGTCGAGTTGAAGGAGAAGCGCGTTGTGGTAGAGTTTGTGTGAATGGCATAATTGACGAGTTGGCTTCGCGGTTAGAAATTCAATAGGGGGTCCGTCTTTACCTTCGAGTAGAAACTCCCCAAAGAGTTGAAAGGCGACATCAGCCTCCTCCGTCAGTTTTGCCCGGAGCTTGCGCTTCTTCTCGGTGTCGCCCATGTGGAGCAAGAGGCCGTCAGCGAGACGCTTCATGATGTCATAGTCCAGGTTAGGGTAGCGCCCACCCTTTATCCGATATTCCATCACATAGCGCAGGCCGTCCATGACCTCCTCCAGCGAAATTTCCTTGTTGCTCTGCACATCAAACAGATCGAGGACTAGTGGCGAGGTAGAACGGTGTTGGGTCAGTAATGATGGCAAAGAGAGGAGGTCGAGCTGAGGTCGAGTGACCAGACACTAGCGAGGAGCAGCAGTCAATGAGCAAAAAGAGCAGAAGAAGCCCGTGGTGCGTGGTACGTGAGACTATTTTCTTTTTTCATCCCAAGTTCTCCTGGACTAGAGAGCTGGTGACAGTGACAGTGACAGGAGCAAGACGGGGGAGGCAGTTGAGATGAAGACACTGAACAAATAGGAGTGGGCAGTGCGTGAGCTGGAACCGCCAGCCAGGAAGCACACCGTCCAATGCGCCCTCCACGGGTAGTCGTTCCTGGCGCATATTCTGGTACGAAGGGGGGGAGGAGGAGGGAAGAGGGGCAAGCAAGGGAGAAGGACGACTGCAAGAGAACAAGATAAAGACAGAGAGGGCGAGACGGATACGGAGACACAATCAACAGCAAAGGTCCGTGTCTACTGCAGCTGCTTACCATTGATCTCGATCTGGTGTTCGATGCTGACCTGTGGGGGGACATGAGGAGGACAGAAAGACAAGAGGGCCGGAAGACAAGGTTCCGTGTGTGATTAGTGCGGTCCATGGCAGACGACCCCCCATGCAAAGAACACCCAAATCGGGTAGTCAGCGGGGTTGACAAACACATATTCGGAATTGCAGTTGTTTTGAACAAACTCAAACTCTCATTTCGACGCTAGAGCGCGACAGCACTGGCAACACCACATCGCCCAAGCTCAACACCACACTCATGCTCTCATGGTTGTCTCTGTCTCGTCCCATCCATCAGGCAATTGGTCATACCTTGCCATCCTTGATGTTGGAATAGATGGAGTAGCGCTCGCCTGCATTCGATGGTGCCATTGCTTCCAGCACTGTGGGAGACTCGGAGTGGTTGATGTTGAAGACCGCGCTCTCGTCGATGCCCTGCAGCGTATCTGTGGCAAAAGAGAGAGAGGGATGGTTCTTGTGGCCAGACGCCGATGCATCGATGCCGATGGTTGCATCCGTGTTCCTGGTGCTTGCGTCGGACGGCACCTGCTGGTGGTGCTGGTGGTGGTAGTGGCGACCTTGCTGCGAGGCTGGGGGTGAGGGCAGAGTCCCTATTGAACCCGAGTCTGGCCGGATAGTGGAGGCGTTGTCGTCGGCCATGTAGGCGTTGGAGGCAGTACGGTGGTGGTAGCGATACGGTCTTGGAGAGCGGTGCGATGGCGGTGAGGGCGGCGATGGCGATGGAGGAGGAGGAGCGAGTTTGCTTATCGGTGCGATGTGTTGCGGGTTGCGGGTCGTTTTAGGGCGAGTGGGGAGGGGAGACAGAGGTACGGAGGACAGGACAGGACAGGACAGGACAAGACAGGACAGTACAAGAGAAGAGAAGAGAAGAGAAGAGAAGAGTAGAGAAGAGGAAAGAAAGTAACGAAGGAGCAACGCTACGCATGTCTTTAAAAAGCTGTTTTTATATCGGCATGCATCCCGATGGACGATGGACGCAGCCCATGCTGGAGGTCCGCGGCCCTCCTGAGCCCCTCGAAGGTCCAGTCGACAGACCTCCCTCTCGCCTGGGCTGCCCCGCTCGCTCAAGGCGACTGGGGTCCGCCGGACCCTGCTCCTACATGCGTCATGATGTGTCTGCCGACTTGAGAGCTGTCGTCATGGCTAGTTCGCAGCAGCGGGTCGGCTTCCTATCATAGCCACGCTACTTTAGACAGAGTAGTAAAGGTGTCAGGAGAGGGAGGACCAGGATTCGCACTCTGCGGAGGCGACCCTTGACACTCCTTCACCTTGACACTCCCTCAATGTTATTAGTTCTCATGGACCATGGCCGTCACGCCACGAGTCTTTGCTGCATTCTTTGACTCGCCACCCGCAGGATGTGTTGGCCTGTTACAAGATCGCAAGGTGCAGTGCTTCCGCGTCCCCAGCTGCGACCTGGCACATACCCGAGTGGGGGTTGCTGAGAGCATAGATTTTGGGAACCGAACGTGTCCTACGGAGTGACAAGCTTGATCGGAGTGCCATTTGATCGCCAGCTCTGTTCAGACCGGCACTGCAAGATGAGGTTGGACTTGTCCGCAGAAACGAGTTGACTTTTCTGGACTCTAGTCCATAATCGTGAATGGACTGACTAGTGATGCTGAATAGCAAAGACGGCCAGTTGTTACGGCACCAGTGGCACAGGCTAAAAAGATATGACCTGGTCTCGTGGGTCCGCTGTTTGGAAAAAGAGGGCGCTGGCTAGGACGCCGCCGTTGATACCGCAGTCGTGTTGGAAGCAGTAGCGGAGCTATGACAGTGTGCAGCCCTCGTCTGGACACATGTTGCTCCCCATGACGGTGGCTGTGCGGCCTGGGTTGGTGCTCTTGGACACTTGACGATGATATTCTCGTCACTTTACGGGTTGCTCCCAATCGAAGCCGAGCGATGATCTTGCCCATCGATCCTCTGGGGACAACAATTCCTAGATTCACATGGACCTTGGATCCCTCGCCTGTGCGGACCCCCTTCTATGAACGCCTCTCTAGGACAATAAAGTGCTATGTATCATGATGAAACAAAAGACTGAACTGAAAAATACGGCTTCGAGAGTCGGTTATATTGTTACAATGTGCAGTACTTCCGCATCACCAGCTGCGCCTGGCCCATCGCTCCACTGAGAGCATAGATCTTGGCCAAATTGAACGCCGCCTCGCGCTTCAAATCCGTCGGGTCGTCATCGAGCACACCCTGGAGCCGAATCCGCGTTAACTGGTCCTCGTCCGCAGGAGCAGATCCCGAGCGGCCCTCCACCCCTGTTGGCGGCACGTCTCTTTCCTCGTCGTCATCTTCCTCATCGTCATCTTCCTCGTCGTCAACATCTTCTTCGTTGTCGTCTTCTTCCATATCCATGTCATCCTCCTCCTCCTCCTCCTCCTCCTCCTCCTCTTCCTCATCAGCATCTTCTATGTTCCTCTCTGCGTTACCATCCTGGTCATTCTCCTCAGCTCTCGTGGTGCCTGATTGAGCCTTTGCCTCTGCCTTTGCCTTCAGTCGCGCAGCCTTGGCTTCCTCTCGTTCAAGCCGCCTCGCTTCCCTGAGCTCGCGGTCCTGCTGCTTCCGCTCCAAGCTCCGTTGATTCGCAAGCGCCCGCGCCTCAGACCGGTGCCTCCTCCTCACATCCTTTTCCTGCTCTTCCTGTTGCCTACGAGCCATTTGTTGCAGACGCTCCACCTCTCTCCAGGACGGCAGTTCTAGAACACGCTTGTAATGGATCATCGCCAAGTGATACTGCCCAAGTTGATGGAACGTTCGTGCAAAATTGTACTCTGCCTCTTGTTGGCACTGCGTCAACGGCGGCTCCTGCTCCTCGGACGACTCTGCTTCCGCTGAAGATTGGGTCCCTGCCAATGGTTCCTCGTTGTTCAACGCTGATGCACTTGCCGCCAACGCTGCTTCTCGAATCTCTGCTTCAGTAACGGCGTCGTCCTCGGAAATATCCGCTGCACTGCTCACTTTTCGTTCCGTAGCATTTTGGGAGTCCGATGAGCCGTCTTTGACACCCACAATGGGAAGGAGAGGTGTGATGGGCACTGGCGTTGGGGCTTTGCCCTTGGCCTTATTAGCCTTATCCCGCTCCGCCAAGGCCAAAGAACCAAAACCAGCCATCCGCAGCCGATAGTAGTTTTGAATGAAAACCAATCCCTGGGCCACTGCCATTTGTCGATTCGGGGTGGTCCGTTGCATGGCCACGTTCAGGAACTGGACTCCAAGATATAGCTGAATCATTGGGTTCGTAGGTGCATACTCCATGCACTCGGCAAAGTGTGCTAAATGCGAGAAGAATAAAAAGTAGAACTGTCAGCTGGCAAGAGCTTGACGTCGTTCGACCAAAGCAAGGCATATCAGACGAACAAAGCCTCTGCAACTTACCTGCAGCACCAATGTGGGACCTCGAGTGAGCCAGAATGTGTCCCATAAACATCACCATCGATACTTGGAACTTTGGAAACAAAGGCCTAGTGAACTTCACACTCGCACGACCGCCGCTTTCTTTCCTTTCTCCATTGCCTTTAGCCGTTGCCCCGGATCGACGTTTCCGACCTTGCAAAAAATTATCGTCGCGGTCCTCATCATCATCATCATCGTCTTCATCGTGAGGACGCGACAGACTATGCGCCTTTCCATAGCCCTTGCGTAGCCCTCGAAAGTCAGCATCGTCGTGTTCCCATTCGGTCTCCTCGTATTCCTCAGGATCGAGCTCCTTGTCTTCATCATCCTCCTCCTTGTACAACTCATCGTGCACATCGTAGTCATCGTCCTCGTCGTCAAATTCGTCCTGTTGGTCGCCCTCGCCTTGCTCCTCTGCGGCACTCGATCCTCCCTCGTCCCTTGCCCGTCTCTTTCTACGGAGGGACGTAGTAATGGTGGGTTCGGTTGCGTGTGCTGGCCCTGCCTCCGTTTCAGCCGAGGGGTCCATCTCATTCTGCTGATCCATGCCATCTCTATCGCCATTGTCGTTGATTTCTGCAAAAGACACTCTGTGATGAGAGCCCTCTGCTTGCTCCCCCGCCTCCTTTGCTGCTGCAGCGGCCAAAAGTCGTGCAGAGGCTGCCTCTGCACGTTCAGGACCCGTCAGCGGCATCGTCGTCATTTTCGCTGCTGATCCTGCAGCTGCGGCTGTGGAATGTAGTGAGGACAAAGTTGATTCATCCCCCGAAAGCTGTTGAAGATTTGGCATGGGTGGAGAAGACTTGAGTGTGGCCTCCAAGCGGACCTTCTTCCGAGGCGAAGCTAATGTTGGGGTCAACGCAGCGAATGATTTCCTTGGAGCTCGAGTTGGCGGTCCCTGTCTCTTCCTACGAACAGTTGTCCTGACCTTACGCATACTTTGCTGGGCACCTTTGCCAATGGCCCGCCGCATCCCTGCGATCTCGCGCTTGAGGTACTTGTGCGTGATGCCTTGGACCCAGGAGAAAAACTTGAGGTTTCCTCGAGGACCATGGGTGAGGGTGGACTGGTACAGCTTGACGGCAAGTGGACGCAGCCCTCCAAAGTTACACAATCGCCGCCCGCCCCTGGTCACTTCCTCAAAATCGGCCGCCCATATGGCACAGGCGAGGGCCACAAGCATGATGCCAGATCGCCGACGAGGGACGGAGTAGAAGACGTTGGCGTTGTACATATCCTTCATCAACAATTCCGTGGCTTCTGCATATCGGTCCTCGAATGTCAGGTACACAGCCTGTCGAATCATTAGGAGATACCAGGCGTCGAACGAGACTTCCTTGTACGTTGACGGGGGTGCTGTGAGTCCATGATCCAGTAACGATTCCTCAAGGATCGTTTTGGGCTGACTCACCCCCATCAGCCTGCCCAAACGTTCTGACATTGCCGAGGCGTGCTCCGAAAGTCCGCTGTCTAAATCCGCTGCATACCGGCGGTAGCGCCACTTGCGAGTTTCAGTTCCAAGGTAGGGCTTGTTCTTTTCCCTGGGATAGAATGCGCCATTGCTCCTAAAAACATTGATTAACTCTCTTGCGCCTTGGATGTACTGTGTTCGATCCTCTCGCGTTGCCTTGACAGCTTCGTGCTTGCTCTCCCAGACCCTGGATTTCTCCTTTTGGTCAATACGCTGGTAGATGACATCTAGTCGGTTGAACTTGTCGATCACATCCCGCAGCTCCTGAGTATGACTCTCCCTGTCCGCCAACTTGTCTGCGCGCTCCTGCTCTCGTGCTGACCGCAAGAGCTGAATATCGCGGTCCCTATCCGCACTCGCATACCGCTCAGCAGCGGCGCGATCTCGACTCGCTGCGTTAATGCGCTCCATCGCACCCCGAGCTGCATCTGAAGTGAAAGCGACTGATGTGCCTGCTGCTGTTGGGCGTGGTGCGATCTGTCGAAACTTTTGGTCTTTGGAGTGAGATGGGTCCAAAAGATAGGCATCGCTGTTGTTTTTGGATGACGCTCCGTCCCTATTTGCTTTGGCATCCCTCACCATCTTGGCCTCTCTACGACGCTTCTCAGCCTCTGCCTGCTTCTCCTCGTTGACGCGTCGGACTAGAGCACAATGAGAAGGAAGGGTAAGCATCTCTAATGAGCGAGAGTGTTGCATGCAGTATCAAGGATACCTTACCGTAATTGACCAGGGACAAGGCTTGCGGCAGATTTCCCATCTCTTCATGGACTTCGGCCAGCATCATACTCACATCGACGCTGGAAGGGTCATCGCGATGTGCTAACACAATGAGAAAAATATTCAAGTTTGTGAACAAAAATAAGATCATTTCATCATGGTCGACTATTCCATGCTTAGGACCAAAGGATGCCAGCAGAGGTTGACTGGCAATCATACCTTGTTCAAGATAATCCTTGGCCTCTTTCATCTGACCCATGTGGCGAAGACACTCTCCAGCCATGACCCAAGTCTTGGGAACATCCATTTCATCAAACTGCATCATGGCTCGGATAACATTGAATCCCTCCTTCCACATTTGCTTGCTAACGTATAGTTCCGCAATCTCCTCATACAGATCCGGAAAGTCTTCGACACTGCATCGCCAAAGATATTTGAATTGGGCCTATTGAATGAAAGAAATGTGGGTTTAAAGATATGGTTAATGCCAACGCGTCGGAGCTGCTTTTGCGGGGGAGGGGGGGTATAGACAATGAGGTTCTACAAGGAGCAAGAATGTCATACTTTTGCCTCTTTGACCTCCTCCATCATCAATCGACAGATTCCAAGCTTGACGCGAAGATCCACGGGTAGACCTCGCGTACGATTCTCTCCCAATGACGCCTGGAGCTCGTCATCATCCGGATCCGTATCGAATTCTCGATCGTCCTTGTAGTCATCCCACCACGCTTGATGCGAACGTCGCTGTAACCGCCTGGACCAAGCCTTGATCACAGTGATGGGCTTTTCGTATTCCTCAAACATGATATAAAGCTCGCTGAGCATGTTCAGCGCCGAGTATCCAAATGGCTCGCTCTGCCCAGAGTCCTCGTCATTCCGCTCGGTCATATGGAAGGGATCAGCATCCGTATTGCTGCGGCGGTCTGGAAGGGATGAGTAGTGAAGATATGCAGCCTCATAATCCAGCATTGCTTGGTGCATATTCTCCCGATAACGCCTATTATCCTGGTCGAGTGAACTGTACAGCTTGACCAACTCCTCCAAAGCAGGCATGTAGTGATGCTTGACTTTGAGAAGCTTCTGAAAGCCCTGTATAGCCTTGAACGGTTGATCCAGGATCTGGTACATGATAGACCGGTCCCAAAGCGCGTCCATGTCATCCTTGTCTGCACGGTATGCTCTTGAGAAACAGTAGAGTGCTTGCTGGTCGTATCCTCGTTGCCTACCATGCATGAAGCGATCAACCTGTTAGCCACAAAGTCGCCACCCAGCTAAGCTTCCACAAGAGAAGGGTTGACACATACTTTGAGATGACGGCTAGCTTTTTCCAGAGGGCACCATCTTTGGGCGTCAAGTGGGCAGCAACCATGAATAACTGCAAGGCCTTTTCGATGTTGCCCAGTTCCTCTTGGATAAGACCCATGCTGTTCCATGCCTGAAAGACGCTGGGGTTCTTGACAATCACCTGTTGAAAGACATCCACAGCCGTCTTGTAGTCCTTGCTGACATAGGCGTAGTTGGCCTGTCCCAAGAGCGCCTGTACTTCCGGCGTAAGTACGACAGTACCTCTCCTATGGCTCTGTTTACAGAGAATTGTATAGAGCGTGGGTTCCCGTGTTAGTTGGGTCTATTTTTGAGTAGCTTTTCCGGTCCAAGTCCGTTTTTGTTTCTGTCTACCTTTTTCTTTTCGCGCCTTGTTTTCGGGGTAAGAGCTAATCCGAGTTCTTCGAGAGCTGGGTCGTTCTCGTCCAGTTCGTCGTCGTCGTCCTGCATACCCGTCTCAAATCCACCTGCCACGTTCCACGGGAGCGATGCTCTAGAAGGGGATGAATATGATGTGGGAAGCGGGGTTATGCCACTGTGCTGTCGTCCGCCATGCTACCTTCCTCAATACTAAAGTTTATCACCAAGCCTACCCTTCCTCAGTAGTGTCTAACAGCTGATTTGGGTCCACAGCAGACGCTGCTGATAGCGCCTCCGCGCGCATGGTCTCGTCCATCCCTGGAACATGGGTACCTGCATATAGATCCTCATCCAGAGCAAGGGTGTCGTCATCATCGCCTTCATAGTCGGCGTCCAGCTCGTTTGTCTCTTCATCCTCGCCTCCGAGCCGCATATCGTCCAGTGCCTCGTTGAGATGCCTACCGTTGCTGTTGCTGCTACCGGCCACGCCTCTGTTCCACCCGGCGTGGTTTAGGCCCACAAAGTCGCCGATGACAGCGGGCACGCGTGTGCCCTCCGGCCCAAGCTGATTCCCCACAGCAGCGACCTGCGCCCTTTCGGCCGAGCTTTGGTTTAGACGCGCCAACAACGGGTTGCTGGCAGTACTGGAGTCCTGGGTATGAGGTGCAGGGCCCTGCCTGAATGAATCCTCCAGTTGGGCGAGCAGCTGGTGATTGTCGGTGTCGCGAAGGTCGCCGCTGTTGGCGCTGTCTCTGGGTCCAGGGTCGCCCCCGCGGTCAGAGCTCATCCTGGATGAATGGTTGGATGGAGGAGGAGTTGTCCAATGCAGACGGGAGGGAAGTGGTGAGGATCGAATTCAAAGAGAAAAAAAAGAAGAGCGACACCTGTTCTTATGCAGTCCACAGTTGCAGTCACAAGAGCTCAAATATGGTCAATCTTTATGCGGTGTCTGCTTTGCCCGCCGCCTCGGAAGCGACAGCGGTTGCTGCTGCTGCCATCTCGGCCTCTCTATCAGCAATGGTCTCGCCCTTGATGGTGTCAATGATGTCGCCCTCGATGCTCAGGAAGCCCACCTGGTTGCACACCCGTACCACCTCCTCTGCCAACTGCACGCTCATGCCCTCAAGCGACTTGTTCACATTCTCGAGCGATCCAGAGATGATCGCCTCCTGAAAGTCCTCGGGCAGTGCTGCAAAGATCTCGTGCACCTTGGGGTCTGCATCCTCGGGGGGTCCCATGATGTGGATCTGCGTGCCAGGGTCTGCTGCCTGGAGCTGGATCGTCTCTACGCCAGGTGATGCATTGGCCGCACGCTCCTGGGCAAGCACCTTGCACCGCTCCTTGATCCTGGTGTATGTGTCCTTCCAGTCGTTCTGGAAGATCTTGAGAGCGGGGTGTCCGGGGTCACGGATTCTTTGAGAATAGAACATTGAAGATTTAGAGAATGCACATGAGTTTACATGTGCATCATCCCCCGCACCGCGTGAAGGAAAAAAAAAGCAATCCTTCAGCCAAGGTCTTGCAAAAGCAATCCAAAATCTTACCGGTGGAAGAAGAGTCCCACGCCATCCTTGCCAAGTTGAGCACAGTACTGAAGAATCAAAGCCTGGTGGACGCAGTTGTTGGCATAAGTCTCGTCACCCTCCATTTGAGCTTTGAATGCTTGAGCCATGATTTCGTCCGAGTACTTTTGGGTGCCGAGGTAGGGATGCTTCGAGATATAGGTCAGCGATGCATCAAAGCCCTTGATACGCGAGAACTCGAGAGCCACTTCCGTGACCTCGACCTCGTCATCATCCGAATCATCTTCAGTCTCAACGGCCGCCTCCTTGGAGGGGATAGCTTTAGCGGCCACGCCTCCCTACATACAGCATTGAAAGTGGATGTCAGCTGGCCGAATTCCTTACCAATCCTGATAGGCCGACACCTGGAAGGCTCGTGACTTATTGTACTTACAGCGCTGCCAGGGTTCAAGGTCTCGATCACTTTGGTCTTTTCGACAACTTTCTTTGTAGGTTTGGAGGTCTCCTTGGGTGCATGGACTGCTTTGGTTACGGCCTAGGAGCAAGACGGTCAATGGATTAACAACAAATAGGAACGTATTTTTTCGCCCGTATCCACATCAATGAGGTCGAGAGAAATGTCCAGCTCGTAAGCATTCTATGGCGCCTTACCGTTTTGTCGAATCCTGTTACAAGCTTATCCGAGGTCAGCTTCTTGTTCTCCACGGTCTCGAGCTTCTGCAATTGCTGCATGGTTTCGTTGTACTTTTTCTCGAGTTCAGCCTGTTGAGCGCTCTTTTCTATCCTGTCTAGCTGCTTCTTGAGAGTCTCTGCTTCGTGCTTGAGCGCCACAATCTTTGTGCGGCGAGCCTCACGTTCACGGTGGATTTGCTCTTGCTTCCATCGGATCATGGAGCGCTTGTCGACCTAGTGGGTAGAAGAGAGGGATGGTTAACGCGCATTCCTTATGACGCATGGGGAGGCTTTTTTACTCTGTTGAGTGAATGTTGCAAAGTTGAGAAAGAAAGCGAGCGCGTGCGATGAATTACGTTAGGATGGCATTCGATGTCCGAGTCATCCGAGATCTCGAGGTCGTCCCACTTGGAGTAGTTGATGGCGGACATTTGGACTTTGCTTGGCTGTTGGATGACCTGCAGAGATGGCGAGGCTGTGTGCGTGTGGTGATGTGTGATGTGGGGGTGGAGGTGTAAGGATCGAATGATCTGGAAGTGAGAGAGTTCAGCTCCTTGTGACTGGCAAAGACCCACACGTTCACCCTGTGTGTATCCTTTTTGAGCGCACGCGTCGTTTTGGCAGCCCTGCGCCTAGTGGTGATCCTCGAGATGGAGGGTCTGCTCTGTGCTTGCTCTGTGCTCTGCTGTGTGCTCTGCTCTGTGCTCTGCTCTGTCTCTGTGCAGCATTGGATGAGAGACACCCTTTGGCCTTGAGTCTCGCTGTCTCTTGATGTCTCGATGTTTCGATGTCTCTCGATGTGCCGATGTCTCTCGTCCTCTCGTCCTCTCGCTCTCTCGCTCTCTCGTCTTCGGCCCAGCTGCGTGCTTGGCCCTCCCTCTGCAGCACACCCCCATGCGCGATGCGATGCGCGAACATGAGAAAAACGAGACGAGACGCCCTCCAAGCTGCGTAAGCAGGTTGCTGGACAGGACTGCAAGGCCGAGGGCACCCGCGCATAGGAAATGAAACTCTATTGACACATGCAAGGCACACCGTATGCCCCCAGGCTCTCTCGTTTTTCTTCTCTCTTCGATCTATTTCAGTCAGTGTGTCTGTCGGTGTGAGTGTCTCTCTTTTCTCTGCTTCGGTTTCCCTCTTTGTCCTCTTCATATCCGCTTTATCCTTTCCGTCTTGTTCATCCTTTTCATCCTTTTCGTCCTTTTCGTCCTTTCCATCCTTGTCATCCTTCTCGTTCCTCTTCGTCTGCTTCACCCCATTTTCCTGTTCCCTATCATCCACACCTCCCTTTCCACCGCATCGCATCGCTCCTATCCTCACTCTCGTGCCTCTTGTCGCCCTCGACCTCGCTCTCTCGCGCAACCCTGTCTGCCCTCGACCCCCGCTGCCTGTCTCTCGCCCTGGCCTCGGTGTAAGTGCTCGCTCGCCACCCCTCCTCCCATCTCTACCAAGCTACAGACCCTGATTCCACCTCTCATATGGCATGTGTCCATGCTAAGCTCCCTTTTTTCCTAAAGAGTTTTTGCTCTTTTTTTCTATTCATAACGACAACACCGCATACTTCATTCCTCTTCCTCTCTCTTCTCGATCGTGTACCCTGTGTTGATGCTCTCTGTGCAATTCTACTTCTTCCTCTTTACATGTTCGATGATCACATTCATCTGATTCCTTCTACCTCTGCATTTTGACTCTGAAAGCATAGCATAGCGCCCCCGACTGTATACCCTAATAACCTGGCTACAGACCATACCCTACCAGCAAGCAAAAAAAATGCCGCAACTCTTGGAATCGACAAGAAACTACCTCAAGACCTCGACCCGACTTGGCCGTCGCATGAGCCAGTACAAGGATGAGGCAAGCGGGAGCGATACCAGTCTTCATCTCCCCATCGACACCGCCCATTCAGGCGACCATGCCACTGGCATCGTGGACACCCCTCCTCATCGGCACACGGCCCAAAGAAGACTCTCGAGTCTATTTGGCTTCGAGGACAGGAGCAAAAATGCAGCGCCAGAGGATCGTTCAGGCACAGCCACTACCATGTCGCGCAGAGTCTACCCAGAACCGCAGGATCCTCCAAAAATCACACACAGCGATCGGATGATCCGCCGCAACAGCAGGGGCAGCGAGAGAACCCATCGCAGCGGCAAGAGCAAGTCGAGTCGACAGAGCATATGGAGTCGGGAAGGAAGTGGCAACACCCTCAGCAAGAGCCACGACCATGGCTCAGTCCACATGGAACAGGAAGTACCGCGCGGACGGTCACCTACCTTGTCCCTGTCCAATACCGTCAGCACGGCAGCATCCACCTACGATACCCGTCCTAGCGACTACGCCAGCATGAAGCAGTACCAGGCCCACGTCTGGCGACGAAACCTCTTGGAGGAGAGCATCATGCACTCTCTCAAGCTTGGCTACGCTGAGAGGCGCCGCTCATCGTCTCGGCATCGCTCGCTCTCTTCCAAAAACGACTCTCCACGCGCCCGCAAAACTCGCGAGCAAGCCTTGCTGGCTGCTGCCATGGGCAGAGATTTGGCCACCTGCCCGGAATCGGAGGCGGCCACGTTTGACAGGAATACAGAGCCACAGGTGAACATTATCGACAGAAGCCTCGGCAACATTTCGGCAATGCAGGCCCGGCACCAGCATCAACATCAGCATCACCAACCTCAATTCCGACGAGAGACCAACAGCCCGTACCAGATGGATTACAATGCATCCATGGCCAACATCACCCAATCCTTTGCAAGTTTCACCCTGGAGCTGCCAGAGCACCAGGTGGAGCATGTCATGAACTCTAGTATGGTTCCGGATCTGTTCAAGGTCAGGGCATCGATCCCAAGGGTAACGGAGCAAAGAACAAGGACAAGACGGAACTCTGGGGCAACGCTGGGTGGTGGCGTGTCGATGTCGCCGCGAGTTTTGACTGGAAAGAAACCACAGTCGCAGGAGGGTTCACAGTCAGCAGAGACGCACACTGAAGACAACACCCCTTCGTCCATAACTTCATGGGCTCACTCTGTCCATACGGCACTGGACCAGACAAAGGGATCGACCATCAAGGATACGACTGAGGATCAGCTGAAAGCGCTACAAGTGTCGGAAGCTCAAGCAGTGTAAGAGAGAGTTGATCGATACCAATGCATAAAAAAAGCAGTTTCATTATGACCCACATCCTGTTGCACAGGGACGGAAGGGCCACCATTCCTTCTTGTGTGTCATTCCGCGTGCAGTTACACAAACACTTTTACAAGATGGGTTCCTGTATCATTAGGGTTAGGGGTTGCTTGGTAGCACATGCTAGTGAAGTACAGTACATGTACCTGGTCTGTGATTCTGTTCTGATCCACAGACCCCGACTCGAGTTTTTGACAACGTTAGCCAAACCTGTCGCGCATGTTTCCTGTATCGCATCTCTTCGTATCTTTGCTCGGGGTTCGCTAGTGTCTTGCAATGGCTTTGGCCAAGCAAAAGCCAGAGTAAAAGACAAGACGACCGGCGGAAGTGGGTGTTCAAGCGATCAGCCATTATTGAAACCGAAACCTGGCCCTTGCTCCGCGGAGAGACGCGAGGACAGAGGGGGGCCGGTCTGCGACCATAGTGTTGCAAGTGTGTGACGAAACGTTTGAGGACCCAACAAAAAAAAAGCAGGACGCGTCTCTCGTTTGGGTTTGCGACGAGAAAGGAACGGAAACTCGGTACAGGTTGCACAAAAACAGGAACGCTTGGGTACTTCAAACACCCAACAGGATGTGTGCTATCCCCCTGAATTGCTCTTCAATGGCCCAGGAAGCAAGAGAAACCCGTTCGCTCATCCAGTATGGGTGAATACAACCAGTTAGGAAATATATCTAGCATGAGTGGTTTTTGTGCTGAGTGTGGTCTCCCAGAGAGATATTCGAGACCATTTTTTGCATTATCCCTATGCATGCAGCCTTCAACTTCCGTACGGCCGCGCGCCCTGTCCATCAATTGTCATTTTGTACAGTACACCATGCTGATATGGCCTTGAAAATTGCATAGACACATGTGCCACAGCGCAACAGTCCGGTCTGGGTGCACCACGCCCCCTGCTCCACTCTTCTCACCTGTAATAGAAGAGTACGGGGGACTTGTTAACGGGAGATACCCATTGGTATGAGGCGTTAGCCCATCATGCTGCATCTACGCCGTCGTGTGTGCATTATCCATCGCATGTTCATGCGCCTGGCCCGATAGTCGAGTATATGTAGACTACAGTGCAGCACGGAACGCTGCAGCATCATGAGCAAATACTAGATCTTGTTTTTTGTTGTTATTTGCTTGTCTCCGCCCGCCCCTCTCCAGTGGATGTGACCAACGGGGTTCGTGAACCCTCATTTTCCTCTTGATTGAGTGGAAATGGTTTGGAGATAAATATAGCACGGGATTGCATGGTAGCACAACATAAATGGCATGCTAATGTTGTTGGAGTGGATTTCGAGCCCCCAGGATAGTCTAGGGTGCAAGTTGGGGAGCCAAAGAAGGTTTTTTTTCCTCGGGTAAAGGGAGGGGGAACTGCTGCAGCACAAATCAACTGTCCAGGGGGGTGACCTTCCCAAGCCAATTAATGTCTGTGTGCAGAAGCTATGGGTGGCAACCACAGACACAAGGGTGACAATGGTCCCGCTGGGGTTGCTGGACCAACCATTGACCCTTTGGCCGGGGTTTTTGCGCGTTTGCCAGCACTGTGAACAGTCGTCTCTCGCGTCAAAGGACAAGAAAACTCATTCGAACACAGATCACGCGGCCTGGGTTCGCGGGAAAACAGCCATCACCAAAAAAAAAAATGGCTCCGTCAACAAATATGCACCACGTTCCTGGTACTAAAATAAATGCAGTGAGCGCGCGTATGAGATGCTCCAGATGCGGCTGTAGACTGCTCAGAGTTCCCTTGGGCCCTAAACAACAGTCCTTTTTTTCTATCGACCATTCCCTTCTACCCCTTCCTGATGATACCATAGCTTTCATTTAGGAGATTCATTTTCATGCACTTCATCCGAGAAAAAAATGGAATGAAGTGGGGAAAACAAATTACCTCAAAGTGATCGAGCGCTTGCGTTGGTCCATACTATGCTTAGGCAAATTGTCAATGTTTTTTGCCTTGACCCAGCTGAGCAGCTCGTGCTCTGGACTGTACATATGAACCGCCGATGTGGCCTATGTAGAGGACAATTCAACCTCGATCGATCCAAGGACCGAAAGACCTTGATGAGAACGTCTAGCCTCCCGAGGATCGCGCCCGATAGAGGGGTCTTGTTCTCTATCAGATCGTTGAGACAAAGGCGCCAGATCGCCTCTTGCATCTGCGAAGTGTGAGTGGGCCAATTCACACGGGTAGGTAAGGAACATCAATCACGCTGAGCTTTGTGTCCAAAACTCTTCATACTCCCTTGCCGCTTGATTTCATTTCTTGTTCATTTGTTGTTTTAAACTCATGGCCCATCACTCAGGTCCTACGAAAGAACTGAAAAAAAAAAAAAAAAAAGCATTGGTGCGATAGGCAGTAGGAGTTCTGGCAAGGGTGAACAATGCAGACATCTAATGCCGCACCTTTTCTTTTCTTTGTCTCCTTCCCCCCACCCCCCTTCTTGTCTCTGGCACCATCTCCCGCGGTAAACACTTGACACAGTGTCTTTTGAACTAGATGTGGATGTGGTTAAACTTGGGATATAGTACCGCATCGTTCAGAGTAGACAGCATACAAACTGAATGGTCGTACAAAGGACAGACATAGGGAGGGTCGCCGTCAATGCGAATGCTTTATCACACTGTATTATTTTTCAAGGGGTAAATGATGCCGTAGAAGTGTGCACAAAAGCAAACCAAACAAATAAGCAAGTCTGAGCAACAAAGAGCGAAGCAAAGCATTGAGCAACAGCAGTGCGGGATCATTGTCGTTTTCTCTTTCATAACTTGGATGTGGCCCTGCTTATTCTGTTCTGACACCTTTGAGGTGTTGCATAAGTACATGTACACAACAAGTGAAAAAAAACACGACCTGAGATACTTGTTTGACCCATGGGCCATCAACCTGTCTCCCCTGGCCCTTGTGGATAATGTCAAATGCCCTTCGGGGGGATGTTGGGCGGGCGTGATGCCTTCGGTCATCTGTGGGATGCACACTGATTGCGAAAGCAAGCACCCAGGTGTCTTGGCCATTGCCTTGACTCTTGGCTAGGGGAGGCGACCACGCCAGTCGCTGTATCGTGAGGCCGCCTAATTTGTGCTGCGTTGTGTTTTTTTTTGTCTCTCGTTGTGTTTTCTCATGTAAGCTCATCCTAGCCTCTCAGCCCTGGGCCTCATGGCCCGCTTGGGTCTAGTGGAAATGCGATCGAAGAGAGAAGGGTGGTCAATAACTGCGTTGATGAGAGCGCACATACACACGCAGGACGCAATCATATCACCCATGAATGAACGTTCCTCACCCATCACGTCCATCACCCCGCCTGAACAGGCCTCTGCCATCGCTTTTGTCCTATTGCAACCGACCCTTGCCTCTCTGCCCTCTCTGTCATTCTGTCCTTGGGCCCCATCGCTTGCGCTCGCTTATTTGCCTTGTCCACGGTCATAGCGCAGATACCAAGAACCTCGGAACTTTTTTTTTGTTTCTTTTTTCTCTCTTTCTCTCTTCTCTCTACGCTTCATCCTTTCCGCCCCGCCTTCTTTGCGCATTTTGACCATCTGTCACTCTCGCTTCCATTCTCCTTCTCCCTCGCACACCTCCTCGCTCTCTCTCTCTCTCTCTCTTTCTCTCTTTCTTTGCACTTGCACTCTCTGTACTCAATAACCCTCTCGACTTTACTCTCTTGCCCTCTCTCCCTCCCACTTCCTCTTCTACATCCGCTCTGTCCTTCCCCCACTTGCTTTGCCTCCACGCACACGCTACTCACTGCCTCGCACACACACTTTCTCTCCTCTCTCTATCTCTCTCACTCCCTCCCATACTTTTCTTTTCGCCAAAGCTTGTCGACCTTACTAAGCGCTCCAAAACAAAGTACGTATCTTTTATTTCGTCATGCCCACCTCGCCTGCTTCACCTTCGCACAGAGCCTGCCAAGGTGGCTGTGGCAGCAAGGGTCGAGTTCGACTGGTTGTGGGAACGGGTATCGGCACAATCATCGATCGTGTGCGCAAGGCTCTACGCAGCACTGCATTCCTGTAGTGTATTACTCTATTCATTTCATTTCACATGTACGCCCCCTGGTTTGTGTTTTCTGGGTGCGTAATTATAGCGCAAGCAAACAAGCAAACCACCTTGCACACACATTGCTTTATCGGAGTGGAGGTGGAAGGCTCTTCCAAGCATACACATACACACACACACACACCATTTGGCGGTAGCTGGCAGCACCCTCCTGCACACCCTGAAAGTCTCGCTAACCCGACGGTGCTCTGATATGCTTCCCATAGGTCGTACCGCAGCCTGCCGATTGCTTCAAGTTTTCCCTCTTACCTCCGCTTTGGACAGCCTCTCTCACTCCTTACCGCCTCATACCTTCCCGCTTCATATCCTGCCTGCATAAGCGCAAAAAGCAAAAGGGTCTTGCTCTACCTGTTCATTATCCACCCCACCACACGCAAGGTAAGCAAAGGATCACAGCATAGCAGTATTCAGATCTAAGCCGTTTATGCCTTACCCTCGTCAAAGTGGTTCCTCTCCTTCGCTCCCTCGTTCCCCCACTCTCCCACACACACACTCTCTCTCTCCTCCCTTTGTTGGCCTAATCTCCTTTTTGATATACGTTCCGTCCATGGCCCATGCTCGACTGGCGTCGAGTTGTGCCGGAGACACCAGGGGGTAGGGGTTTGCGTTCAGTCCCAATGGCCAAGGGGCTAGGATTTTGCTTCCTTGACAGCACGACGAGTCTCGGCGGTGTTTGTCCGGAGGCAACGGTCATCGTCTGTCTCCCATTTTGTGTTTTTGAACAGCCACTACAAATGCCACTCTGGAATCGCCCATTGTCGTTGCATTTTCTCTTCTTGTCCCTTCCTCTGGTCTTTCCCCCTCGTTCCCCGTTCCCTGCTCCCCTCCCCATGCATCGTGCAACCATACCAGAGCATAATATCTTTAAAACGACCTGTCGATCAAACGACTGCTCAGCTGCAGTCGCCTCATCCTCGGAACAGAGCATCGCCTTGGCATTTGCTCCGTCCAGATGCACGGCTCTTGCGCTGACAGTGAACAGAGCCAATATTCACTCTAGGTCTCCTTGCCAAAAGTCGTGGAGCGAGATTTGCTCTAGCACTCCGTTTTGCTCTTTCTCACCTCAAATGAACTATTTTGGCGTTGGCTCTTCCGCTTCTTGTCTGCCTTCGTCGCCACCTTCACCTCACTCACCACCTTCTTCTCTTCACTCTCCAACACCACGTCCACGCGTCTCCTACACAGAACACCCAGTAGCACACCCCTCACCGATAAGTGCTCTGTCACCCTCGCTTGCTCAGTCCAAGAACGAGCTTCACCCTTCGCAGGCGCAATACGGACGCAGTTGCTGTTGCAGTCGCGCCCCCTATCCTAGTCGGCCCATTGGTTACACATCTTACACATCATACATCATGAGCGGACCTGACCAAGCCCACGATGCAGACACGGATGGAATCACGAATGCAAATGAGAATCATGAGCACAAGCAGCCACACCAAAGCCAGCATTCTCGCATACCAATAGCCAATCTGCTTTGTTCTGACTCTGAGACAACAAAGTCGGCGCCATGGGACCCACCCCACAAGGACACGCAGTTAGCGCCTTCACACAGCATGCGGCGGAGCTCGGAGCACCTGGAAAGGATCAGTCGTGAGGGAACGCGTGTGAGTGAGCAGGAAATTGTGGAGGGGCGGCGATATGACGCTCAGGACACCACGCCAGACGCTGCACCCAATACAAGCCCCGATGTCAGTTATGACGTCCACCATCGATCCTCCCCGTCAAGCGCAAGAACCGCAGCTTATGATCGTCCAATATACCCTTATCCCCACCACCATAGCCCCAAGGATCAGCGTCATTACTCAGACCTTATGGAACGGCGAGACTCTGGACTTGGAAGGCGCGAGCCCGACAGCCGGATCTTGGCGCGGTCCCCCAATGGACCATCCTCCAGCTATAGCAGTCGCGACGCCATGACCCACCACTCGCCCATCGAGAGGCCATCCCCGCGAATGACGCATCCGCAGTCGTCCTCGACCCAGGGCTATTTTGCGCCTAGACCACAATCTGCGGGCCAGCGCTCGGCCTCGCTCAGCATCGATTATTACCAGGACAATTGTCATCCGTACGATGCCGAGGAGGAGCGCCAGCAGCACAAGAGGATGGATCGTTCAAAGAGCGACTTTGCACTCCACCAACAGAATTATGGACCTTACCTGGACCAGTCGCCCACACTGGAACCCGTGCCTATGTTTACCACAAAGCGGTACTCGACTTCCCACTCGACGCCCGAAGAACATTCTCCAACAACCCCTCCACCTCCACCCCCTACCCGTTCGATTGCAAAAGTAACGTCCTATTTTCCGGATCAGAGCTCGTCCCCTGAACATGGTCGATCATCATACTATCATCCTTATCCAGCAAGGCGATCGGTCCAAGGTGAATCCAGGAGGCCAAGTCAAGGCATCATCTTGCCGCCACCAGAGGTATGTTCTTCTTGATGTAGCATATATTTCCTCCACCCTAGACAATATCTAATCTCCTCTCCTCTCCTCTTAGTCATTGCTTAGTGTGCAAGAATCAAGGACGCCAACACGAATCTATGGACTTGATGCCGCTGACGTCCCCACACGGCCACCACTAGCCCCATCTGCATCCTTTGGAGCACAGCCGTTGCAGAATATACCCGATGGATGTGAAGTCGGGTACATGCGACGATCGTCCAATGTTGATTCATACGACGGATATCCACCATCGCGGGATTCTACAATTGCACGCTCTCCCTACTCGTATGAGCGTCGTCCCTCTGCACCGACAACTTATGCCGACGACAGTCGTCATCAAAGTGCGAATCGCTCTAGATATGAATATTCACCACAGGAAGTACGGAGACCCGCCAGCAGCGCAAGTTCGCCATCTCCCTATCAGCCATCCAACCCACATCCGCGATCAGAATCCCGAGGATACTCTCCTGAGATTCAACCTCCTTCATGGTACCAGCAGTACGCTCATGCTGTCCCCAACAAGGCTCAGCCTCCAAGGTCTTCTTTTTCGCACGGCGACCCTGCAGCCTACGCCCCATCACCAAGACGTGGGTCTGATTATGGACCTGTGCGGAATGTACATCCGCAGCATCGAGCCTCTCCGGAACCTTGGTCCGCTCGATCCTCCTTCTCTCTCACGCCTCCATCCACTGATAATGGAATGAGGCGGATGAGCGGCAGTGCAGGTCATGGTGGACACAGTTATGCGCAGGGACTCTCCAAACCTCTGCCCAAATCCAAGCTATCGGCTGGACCCTCTGTTCATCCTTTCGACATTCCTGCGGAATCGCAAGCGTCAACATCACCCAATGCAGGCAAGCGCGAACGTGGGCAGGAGGAAGATCCGTGCACACCTGAGGATGGTGGGGTCAAAGCTAAGCGCAAGAGGGCCAATGCAGAGCAGCTCTCGGTTCTGAATGCGGCCTTTGAGCGGTCGTACTTTCCTTCGACAGAAGAGCGTCTTCGACTGTCTAAACAAACAAAGATGTGTCCCAGGACGGTGCAGATCTGGTTTCAAAACAAGCGACAGAGTGTGAAAGCGAGAACAGAAGCCATGGACGCGGCTGTGGCTGCTTTGCCGGGAAGACGCCGGGGTTCGCAGCAGGTACAGGACCGCAGTATCAATCAGACGACTGCTAGAGAGGCCGGCCCTGTCGATGATCGACATGAGAGGACAAGGATGGGCGACGACAGTGGTACTGGCCAGCACATGCACGACAATCGTCACCACCAAGATCATCATCACCCACATCATCATCACCACCACCACCTACAGATCCACTCCTCCTTGAAGTTGGAACACCAGCATTCGCATTCGGCAAATGATCAGCAACAACAGGGATCCTCCTTCCAGGGCGAGAAGCGACGAAACTCAGGTCCACTCACGCCTTCGGATGCGCTGATGTCGTCTCTCCAAATCCAGTATGATGGACGGAGTGTTGACTTTTTCTCGAGGAAGCGACGCGCCACTGTTGCTAGGATGGAGCTGAGTGACCCGCGCTAGAAGCACGTTCTCCATCGTATGGTTGTGTTCGTCTCTCACTATACCTTATACCATTTTTGCTTGCGTAATGTAAAGTACCTTCATTTGCTTCTGGACAAACACTTTCAGAAAACAACCCACCCTCCCCCCCTAGGAAAACGTAAACAACAACAAAAAAAACATGTGCTAGCAATTCCCCTTCCCTTGATAACGAATAAAACGAACGCCGATACCTTTTCATGATGACAAATATACGAACACCTAATATGCCGAGAAAAAAACGCACAGACCTGATGAATGACAGATATGGCTTGCACGAGGCACTATTACTACACATCAATAAACTTGAATCTAGGCACTAGAACCAGGCCCTCGCCTGTCTCTACTAAAATTATCGACACTGGGCTCATGGATTAGCGCGCCCCGGTATAGTCGACGAGCATCTGCAAGCTCGTGGCCTGATCGGCCAATGAGAGGCGCGGATGAGGGTGACCATACAGGTGGCATGGCCCATATGCAGGTGCAAGGGACCTGCAGTGGCAGTGCACACTTCGAGTTTCCTGCTGTGCAAAAGTTTCTGTGGCGCCGTCCTCGCTGCTTCTCTTCATTAAGTATCAAGTCGTTATATCTTTATTCATGTAGATCCATCTATTGAACTGCGTAGTTAGAGTATATAGGCGAGAGCGGTGAGTAGCACCAACAAACCAAAGGATGAAGATTCCTGGCACGATTTAGCGCTGTTTGCATTGCGATGAGTTCTTGCTGTAGAAGGATCCTTGACAGTGGAGCATCCCTCGTCCGTCGCCCTTGCAGCGACAACCAGCTTGGCCAATCCATTAAAACTGCAGGTAGAAGGCTCCTTTTGACCGACGTTGGTGTAATAATAGTTATACATGTACGACAGTTTCTGAATGGGTGTGCAAAAAGAGTATTTGCCGTAAACACCCGTCTTGCCGTTCGCCCCAATGTCGTCGCAAGAGGTCATTCCGCAGATGGTGTTAAGACCTTCGCCAATGTTTTCGGTCGTGGCCATTGCCTGGTCTGAGGCTGTGCATGTCAGAGACTGCATCATGCATTCACAGGCGGCCGTTGACGGAGTATAGGGAAGGGCATTACTAGGTTCCCACTTGGCCGTGTTGGCGGGGCAAGTGGAGAGGCTCCTAGTCTCAGAGAAAGAGTCCATATTGACTCCTTTGGGATGAAGAGGCGCCAAGGCCTTCTTGAGATTGTTGTAGTCTGGAGTAAATGTGGCAGTGTGATCAGGCTGGATCTGAACAAGGCCATAATTGTTGTCCTCCTGCGTCCATTCGTAAACGATACCTCCGGACCAGGTATCTGCCATATCTGGCCCGAAAATGGATCCGACCTCTGGAAACGTCCGGGGCATGATAGTGTTGCAGCCAAACTCTGAAAGAAAGACTGGGACAGAGTAGTTGGCGATATCGGCCGTGCGTTCCTTATATCCTGAGGTCTGGTAAACGGTGTCACTTCCACACCACTCGTACAGATTCATGCCAAAAAAGTCGATCCTTGAGGCATCCTCTTTGTCACAGTTGAAGTAGGCCTGGATCTCTTGGCGGGTATCTGCGTCATCGTTGTTAGCATATCCTACAGGGATTTTACGCGGGGAAGAGGTGTCGATGAACGTCTTTGCGTCTCGCAACAAGGCTTTAACAAAGGCACTGGCTACAGTCGTCTTCATGTCGTTTGTAACTTCGTTTCCGACAAAGAAGCCCAACGTGTTGGGGTAGTCCATAAACGCGGCGATCGTATTACGACTGTTGCTCCAGATATCGATGTCGTATTCAGGGTTATTACGTACGATCGAGTGCTTAGGCACAGTCAGATCTAGTATAAGGTATAAGCCTGCGTTTTCGAGAGCCTTCATACACTCATCGTGGTTGAGAGAGGCATCGACCTTGAAAGAGAACATCAAAGACTTTGTATTAGAAGGCGGCGCTTGGTTTTTTTTTTTTTTTTTTTTTTTGGCCTTTCTCTCTCTTGACTTCAATACTGTACCTGGTACACGCGGATGGTATTGAGCCCAAGGGTCTTCATCAGCGCAAAATCACGCTTGCAATCCGCTGGCTTCGAAAGGGGATCCACGACATCGGATGGCTCTGACCTGGGCTGATACGCCACACCCTTGATGTAGAATTGGTTCTTCGTGACTGAATCAAAGAACTTTGTTCCCTTGATCGTGATGGGGTTCAACGCAGCAACTGAGTTGAGGCTGGATGCGGCCGCAAGGGCAAATGTTAGAACTTCCAATACACGAACCATGGGCGCATGTACTTGAACTTGATAAGCTGTGTCGTATTTGTGGTGGTAGGTTGTACTTGGATGGAGTCTACAGAGGAAAGGGTCAGGGGCTCTTGCGCTTAGTTTTCAACAAAAAAAACGGTAGAGAAAGGATACATAGATCTGAGGTAGTCAGCAGCTAGCCCTTACAGAATGGGTCTCGACAAGAGGTCAGGGATGAAGAGGGAGAATGAGTAGGACAGACTGGCCACGGTTATTTATACAGTGTGAGCAGTGGACTGCCTGCAAGAAAACGAGCTGTTGCGTAAGACTTGAGCGGTAACGAGCTGGCCAGCATAGACTGAAAGTCGCTAGACTCATTCGCTTTTTTTCTCTTTGTAGAAAAGGGTTATTCAAATTCACCAGTGTTCCATCCCAAACTACGGTCTATTTGCAGAGCAAGAGAGGGGAGGTAACATCTGAGCGAGATAGTTGTCCCTTCAAACGGTGCCCGGAACTTCGAGCACGCAGGAACAGACATTGCCTATTCTCGGATGGAGGTGCAGGACGCCAGAGTTGCGTCACGAAAGTCATTGGATATTCGAGCTGACGACAAAGACCAGCTTTGAGGGAAGTTCCTCTGCGGAAAGACTAAGAAGGCGACCTAAACTTTGGTCACAATAGATACGAACTTTTTGAAAATATGAAAACGAAACGCGACCGAGCGATCGCAGAGAACATGTCTACTGGACCCTGCGGACAATCGCTGCTCGGAGCACGCCGCTCTGCTGTTTAAAGTAGGATCCAGCATGGCAACTCGCTACAACTAAAGAGGCACCCGGTGTTGCGTTGCTGTAGGACCACGGCAGTCGGAACCTGATCAGAGCAGTTCACAAGGCGCGTATGTGCAGTGAAAGGGCTATGGATCTGTGAATGTGCTATCACATACTGCGCGAGAGAGGGAGAGCTGATTGCAGGCGCAGATGATGACGAGTCGCACACTCACCAGTCAACCCAGTCATAGAAGCACCCCATGAAGGGAAATCGGGATGGAACTCGACAGGAAACGGGAAAGAACTATCTACGGACCAGAGCCTTCAAGAGCTCGCAGCATCACCGACTCCTTAAAATCCTGTTTCCAGGTAGAGTATCATTGGGAGGACGCACGATTTCTTGGGTGTGCCAGGAGAGAGGAGCGATTGAGCACGGGTCCGATCTACACATCCGGCAAGATAGGAGCGACAGGAGCCAGGATGACACGGACTGGAATCAACCCCGTCCGACATGCCGCTGCCACGCATTCTGTATGCATGGAGCAAAGCAAGGAAGCATTCACAGGAAGCATTCACAGGACACAGGACACAGACACAGACACAGACACAGCGCCATTGATCCTGGACCCAGTGCAAATAGAGATGGCCAGAGGGAGAACGGCATCGTCTAGCATGCCCATGATGAGGCGTCCAAAAACAAGTTAACGTATCGCGCCATGAAGGGCCAGGTGGGATAGGCCCAGAGGGGAAGAGCCCGGGCGATGGCGTCCCCCAAAGTTAAGCTATGCATGTGCGCAGGCAGGAGGGGACGCGGAGGCGGTCGTTGCCTCAGTGTGGAAGGGCGTCAAAGGGCAAAGGGCGACTTTGGGATCGCCATATGTCCATATGTCCATACGGTGATGCGTCGCTGACAGCTTATAGCACACGCAGCGCTCCTTTTTCTCTTTTCGCTTCTCTTCCCCAGTCCATTCTGCTCCTCCTCTGTCCACTCTTTGCGCCTCGTCTGTCTTTTGTCTCCACATCGCATCCTCCGTCCGTCCTTCCCTCCACCTCACCTCACCTCACCTCACCTCCATCCATCTCACCCAGTCCTGCATACCCACATCCCTGGCCATTTAATTTTCACTATCTCTGGCGTCCGTGCACAAGCAGCCTTTTTCGACATTTTTGACATTTTTGTCGCCCCTCTCTCTCTCAGTGCTGCAACCTGCCCGTTGTCTCCTATAGTGAAGGTGGCAGCCCCACGCCCGTCAAAGCATCTGCAGCATCATGAGCTCCTCACAGTCAGCATCGCCTTCACTCACACCGTACTCGCTCTATCGCGACTACGGCTCGCCGAGAAGGCATACCATGCTCTCAACAAGCTCCTCCCACGGACGTCTTGCACATCCGAGAGTAGACTCCAGAATGAGCGAAGGTGCGTGCAACACTCCAGATAAAAGAGTTTGAAGAATCTATACTCCTGCATCATCAGCACTGACGCCTGTACGGAACACCGTTTACCTTTTTTTTTTGTTTTTCTTTGGCTTTCTAGATCGGAGAGGCTCTGAAGTGTACAGCGAGGGCTACTCCAACAGATCGGATTACGGTCGACGATCTCCAAATGCGCCCTCAGAAGTCGATCTCTTTGGCCCACTTCGAGGCCCCGACGATGGACGCTACACAGGATTTGCACCCTCGTCAGAAGCTCTTCTGTCTCTACTGGAAAGCAAACGCAGCCCACTGCCTGGCCAGCATTATCAGTATGACCGGCCGTCCTCAGCAGAAGGGAACGACTATGACGAAACAAACCAGCCAACACCCAATCCATATCCCGCATGGACGATTGAGAAGCAGGTGCCTTTGACCAAGGAGGAGATTGAGGCCATCATGATGAACCTGACGCGCAAATTCGGATTTCAGCAGGACAACATGCGCAATCAGTACGAAGCTTACATGACCATGCTGGATTCCAGGTCGTCGCGCATGGGGCCAGTGCAGGCACTGACGACGATTCATGCAGACTATATTGGAGGAGAGCATGCCAACTATCGCAAATGGTACTTTGCAGCGCAGCTGGATCTCGATGACCACATGGGTTATCACTCTGCACCGGGAAAGGACAAGAAGGTCAACCGCAACTCGATGGCACCCCAGCCAGGCGCCGTCAATGTCGAGGCTCACGACAACCTGGCCATGGCCGAAGAGCACTGGAAGATGAGAATGGCACAGATGTCCCATTTTGATCGCGCTCGCCAGGTGGCCCTCTATCTCCTGCTGTGGGGCGAGGCTTCACAGATCCGCTTCTTGCCAGAGTGCCTCTGTTTCATGTTCAAGTGTGCTGACGACTACTACACCTCCCCAGAATGCCAGCAGACTTCGGAGACGGTCCCTGAAGGAGAGTACCTTCGCTGCATTGTCACGCCACTCTATCGGTACATCCGCGACCAGTGTTATGAGATTCAGGGTGGAAAATACGTCAAACGCGAGCGGGACCACGATGCCGTCGTCGGCTACGACGATATCAACCAGGCGTTCTGGAGCCCAGAGGGCATATCGCGCATACGGCTGGATGATAAATCCAAACTGGTGGATATTCACATTGCCAAGCGATGGACCGCTCTCTTTAAAGTCAACTGGGATTCGGCCTTCCGCAAAACATACATCGAGAAGCGAACCTGGCTCCATCTCGCAGTCAACTTCACTCGCATTTGGATCATCCATGTCGTTTCGTTTTGGTACTTTACGGCCTGGAACGCACCCTTCCTGTATATGAACGAGGACTTGGATGAGGAGGGCGTTCAGTGGTCCGTGGTGGCTCTTGGAGGAGCCATTGCCACGTTAATCATGCTCCTTGGCGTATTTTGCGAGTTCCTCTTTATACCCCTGACATGGTCCAACTCGTCAATGCTGGTCCGCAGACTGGTCATTCTGACGTTGGTTCTTATCCTCAACGCCGGTCCGTCAGTGTACATTTGCTTCTTCAACCGAACCGGCAATGTTCCCAAGGCCATCGGCATCGTCCAGTTTATCATCTCAATATTCACCACGATGGTGTTCGCCATCTGCCCATCGAATCAACTTTTCAGCGGCTCGTCCAAAACCACTCGCAAAAACCTTGCCTCCCAGACCTTCACCGCCTCCTTCCCGAAACTCAACCGCTCCGACCGTGCGCTCTCTATCTTCCTGTGGACACTGGTGTTCACTTGCAAGATGATTGAGTCCTACTTCTTCCTCGCTCGTTCTTTCAAGGACCCCCTCAAAGCTCTTTACGCGGAGCGCATCCCCGGCTGTAAGGACAAGTATGTGGGCCAAACACTGTGCGCGATCATGCCGATTTTCACGGTGGTGATAATGTTCTTTGTCGACCTGGTGCTCTTCTTCTTGGATACGTACCTATGGTATGTGATCTGGAACACCATCTTCTCGGTCTTCCAGTCCTTCAAACTCGGTATCTCCATCTGGACGCCTTGGCGAAATATCTTCTCTCGGCTCCCAAAACGCATCTACGCAAAGTTGCTGGCCACCGCGGACATGGACATCAAGTATAAGCCTAAGGTCCTCTGCTCACAGGTCTGGAACGCCATTGTGATATCGATGTACCGCGAGCACCTCCTATCTATCGAGCACGTGCAGAGGTTGCTCTACCAACAGGTCCCGTCCGAGAATGAGAGCAAGCGCACGCTGAAGGCACCCACGTTCTTTGTCGCTCAGGAGGATGCGTCCTTGCAGGCCGAATTCTATCCACAACACTCTGAAGCAGAGAGACGTATCACGTTCTTTGCCCAGTCCTTGGCGACACCGATTCCGGAGCCACTGCCTGTTGACCAAATGCCCACGTTCACAGTATTGGTCCCACATTATTCTGAGAAGACCTTGCTATCGCTCCGCGAGATTATTAGAGAGGAGGATCAGAACACTCGAGTAACGCTGCTAGAGTACCTCAAACAACTGCATCCAGTCGAATGGGACAACTTTGTCAGGGACACCAAGATTCTGGCAGAGGAATCCACGATGTTCGGAAGTACGACGAGCGGATTGGGTTTCTCGGGTGATGGCGAGAAGGACAGCGTCAAGGAGCTCGGCAAGATTAAGAATGACGACCTCCCCTTCTACTGCATTGGCTTCAAGTCTGCGGCCCCAGAATATACACTTCGAACTCGGATCTGGGCCTCGCTTCGCGCTCAAACGCTTTACAGAACCGTCTCTGGGTTTATGAACTATTCCAAGGCCATCAAGTTGCTATACCGCATCGAGAATCCAGAAGTGGTACAGCAGTTTGGAGGGAATGGCGATCGATTGGAACGTGAGTTGGACCGGCTTTCGCGACAAAAGTTCAAGTTCGTTGTTTCGATGCAGCGTTACACAAAGTTCAACAAGGAGGAAGCCGAGAACGCCGAGTTTTTGCTTCGGGCTTACCCTCAGCTTCAGATTGCGTATTTAGACGAGCGCCCGCCAGAGATCGAGGGTGAGGAGGCGGTTGTGTACTCTATTTTGATCGACGGAAGCTGCGAGATGCTGGCTGATGGGAAACGCAGGCCCAAGTTCCGGATCCGCTTACCTGGCAATCCCATCCTCGGTGACGGCAAGTCCGACAATCAGAATCATTCGCTCATATTCACGCGAGGCGAGTACGTCCAGTTGGTGGATGCCAACCAGGACAACTACTTGGAAGAGGCCCTCAAGATCAGGAATGTTCTTGGCGAATTTGAGCAGCTCCACATGCCCAACATCTCGCCCTATTCGCCCCAGGTGGATCCAAAGGAGGTCCGGGAGCCGGTCGCGATTGTCGGGGCCAGGGAATATATCTTTTCTGAGAACATTGGCGTCCTTGGGGATGTCGCGGCAGGCAAGGAGCAGACATTTGGAACGCTGACACAGAGGATGATGGCCAAGATCGGCGGCAAGCTGCATTATGGTCACCCTGACTTTCTCAACTTTATTTACATGTCGACCCGAGGCGGTAAGAATTCTTCAATTGGTATTTGATGCAGTCAATGTCGATGTTGAAAGTGATGCTAACAATCTCGACTCTGTATTTTACGATGGCCTTAGGTGTGAGCAAAGCTCAAAAAGGTCTTCATCTAAATGAGGACATCTACGCAGGAATGACGGCGTTCAATCGAGGCGGAAGGATCAAACACACAGAGTACTATCAGTGTGGTAAGGGACGCGACCTGGGCTTCGGATCGATTCTCAACTTTAACACCAAGATCGGCACTGGCATGGGCGAGCAGATGCTGTCTCGCGAATACTACTATCTTGGAACTCAGCTGCCGTTGGATCGTTTCTTGACCTTCTACTATGCGCATCCTGGATTCCACATCAACAACATCTTCATTATGCTGGCCGTGCAACTCTTCTTGTTCTCGATGCTATTTATCGGAGCGATGGCCTCGTCGGTAGAGATTTGCTCAGACATTGTCGAAGACGGATGCGTGGATTTGGTACCAGTCTACGACTGGATCAAGCGCTGTGTGCTGTCCATTTTCATTGTCTTCTTCATCGCCTTCCTGCCGCTATTCTTGCAAGAGTTCATGGAACGCGGGTTCGCCAGGAGTATCATGCGCCTTGGCAAGCACTTTATGTCGCTCTCACCCTTGTTCGAGGTCTTTGTCACGCAGATATACACCAACTCAATTCTGACCAACCTGTCGTTTGGAGGTGCGCACTACATCGCCACTGGCCGAGGGTTCGCCACGACGCGCACACCGTTCTCGTTGCTTTACTCGCGCTTCGCTGGACCTTCTCTTTACCTGGGCATGCGGACGTTGCTGATGTTGGTATTTGCGTCGCTGACAATGTGGATCCCGCATTTGGTCTACTTTTGGGTGTCCGTACTGGCTCTGGTCATCTCGCCGTTCATCTTCAACCCACACCAGTTCTCGTTCACGGATTTTTTGCTCGACTACCGCGAGTTTCTGCGGTGGCTCTCTCGTGGCAATTCAAGAACCCATGTCTCGTCCTGGATCTCGTACTGCCGTACCTTGCGAACAAGAATCACCGGGTACAAGCGCAAGCGACTCGGCCATCCATCTGAGCGGCTCGGAGGAGATATTCCAAAGGCTAACTTTGGGGTGATCTTTGTCTCGGAAATTGTGTTTCCGATGTTGCAGATGGCCTTCTGTGTGATCTGTTATATGTTTGTGAGGTCCTTCCCGACGGATGCTGATGGCCAAAGCGGTACTGTCTTCACGAGCGGGCTACTCCGTGTGGGCGTCTTCGCAGTAGGCCCCCTGATCGTGAATGCAGGCGTTCTGGCAGCACTGTGTGGGGTGTCTCTGCTACTGGGACCCTTCATGAGTCTGTGTTGCGTCAAGTTTGGATCGGTCGTGGCTGCATTCGCGCACGGATTTGCGGTCTTGTCAATGATTGGGTTTTTTGAGGCGCTTTGGGCTCTTGAAGCCTGGAACACATCTCATGCGGTCCTCGGAATCATTGCCACGATCTCGGTGCAGCGATTCATCTTCAAGGTCCTGATCTCTGTTTTTCTTACGCGTGAGTTCAAGCACGATGAGACGAACAGGGCATGGTGGACGGGCAAGTGGCACGGTCGAGGACTTGGATTCCATGTGATCTCGCAGCCGCTGCGGGAGTATGTGTGCAAGATCATTGAGATGTCCATGTTTGCGTGCGACTTTATCATGGGGCATGCCATTCTCTTCATGCTGTTTCCAATCTGTCTGATTCCCTGGGTCGATCGATGGCACTCTACCATGTTGTTCTGGCTGCGACCCAGCAAGCAGATCCGACCGCCTATCTTTTCTGCAAAGTTGCGGTCGCAGAGACGCCGCGTCGCGTGGTCTTATGGCGCCCTGTTCCTGTTCCTGTTCTTTGTTTTTGTGGTGCTGATCGTGGGGCCTTTGGTATTCCAGCAGTACCTCCCCAAGCACTTGGAGAAGTCGCTACCCATCTAGAGATTGATATTTTTTTTCCAGCTCCCTATATCAGCCAGCTCCGCCTTCTCTCCCTCTCCCCATTCGACTTTCTTTGTATTATAGTTGATGTTGCATGCCTAATGTTAGTCAATAAAGAATCCAGAACACCATACACGCGTGCTCAAGGCATCGATAATTGCTCTAAAACCAATTTCAAGATCCATGGAGTTCGCCGCCTTTGCCACCATCAGTCCGCATACCAGTGTACACGCGATACCCGGTAATTCTATGTAAAGATGGGGCGAGGGGATGATACCCAGTAGGGGCTTTCGTAAAAAGTAACCGAGGAATGGAAGGACAGAGAGCAATTTCCTCTCTTGCAGACTGCATGCTAAAAATATGCGCCTTCCATAAGACGAGACGGCGTGAGGGCCAGTCGTCGCCGTCCTGTGTGTTGCCACAAAGTCCAGATGCGACTTTTTCTTATTTTCTACAAGACAGATTGTGTTGTTGGCCGTACGAGATGTTGCTCAATGGCTCACACTCTTGAGCTCAAATCTCCTCGCCCTCTCTTTTTCGTTGTCTCTCCGTCTCTCATTCTCGCGATCTATCCCTCTGCTCTTTTCCTCTGTTCAATCGGGTTTCCGTACTGTGTTTTCTGGGCTGAGATCAAGTTGGCAAAGTGGCGAAGGGCAGAGACAATTCTGAACAGAAGTCGAGAACAGGCTCTGAGCCCCCAATAGGGTCGCCTTTTTTGGGGACGATCGGAAGTCATTTATATGGGCAACATACAGCGATACAATACGTTGACCTGGTTCAGGCTCTCGCGCGGGTGTTTTTTTTTGACAGCTCACTCCTCGAGATTGTCAAAAGGATAGCCCAAGAAAAATCGCGCATACTTCTTCACATGTATCATCTTGGGAAGTACCTTAGAGTAGCTGAGGGAATACAGCATTCTTGGTGCCCAGAATATTCGTGAACCGCGCCGCTGGAGGGGACAAACGCACACCTCCTTGGTCGGCAAACAGCTCAGTTTGAGAGAGTAGAGCAAGATGGATATAGAAGGACGGACAGAGATTTGAGGTGTCAAGAAGTGTATGTATTTTAATCTTTCGAGCAACAGACGGAAAGGCAAGACGTAAAAAGTTTGAAAGTAGAGAACCAGCTCTTCTTTCTTACTCCTCTATCTAATGGTAGTGCGTCCAACACCTCTACGTCTAATAAAAAAAATATTTGCACTTGGAAGACACTTTGGATGCCATGGAGAGAGCAGCATCTAACTGCGCAAGAAACGAATTGCTTGCTTTAGTGCGTCCTGGCTCTGGGGGACTTGGGCCACTTCAAGCCGCGGGAGGGGCACTTGACGAACTCGTAGGTGGTGTGGACCACACCCTGGGAGAGAGGAGCGAGGGCCTTGAAGGCGGAGGCAGTCAAGTCAATCTGGTCGGCGTCACAACCTGCGCACTCATCAATGATGCGCACGATAATGGAGCGTTTGCCGCTGGTGATCTTGGCGCACTCGAAGCAGGCAGACCGGAGACCACCCTTGTAGTGGCTCATCTTGACGGCAGCAATGTGCCAGTCATCCTGGGCATTGACGTTGCTGTTGCCCAACAAGTTGCCGTAGCAGGAGGCCTAGTGTCAACGAAAAGGGGTGGAGGATTGTCGTTACAAACACGGTTAGCGTCTGGATAAACTCTGGCATCTGCCTATATTGCATTCTGTAGGATTGGATAGACTTACGCCCTTGAGATCGTGGCCGTTGAACCAGGTGGACTTGCCCTTGAGCTTTCTGCCGAAGCGGACGGTCTGGGTGGGGCCGCTAGGCTTCCGCTTGCCAGCTTCGACAGCAGAGATGAGGGCGATGACCAGGGCAACGAGGAGGATGGAGAGCTGAGCGAACTTCATGATGCTTATTTTGAGTTAGTGAGGAAGGGAGGGGGGTTTAGGGTCGTCGGTAGGAGAGTGGTATGAAGTGGAGGGGGGGTGCAAGGTGCTGCTGTGGAAGGGGGCGGTGGAGGTGGAAGGCCGTTTACGAGTCGTGAAAAAGCGATGAAGAGAAGAGGGGAAAAAAAAGAGTGCAACGATCACAGGGGTTAAATATGAATTCCTTTCAAGGGCGCGCGCGTGCGGTACCACAAAAACGACTAGGCACTGCTGCGTTTTAGTATTAAGAGAGGCGGAGGCAACAGCAGAGGCATGAGTGGAGCGAAAATGAATTGGCAAAGCTGTTCGAGAACAGCAGAGGAGATGTGAGCACTTTTGTACTGTATATTTGGTCCAGTGGTTTGGTTGCATGAGAGCCAAGTCCCTTTTTCCTGTACCGTACACGGGCGAGGACGCGGTGCGTCTCTCGACGAGAAGTGTTCTCGCCCCTCCAGACAAATTCCTCAGTCTATGCGCGAGCGCTGCGTTTAGATGGTGCTCACCATTCCATCATGGAGCCGAGTGATCCAGGGATCCCCGAGATGTGCAGCCTATGCTCGGCATGTGCAGATTTGCGATCTGATTGGGTTCATCACGCAGGAGCTGCGGTGGGCCGAACTTACATTGGTGTGCGCGTGCTGTCATCTGTCATATCTTCATACCTCCTCTTCCCTTCCCTTTTCCATCTTCTTGAAGACAATCGCAAGCATCTTTTTTTAAGGTCCTGGAACATTAGGTCAATTAGGTCTTGGTTCTCTTAAGACCCGCCTGTGGCATGTCCATCGACCACTGGCGGCGCTTCCTGTCCCTCCGTCTGGGGTATGGAAGATTGGGTGTGGGCACTGTAGGTATAAGGAGGTGAGCCCATCTTCGGCCTGTCCATTCGGCTGAGGCCGCATAAACAAAAGCGGCAGGCTTTAATTGAGCTCAGTTGTCCAACTGGCCATATAGTGGTGCTTTTGGTTTAGCCTAGAAGCAAACAAAACAAAAATGCTCTCGCGGCAGTGAAAAAATATAAGCGAGGCATTTCTGTCATGAAGATCAGACACAGGTGAACATACCTCCGTCTCACTTTCAGGGACAGCCTTTCCATTACAGTAGCCTTGTTGCGAACTGTCATGATGAGAACCGCCTAATTTTGCCACCAGGAACAACCAACGGACAGGAGCAATAGTCTATTGCAATTGAAAGGGAGCTGCAAATATTTCCGAAGAGTCCACGTTGGATTCTGATATGTGCAGGTCGTCGCTCAACTGTGGTCTACGCTTACAGAATACCCGACAAGTCCTCTCAGTTATTCCGTAATTTGTGAAGGTGCATGATTACATAACGTCTTGAGCGATGGCCCATCCTCAATCAGTACTGTATACAACGAACGCTATGGCGGGTTGGAACACAGCCTTGAGTGTTCGTAAGGCGCGCGCTCGAAGTAGTCTTGCGCTTGCTTTGAGCGAGGTGTTGGTCAAGGTTTGGACTCTTTCCCTCTCCTTCTCCACTGTGCCTTTCCTTGAACCTCTCGCCCTCGCATAGCAGTGCGCAGCAGTGCTCAGGGGTCTTTACGCAAGCGACACGAACCCTCGATTGCTGCAGTGCTTGCTCTCGCTCTCCTCGCACCCTTTAAATCCCTGCTTGATTGGCTATAATGTGTCTACGTATTAAAGATTTTTTATGTCGATTCCTTCCATCCATCCATTCATCCTTCCTTCCTCGATCCTTACTATCCCTCAGCATTCTACTCCTTGCCGATATACAAGAAAAACAAAACAAGACTACCAACAATTTTCATTTCGCCGAGCTTTTATTAGTCTGCGTCTCTGCATCCACTCTGTCCTCCTCTGTCTCTTAAAACTCTCTCTCTCTCTCTCCCTAACTCTCTCCCTAACTCTCAGCGTCACCGTAAAGACTACGCTCTTTATCCGTAATCTGCGTCTCTCAATCTCATCTGCTGCTGCTTCGTTTGACCAGTCGTGCTCATAAGTCATTATGTCTCCTTCTCCTATGCAGAATGACCTCGTTGAGACTGAAGAAGGCGAGATCGTTGAGGTGGAGGGATCCCTCCAGGGGAAGCAGGCGACTCAGGAAGCTCTCCACCGCATAAGCGATTGCGACGCCGCAGCGTCGTCTCTGGCGTCGACCTCGACCTCGTCGCTTCTGTTGGCAGCAACGGGTTCGGAAGAGAACCTCGCCAAGAGACGCGCCTCGGCCAATGGCCATCACGATGCACACAGAGAGCAGGAGCAGCAGGTTAAGAGCATTCGTGATCGCTTGTCATCCCCGTCCTCCTCAAACTTGCATGACAGAGACTCACCCGCCAAAATGCGCAAAATCCGTCACGCAGACCCCGAGGCCTCCTCTAAGCTCCCACCGTCTACCTCCAGCCCTTCAGAAGATTTGAAGGCTATCCATATCGGGGACTCGTACCCAAGTTCACTGTCGGACAAGGACATCGAGATGGCGCCCGCCAGCCCCGCGCGCTCTACTGCGTCATCAAGCCATCGGAGCACTACGAGCTCGCATCACCGGGATCGCAGACGCTCGCATAGCCGAGACGATGGCTCTCATCATCGTCGACGCCGAGATCGTTCGACGGATCGTCATGGAAGCAGCCGGTCACGACGAAGCCCTAGCCCTTACCATTCTTCGTCATCTCGCAGGTAAGGAGCAAATGAATGGCTGAAGGCGTAGTTTTCAAAACGGCTTCAACGTCCTTACATGCTAACCGATTCTTGTTCATATGTTTATATTAGGGATATCAGGAGGTCTGATCGCCACGACTATGAGCGGGAACGGTCCTCGCGGTCCTCAGGGAGCAGGGACAGTCGAGCACATCCCATCATGACTTCGGGCAGACACCATGACGATAGAGCCGACCGTAGTTTTGAGCAGGAACTGGAACGGTACTCGAGAGAGCGGTCTCACCGTCGTGACGACAGTCTCAGCAAAGGCTCCGACCATGATACCTCCCGGGACCGTAGATTCAAAGATGAGAAAGGTGCCATGGAGAAAAAATCTGATATCACAACGAGGTAGGTCTTCGCATAGGATAATTTGCACCCGGTCATCTCTAGCAAAGTTGACTGACAATATTTGCCATTTTATGGATTTTAGTTCACGCCACGACGCCAGCTCTGCAGCTAAGAGTACCGATCTTGGCAGCGCGCGTAGGGAACTTAAAGAGCCCAGAGAAGAGGCAACAAGTTCAACAATAGCAAATGTAGCGGAAGTCAAGCACGAACAGCCAAAGAAGGCTGAGGAGGAGGAAGATATACCAGTTCTCATTGAGGAGGAAAAGGATGAGGCCGCCATACTGGAAGAGCGACGCAGGAAACGGCAAGAGATTCTGGACCGAGCCAAGAAAGCCCAGGCTTCTTCTACATCCACACCATCGGCCCCGAACTCTCGAGGTGCCACTCCCACAATTACGGCATCCTCAACACTGTCACTCGACATCAGCAGTCCGGCTCCTGTGAGCACTCCCGGTTCTGGGGGTGATAGCGCACCAGGCACGCCCTTGAGCGCAATGGAAGACAGACCCTCACATCGCACCCTATTCTCGACAAGGAAGTCAGCAGGTGAAATGGCCATTCTGAAGTCCAAGGATGCATATGAGAGTGTTCCCTATGGGACCGATACAGAGCACGACATGTCTGCGACTGATTACCAAGAGTCTGCACCTTCACTCCCAACGGACGCCAAGAACCCACCCAAGAATGCCTCGAACGAGCTGGACATGTTTGCGGATTTAGAGGATGACATGTTCAATTTGGGCGACGAAGATGATCTTGCTGCGCCCAAGAAGGCGGCCCCGGCAGTTGCGGCAGCAGCAGAGTCTTCTGGAGATTATAACCCGACCTTGGTGGATAATTGGGATGATGCAGAGGGCTACTATCGTAAGTTGCTCTGTTGTTTTGAACGTTGATTGTTCCACGGTTTTTTCTGGGATGCTAATGACCATGTGCAATTGCAATGGAAACGTATAGGATTCGGACATGGAGAGCTACTGGATGGCCGCTATGTGGTGACGAGCGTACTTGGCAAAGGCGTTTTTTCGTCAGTGGTGAAGGCCCGCGACAATAAGGCAGGCAATGCAGAGGTAGCGATCAAAATCCTGCGCAACAACGAGACCATGTACAAGGCAGGCAAGAAGGAATTGGACATTCTGAAGCGTCTGATGGAGAACGATCCACATAACCGGAAACACATTATTCGCCTCGAGCGCCACTTTGATCACAGGGGCCATCTGTGTCTGGTCTTTGAGTCGCTGTCGATGAATCTGCGCGAGGTCCTCAGGAAGTTCGGCAAGGACATTGGGCTGAACATCAATGCTGTCAGGGTATATGCCCAACAGTTGTTCTTGGCACTTTCGCTGCTAAAGAAGAGCAACATTCTTCACGCGGACATCAAACCCGACAACATTCTCGTCAACGATGCCAAGAACGTTCTTAAGCTGTGCGATCTTGGTTCGGCTTCGGATACGACAGAGAATGAGATCACTCCCTATCTCGTCAGTCGATTCTATCGTGCGCCCGAAATTATCTTGGGTTTGCCTTATGACCCGGCGCTGGATATGTGGTCGATTGGATGCACTCTATATGAGCTGTTCACGGGCAAGATTCTGTTCTCGGGCAGGAGTAATAACCAGATGCTGAAGCACATGATGGATCTGAAAGGACCGTTCTCGAAAAAAATGATCCGGAAGGGCGATTTTTACTTGAACCACTTTGACGAGGACTGCAATTTCTTGTCCGTGGAGGTGGAGAAGGTGACGCAGAAGGATGTGATCAGGAAGATCCAGATCTCGAAACCGATCAAGGATCTGAAGGCGCGGTTGATGCCCTACACGACGCACATGGCACCCGCAGATGTAGTGCAGGTCAACCACTTCATCAACCTGCTGGAGCGCTGCTTGCACCTGAACCCCGAGCACCGGATAACGCCGCAGGAGGCGTTGCAGCACCCCTTTATCAAGCAAGCCAAGTAGTAAGCCAGCCCCAACCCCAACCCCACCAACAGCACAGCAATCAATCTCCTCTCAGTATTGATTAAAGGGAACTCAAAAAAACACAACGGAAACGAACAGGGTTCTTTTTTTTTTATTCTTTTTATCTTCTGTGTATGTTACTGAACAGAAGCATCGGGTATGTTACTTGGGGGTATGCAATGTCGTCAGGGGTAAGTCTTGAAGGAAGGTATGTATTATTCTTCCCTAGATGGCCACTTTTTAGACCAAGCCTTCTGTCTCCTGCCCTAACTCGTCATAAGCCTGCCACCACCAGCGGTAGAGCTCTACGAAGCGATCGGATTCCTGCTTGGCCTTGACGAGGTCTTTGACATTCCACGGTTTCTCTAGAATATAATGGACGTTGACGACTGGCATGATGTTGTCCAAGATGCTGTTGGTGGGGATGGTTGTCGCCTCGTTCCAGATGGGTTCATGGCAGAAGGACAAGGTCTTGAGAGCATTGTAACCATATCCGATACTCTTCCATCGACCGAAAAAGACTTCGTTCAGCAAATCTTGATCTGGGAAGAGGTAGTGGGTTGGGCTCTTGACGGTTCGGAAGACGGCTAGGATGGACTCGAGTTGTGCCTGCGAAGGGGTGAGGACCACGAGGCCGGAATTGAAATAGGAGCGCTTGGGTGGCGAAGTAGCGAGTGTTGTTGTTGTTGTTGTTGTTGTTGTTGTTGTTGTTGTTGTTGTTGTTCCTGGAAGGTGGGCTGCTGCTGAGGCGGTGGCACCTTGTTGTTGTTCTTGTTGATCGGAAGCAAGAGAGGAAGAGGTGGAAAAAACAGGAGTGAGGACTTGCAGGTCATTGATCTGTTGATCTTTCTTCTCGAGCATCTGCTGCTGCTGCGGCTGCGGAGCAGGGGTCGAGGTACCGTTTGCTGCTGCCACTGCGGGGACGACGTTGTGCGACGGCGGACAGGGATTGCCAGTATACTGCGTATACGCGCACGAGTCTGGGGTCCTAAAAGCAAAACGAAGAATTTGGGGTTCGAGTGAGCGGATGTGCAATAATTGTAGCGCAAGGCAGAGTGTGTGCGTATAGTCCTCGGTGAAGGGCTGGGTTAATCAGCAACTTGTCAGGGTACAGCGGAGAGGGCGTCACACAGTACTGGAAGCAAGGGGGAAAGAATTCAGCCGAAAAGAAAGGACACAGACGATCTCGTTGGATCATTCCCAGCAGGCGCCTCGCGAAATACAAATCATGATAAACGAAGCAGCCTCGATGATATCAAGTAAAGGGAAAAAAAAAAAAAGCAAACTGTACCATGATGCTGGATACCGGGGCTTGCGCATCGGGTTGCAGGTGCAGGCATGTGCAGCCGCGACCCAGCCCTCGGGCAAGTCCAGGTAAGCGTCGTTGTGACCCAATTGGAGCTTCCTCTCATTCTCATGGTCGCCGCCTGCGGTCTTGATCTCAAGCTGAGCAGACGTGGTGTGGGAGGTGGTGGCACGATCGTTCAAGAGCTGGTCCATGTTAATCCTCACGAGCATGTCCGAGTCCAGTAGCACGAGTCTCTGGTATTGGACAAGCCCCCAGGCACCAAGCTTGGCCCAAGTGTGGGCGTAATAGTCCCAGAGATACACGTCGCTGTTGGACCCTGTCTGGACACCGTCCGGTGGACTAAGCTGCAGTTGCCAGATCGAGATATCGATGGGCTCGATAATGATATTCGAGGCCTTGCTCAATTGCTCCAGATCGTTAGGAGCCAGAGGTGGAGAATTTGGGACCATAACCACGAGCGGGTAGCGGGATTGGACCTTGCGGAGCGAGTAGGCCAGGACGAGGCAGCCTGCAAGGTACTCGGTGTTACTAAGGTATGTCACCCAGGCACGATCAGACATGGTGGCAAGAGTGAGGGGGGTGGAGAACAAAAACGAGGTGTGGGGAGAAGGAGGAAGAGAAGAGAAGGAAGGGACTGAAGAGAGGAAAGAGGGAAAAAAAACGCGCCCACGATATTCTTTTTCTCCAGATAAGAGAGCAGACCTGCGCATGTCGGAGTATGTGACAAACAAGGCTATTGTGTGCATAAGCAATTCGCGAAGTCCGAGGAATAAATACGAAAAACGAGAACGAGCGGCAGACGGGGCTCAGCATTGGAAAGAGATGCGATGGAAATCGAAGGGGAGCGTGCGCTGCAAGCGCAAAAGCATCACTGCATTGCGTGGGCCAGACCGTGGGCCCGATTTGGCAGAAAACGGGGAAGGGTCGTGCCTCTGCGTGGGTCTTTTTCCAACGTGGCCAATTGCTCAATGGCTTGCCACCGCTTCGCATGGCGATGGTACTCGATGGGGGGGAATGAGCCACTGCATCACAGAGAAGGATGCCGTATGATACTTTATTGCGACTATGTTATACAGGAGGGCGGGCACAAGAGCAGAAGACGGACGGACACAAACCCGAGGACAGTACAAGGAGACAAAACAGTGGCCCATGGCACGATGGCATGCTGGCTAATACCGCACATTGACTTGGCTCTGGCTGGGCGACGCGTTCGGGGTGATATCCTGCATCATGGACATGGGCCGACCTCCTGGACCTGGTGCCCCTGCCATCGCGCCCACGACTCCTGATGCGGGCATCGACTGGTTCATCATCCTTTGGCCCGAGCCTCCTTGCACGGGTAGGTGATGGTGCGAGGGCGGTGGAGGCGGGGGCAACCCACCTCGTTGTTGGCTCACACCACCTCGGCCCGGAGGTATTCCTGCCTGCTGGTGCTGTGGGTGCTGTGGGTGCTGTGGGTGCTGTTGGTGCTGTTGGTGCTGTTGCTGAGGCTGCTGTGGCTGCATGGGGTGCGGCGGGCGGCCGTGTGCCATCATCCCACCATGTCCTGGCATGCCGATCGACTCTGCATACACGCCGTTCGCCTGCGCAACTGGACAGTCCTTGTGCGCCAACAACAATGCCTTGAGGTGGATGATCTCGTCTCGAAGAGCTGCAGTTTGGTTCTGGAGGTGCTCGTTGTCCGTCGTCAGATACTCGACCTTGGCCTGCAGATTCGACAGCCACTGCTTCTTGCGCTGTCGGCACTTTAGGGCGGCTGGAAGTGCGAGAGTGCATTTTTAAAGCGATCTGTGGTCAGGATCGATTTCTTCTTTACCTTTTGCCACTCCAATAGACTCGGCCTGTGCACTTGTGCACTGCCACTTCTCTTACCTTGACGATTGCGCTCCAGAAAGTTTTTCCTCTTCTCTTCCTCGTCCATCTTCTCATCGCCAGGCTTCTGCTTCTTGCTGGCTCCCGCTGAGGCCTCGCCACCATTCGTCGAGTACTTGGATCTCTCAGAGTCATCACTATGGTCGTCTTCCGAGGTCAGTCTGCGACGCCGTACACCCCGCACAAAAGCTGGCTCGACTCCATTCTTGGGTAGCTGTGGGGCGGCCACCATCCCGGGCATTCCGGGTATTCCGGAAAGGCTCTGTCCACCGTGCTGCAAGGCGCCAGGGTTGGGTTGTGTAAGGTGTTGCTGACCATGTGGTATACTTTCCGTGGCGTCTGCGCCCTCGCGCTTTATCCACATTTCGCGGTGGGTCGCCTGTGCTTGGCTAAGGAGATGCAGGTTACCGTATCCATTAATGCTGTCGGGGTGCTGCGATGGCTGCGGTGGCAAATACCGGCCATGCGGGGGTTGTGGATTAGGATGTGCATAATGTTGAGGTCGTGGTCCAGGCCCTCCTTGATGTTGCTGTTGCTGTTGTTGTTGCTGCTGTTGTTGTTGCTGCTGCTGCAGTTGATGTTGTTGATGTTGTTGTTGGGTTAGAGGAAGCGAGGGATTGTAAACAGAAGGGTATGGCGCAGAGGTTTGAATGGCTGCTGGTGGGGGGACGGGCAATGGCCCTGGAATACCAACGAACGGGAGCCCGTTCTCGGCCAGGGGTGCTCCCGAGGTGAAGACGTTGGGTATGGATGCTGTGGATGCTGGGAAGGAGCCGAGTGGCAAAGGGTTCTGCGCAGTGGTGTCATCAAACACAATGGGGTTCTTTGGGCCCTCGAGCATGGACGGCGAGAGCGGGCCCATCCGCAGCGACTGCTCGTCCCAGCCAAACTGTTCTGTCCCAGGTGCCAGACGTCCCGACATTGACGCAATCGAGGGCAAAACTGGCTTGGGTGTATCCGTGCCTCCCTCTGCGGCTCCTGTTCCTGACTTTTCGGCACTTGTACCTGCAAAGCTCTGCTCGAAAGGGTTGGGTTCCATGTCCAGTTTTGAGCACGCTTGTAGATATCGCATGGGACTCCCGCCATTCACAGGGGCTACAATCGGTCTATCTGCCTTGTCGTCGTCGGCAGAGGTGGCTATGATGAATGGAACCGAGTTTGTAGGCGAAGGTGGTAAATCTGAAAGAGGTCGCGCAGAACGGGAGTTAGTGATCCATCTGCGGAAGCATACCGCCATGCCAGCTCAGAAACCATGAGAGCATCCAAAAAGAACTTGCCTGGCGCTTCCCCCGACCCGGCCATTGTTGATAGTACACTTGGACAGTAAGGGTTGAAGGTGCCAGGAAATGAAAGATCGTCCTCGTGCAACCAGCAGAAGAAGAACTGTGCGAAAGCAATGCTTGGCTAGGGAGAGAGTTTTGCAGCCGCGCCGTGAAAGTTGTCGGCAAGGAGTCAGTGGTGAGTATGTTGCCTTAGTGTCGAGAAACACGACCTTGTGTGTCAGGAGTGCCCCGGGATCGGTCTTTTTTTTTCTCGCCTATCGGATAGCAGAAAACACAGGTTCAAACTGTGAGTAGGGGCATGCAGGTATGCTCAGACGTGTCGTTGCTCTCTTACTACTCTACTCCTTCTCCCATTGTTGTCACTCTGCCCAAGGTCCCCCCCTCTTTCCCGCACCCTTCAGGTGCCCTCCTGCTGTGTTTCCGGTTCTTCTTTCGTCTCTGCTGTTATCGCACACTTCGACCCCACCCGAGACAAGTCCGTCTCAGTGTGTGTGGGCAGTAACAGCGTCGTCCTGGCAGCGCTCTTCCCTTGGCAAGAGCGCGGGAGTGAGAGTGAGAGAAGTGCGACAGGGACAGATGGGTGCATTGCAATGAGGGTTGCAAGTGTGCGAGTGTGCAGCAAGTGGGCTAGTGTGCCCATGTGCATAAGGCAGAGCAAGTGACTTGGGAAGAGCGGAGCAATGGGTGAGGTCAAGGAGACAGGAGTAACAAAGGTCAGAAGAGACGCATACATAAAGTGCAGGATAGGGAGGGGCAATTAAGAAGGCTCGTGCATGGTATGGGGAACAACAAGCCCGCATAACAGACGAGAACAAAAATGTTCGCCAGCTGGCGAGAGAGGCGAAAACGATAAAGAACGAGCGGGAGCATGGGGCGCACACGCGAAGGAGCTGTGTGTTTACACTAGTCTGCTGGCAAAGGTGCAGCTTTGAATGCAGAGGGTGGATCGGAACCAGCGCAGGCGAGGCGTGAGGTAAAGGAGGGGAATGGACAAAAGAGTGATTGAGAGACCGCGGCGGTGACATGGCCCTAAGAGCATGGAGATGCGCTGGGTTCCGACGATTATAAATCACATGGTGGCCTTACAGGGCTGCCCGTTTTTGCTAGGTGTGGAGCTGCGGGGTGTCTGGCTCTTTGACTGTGCGCGTTTCGCCTGTGTTCAGGGAGGACTGAGTGAGGACGGGAAAGGGCGAGCAAGTGCTGTCAGTAGGCTACTGCGATGGCGGGGCGGACGTGTGAAGGATGAATGCTCTGTGAATGAAGAAGCCGAGCTGAAGTGTGAGAAGCAAAGGCTGTGGAGTGAGTTTTTGAGGCGCCTTTTAAAGGCCATGACATCATTTGATTTTTTTGTCAGCCCACGCTGGAGGCGATTCCCGCGTGGCGTGCACGACAGAGCAGACGACACAGCAGTTTTGGGCAAAGCACAACGCTTGGAATGCGGCCTGGCGCCTCTCGGGACCTGTGGAGGAGATCGCCAGCATGGCGGCGCTCCTCTCCTCCCGCGGTAGCCCTGCTCATCATCCGCAGCTGGGGCAGTTTGTTCGGTCTTGCCCGGGGAGCAACACTGCACGAACACACGACCTGCACTAGTGCAGCACAGTTGAGAGGATGTCGAAGTCTCCTTTTCCCGCTTGGGACTCTGACGACTTTGACGACCAAATAGAGAGAGAGCGAGAGATGGGCCACGCAAAAACAATGAGCCCTGTGATTGGCTGGAGCGCTTGTTTACATTTGTTTTTTTTCTTTTTTTTTTTTTTTGTTGTTGGGCAGTCCAACTGGGCAATTACAAGTGCACGCACGCCTCCCGCATTCCTTCTTTCTGTTCCTCCTCTTTACCCCCCTCTCATCTCTTCATCCATCTACTCCATCATGGCCAAGGCTGTCGCAAAGAACTCAAAGGCTGACAAGGTCAACAAGAAGGAGAAGAAGGTCGTCGTCGAATCCTCCTCCGATTCCTCATCCGACTCGGATTCCTCTTCCTCCTCCTCTTCCTCCTCGTCCTCATCCGACTCTGACTCGTCCGATTCCGAGTCTGAGAAGGAGGAGGTCAAGAAAGTCGAGAAGAAGGTCGTGAAGAAGGTTGAGAAGAAGGTTGAGAAGAAGGCCGAGTCCTCTGACTCTGAGTCTTCTTCTTCCTCTGACTCGTCTTCCTCTGACTCTGACTCTGACTCCGAGTCTGAGGAGGAGGTCAAGAAGGTCGAGGTCAAGAAGGTCGAGGAGAAGAAGGCTGAGTCCTCCGACTCTGATAGCTCCTCTTCCTCCTCTGACTCTGACTCCTCCGACTCTTCCTCCTCTGATTCCGACTCTGACGACGAGAAGGAAGACAAGAAGGACGATTCCGACAAGAAGCGCAAGGCCGATGCTGAGGAGACCCCTGTTGTCAAGAAGGCCAAGGCCGAGGATGGCTCTGCCGCCCCCGCTAGCGGCGCCTCCACCACCGTCTTTGTTGGTGGTCTCTCCTGGAACGTCGACAACGACTGGCTCCGTACCGAGTTCACCGAGTGCGGTGAGATTGCCGACGTCCGTGTCATCACTGATCGCGACTCCCAGCGCTCCAAGGGGTAAGGCGTTTTTTTTTCTCAGTGAGGTGTCCTTCAAACGCATATTTGATTTGTTACAAGGCCATCAAAGCTAACTGCGTCTTTCACCCTTCTTACAATCCATTTAGATACGGTTATGTCGAGTTCGCCGACGCTGAAGGTGCCCAGGCCGCTTTGGCCCTTGCTGGAAAGGAGATTGATGGCCGTGCCATCCGTGTCGACATCTCTGAGGGTCGCCCCAAGAAGGAGGCCAAGACCTTCAACAACACACCCTCTGGTGAGGCCAGCGACACCCTCTTTGTCGGTAACTTATCCTTCACTGCTACCGAGGACGATCTCCGCGGTGCTTTCGCCGAGTGCGGTGAGATTTTGTCGATCCGTCTCCCCACCGATCGCGAGAGCGGTCAGCCCAAGGGTTTCGGTTACATCCAGTTCTCATCCATCGATGAGGCCAAGGCTGCCATTGCCTGGAACGGTTCTGACCTCGCTGGTCGTCCTTGCCGCTTGGACTTTGCTGGAAAGAAGCCCGAGCGTGCTGAGGGCGGTGGCGGATTCGGTGGTCGCGGTGGTGCTCGTGGCGGTCGTGGTGGTGGACGTGGCGGACGTGGTGGTTTCGGCGGTGACCGCGGTGGACGCGGTGGACGTGGTGGTCGTGGTGCCTCCTCTACCAACCGTGGAGGATTTGGTTCCTTCCAGGGCTCCAAGGTCACTTTCTAAAAGAATCGGCAAATGGTCAACCTTTTTGCCCGTTGTTGACTTGGACCTTTGACCTTGGTCCTTGTCTTCATCGTCTTTTGCTAGTTTCTTTCATCATTTTCATCATTTTTCTGCTTTCCACCCCAGCATGTCTAGTCACCATCGCATTATATTTTTATCCGCACCACCCTCCCACAGCCGTCCTTTTTCTTTGATAGAGCACGATCGTTTGTACCATAATCATAACCATCTCATCGGACCGCTCTCACTTCAAAGACAGTGTCGCCCCGCTGTGAAGAATAGACGTGAAAATATTAAAAACCATCTCTATCCTCGAAAAGACAAAAGAACAAGGCGATGTTTATTCAGTAACCCAGTAGAATAATGGGTTGGTGAGCTACCTCTCAGGGTACGAGACAGATGACTTTCCAGACAACTCCTTTTCCCTTTTTCCCTCTTGAGGTCATCTATCTGCGGTTCCATTTCAAGAAGCGAATTCCGATAACAACCATAACCAGGTTGAAGACCAAGTAGATGCACAAGATCCCAACGTTTCGCCAAATGTTGTCGAAATCAATGTCCAGACCCTGATAGTAGTCCTGACCCAACGTGTACTGGCAATACTGGCAATCCGAGGTGGCATTCGGATTGTTGAGATATCCAGTAGCTGTTTTCATAAACTCGGCCGCATACTGGCCACAGGTCTGACCCATAGGGGTATTGAAGACCGAAAACTCGTCGCCCTCGCAGCGCACTTCAACATCATGGAGCTGAGCAGCGACAAGACCTTCGATGAGGTAATGGAAAGGGTCCAGCCAATACATCCAGCTGGACCAGAACTTTGGCATGCCTACACAAGTACATTGAGAAAAAAAGCCTTTGTTAGTAGGGTTCTCCATGGTTTGGTTTGAGCGCAAGATCACCTTGCAAGCAACAGAATGACAAGAGCGAGAATAACACTTACTGGCCTTGGGCATCATGACACCACAGAACATGTTCAGAGGCAAGACGATGAAAGGGTTCAAGATCGCGGCAACGGCGGAGGAGGGTGTAAAAGCGGCAACGGCCTGTCCCAGTAGGATGGAGAAGAGGCAGAAGATGATGAACAACAACCAGGTGTAGAACGCCATGGTCGAGTCACTCACAAAGCCAACGGTCCAGTACAGCACCGCGAAGAAGGCTGTGGCCGTGAACAGCACGTACGGCAGTTCAATCGTGATGATCGAGAACGCAAACGGCTTCCAGCCATAGTATTTGCCCGCGAGTTCCCGATAGAACCATTGGCGCTCCATATGGAACCGAGGTTCGACCAGGTTAAGAAAGAGTACACCCATCACCAAGATCTGGAAGATGACAAACACGCGGGACTGCAAGTCGACCTTGGAGGTACCGATCTGGAAGAATGAGAAGCCGTTGAGGAGTGCGAAAACGACCACGATAGCGACGCGTCCGAAATTGTACTCGGGCAGGCGCCAGTAGTTCCGGGCGATGCGCTTGAACACATACTTGAATTGCAACCAATCGCTAGATGCATACTCCAATCGACGGTCAGCGTTGTTGCCTTGAGGAGAGTCCATACGGCCAGCGGTTTCGTCGGGTGACTTGCGTGTTTTCTGAATGGCTTCCAAAAGTTCCTTTCGTTCCTGTGAGGCATCCCAGATCTCGGGCCAGTTCAAGTTGGAGCGGCGGGCATTGACAACATTCAGGATATATTCGGCCGGGTTGGCACTCGCCGCGCATGGAGGTGCACCATTACGTTCAAAGTAACTGATCAACTCCTTCGAGTCACGGCCAAGATCACCAAAGTAGACGGTTCTACCGCCCTTGGCCAGGAGCAAGAGATCATCAAAGAAATCGAACAGCTGCGAAGACGGCTGATGGATTGTGCAGAGAATGGCCTGACCTTGATCCGTGAGCTTGCGCATGAAACGCATGAGGTTGTAAGAGGCCTGGGCGTCAAGACCCGAGGTGGGCTCGTCCAGGAACAGGAGCTTGGGCTTGGCAACCAACTCGACACCAATGCTCAAACGCTTACGCTCTTCCACCGAGATGCCAAGTCCTGATTCCGATGTTCCGATCACAGCGTCCGCAATGTTCTCCATCTCCAAGATGTGGATGATATCCTGGACGTAGGCATCCTTCTCCGCCTCAGGAACATCAGCCGGCTGTCGCAGACGTGCTGAGAACTGAAGTGCTTCACGGACAGTGCACTGTGGGACGTGCACATCCAGCTGCTCGCAGTAACCAGTGGTGCGTTGAAAATCCAAACGAAGGGGCTCGCCATCGACCTCGATCGTGCCAGAGACAGTTCCGGTGTTCTTGCGCTGCGCCAGCACATCCAGCAGGGTTGTCTTTCCAGCGCCAGAAGATCCCATCAATGCCGTCATGGAACCTGGCTTGACGAGACCCGCAATATTGGTCAAGAGTTGCTTCTGACCCGATGGGTCGGCCTTGAATGGGACGACATAGTTGAGCTCTTCCCAGGCAAAGACCGACCCTTTGGCCATATCTCTCAATGCCAGGTTCGTCTCGCTGCTGTTCTTGCTGCCCTCTATCTGAGAGGACGGGGCATCGTGGGCGCCGTTGACAGTCATCGCTGAAGCATTGACCATGCTGCTCTCTTCGTCGTCCTGGACGGGTTGATTCAATTGGGTGCCCTTCTTGTAGACGTTGGTGCTGAAGCCTCCTTTACCAAACTCGATTTTCTCGAGAGCGATGCATGTGATGGCAACAAAAAGCAGCCAGAAGCAGAGCACAGCTACAATGTCCAGGCCAATTTCCGAGGTCTTGTAACGGAAGCCCGTGTAAAGATAGTCGGATCCGTCGACGAGGGGCGTGCCAGGCTTGGCACCAGCGAGCGTGCAGACCTGGTAATTGATGTCGTTATAAGTCGGTCCATTTGGAATCATGGCGGGTCCTCCACAATCAAAGTACAGGCCCTTCATCTCCAAGGATATAATGGCTTTAAATCCGTAAGCCAAGGGATTGATCCAGAATATCCAGATGAACCAGGGATGCATCTTTTGATAAGGGATCATGTAGCCAGAGTAGAGAACCATGGCCAACATGATGACACCAGAAACTCCTGAGGCACCGTCAAACGTTGCAAACATGGCTGCGAACTGTGCAACAGGAAAGAAAAAAAAGAAAGAAAAAAAAAGACATCCGCAGGGAGAAAGATATAGATTAGTTCGATGGTCTCTCATTATCTCTCGGTGTTGGATGTAGCGAAGACCTAGGATATAAAACAAAACGCCTCGAGAGCATTTGGGGGTACACTTACCATTCGGAAGAAAGCCGTCATGCATAATCCGCACAGGATAACAATGATACAGAAGAGCAGGAAGTTGACAAACTTTTGTTGCAGACCTGCCATGAAGTATAGCACGATAGAGTAAAGCACCACTTGAACGACAAGTACCGGTATATCGGCACAGATCTGTGCTATAGCGAATGCAGAGGGGCGATACATCGCGAACCCTTTGTGCTATGAATGCGAAAAAGAACGTGTTTGTTAATATGATGGCGTTCAGTTTTGAATATGTAACCAGGTAACACAAGTTACGGATCTCACCTTGTACAAGATGGAGCGACCCTCCATAGCCTTTGGCAGCTCAGCCTGAGAGACCAGTGCGTTGAAGAGCAGAGACATGAACAAGACACCTCCGCGCGTGAAGGCACCGTCTGCAGACTGCGGCAACCGATAGAAAACACTTCCTACAATAACTGCAATAATGATCTGTGGGAAGAGAGGGAGTGGAAGAGAGCAGGTGTCAGCGTCTAACCCTAGTCAACGATCACACATAGACATATGACCCACATAGAATACCACGTTGGAAAACACACTTACGATCGTAGCGTAGCGAGCGATGAGCGAGGTAATGTCTCCTCGGGTGAGCTGAAACTGGCGCATGGTCAAGGCTTTGACCTGACCGACAAAGTTGATGGTGTAAGGATCCCCCGCGGAGACGTGCTTCTGCTTCATTTGCCTGGCGGCGTCCTTGAACTCCTCTGGGTTACTGTTTTCCTGCACCTCTTTCTGATATTCAACGCGATCTTGCTCAATGTTTTTGTAGTATTGAGACGCCTTGAAGACTTCCTCAAACTCTTTGGGCGAACGAGGAAGACGGCCAGAGAAGCCTGCACGGGCCTTGCGCTCGTTGGGGTCTGTGATCGCAGTGAGATAGTCCGCTGTTGTCTGGCGTGGAGGACATTCGAATCCCATGTCGATGAAGTACCGACGGGCTTCGTCAGCAGGGCCAAAGAAGATACAGCGACCCTCATAAAGAAGTATCGTCTTGTCGAAGAGCTCGTAAATGTTCTCGGACTGTGGAGTAAAGAAAAGAATGAGAAAAAAAATGTGAGAAGGTCAGACAAACTGATGAGTGGTCAGGACAATGGACACGTTCAAGTGCGGTGATCAGCGAGATTCTTACTGCCTGGTAGATGGTCACCATAGTTGCCTTGTGGAGAAGATCCTACAGGTTGTGGGGTAGAGAGTTGTTTCTGTTAAGCATCGACAACTCTACGAGGAGGGTAATCAACGAGAAGGGCAGGCACGCTTTCCTTCGAGCTCAGGTCTTACAGTTTGAACACGAAGCGACTTTGCATAGTCTAGGGCGGACGATGCATCAAGACCACGAGTGGAGCCATCCCACATGTTGACCGACGACCCAGTGGCCATTTGCTCGGCAATTGAGAGACGCTTGCGCTCCCCTCCAGAGATACCTCGGATGAAGGCGTTTCCGACCATGGTCTCGACTTGCTTGGTGAGACCGTACATCTTGGTGAGGACATCCAAAAATTCTTTCACAAAGTCTTTGCGATGATCCTGCAGACGATTTGAAGGGGTTTTGGTCTTCAGTGCCATCTCTAGGGTCTGGCGCACAGTCAGGGTGGGGTAATGAAAGTCATCTACCGGGAGAACATTATCCCCCCACGAAAGGATATTATTAATCGATTGAAAGCCAGCCCGCCATATAAAAATCGCGTCAAGATAGAGCGCACAGACAAAAATCAAACAGGTTTTCTGCACGGCTTATCGGCCCAGCCTTCTTGTCAAAGAAATAACCAACTCTGATCTTACCTTCTTGATTATACAGGACCTCCCCGCGGTGGTGTTTGGCAATGTCAGTAGCGGTGAAGGGTCCGTACGTGACATCACCCGAGATCTTCTTGTAGTTCTTCCTGTCATTGGCGAGAACTCGTAGCAAGGTAGAGCATCCTGCACCAGGTCGTCCAAGGACCAAGATCATTTCGCCATCGCGGCAGAAACCATTCATCGGGTGGATAATCGTCTTCGTAATGGTCTTGGATGGCGCCTTCGAGAAGCATGTCTTGGCCCAGAACCAAGGATTGACAAGGTTGGCGATACCAATAAATGGATCAGCAAACGTCCCCTGATACTGAGAACCAACACCCTCACCAAGCACTTCGAGGTTCTCCCAGACGACACCGAGATTCTTGTGCTTCATTCCCGCGGCCTGGGCCTGAGGCATCACGTTCTGGAGGTAGGATGTCAAATCAAAGTCGACGCCAAGGTCATCGGCGCCCTTTTCACCAGTTGAAACTCTGTAAAGTGAGGACTGACGAGTGAGCTGGCGCTTCAGCTTTTCAAAATCCCTTTCGGCCCCAAGCACGCTGACATGGGAGGGGCCCTCGCCCCAGCCGCCGCTGCTTGCGTCCTCGGCTGTGCCTTGATCAGAATGATTCTCCTCGTTGTCCTCATCCTCGGCCACCTCTTGCTTTTCATTATCGAGGCCTGAGATGACAAAGTCCTGGCGTGCTTTTTGAGACTGTTGTTGGCGCTGCGAAGGGTTTCGCAAGATCCCGGCGCGTCGGGGTTGAGCACCCTCCTGGGTTGACTCGTCCGGGTTGGCCATAAAGGTGTGTAAAATAGAGAGGGCAAATGAGCCGGCTGAGTGTGGATATGAAAATGCTAAGTTGTTGCTGGATGACTCGTGAGCCAGATGGAGATATTAAGGATGAAAGTGTGGTCTGATGAGCGATAGAGGATACAGGTAGGGAACTGCGGTCGGTAAAGTGTACAGAGCTCGAGACAGAACAACTAAAGAGAATACGAGGTCCGAGTGGGTTGAGGAGGGATCTGCAGCGGCCTTTATACGCAAAGGTCCATGTCCTTTGCAAGCATGAAATAGAGTGGTATTGCTGCACCAGCCCCTGTTTTAGCAAACAAGTTTGTGAGGATGGCGACCAGCAAAGCGGAACGTCGGGCCAGGTACCAAAAGATCATAACAGGATTTTTGATTTTTGATACTTCTCATGTTACGAGCTGTTAGCCAGCTTACTCACATGGGGCTCAATTGGCGTGTACCAATGTAAATCGCGTTTAGCCAACTTTAGTCATCCTTGGTATAGAGAGAAACCCTTATCGCCTTCGTGTAGTGGGCTGAGACTTCGTGCTTGGAGATCGCGCTAGAAACTGCAGGGAAGCAGGGTCGTGTAACTCTCTATCTGAGGGTGTGTGCGTAAGCATCAGGAGAGGGCGTAAGTAGAGGTTTATAGTGAGGCTATTGTATTACGCATCAATAATGTGCCTTTCGGGCCCATTCTTCCGACGCGATCTATTTTTTATCTCGACTTGCCACAGCTACCCGAAATCCCGCCTTGATTTTTTGGTGCTATAGTTACAGCACGTCCTTCGGTAGATGCACAAGAGCAAAGCCTTGTCTGACGGGAAGGGCCACACTGGTTAATGGGCATCGCCCACTTGATAGCCTCTCCCATACCGCTGTCTTACTTTTGTATTTCGTTCGTCTCTTTGTGCGCTTAGAGCTGGACTCTTTGTACATGTAAACACAACAGCAGTGGCGGTTCTGGTGTTGACGTTCTATTGTATTGGCGTGCTGAGCGTGCTGAAGATTATTCTAGACGTGAAGCACTAGCAACCATAGCACATCAATTGCTCCTGCAATGGATTTTGATGGAGCTCTGGACGAAGATTCAGAGCCTGAACTATGTAAAAGCTGGAACCAACTCGCACTCTTCGCTGGAATCCACAGCTGTTGAAGCAAGTAAATAGACAAAGAACGGATACGCAACGTTATCAGGCGCTAAGGCTTGCGGCACGCGTTTGAACGATCAAGGCAAACTCAGCTTCAAGGATCTCCACTGGACGAACGGAGTAGCCTTCCTCAGCTCGTCATATGAAACAGAACCTGTTTATAACGTTTAACGGATACTTTTCTGCCGCTAGACTACGCAATCATATCTTCACCTCTGCGGGCTACAGGTTTTTTTATTTTGGGTACCATTGACAACCCTTGTGCATCTGTATACGCGTGTGCAGCTGCTCAATGTGAGGCACATAAATACAGGGCTATTTTTGGGTAGTAGGAGTAACAAGTAGGAGTAACATGCATTTGACCACCGGAAACTCGTAACCGAGATTCCGCAAGAAATGAATAGGGGCTTCGCTTCCACAACTTCAACCGCCTCGGAACATAGAAAGAGCGCCTCGACTGCACGTGGTATACGAATGGGACCCGTCATAAAGCTGCTCCGCGGCGGTCACTGTTAGTTCCAGACGTTCTACAGCTACGCGGATGGCTGTGTGCGAGCGCTTAAATTTCTAGCCACTCATCTTGCCTCAATCAAAGTTATCAGAGACATCATCACGGACTGCTTCCAGGGCGACCTTCTCGATGTTCTTCGTCCAGGTGTGTGGTTACCTGAGTCTCAAAGCACTCTACTCTCCTCTTCCCCTGGCTTGGACAATGGTTCTTCAACTTTACCGGGCGTCCTCTGTCTCCAGGGCCTGGGCTAAGCTGCGCGGATATAGGGAACTTAAACGCACTACTTCCCACATGGCGCCTTACAAGTTAACGTTTGACCTTAACCATGTCGAACACGAATACGAAACCATAGTTTCACGCAAGAGCCTGGGGTACCGGAGACTTTGCAGAGACCAGGTCAGGGTCCCTGGGTTGATAGGACTATAAAAATCCATAGGTTCAGGTACAATGCTGGATCATCAGCTCCTTAAAGTACGATCTCATTCCCAAATTCAGCAAATCCCCACTATCGTTCAACCACACACTCTCTTTTTTTCCATCATGACCAAGATCTCTACGTTCACTCTCTACGCTCTCGTTGCCATTGCGTCTTTGGTTAGCGCAGCTCCCGTGGTTCCCACTCCATCGCCCTCGGAGATCGTTGTTGCGATCCCCTCGCTCAATAACACAGATACCGCTACCACTACTCCACCAACCACTATCACCTCTGCAGCCTCAGCCGAGGCCACACTCTCCAGCGCCTCAACCATTGGGACCAGTGCTAAGGGTGATCCATTCTCATCGTCGGTCGAACACAAAGGCAAAGCTACCTGGGTAAGAATTTGAAAATAGGAGATCTAGAGTTCAAAAAATGACCGTCCTTGAATTTTACTGACCTCCTATTTGTCACTTCATGTCCACAGTTCACACATCACTATGGAGCCTGTAACTATTACTGGAATGGCTACAAGGAGGCTGTTGTGGCTCTCAACGCTCACCAAATGGGTATTATGTCCTGGGGTAACCCTGTCTGTAACCGCAGGGTGCGTGTGGTCAACAAGGACGACCCTTCCAAAACCGTGGTGGCTCGTATCGTTGACAAGTGCCCCGGTGACGAGTGCGCCTGGGGATCATTGGATCTCTCGCCCTTTGCGTTCAAGAAGCTGGGTCATCTCGACACGGGTATCCTCAACATCACCTGGAACTACATCTAAAAGATGGATGGCGGGCGGGGAATGGATCTTGAGATAGAGTAGTACACCATATATACCAAATAGACAATATGATTTTCTCACGGAACTGGAGTTTTTTGAATCCAAGATCCATGGAGGGTCGTTTTATGATCTCTACAGAGAGAGCGATGAAAATGCCTAGTGCGAGACGGAGATGATCTGGACAGACGCGATGGTACACCAACGTTTGAGATGCATAAGGGGGTGGTATATACTGCACCACCTTGTCGAAGATGAGCGAAGATGCATAGACGTGCCAGACGCAAAATATAGTAGCTATTAAAAAACGGGAGCGATGCCCAATGGATAAAAAAAGATTAACCGGATCGAGCTAAGAGTCGCTTATCAGATGGGCGAGGCCTTTGATGAGGCAGAGGAAAAGAAACGCCGTGAGAGACTGCGAGAAGACTGGCATGACCTTGCAATGGGCGCAAAAAAAAAAATACCTCCGTGGGCGTACACAGCTCAGGGTGCTATAGCGCGTGGATGGAAATGGCGGACATGATAATCCAAAACAGGCGACAGCCTCAGCTGGACAACTGCGAGTCCAGATCAGATATGGCAAACACACCCAGCCAGCAAACCTTATTCGGAGTCAGGCCAAAGTTTTTGCGCTGACTCTGTTTACTTTTTCCCACTCCTCTCCCTTCCCTGCCCATTTAGACATCACCCGAGAGGGGAAAAACCTTTTTCGTTTGGGGGCTAGCCTCAGCCTGGTGAGATGGTGCAAGGCAAACAACGGATCTGGTCGTTGAAACTGATTCTCGCCAATTGCGCGCTGCCCACTGTTGTGTTTTTTTATCTGATAGCCCAGCATCTGATAGTACCTCACGAACTGATAAAGGAGCAGCCTCACTCTCTCTCTCGCTCTCTCTCCTCTTTCCCCTACTTCTTCCCGTGCTCTCCTCTCTTCTCCTCGCCCAACCACCTCTCTCCCTCCTTCTCACCCCACCACTCTTTTTGCTTGGGTGCTTCACATACCTTGCTTCGAGTGTTCCGAAATCTCCTTCCCCATTTCACACTCTCATTCACATTCACCATGGCCGGAACAGACTACTTCTCCATCCCCATTTTTTTCATTATCTTCCGTGAGACCACAGAGGCGGCCATCATTGTGTCGGTTCTGCTCTCCTTCCTGAACCAGGTCATTGCCGAGGACCATGCTATGAGAAGGCGGCTGTCCCGCCAGGTAAATGAAGCTTGACCGGCTGCCAACTGGGTTCCACTATACCCAATTGCAATTACACGTTGAGAGTGTGGTGGGAGATAGGTTTTCTTTTATTCACTAACCAAGTCCCTTTCCGTTACGTTTTGGAAATGTCGTCGAGTATAGGTTTGGGGTGGTACCTTCCTTGGCTTGCTCATCTCGTTGGCCATCGGTGCTGCCTTCATCGTTATTTGGTAAAGTGCATTCTTGTGTTGAACGGGTAGATTAGACGGGGCCACCATTATATGGCCTTACGATATATGTATGTGTGTGATGCCAGGGCGAGAATCCCTCCTCTTCATACGGGCACCCTTCCCAGTCATCTGCAGATTTAACAACAAAAACACAAAGGCGCATGCGTGCGAAATGTGCTAGTGGGGAGGAGATTGAGGTGCATGGCTCCCTCGGAAAACAATTGCTCTGTTTGTGCCTTCTGGTCCGAACTGATGCGCTATGATCATCTCCTGTGTAGCCGTTACTGCAGCCCCTTTCTGTACCTATTCTTATGGACGAAAGGAGGGGGGGGGGGGGATTGTTTTCCTCCTCCGCACATCTCTTCGATCCTGCAGGGCAAAGGGCAAAGGAAGAGGGTGAAACACCTTCCATCTTTTTTTTTTTTTTTTTTTTTTTTTTTTTCAACGGCACATCTACTTCTTTGTGGCATTCAATCTCCTACTCACATTATGGTGAGAAGTGTACAGCAGTGGTCCTGAAAGGGGAGATGAGAAGGCGCTAATTCGGTTAGCGGGTACCATCTTTACCTTTGGTTCCTCCAAACCAAACACTGTCTCGGATGTACGCAAGTTGCTTTCACTCATCATTGTATCTTTCTCTTTTCGTATGACTTTCGGAAACCTTTTAGGAACAAGTACTCCAAAAACCTGTGGGGCCAGAGCGAAGGTATCTGGGTCGGATGCTTCTCCTTCGTGGCAGTCATCATGATCACCGTCATGGGTCTGGCCATGCTCCGAACTGCTCACATCCAAGAGAAATGGAAGGTCAAGCTGTCCAAAGCCATGGACGACGAAGCCCAACGCGGTCTCGGTAATTCCTCTCGCCGCTACGCGCTTTTCGTCCTGCCCTTGATCACTGTCTTGCGTGAGGGTCTTGAGGCCATTGTCTTTATCGGAGGCGTAAGTCGTTCAAAGTCATTGTTTTAAAAATTGTACGGCTACTTGCCAGTATCTCCTGTGGAAAAAAAACCAAATACTTACCGTCCGTCCTTTGTACTTTGTTGGTGATATCCAGGTCACCTTCACAGAGTCTGCGAAGGCTATTCCAGCAGCCGTTGTTGTAGGTGCATTCTGCGGTCTCCTGGTCGGATACATTATCTACCGCGGAGGCAACAAGATGAACCTGCACAAGTTCTTCACCGCGTCCACCTGTTTGTTGCTCCTTCTGGCGGCGGGTCTGGTCTCGAAGGGTGTTCAAGCCTTTGAGAATTACGCGTGGCAGAAGGCCACCAACGCCCAGTCCGATGACGGCGGAACGTACGATCCCCGCATCAATGTCTGGGCCCTCTCGTGCTGCGACCCCAAGAACAACGACTCCGGTGGATGGCAGCTTTTCAATGCGATCTTCGTACGTTATTGTGCCAATTGTGCGCATTGTTGTGTTTCTCGTGACTATGTATATCTGATATACATCGTACCAACACTGTCTGACCTGCAATCTTTTGACCTGGGATATCATAGGGCTGGAGCAACATTGCCTCCATTGGCTCCGTGGTCTGCTACATTGGCTACTGGTTGATCGTCATTGCCGCCCTGGTGTACATGAAGCTGAACCGCAGACGTATTGCGAGACGTCAGGCACTGACCGCCGCCCCTGGCGACTTCAAGGAGTCCGCCATGCTGGACGAGAAGGCCGAGCTACCCCCTTCCTCCTCCGGCTCAGACTCTTCTCTTAAGGAGGCCCATATCATTCAAGAGTCCAGGGACAATGGCCACCTTGACAAGTAGAATCGTCCCGTCAACCTCATGAACCTTTGAAAACTACATATATCTGAGTCAATGGCTTTGATTTCTCAATAGCCTTTGATTCCATTAAAGCCAGTAACCACCTGTGATCCTTTGTTCTCCCTGCCCCATTCTCGACTTTAAACCTGTCGGTTTTCTCAACTGCAAAAAAGACAGAAACAAACACGTTGAACAGTGTACATTGAAAACTTTGGCAGCAGCTGACAGTTTTATAATTGAAAAAAATGAATCCTTTTTAGAACTTGGCAAAGTTCTTGGCACCCTTGACGACCTTCTTCTGGACCTTGAGGACGTTGAAGCGGACAGTCTTGGAAAGGGGGCGGCACTGACCAACAGTGACAGAGTCACCCTGCTGGACTCCAATGAAGCAAGGAGACAAGTGAGCGGCCAAGTTCTATCGTGAAAGAAAGAAAGAAAAAAGAACCATACAATTAGCAAAGACGACTCTACTTGATTCCGGTCAAAGGACTTTTTGCTTCATTACGCCTTGAAAAAACAGCTCCGTCTTCGCAATCAACACATACCTTGTGGCGCTTCTCGTAACGGTTGTACTTGGAGATGAAGTGGAGGTACTCGCGACGGATGACGATGGTGCGCTTCATCTTGGTGGAGATAACCTCACCAGTGAGGATGCGGCCACGAATGGAAACATCACCGGTGAAAGGGCACTTCTTGTCAATGTAGTGTCCCTCAATGGCCTCCCTGGGGGTCTTGAAGCCCAGACCAACCTCCTTGTACCAGCGGTTGTTCTTGACGGACTTCTTGCCAGCAACCTTGGCGTTTTGGAAGATACCCTGCTGCTTCTGGAAAGCCTTTTCAATCTACAAGTTCGTTGAGAGAAGCCGCGAAAGAGAAACAGGTTAGTCGTGAGCGCCAGAAAACAGTTCTTGGTTTTTTTTAGGTCCAAGTAGCCAGGAAGTGAGGGGGAGGGGGGGTTGTGTTGGCGGTGATATTGGCGACAATGGCATGTCTAGACAACACCTCCGATCGGCTGAAGCCCTGAACGTTTCTCCGATTCAAGGTGGTCTCCTGAAATCCGTTCTTCCGCAGGTCGATGAGAAACCGAAACGTGCTTGTGGTGTTTGTTGCTGACTTGTCGTAACCCTTGGCCGAGGTAGGTATCCGAGGCAGGTGTGTATTTTTTATTCCAATGAAGGCCATTGGATTGCAACTGGGTTGAATGGCCGATCCATTGCATGAACAGAAAAATCAAAATGATTGATCTCGATCGATGTTGGATCCGGCATGCACCCGGGCTTGAAATGATCCCATAGCCCGGCTGATGATTGTGGACGCAAAATGAGTCGTCGGAAAGACGAATCGACTGGTGGAATCCATCGACCGGGTGATGTCCCGAATTTGCCAATCAACGTTGCTCAGGCAAAGAATCCTCGATCTCGCCCTTATGAAGAAAAAAATCGGTTCCAGCCTGCTCCGCGAAAAATAAACGTCGCGATCGAGTCTCCTGCTTGTCTGCTAGCTGCTTCCTGAGCGCCCTTGACGAGTGATCTTTTGACAGACCCATCACGCACCTGCTCAGACATGATGTTAAGTTGGCAAAAAAGGATGGACAAACAACGCACAAGTCGAACTTTTGTTGTTGCCGTGCCTCAAAAATTTATTGCGCATTTGATTGGCTGCCTCTCCAGCCACTAATCCGCACCCTTAACAGCGCCCACGCGCCCAGTCTTTTAGCTTCTTGTTGACCTCGAGCAGATCGCTATGCTCTCGAACAAATCTGTACATGAGATGGATATGAGAGTTACGCAGCGAGCGAACATGGTCGTAGAATCTTGAAGCTTCAGGCTTGCAGGCTTGCGCGGAGACCTGCTCGTTGAGCCGTTCCTGGGGCTGATCCAGAAAGGTGATGACTTCAGCACTGCTGCTTGAGCTCCCTTCCGACGAGACGGTCGAATACCCGGTCATGGCGCCATTGATTGCTCGTAGCTCCTCTCCCGTCAGCATGTACATAATGTTGTCTTGGCCACCGTTCGTTCGCTCAGGTAGATTGGGGGGAAGATTTGGCCTCGCTTCTCCACTCTCATGGGCACTGGGGACGCTGTGTTCGGCTCTGACAGGGCCGTTGATCTGTTGCAGTTCGTTCTCTGTTAACAAGTAGAGGACACAGCCATTCTCGGTTTCACTACTTTCAGTGGAGTTGGAGCTTCGTGGAAGCGCCGATGGTCTGGACATGCCGAATGTTTGTTGGCTATCTTCTCGATTGGTTGTATTTGGTGTAGCTAGAGGTGAGCAGAGTGAAGATGAAGGTGACGACGGGCAGTAGCGCACATTTGCATGGGCTTTAATAGCCGATGATCCATCTGTACGTGCACAGGCAAACGGCTTTAGGTGTGGTAGAGACGCCGGTGGGAAGCCGCTTTATCAAGCGCCCACGGCAATAAAGCGCTCTTTGAGAAAGGAGATCGGTAATATACAATTTATGAAAAAGCATTGACAAAGGCAATGCCTCTAATAGCCCCAGCGCTGGTTGTCCTCTCTGACTTCCTCATCCAGCTTGATCTGAAGACCTCCCAGCTTATCCTGCATGATCGTCATGGCCCGAAGTGCGACTTCCTCAGGCTTCATGCATCCGGACGTCTACGATGAAAGCAAAAGAAATTTCGAAGATGCAACGTTCATGTTAGGATTAAGCTTGCAGTCATCTATAGTATCCCATGCAAACCACATAGGCCAAAAAGCCCGTCCCGGTCATACCTCGAGTTCAACGTAGAATCGCTCCGGCTTGGCATTGTAGTCAAATGGCTCATTAGGATCCACCGGCGTTTCCTCGGCAGCATTGGCGGAGACGCCCCATTCTTCCTTTTCATCTTGCTCCACCCAGTAATGAGAGTGTCTCAACTTGTTGTAAGGGTCGTATTCAAACGCAACTCCATAAACGGGACTCCATTTGGCGTGCTCCTTTGCTACTCCCTTCTTGGCCACGCACTTGAGCTTCAACTCTTGTCCTGGTCTCATCTTGACAATCAAAATCGGATGGGCTTTATCTAAGAGTTCAACATGGAGATCATCATGGTGAGTGAAAAGAATTCCTGTAAGCAAACCCCGGCACCTTGATCCGCAAGTGTGGCTGCTTGTTGAGCAACACATACCATCGGATACGGGCTTTACACTATCGTCACTGCTCATGAGATCCAAGCTGGTAACCTGTCGTGTCTTGTCGATCGTAGGGTCGTTCATTTCCTCAAAGTTGACATTGACCTTGACGTGCAGCATGAGTTCAACGGAACAGTTGGGGCAGTAGAGCGTGCAGGTGCAGTCCTAAAAGATAGACATACACATGAAGTTTACCAAACACGTTGGTGTCAGTTCTGGTGGAAGTGCTCTCTTGAGCGGATGATCCAAGAGTCATGAGTATCTGATTGCGCTGCTTTGATAAATCCTGCAGACATACGCGCGTGTACTGGATCCTGTCAACGTCAAAGCTTGTCAAGGGGATCATTCCCAAACGATGTGCAATGAACTCGTCCGTCAACACTGTAGAGTTGATCTCAATCTCCACCATGTCGATTGCTATCGGGATGAAGAAAGGGGATGGAAGCCCAAAGAGCTGGGTCAGGCCGTTGTTTCTTTGTTTTGTACGCTGATTCCGCGACCACCACGATGCCTTGAAAGCGAGCACCTACCCATTGTTGGCACTTCGGCAATCATAATGCGCCTAAGGGCGTTGGCAACACTAGTAAACGTAACACAAACAAGGCGGTGAAAGGTGTTAGGGTTTTGATGTCTGTGTCGTCGTGTCCATTGGGTAGCCACAAGACATGCAAGTACCTCAGATCAGTGTTGCTGAGAACAAACTTCATGCTGTCTTTCTTTAGGGATCTGATAGAGACCTCAGGTCCTCCGCTGTTGTAGATGTCCATGGTATTGAAAGCGGCGCTGCTCTTGTAAAGTCACTGCTCCTGTGCAAAGTAGCAATGGGGTCGTAAGAATGGTCGAGTGCGAAGTTGATGTCGAGACTTTCTGAAATACAGTGTAGAGAAAGAGAAAGAGAAAGAAAAAATCGTCTTGGGAGGCAGTCAACCGTATGTGCTGCGCTAATAGAAAAAATAATATCTTCGATATGTAAGGTCTTCTTTATTCATCAACGCTGGTGGGCCTGGAACTACCACCACTTCCGTTGTGCCCATCCCCACTATTGCTTCCAGTACTTCCTCGTTGGATCGTACTCGTCGTGCTGTACGTGGACCCTCCTTGGGTGGCTCCAGCCGCAGCGCCTGCGCTTAGGCCAGGCCAGCTATGCGTGGCGGATCCTCCAGCACTTGTCCTCGAGGTCGTTCCTGCACTCAGATTCTTGTTCTTGGGCGGTTCCCGAATCGTGCTCAGCTCATCCACCATTCTTTCAGGCACCCAGGGCCGTGTGAGAAGGTAGTGCAAAATCAGCTGTTGCGTAGGACGAATTCCGTTTCCTGACACATCGTCCTCCTCGTCGTCGTAGGAAGACTGATGAGTGATGTTGGCACCGATCTGCCGATCCACTGAGGAGGTGCGGTACTTGGCTGTCCGATGGAGGGCTGAGGACAATGACGGCGCGCGAAAGTGGTGGTGGTTTTTCGTTGCTGCTTTGATGTACGATCTTGGTGGATGCGGTGAGTACTTTGGCCCGGACTGATATGCTGAAAGAGTCATCAAAAGGTCCTGTATCCGCACATCGTCCTCAGGAGCAAATTGCGTGCAGATTGATGGCGCACTCGCGGGTGCGGGTTTTTCCCGAAGACTTGATGTTGCAGGAATCTGTGCCGAGATGGGTGGGGCCGTACTGTTGCTCTTTTTGACAGCAGCCAGTAAATAAGTGATATCCATGATAAAAGTGCCAAGGAATGGTACCATAGGCCGCCGTGCAGCCTCCTTGGCCCTGAACCCGAGATTTGACAGACTGGTTGACACACCGTTGAGACTAAGCATGTCGAGTTTGGGCACTGGTGCTGATGTCGAGGTGGCATGCACGGGCGAGACCATGGCAGGTGATAGCAGTAATGTACCAGAGTTGAGGCTACTCATCATCTCCCGGTATTTTCCATAGTTGCGCCCTTCGCTCATGAGCTCCGAGAGTGTCTCCAGCTTGTGCATGCTCTTCCTTGGCACAAATCCCCACGTTCTCTTCAGTCGCTTGACTGGCGGCGTCCCAAGAGCCGAGAGGACAGCTTTGAGTGTTTGGAAGTTCTCGAGTTCGTGTAACTTGACTGCCACCTTCACCCAATAATGCATGCACTGGGCTCGTCCAGAGGCTTCCGGTGGGAACAAGACCGAGTACTCAATCATGCGTGTCAAGTAATTGAAGAAATCTGTCGAAGCCGTGATGCTGCGGTGGGGTGTTTTTGGCGAGTGGGTCAAGAGTGCCGACGGAGGTATTTCCAGGAAGATGGCAGATTCGATGAGCGTGAGCTGGTATGCAACCAGATAAGCTGGAAACTCCAGTATCGATGTGATGCTTGCGGAACGATAGAGGAGCTCTCGGACTTTTGTGATGGTTGCCATGACGTTGGATATCATTGAGGTGTATTTGTTGACATTGTCCTGGACCGTCTGGATGTCATCCTCGTCATCGACCTGATCACGGTTTGATTTGGAGCTGGAGACAACTGTCCTCTCCTGTAACCGCTGCTTGGTCTCTGCCAACTTTGCCGAACAAGTCTTTTCCTTTTCCACCAGCGTACGATGGGTGGTTCGCAAAGGCGTTACAGGGATGAGAGGAATGTGGTCGCTTGGTCCATAGGTCTTTTGGTCCAATTGGTCTTCGTTGTCGCCGCTAATCCGTTCTGCCTCCACGAGATTTGTCGGGTCTACGCTGCCGTCCGGAATCACAGTGATGAACGCGTTGCCTTGGCTCAATGATGAGTACTGGGGAAGGGTATAGGATCGAGATCGGTCAGCGGAGGAAATGCTGGAGGACATGCTCGAAGGCGAAAGCGTTGGTGAGGAGGGGACGGATAATGGGGTTCCTGGCCGCCTCGTCTGGGTTGGAATTGCAATGCTGGGCGAAGACGCCCTCCTGTTAAGAGCCGGAGAGAATACATGACCTGGATATGGACAGTGCGAGTGGAAGCTGCATCAGAACTTGACTAAGCCCAAATTCCTTCAACAACATGTTCTGTAAAAAATAACGAAGCTTACCCTCCAGATCGTCGTCGTCATCGTCCTCATCCGAGTCATCCTCGTCCATGGAATGCATTTCTGCTTTGATATCGTGAAGTTTTCTGTACAAGCGAGCAGGCTTAGGCGGCAGTGGAGGTTTGCTCTGCGGAGGTGATTCGGGACCTTGTGAGTCTCCCAACGTCATGTTGTATGCTGGTGCTGACATGGGCCTTGTAGAGTGATCAGCGGACCTTGCCAAGGAGGCAGCGCTATTGTTGTTGGGCAGGGCAAGACTGTGCGTGGAGCTGCGAGGTCCTATAGATGGCATGGTTCCGTTTTCTGAGAAGCCCAGGACCGGACTCTTGCTAGTAGAAGCCGCTGACGGCAATGGCTGCGGAGGTTTCCTGGTCGGTTTCGGTGGTATTGCGGGTAATACTGGGCGACTAGGGGGTGGCGAGGCGACAGGACTGGTCGCTGACCTGGGAGTGAAAGCTGGCGATCGTGAGGAAACGGGCGACGGCGACTGTTGTGATTCTGCGCTGCTCAAGTCAGCGGTTGTGGCCTGCAGCTGCTCCGTCAGCATGGTTACGGTTTTCGTCTGACCTGAGGTGATCCTGTCAGAGTGCCTGGATAAGGACGACTTTCGGGGCATGGCACAAGGCTCGTTAATAGCGGCTATTGCGGCGTTGTGTTTAGAGAGGATATCTTGGGCATAGGCCACACTGGTCCGCGTGATGGAGATGAGTGACGCTGTGGTTGTGGAGGTGATGGCCACTAGACAAACACAAAATACCGACGGGCATAAGGTAATCAGTTAGCCCACGACCCATGGAGTTCAAGCTCGCCAAACCTTCTCACTTTAGCGAAGAACGTACCGTTGGCAATGAATTTGACCTTTCGGAGCTCGACGGCAGTGGCATCAATAATGTCCAAGTAGCAAAAGTATGCATCCTGTATGGCAAGCAGTGTGTCAGCGAACCGAAGGGCAGAATGGAGGAGCACAAGCCTGGTTCCTGGCGGCAAATATGCATATCTATTTTCTGGTTACCTTGAAGTTGCCAAGGGACAGCGCATCGGCCGACTTGGCCAGCATCACCTGGATCTCGTCCATTGATGCCTGTATGTTGTAAACCGATGGCCGGCTGTTGGATGAAAGTGATAGAGAGGCCTTGTCTTCACAGAAAGGGGAGCGCAAGCCGGCAAGCTGAGGAAAGCGAGGCGCTACAGGGAGGAGGCTGGTCGCTGAAGAAGGTGTGATGAAGTGAGTGCAGTTGTTGAGGAATGAGCGGTCGCTGTTGTGGCTGTCGTCGCTGGTGGAGGTGAAGGAGAAAAGAGCAAGGTTTAAAGGTGGTGTGGGCATTCAACAGTAAGCGTCTGTGTGGGGGCAAGAGTCATGTGCAAGTTTGGGCTGTTTTCACGAGGACGACATGAATGTGGCAGTGGGGTGAAGGGGTGGATGCAGAGACGAGAACAAGGGCTGCAACAGGTGGAGCGACTAGGGTGCTGTAGAGAGAGTGGGAAAGAGAGAGAGAGAGAGAGAGAGAGAGAGAGAGAGAGAGAGAGAGAGATAGAGAGAGAGAGATAGAGAGAGAGATAGAGAGAGAGAGAGACAGAGAGGTGGAGGTGGAGGTGGAGGGGAAAAAAATAAGAAGCAGCGACAATAAAGTAAAAGGACAGACGAAGAGAGACCCGTCTGCACACTCAAGCACACGCGGAACAAAGAAAGGCGGAGTGGAGTGTGATTGCCTGCCTGCACTGCACAACCTGAAGCCTGCAGAGGGAGAGACATACATGACCTCTAATTCATTATTCATTTCTGGCCGCAACCACAACACCGACACACGACAAACAACAAACACTGTACTGTACACAGACAACAGCAGCCCAGCGCACAACGCTCTGCCCGAGAACTCAATATTCGTCCCTCAAAGACCTGCACCCTTACAGCGACCCCCATGCCCAAGGTAACCAGCCCTCTTTCTCATTCCCCATCGCCCTTGCTCCGCCGCACAGCTGCAGCCAGGCACCCTCCAACTGATCGCCCTCTCTCTCTCGCTCTTGACAGGCCAGTCTCGACTCCCATTCCAACCTGGCTCGAGCCAACAAGGTCGGTCAAGCTCATCCAATTCCTTTGGATTCCAAGCGCCCATGTTGCATCCCAAAATGGAATTCGCTGAGCACTGTTGAGCATCCTTGCCTTCCAAAAAGAAAAAAAAAAGGCACCGAATGACTGACATGGCTGGAACACTCTCTTTTGTCTCCATGTGCCTTTCTTCCCAACGCCTCATCAGCTCACATCGGCTCAGTTGAACCAACTCCTTGGCCCGGACAAGAGCTACACCCCTGACAGGTACAGGTGTTTCTCTCAGTCCCGTATCAATTCTTTCTCGCTCCTTGTTGCCCCTCCTTGTCGGGTGCCTTCTTTTTTCTCTTTGCCTTCTCGCGCCTCATTGCTTTACACCCCCCTCCTTGAGGCCCTGTCTCCTGTCTCCCTGACGCCTACATGTCTGTCATCGATTGATCCGCTGTAAAGGCCTGCGCGATGATTGCCATCAATATACGCGTTCGACAGGTCGAGCTAGGCAATCAGCCGCCCACTTCATCCCTGGACTTCATGCGAAGGACAATGTGCACGTTTAACGGACTTATTCACACGCGTCCGGACCATGCATGCAACGGATATGCCTAACAATCTCCTTCCCTCCCCCCAAAAAAACCGTCCTCTCCTTGTTTCTGCCTTCGAATAGGCATCCTGACTGCGTCCTCTCTACGGTCGCATTTCACATCGATGACCTCTCTCCTACTCTTCGGTCCTTTGCAATTGATCTGGTCGAATCCAACATGAAAGCATTGTAAGGGCATAGTCGTCCTGCCTTTCTCTTCATATTGACCTTTGACCACATGCACAGAAAAATGCATCTCAATCAGACAAAATGTCCCCCTTTCCCATACGAATTATTGACTGTAGATATATGAGTTCCAAGGATGGCTGGTGCCGAGAAGACAAGGAGGATGAAATGCAGGATATCACGTCCCGATATCTAGTGACCTTCCACGACGAAAAGCCCGTGGGCATGGTCCATTTTCAATTTGTAGAAGAAGAGACCATGACTGACCGTGATGCCGAGGTCGCGTACTGGTATGGCTATATTGATCCCGTTATCAAGGAGGTCCACTAGACTGTAACCGTCTGTCCACTAATACTGGGCTTTTCTTAGTTTTGAAATTCAAGTTGTTCCTGAATACCAACGGCGTGGAATTGGGGCACACCTCATTAGCCTGTTGGAGGCGATTGGAAGGGCGACCCAGATGGAGAAGGTCATGCTTACTGTTTTTAAAGGTAATGAGAGGATAGGATGTAAAGGTGAACGAGCTGCCAAGACCCCTCGCAGGGTGTTCCCGAAATGACCAACATCGCTGCCGATACTCCATAACAATAGCGAACAAGAATGCAATCAAGTTTTACACGGACCAGCTTCAGTATGTATCTCTTGCTTTTAAGTAGAGGTCTAGATCGGCGCTCGCATTACAGTACACTGATGATCATCCCTACACCTTTATCATTAGCTATGTATACGATGAAATCTCGCCCTGCGTCTGCCTAACGCGCGGCAGAGCTTCGCGCTTTGATTATGAGATTCTGAGCAAGACTCTGCTCAGTCAGCCACTGACCACCTAAGATTGTGTACTGGAAAAATAAAGCCCAGACGCGTTTGCGGACCCTCATGAGTTTAGATCGAGACCTCGTTTTACAGTCAACAGCATGAAGGGGAACGAGTCGGTTGCTTGCCATTCTCCTGTTGTTCTTTGAGGGCGGGGAACTGGCCAAGGAAAGGGGGATGCTGACAGCCTGAATTATCGCCATTACAACTGCTTCCTGTGTTTCAGACAGTATGAACATGTAGCTATGTAGCTGCCGTCGGGTATCGGCAACAGGTTGCGAATATGCCAAAAGCTCCAAAGTCCAATGCTGATGCACATCTCTCCACTATGCATACGAGAGCCAAAGTCTCACACAATCCGCCAATTTCACTTTATGCACCCCACTGTTGCCGCCGTTTTGTGTGTGTCCCATTGCCGTTGCGACGTTCACGCCCTTGCATCCGGGGTGGCCACTATGCGCACCCTCAAACTATACCTCCCCTGCATCATGTTTCGCTGCACATCAAGGATCAAATGAGAGCAGCATTGAGCATTCTCTTTACAGAATAAAGTCTATGAGCACAGACGTCCTGGCAGTATCACAAACCTCCATGATCTCGAGGCTGTTGCCGGCAATCATAGTTGAAAGACGTGTGAGTCTGTCTGAGCTCGACCTGGGCGCCGCATCCCAAAGCCCTCAATAAGGTCACGCGTGAATTCGAGCTCGGGCCAGCTTTGGCGGGAAAAAGAAGAAAAAAAACCCGCAATGACCACGTTGCGGAGCGAAGGAACTTCCACAATCATGCAACAAAAAATGGCCGAGTGTTTCGAGGCCTGTGCTTCGTGTCGAGTTGGCGTGTTTATCAACGGCTGTCGTACCGGGCTGGTGCGCCATTTTTCTGGGTCAGAGGCACTAGCAGACGAGGGCTGGATGGAAAAGCGAGTCGGCACTGCGACTGCGACTCGCGGTCCCTGTCCGTGAGAGCAGTTGAGACAGCCTGTGTTGACTACGATGCTCTCTGTGAACGTAAAAAAAGACTTGAGGCAACAAGAGCAGAGACAGTCGCTCCGGTGTTCCAACGCCGATATGCGGACCTGACTGCAGAGTCGCCTGCTCTCGTTGCAGTACCGTGCACGCCTCCCTTCTCCTCCTCTTGCTCGTCCCGACGAAGGACAAGGACGAAACGATAGTTTTTTTTTGTGGTAATGGACGATTGTTTATAAAGTGGTGCGTTGTGTTGTATGGTCTCCTTATTTATCTCCTTTTCAACCTTTTTTGTTTTCTTTTTTTTCCCTCCCTTTTTTTTTTTTGCTGACCCAGTCGCAACTCTCTCCCGCCTCTGGCATCTTTGCTCTGCATCCTCTTTTTCTGCCCCCCGTCCTTCGCTCCCGTTCTGCTGGACTCCATCACACCCATCTCCCACACCCGCCTCGCTCGAATCTCTCCATTTCACAGCGCCGCATCCTCGACCACACGGCGTCTGAATCTCTATTGTGAATAACCATCACAAGCTCGCAATGCCCAACCTTCGACGGTCCTTGCAGAACAGAAACAACAACGGCAGTCTGTCTCCTACACGCACTCCAGCCGCGGCTCTGGCCCCGCCGCGCAAGGTCATCAAGGCTCTTTACGACTACAACGCTCAGACGAGCGAGGAGCTGTCCTTCGTCAAGGGAGACTTTTTCCACGTCGTTGGCAACGAGGATGACGAGGATTGGTACGAGGCCTGTAACCCTATCTCAAGCGCTCGAGGTTATGTCCCCGTAACGTACTTTCAGATTCTGGAAAAGACGGGGGGCGGTGGCGGCGGTGGCAATGGCGGCGGTCGCCAGAGAAACAGCAACCAGAGCCTCGACGATAGCGGAAACGACTCTGGCTCGTTCACAGAGCCCATGCCCCAGCACTACCATTCGCAGCCACTTCCATACCAGAACGGCACCCTCCAGCACCCACCCCAGCACAGCCATGCGCTCTCTAATGGCGGCGGCCTGGCCTCGCCAGCTCTCTCTCAGAAAAGCCTCTCTTCCCCGTCCCTGCCCAAATGCCAGCCGCTCTACGGCATCGTACTGTATGACTTTGGCGCAGAGAGAACGGATGAGCTGGACTGCAAGGTCGGCGATGCAATTTTGGTTATTGCTCAATCGAACGAGGAATGGTATGTGGCCAAGCCCATTGGGCGACTTGGCGGGCCTGGCTTAATCCCTGTGAGCTTCGTGGAAATAAGAGACATGGTCACTGGAAAGCCTATCAATGTACCAGAGATGCTGCGACAGACAGGAACAATGATCCCTCGTGTGGAAGAATGGAAGAAACAGGCACAGGAGTACAAAGCCAACAGTATCCCCCTCGGTCGTATCGACGCAGGCGATATTGCTCAACCACAACAACCACAGCAGCAGCAGCAGCAGCAGCAACAGCAGCAACAACAACAGTATCAGCAACATCAAATCCCTCATGGGATGCCAATGCATCCTCAGCAATTTCATCAGCAGCAACAGCAGAGTACAGGCCCAACGATTCAGCAGTTGAAAAACAAGCTCTCTAGAGGTGATCTCAAAGCGCCTCACATAAGGGACCCAGCCTCACGGAGAAACCTCTCTCAGGATCTTGACATTGGCCGTCGTATGGTAAGTTCCTCCTCCCGTAACCCCTCCTGCTTTCTCCCCTCTCTTTCTCTCTCTCGCGTGTATAGTTGCTTGATTGCCCGCCGCTTCATTCATGCGTGGAAATGAAATCAAAAAAAAGGGCACGCAGATACACAATAGCATCACACAAGTGCCTTCTTTTCATTCCCAGTCACTCCCCTCCCGCGCATGCCTCCATGCTTACCGTGACGCAAATTGTTCTTTTCACTTCTCTGACTCTGACTCTACTTCTGATTCTGGCGCACGATTGTTAGGAGGCTCACAACGGAAGGTCACCCCCAGCGCTATCTAATAGTAACGATGCGTACGAAGTTAGTGCGGCCAATGGGGCCGAGCCTTTCCGAATAGTCCACGCCTCAGTCGAGTCTTTTCATCATGAAGACGATCAGTACTGGTTCACTGTTCGCGTTGACATGGCCACGGGAGCAACCAGGAATTTGTTTAGGCTCTATGAGGACTTTTATAACTTTCATATTGCGTTACTGGAAGAGTTCCCGGTTGAATCTGGGCGCGTCGGTGACCAGCCTAGAATCTTGCCCTTCATGCCCATTCCGTTGCAGAATGTGACGGACATGGTGTCGGCCTCTCGTCGGACAGATTTGGATGGATATGTGCAGGATCTGTGCAAATTGCCGGCCAGGATCACACAGCATCCATTGGTCGAGCAGCTCTTTGCTGTCAGGGACGGGGATACAGAGACATTCGGACAAGGAGCGGCGACAATGGCAACAGGAGGATTGGGCATTGCACCAGGACCCAATTCACCCGGACAGAGTCGATCACCTCTGCCCAATTCTGTAAGAGAGTCAGAACGCCGACCCTCCATTCCTGCGGTTACAGGGCCTCGCGCGGTGTTTGCTCCTCGGAGCCAAGGACAGCGCAGTTATGGTGACGACTCGCCCTCTGCTGGAGTATCACCCAGTCTTCGATCCCAGGCGCAGTTTGGCTCACCAACACCTGGCCAGGGAGGAGCGAGTGAAGAGATGATTAAGGTCAAGATCTCGTATCAGGAGGATATCATGGCAATGAGGATTCCTGTCAGCATCTCGTTCAAGTCACTTCAACAAAAGATCTTTGAGCGGCTCCATGCAGATCCAGCGACGCTCAGTTTCAGAGACGATCGAGGCGATTTCGCTCCAATCGAAACGGATGTCGATGTCAGAGAGGCTATCGATCGAAGTGGAGGCAAGCTAATGATATATGTTGACTAGTATTCCAAAAAAGAAAGAACACGTCCTTTTGTACATATGGAGAGGAGTCAGTCATAAATATTAACCAACGTTTCGCGTTCGGCGGCTTTTGGACCAGCGGATACTGAAGGATGGGAGAATCAGAGGGGATGGCCATCCATGGCGAATCCTCTAATTGACTGAATCGCACGGAATTGTGAGAGATAATTGCGTGTCAATTGTGCTGCTGATGTGACTCTATCGTCCGTGAGTGCCAAGTCCGTTACCAAATTCTAACTTCTTTGACATATACGAACGACCATTGCTGGGAAGGAAATCAAGTACTGACGAAGGGATGCAATACCAAGTGGGTGAATGAGTATGAGAGTTGGATGGACAGGCGGTGTCACAGAAGGCGATCTGAGGCTGTGTCACATATGGCAGTTCGATACTTGAGAATTGAGGGCAGCAGCAGCAACCCTGTCCTGTATGCCAGTACTGTATGCAGTATCTTTCTAGCCGTTACGGGTGGTAAACATTAGCCGTTTGCGAGGGCGGGAGTTGAAGCGAAATGCAAGACTTGATTGGAACAGTGCACATCGGGGTGCCATTGCGAGCCTATCGGATGGACGCACATGGCTTTCGGCGCATATACATAGTAGGCTAACAAGTGTACGAGTATCTCTCAGTTGAAGGTGGCCATGAAAGAAGATTCAGAGATCGGGCAAATCTCAGATCCAGCGCGATTCCGCGACTGGCTTGCTTAAATGACGCTAGTATACAGCAAGATGTAGGACTAAGGGGTTTTCTCACCTTTCACCTTTTGCATGATATTGTTTGCTCAGTTACTACTCGTATCACACGTTCGAGCACGTCGTCATGATGCAGAGGATGATGCGCCGAATAGATACAAGAATGTTATTTGCTTAGGGCGGAAGAACGTATTGAGAAACAGTTGCCCGTTGGCACTTTTTAGTTTTTCGGGGATCAAACAAATATTGCCTCTTCATTTTTGATATGAAGTTGTGCACTGTCTGCTGGGCGGGTGGGAGGGTTCTATGCAGCGTTTCTCCCGTCATTCAGTTTCCTGAGAGCGAACTGGGGGTTGGTCAGAACCTTGTAACATTAATGCAAACTTTCTCTCGATCAAGGAAGAAGAGCCTCGGCGCGCATTCTAGAAAAGAGAACGATTGTCAAAGTGCCCTGTTTTCATATGCAACAAATATAACCTTATCTCGGCGTAGTGAGATTTTTTCTGCTGGACCCCACCGAACTGCATGATGTCATGGGCGTGCTCAAAGGCGACGTCCATCCCACGCTCAACCTCTACTGTAGTCTACCATGACATCACAATGTTGTTGCTGTACCCACCAGCATCCCAGGCCTGTTCAGGGGCGGCTCATTTTTCACGGGTAACTCGGTCCTGTTCGCGGTTGAACATATGCAAAACATGCTCGCTTTTTAACCATTTACCAATGCTGCACACAGGTCCCCCTGGCGCTACGTAATGTACAGATTATCCACAGTGAGGGCACCGGTCAGGGCTCCTTGCTCTAAAACTATGAGAGTCCTCGGCTACAGAGAAATGACTGAACAAGACTGGCAAGAGCCTCCAATTTTTTTTTTTTTTTGGTCTCTGGTCGCACCCAATGGCAAAAATTGGACGATCTGCAAAGAAAAAAAAAGCTGTTATAGTCCAAAGGAGAGAAGGGGATGCACAAACGCGTCTAGCTTTAAGTTTGTCGCGCATTCGCAGTTGCCTATGCATCCGGGGGGAGAACAGAGACAGAGATAGAAGGATGGAGACCTGCAGGTATTCATAGGAGTGCGAAAAAAAAGCTTGACTGTGCCCAAAAAAGGGGGACGTGGAGAGGTCAAAGGCTTGTCTTTCGCTTTCTAAATCAGTTCGACATATCTGTCCTTTTTTGCTGCTTGAAAAATCCAGGTTCATCCGATGACAACCCGACTTCGGAGCATAGGAAGCACAGGCAAACAACTCAAAATACTGACTAGTCCACAGGCGGTAAGAAGAAAATAGTGCACCCTGTATCAGATGACAGCAATGAGTTAATGAGTGAAAGACTGGTATCATAGGCAGATACCCTTGGTCCCACGAGTAGGCATGCTACGCACTATGAAGACTTTTTACAATCACTATACACTAATAGAAAACGCCCAACATGGTTCCCGGTGGGGAATGACGGATGAAGGCGGATGAAGGCGGATCGAAGTGCAGGAGATAAAAACAAATCGCAAAAACGCGCGAGTTTAAGTGGGCTCTATTGAACTTTGCCCTGGGACGAAGGGCCTGCACCCGTCTTTCTCGCACAGTCCGATGAACAGGCCAAAGCTGATAAGGTGGCGAACAGTGCATTCTCAAGCTCAACCCAGATAGTTGATCCTAGTCTCGGGCAAACCGGTTTTTCCGCCCATTCTAGAACCCACTTTGCAGGATATGACACGCAAGGTTGCACACAAGGTTGCCCTAAATTACGCGCGCGTGCAGACCCTCTCTGTTCCTGTTGAGCGAGTGAGTTGATACTTTTTTTTTCTTCACAACATTCTCTTTAGATACGAAACAATGAAATGAAGTACTTCACTATAGTCTAATGGCCTGCTGTGGGTCTTCGTTGGTCCTGGACTAAGGCATGCGTTTCCGAGACTAACTAACTTCCCCACCGATTTTTATTCTTGTATCTTGCTCTCAGGGATGACCATTGATTCTGCTGATGAGGAAGAACGCTCTCTGCACCTTCCGCTTGCCTGCCTATTCTTTGAGCGATGTGCCGCCATATAACCCGGGGAGTTTTACCAGGCAGGCTGTCCTGTATAGATATCTCTGATCGCTTGACTCTTTTATAAGGCTACTTTATTGGATACATAGACTTCGTTCGCGACCAATCTTATAATAAAAAGAGGGGCGAGAGGTCGAGGTCTTTGTATTTTCGTGTGAGCGATAAGAGGAGCAAGATGAACCCACCACCAGATGACAAGGGATCATGAGAGAGTTGGGGAAAGAGCATAACTGCGATTTTACCATGCGTTCATTTTATCACCGAGAGAGAGAAAGAGAGAGAGAGGAAAGAGAAAGAGATGGCAAGGTTGATTGGAGAGAATGGCTCACCACACCTATCGAAAAGCGATGCGACAATGGGGGTGCATAATAGCATAATACGGACGTTCCCACTCGGTTGGCGACAGCGTACCCCGACATCTGCATACAAGAAAAAGGATAAAAAAGAAAAAGAGCTAAGAACGCGATGTTGCCGCGCTCCATGGATCGATGAAGCCATTGCAACGGATGGTCTTAGCAGATTGAAACCACCACCAAAAAAAATGCGCCGATGACCAGTGAAAAGATCCGTTTTTGGATCACCCACTTCAGCCTCTCGGACTCTCAGTCTCACGGTCTCTCAGTGCAGATCACTACTGACCCTGGTATACTTTGCCTTGGAGGCATTTTGAGACAGAGGCAAGTGCTTATGAGGATCGGACAAGTTCAGGGCGAGGCGAATTTCAAGCTCGGTGAATGACAGCTGCCTTTGAGAGGAGGAGAGAGACCATCGGTCTCGGAAGCACATGTGCAGTCGCAGCCCATGATGGTGGCGCACCTCTGCCCAAATATTAGCATATGGCGGGGTTCTTGCGGCGACTCGTTCTCGCCAGACCTCTTGAAGAGCCATTTCACCTCGTAATATTGTGATACATAATGCAGCACACGCGCGAGCGAAACGAGGTAATGGAGAGGGACATGGAGATAGAGAGACAGAGAGAAAAGAGAGCGGGAGCGAGAATGAGAGAGTGAGAGGGAGATACAGTATAGAGACAGAGAGACAGAGGGAGAGAAAGAGCAAAAAAAGAGAGAGAATGAGTAGGAGAATGAGAAGGACTGAGGGACATCCGTCTCCGCCCTGAACCTCAGCTGTGGCGACCAAAGGGGTGCGTTTGAGACGGTACTTCGGCGAGGGCGATTCAATTGCTGTTGAGTATGTGGGAGTGTGTTGAAGTCTGCTGAGCGGGTTGAGCATGAAGCTGTCGAGTCTTTTTTTTTTTTTCTTTCTTTTCTTCGTGCTGTATGCCCTTTCCCGATTTCGACTGATTGAATTAGATTGAGTCGGATTGAATGCGATTGAATGCTCGCGGCCTATTGTATCCTCTGCTCCCGCAGACCACACACGTCCATATAAAAGGGGCCTCGTTGCCCACTCGCTGCCGTCCTTTTCCTCTTCTCTTCTCTGTTGTCTTTGCAAATCCCTCTCTTTCCTTCTTCGCTCTTCTTCGCTCTTCCTCTCTCTTCTTCTCTCTTCTTCTCTCGTCCTCTCTCTTCTCTCTGCCGCTGCTCCGTCTGCCCCCTCGCTCCACCTGCATCCCATCCTGCTGCCTACCGCGAAACGTGCCCTTGAGGATCGCCCAGCAGCCTCCCATCCACGTTCGACAAACAAACACTAAAGAAATAGCTCATCACTTCCACGCGCGCCCACCTCCCCTACTTCTTGGACAGCATCTCCTCATCGCTGTGCCTCTCCGCTCCGTAAACATACACACGCTCTTGACCTTGCCTCTCCCTCAGAACCATGTCCCTTGAAGCCGATATCCTCCGTGGTAAGTCCTTGCTCCCCCCTGCCAACCCAACCATTTGGCTCTTCCTTCTTTCGACCCTCGTTCCTCTATATTCTATGACTGGCTGTCTCCCACTTGGCATCCTCGCAACCTTTTTTTGCTCCTGCATGGCAGTAGCATTTTGCTCAGCACCCGACTCTCCAGCCTCGTTATTCTCCAGCAGTTTCCAACGAGCCCAGCAGCCGTCTTTTGTTTGATTTTTGGACGGACTGTATGATACCTATGCAAAGTTCGAGTATGTATACTCACTCGACTGTACCCAACTCCAACTCTCTGCGCCTTTTCTTTTTCTCCGCCTGGTCAACTTTGGATCCGCACCTCTCTTTTCCACCAAAAGATGCCAATCCGACGCCCACCCGCTTTCTTCTGGAGTGTGGAGCCTTTACACCTGGATTTGGTCTCAGCCTTGACAACTACAACCCGTTTGATGCCAGCCTCAAATTCCTCAACACTGGGACTCCCAAAGCCGAGTTGAATCCTTTCGACACCTCGTTTAGGGCTCCGTCCACCGCTGTCTCTACGCAGCCCCTCCAGAGTGTTCAGCAGGAGCAAGAAAAGCAGGAGCAGCAGGAGCAGGATGCCAATGAAAAGCAGCGCAGTTTTGACCGTCAAGCCTGGGCAGACATGCTGTTTAGTGAAGACGCCCTGCCTATGCCTCAGATGTCTCCCGGTCTTTCTCCCTTTTCCTCTTCCTCATCTTCTACGGGCACCCTTTCTCCACCCATACCATTCGTTCCAGCCAATACTGTTTCCTTGGGCCAGGTGCAGGCTTCACTGGCAGCAGAAGCTCAGTCAACACAAACACTTACTTACAAACACGGCCCTGTCTATGGAACCCCTACCTATTCAAAGGCCCCGCACCAAAGTCAGCGCGAGCCCAGCCTTCCAGAAGATCCCCTGTCCATTTATGACCAAGATTCGGTTACAGCACCTGGGTCCGCATCCCCCGAACGATTCTATTCCCTGGACTCCAAAGCTCAGGAAAAGGATTCCGATGATGAGGATGGTGATTTTGATCAAGAGATGATGAAGCGGGCCGATGAGAGCGGCGTGGACATTGAAATGTCATCTCTAGATATGCAGCCGACCTCCGAGTCCACGGCACAGACGAAAGATACCAGGGGCACAAAGAATACAAAGGCGGCCAAGACAAGGAAATCTGCCGCTGCTCCAAATGCACCTGGAAGTCTCACAAGGACGCCCAGCAGTTCGCGCAAGTACAAGTCCCGGAAACGCGGCTCTGCGGAGGAAGAAGGACCTGAGAAGAAGCGGCTCAAATTCCTCGAACGCAATCGCATGGCAGCTGCCAAGTGCCGAGAGAAGAAGAGATTGCAAACACTCAAGACCATTTCGGACGCGGACGAAATCACGACACGCAACCAGGCTTTGCACGAGACTCTGGAAGAGCTGCAGGAGGAGGTCCGGCGGCTAAAGACGCAGATCCTCTGTCATCGCGGCTGCGACTGCTCCGTGATCAAAAAATTTGTCGAGACGAGCTTTGAGTGCAATAGCTCGACCTCGCCTACGACGCATGCGCCTGTCCCTCTTTCGTTTCAAGCACAACAGATCCCGGTCGATCAGATGCAACCCTTTTAATCTCTTGGTCTTTGTGTTGGTCTTGTCAATTCATCTAGCATTCTACTCTCGCCTTGTCGTTGTTGACGTCCTTCATTGATCCACAATCTCCTATCCGCTCTCCCCCTCTCTCTTTTGCTACGTCTTGCATCGGCTCCTCATTGCCTTGTACATATATTTTATGAGAACCATTAAGAAGAACACTATATTTTGTGCAGTCGCTCTCCAAAGCACCATGCAGATATACTGTTGAAAGAAAGGGCCTCTCAGATGTGGATGCATGCCACTCCGTCTTTTTTTTTTTTAATTTCGTTCTTTTGCAGATCTTTCTCTGGAATGAAATTTCGCACTGTGTCGACACCCAATGAAGGTGTGATTTGTTCTTGTTGGCCGGCGTTTGTGTTGCACACGACAGAGGCACGAACGTCCATTGCCTGGGTTGAGATCGTGGAACGATGTGTTGCGAAGAGTAGGCAGGGGTTTGTCAGGCGGGAAGGAAGGGGAAAGAAGAGGAGAGAGAGAGAAAGAGAGGAAAGAAGCTATATTTTTTGTTATTTTTCTAAAAAAAAAAAAAAAAAGGAGGGTGGAGAGACATCGATCTTTTCCATTTTGCATACAACATACTCAAAATTATGGGTGGGCATGCATGATGAGGACACAGAGACGATTTCTGAGAAAGTAGGCATCAATGAAAGAACATGAAGCCTCACCTGACAGAGAGGAAGCAGTGCAAGGAGGACTGAAGGGTGGTGATGGTGGATGGGTGGTGGTGGAGGGAGGAGTAGGAAGGGAGGGGGACGAGGAGTCAAGGAGGGGAGGGGGTGGAGGGGGGGCGAATGGCAGGTGCTGCATATGAGCCTGAATGACAATTGTGCTCTACGGCACGCTATCATAGGAAAGACACTCTGAGCAAGCGAAGCTGTGTTCCCGATATATCTCGCGGTTGAGGCAGGGCGTGAGTGCGGACGGGAGAGAGGAATGAAAGCGCTGTCCCGGCTGCAGATGGGCTTGCCCAGGCATGATGTCGATGTGGACGAGAGAGCCTGTTGAGAGCAGTCTCGTCTCTTGCGACCTAAGTGTGCACACACACACACACGCTCTCGTTCTCTCTCTCTTCCTCTTTCCTTCTTCGCTCCTTCCCTTTTTTTTATCGCCTTCTCATCCACACCCACTCTGCTCGTTTGCTTCTCCATCCCCTTTTGACTCTTCTTACCCCTACAAACACCACCAGCCAGCCTGCCATCCACCGCCATCCACACGATCGGCCTCGTTTGCTCCATCTTCATCTTTGCCCCTGATCGCTTCATTCTTGTTCTTTAGTTATCCTTTGCAAACGCATATACGCAGCACACATAATGTCACCAAGTGGACCAGCACAACCAAGCCTGTCAGCGGTAAGCTCGATCTTCCATCAGGATGAACTTCGTTTGTCAGCAGTACCTGTTCCGTACTTCGTGACAAAGAGCATCACAGGTCACCTTGCGTTGACGTGGAGCAAAGAGCCCTATACGCCCTACAAAAAGAAACCCAGAAGGCTACATTATGCATCCCATCCGTCGAAGAATGCTCCCCATCAATACCCTACCAAAGACAGCCAGCCGTGTAGTGATGGGCGATCGTGTTTTCTGTCGCGCGCGCTTTGTAGCAGCGGAAATCGTTTATTGCGCATCCCATATCATGCTCCTCCTGTCTGTGTTCTGGGTCCCCTTAGTCTCTCGTCCCGATTGGAGAAACAACAGTGTATGAACCCACATCCAGACTCTAGACCCGCACGCATATTTTGTTTTGCTTTTTTGACGTTGAGCAAGGTGAAGCGCCTTCCCTGTGAGCACTACGCACTGTTATGCCATGTGTGTTGTGCGAGAGGGTGTAAGCGCAACACTCTCACAGTCAAGATCGCTCTTTCTTTCTGATATGTATCTTGCGTGCATGCATGTATCGATGTCTTCGATGTGCATATCGCAGCCAAGGCACCGGCTCATTCATTGCTTTTGCCACGCTGGCTCGTTTTTATTCTCCCCCCATCCCTCCCGCTTTCTCACACTGCCCGTCCATAGCCCCGTGTTTTCATGTGCACCGGCCAAATCTGCACAGTATTTTGCCGACTCTACCTTGACACCTCTACCTGGGAGATGAATCTGACTAGTAGCTACGAGTGAGACGATCGGCGAGACCGGAGAGAACGAGAGAGAGAGAGAAAGAGAGAGAGAGAGAGAAAGAGAGAGAGAGAGCGAGGGAGGAGGAATGATTAAAACGGTGTTCCATGGCCTATAAGTATCAAGGGGATGGGACCACGGTGGCGGGTAAGAGTTGAGGCAGGCGCTTTCACTGAGTTTGCTGCCGCCTCATTGCATCTGCAAGTAAGCTGCGGGTGCGTGTATGTTGTGTCCCGACTTTTTTCTGCACCGCTGCGTGTGGTTGCCATGGCGTGTCTAAACGAAACAATAAGCGGGAAATGACGTTTCGTCGCTGTCTTGCGGGTGTTTATTTTAGTGGGGATCCCAAAATACCTTTGTCTCGCCAGTTGTTTGCCCAGTAGGTGTCTGTAGGGCTGCCACTAATCACGCTAGCACCTTCCTCCTCGTACTATTCATGGCACGTCAACTCAGGCCGAGACAGAGAAAGAAAGGATCGCAAACAGCGTGGCACCCACGGATCCAGAGCTAACAGATAACGGTAACGAGACCGAGACCGAGAATGAGACGGACGACCTAGATGACGGCATTATCGACCACACAACGTTTGATCAGCTACTCGAGATGGACGACGAGGAAGACCATGAGTTTTCAAAATCGCTGGTCTGGAACTACTTTGAGCAAGCGGAAAAAACGTTCGAGGACATGGATAAGGCCATGTAAGTCGTCCTCCTCGTTTGTATTTTGCAGTTAGTTCTTGTACATACCTTTTCATCCTCAGCTGAGGTGCATGGAGACAGAGACACCGCAAAAAATGCATGACCACATAGTGCATGCCAAAGAACAGGATGATCTGTACTGTCATTGGATCATGTCGACATGGAACTTGAATACTCAGATCACTAGAACATCAAGGAAGAACACAGGGCGTCCAGAAGGAGTCATCGAAGAGTACAAGCAGGCGTTTTTTGATTTTATTCAGTTTAGCACCACTGACCTCCTCACGCTTTTCTCCTTTTGGGCATCCTTAACGCTGTAGGGAGGAGCTGAAATTCGCAGACCTGTCAAGGCTCGGCCATTTCTTGAAGGGTTCCTCTGCAGCATTGGGTCTGACTAAGGTCAAGGAGTCGTGCGAAAAGCTGCAGCAGTATGGAAACCGCAAGGATGCGACCGGCGTGAATGATATCTCAAGCGAAGATGCTGAGAGGCTGATCAAGGATTTGCTAAACCAGATGAGGCATGAGTACGACGAGGCAGAGAATTATCTGAGAGTATTCTACGAGGATCAGGAGGCATAATAGATCACAAACAGACGCACGCGCACCAAAGAAAGAAAAAGAAAAAAAGGGAAGGAAAGATGCAAAGGAACTTTGTTTTTTCTGAAGTCCTCAACCCAACCATACAATTCGACCCCCTTCCAGAAGCCAAACCTGAAGGGCGAAAATAAAAAAAACAGCCATTCCGATCCAGGAAACCCGGTCCGTTGTTTTCGCGACCGAGGAGACTCTGCGATATATGCGCGTGGGATACTTGGTGCGCTGGCTCGTCAGCGTACCGAAATCTTTGGGCAAGAGCAGTTCTCGAGGAAGAAAGGCACGTTGGTATGCTGTCGCGCGTTGTCCCTGAAAAATGCTGGGACCTTGAGCTTCTCAGCACTTGGTTCTACAAAAAAGAATAAAAAAGGACCACATTGTTTCTTTCTCTCCTTGTTTGCTTGTCTCCTTTTTACATCTCACACGAGCAACTCCCACACCTCTGGACGGGAACGTGTCAGTCCATCCAAAGCAAGCTGTCAACAACTCCAGTGCTACAAAATCGGATCATCATTGAATCGAGGCGCAGTTCGAACTTTGAACTGGCTATGTCAACGTTGTGACAATCTTGCAACGAGGACTGTAAGGTGCGTCAGAATGAGAAGTTCTCCAATGCGCCGGCGAAGCCCAATTCTGGCGACTATGATATATGGGCTGGAGGGAGAAGACTGATACGTTCCAACCCTGTGTCCGTTGATTGCTCTGAAGTGTGAAGTGAAGTGCTGGGCCGCTGCCCTGAACTCATGTAGGGCACGATCTAAGCCTCTGCCTCCACCCTTCTATTTCTCGCACGCCCCCCTGCTGGCGGAACAAGCTCCATGCAACTTCCAATCTACACACTCCCCGCCCAAACCACTCCCTCGACCCATTCATCATCGCTCCCCTCCTCCATTTCAGCGACCGAAGGTCGATAGCCCTGGCACAGCCATGAACTCTATACAGCACATTGATGAGTTAGTCAAGGAGTACCTTCTGGTAATGACTCTACCTTTCTTTTTTTTTTGTTCTACCCTTCGACATGCTGCTGCCTATGCTCTGTAAGCTTGAAAAAAAAACAGGAACCGTGTTCTCAGGCTCACAACTCCTTTCGCTGCTCGCTAGTTTCGTGGTTTCACAAGCACGTACAAGGCATTTGAAGCAGACACGAAAACGGACAAGGACAAGGGCTTCCAGGTACGCAATTCAGGTCGTAAGGCAGTTTCCATCTTTCATGCAGTATTGCCCATGGAAGAAAAACGCGTGTTTTGGGGAGTAGACTCAGCGAACGAAAAGAAAAAAAGTCGGGAGAAGGCTGTCGCAGTTGGAGGTTTGCAGCGCTTCACGCATGCTTACTCACTCTGCTTAAAAATACAATAAAACTCGTTTCTTAGGCTGAGAAGATCATCGAGGAGCTGTTCGCGTCAATATCTGCCATGGACATGAACGCGCTTCTGGAGCAGTGGCGGTACCTCGACATCAGGTACTTTTCGCGACTGGATCATCGATTTGCTGGAAGTGTCAAGAAGTTTGAGCTGTGTCTACTGCGATATTATCTCGTCTATGGTAAGGCAAAGACGGGAGGGACCTTCACCTTGTGAAATGGCTGACGTATCATGCAACGAAAAACATCAACGGAAAATACTTGTTTTAACACGAGGCATGCGCCTTCATTATAGCAATCCAGCACAAGCGGAGAGAAAAGGTCGTGGAGTTTTTTGAAGTCCATGGAGCAGAACTACAAGGAAATGCGGAATGGGTGCGTTGGTTTGGTATGTTCATGGAAACACTGTATGCAGAGACCTCCCTGGACAGTGATGGATTCTTGGGCTAGCATGTCTAACAGAGAGGACCTATTATTTCAAATTCTTGCGGATACCTGTTACATTAGCCCTGCCATTCTCAAAGAAACCGGAGGTCGACCCGGAGTATGCTCTGTTCTTCTCAAAGGCATGGCTCGATACTTTCACAGTGTCTCTGAACAACTTTCTGAGCACTGTATTTCAAAATATCCGTAAGGAAGAAGTTGCCCCAGTCTTATTCCTAGCGTGATTTGCCTTGCAGTGGATGATGAATGTAGTCGCTCGTTTATTAATCGTGTGTTCCTTTTGCCTCTCCATGTAGCGTTGCCGAGCTTGCTTTGCTTCAACGTTGACAGACTTCACAGAAAAGCACTTCAGGGCGAAATTGAGGCGTTACAGAGCATGATTGACAACATGAGAAAGGATATCCAGTCCAGTGACGCTGAGATCTCATCTCTGCGTGAGCAGGTTAGTACTCTTACACTAAGATTATTGAAATAGAAAGGGACAACGTCTTTACATGGGGGAGGGAGAGGCATGCCATTCCGTGTATTTATGTTATTCAATTGAGATAGATTCTAGAAGTGCTTGAATATGCTTAAAAGTTCTGACCTATAGTTATTGCAAACTTTGAGTAGGTTGCACTGAAGAAGGTCACTGGGGCTAGAAGGAGGCGGGCAGCTTCCATGGTGGAGCAACAAGTCGTCGTCAGCACAGATGCGGATGTCAAAAAGGATACCCTGCCAAAGCGCACAGGCTCGCAGTCATCACATGTGTCTCAAACGAGTATGTCAATGAGCGTTGATACGCCATGTCAGTCAACATAACGGTAGACAAGACATGTTAACCGTCTCATTCACCTTGCGACATGCAACCTTCATATTAGATCGCCTCGCTCTGACGAACGCAAGACGATTGAGAGCGGCCTCGGATGCAGCCTCACTTGCGAAATCGGAAATTGGATCCGACAGCAGTGCCACGTCCATGTCATCCGAGGATTTGTCCAGAGTCGAAGAGCCGTTCATCATTGTATCGCAGGAGATCTTTTTGGAACATCAATCCGGCATCACACATGCAAAATTTTCGTGCGAGGGCAGCTTGATCTCGAGCTGCGATGCTGAAAATATTGTCCGCATATGGTCCTACAACGGGTCGAGCTCCCTGCCTCCCGCAAAGATCGCCAATACCAGCAACATTTTGTCCCTGAGCTGGGAGACGCGCGACAGATATGTAAGATAAAGGGCGCAAGCGACGCTGCTGTTGAGATGGGCTCTCTTGCAATTACTAATTGCTAACAGCAACCTACCTCATGCACTTGTAGATATTCTTAGGAACAGACGTCAATGTGGTCCGCTGCTTTAGTTTAGAGTCGAGGACGGTGGTGCATGAAATCAAAACGGATGCACAGTTCCCGAGGCAAGTGTCTTTAGATCGCCGTGTTTTTTTTTTCCGCAAACCTACAGATACTCGCAGTGCTCTGCAGGCTGGGCTAATGATGTATTCGACTTTTGTAGAGTGAGGCACCTGGCTTACTCCCCTGTCGAACCTATCCTGGTCTGCGCGGTATCGACCAGCGATGACTCCTCTGGAGCATTGGTCTCCATCAACATGAAGACCATGACTACTGATGTAAGTGGGTGCTTGTAGTACTGCTTCTATATGACTTGGGATACTCATCCCATGATTCTGCCTAACTAAAACCTTCTATTTACTACTCACCAACGATAGCACTTGGTACACTTGGGGGAATCTTCAGAGGTGATCAATGCTATCGGTTTTAACCATAATGGACAGCTCGTTGTCACAGGCGACGTCGGAGGAATGATCCGTGTATACGATATTCGGTCCTTGACGCGCATCATGGAATGGAGCGCGTCCAGTCACTCGATTTTGGCATGCACATTCAGTTTCGATGAGACCTCGATCTACAGTGTCGATGCACAGGGACAGCTATCGCAGGATTCCATTCATAAAACAGACCACCGGCTGGACTCTTATCCCCTGCAGGGGTTCACGACGTCGACCTTGTCATCTGCCATGATGATGGCTGCTTCTTCCGCGACCAGTGTTCGGTCCTTGGGCGGGAGTAGCATTCGGTCAAAGTCTTTTATCCGTGCCGCCACATCAAGCAGTGGATCAGTCAATTCGAGCCAGGCGCACATCCCACGGATACAGCTTGAGAGTAGTGGAGGCACTATCGCAGCGGCCTCGGGAGTGGAGGATATCAAGACTCTTGGTCATGGCGCTCAGGAGGAGAGCACGGCTGCCTCAGGGTCTTCCTCGGCGGTGTCGACAGTGCAGACTTTGCAAAGGACACACAAGAGTGTACAAACGAAGGAGATGGTCAAAGAAGGCGAAGAGGCGAGCACGCTTACCCTTATGAACGTTGGACCAGGACAGCTGTTGGCTTGGAGTGGGGACACTGATCATCTGGCAATGGGTTGTGGTAATGCGGGCGTTCTTGTGCAGGTAACGTTGCTGATGCTTTGTAATTCGCCTTTTTTTTTTTGTGTCACTGTAAAGGCACTTCCTTTGAAGTAGAGAGAATGCTCTCTAACAGAAACGACTCTTGTGAATAACAATCCAATAGACCAACTCAGGGCAACAAGTGCAGCCGCTTTTGGGGCATGCTCATCCGCTCACTTGTGTCGACTGGTCAGCGGTCGTAGGGGCGTGTCTGACTGGATCTGCCGATGGAACCATCCGAATAAGCAAGCTGATGCGAGTCTAGTTCCATTAGACACATTGCTTCCGATTAAGAACGTGCTGTTAGCTCATAGGACGAGGCATCGTTCATAGAATGAAGCGGCTCCTTGTGGTCGAGGTGTGTGCAGCTGTTGCAGGTAGATTTTCGGCCGTTGAATGGATCGACACAGAGAGGCACATGAATCTGTTGGCACGGACCCGGCAATAATGCGTGCCAATGACGTGCAGTTGCGGTGGGCTGTTCCAATTCGAAACAGTGTCGCTTCGAGGGAATCCTTTTTATTGTCTTGGCTCTCGTTCTTCGTTCCATCAATCATCTCTCTTCCCCATCTCTCTTCCACGAAACCACACCGTCATGCCTCCTCGCTTCGTTGCTCCTGCCAGTCCTCGCTGTCCAAGGTGCTCAAAGTCCGTCTACAGCGTGAGTATAGCCTCCGGCCAACAAAGCCTCGTCACACCGCCTTGACAGCGTTGTTCTCGCCATTAACTCACTCAATCCTTCTGTCTGCTCTAGGCTGAGCAAGTCATTGGTCCCAACGGCGCTGCTTGGCACAAGTCCGTAAGTGTGGCCTAGAAAATCTCTGTGCGCATCATTACAACGCCTTCAAGAGACTTCAAATTGATTCATCTTTTTGCCAACTCACTAGTGCTTCACTTGCCGCGAATGCAACCGCCGTTTGGATTCCAGCACCCTCGCAGAACATGAAGGCGAGGTAGGCAAATCGAAAAGAAAACTTGAATAGACGCTGCGACACTGCGACATTATGTGCCTTCATGAGCTGTTGCTCACATGAATGCTGCATTGTCATTATAGGCCTACTGCAAACCCTGCCACAAAAAGATGTGGGGTCCAACTGGATACGGCTACGGCGCAGGGCTTTTAGTCCGTGAGGATCCTGAAAGCCAGTTCAAACAAAGCATTGGACGACCGCCTAACAGCGGCCACAGCGACACCAGTAGCAGTCTCGATCAAGTCGTCTATAACAACACGGGCGGTAGTTCAGCCGGGCGTCAGAGCGACTTCGGTAGTCCCCGTCTCACGCAGCACTCGCTGTCGCAGGCTGAGGTGGAAACAGAGGAGCAAAGGCGTGAGCGATTGACGCCAGTGAACGCAACACTCAAGAAACGAAGCTCGCTCGACATGATCAGAGAGCAAGCAGAGGCCTCCCGCCGCGCCTATGACGATGCTCATGCACAGAGAGTCGCTAACAAGTATGGTAGGGTCAACGCGGACTCTACTGGGGACTCGGTAACAAGCGCCGGCAGTAGCAGCAAGGCGGACAACCAAGGTTATCTTGGAAGCAGCAACAGCCATAATGGAGGTGGAAGCCAGTCCGGATACCTCTCCGCCGGGTCAGACACATCATCCACGTTTGGATCGACCATCGCCACAACATCCTCGCCTGTACCTTCGCTCTCGTCAACCTCATCAGTTTCAGGTCAGCCAGCTACAAAGTCGCTCTATCTGAACCAATCCTTCAGACCATCCTCCTCCGCCTCGTCCAACTCGAACCAAGTTGGACATCAATCGGATGCACAGGCAGAGTACGCAAAGAGTCGTCAGGCCCTCTCTTTTCAAACCGGAGCAGCAATTGATAGCCCATCCGAGGAACCCAGAGCAACGCCCTCTGGTCCACCCTCGCCTCCACAGAGATCACAGGATACACCAAAACCAACTTCATATGCCGAGGACGCTATCGAACAGCCAGACGACTCTTACTTGGACTATGTCCCTATCCGAGTCGTCGCACGTAAGGAAGAGCCATCTCAAACTTCAGACCCGATTCCAGATGCGTCTGCTGTCAAGGAGGACGAATGGGATGCTGAGCCCTCTCACACGCCCACAAAAGCAAGCGATAACTCGAAACCACTGCCCATGTATCAGTCCCAGTACTTGAGGCAGCAGCGACAGCAGGAGCAAGAGCAGCAACAGCAGCGTGCACAGGCCCAGGCTCAGGCGCATCAACCAAGACAGGAGGATGTCTCGACACGCCCCGCTTCAAGTGCCGCGCTTGCCACCAGTGTTAATCGCCTCATCAACGAAACCGACCGGATGACTCTCAAGGAGCATGAGGACCGACAACAGCAGCAGGCCGCTACTGCAAGCACTGACGAGTGGGATGAAGAACCCACGCCAACGATGCCCTCCAAGCCCCAGAATATGAGCTACATGCCGGCGCGCCACATCTCCTCTGCCGCCACCCGCACTTGGAGTCCTTCGGCGACTAGTGCCAATGAAGCCTCGACTAGCAACAACCATTCTAGGACATCATCGTCGGAGCTCAACAACAGTGCTTCGTTTGCCAGTTCCACAACCTCTTTTGGATCGGCCACCACACCCAAATCAAGCTATCACCGCTCTGGAGGAATTATGACACCCAAGAAGAATATGTCTTTTGGCGGCGGCGGAGACATCTGCCCGCGTTGCCAAAAAGTCGTTTATCATGCCGAGTCGGCGCTGGCTCCTGGTGGTGCAAAGTACCACAAGCTATGCCTGCGCTGTGTCGAATGTTCCAAGAGCCTGGATTCGACCAACATGACGGATCGGCAGGGTGTTCCCTATTGCAAGACCTGCTACGGTAAAGCTTTTGGCGCCAAAGGATATGGGTACGGAAGTGGGGCCTCGATGTTGCACACTGAGCTGTAAGACTGCTCAGGCAGGCACCCCTTCCTGAACCGCGCCGCATGCCAGACTTTTCTTGAATACTCTGCACTCACGCACTTTATAACCCTGTTTTGCCCCGTGCCCTTTGCCCATTGCCCATTGCCCATTGCCTTGCCCTTTGCAACATTAAATAAAATAACAGATCACTGCACGCATCGCCGCGTTTGATTTTGAAAACTGGAAGGCTGCTCTAAACTACTCATCCTACTCTCGCGATGCCCTTTCAAATGACACTGAACTTGACTGACTGCGCTTCCGGCCGCATGGCATTGACGGTCAGTGTGAACATGCCCTTCTCCACCTTTTTTCTCAGGTTCCGGCCGTGGAACGTCAGGGCATCTCTCGCGATTGTGAACTGCACCTCCTTGCTCTGGCCCTCGTCGAGACTGATCTTCTCAAACCCCTTCAGCAAATATGCCTCGGGCATCACTTCGCTGCGAAAGTCCTGAGTGATATACCAAAAGACCACCTCCTTGACTGGGTAGTCCCCCGTATTCTCAATGGTGACCGTGGCAGTGATCTTGGACGCTATGTCGGATGAAGAGAACGCAACCTGCGATACCATGTCTTCGGTCTGTTTTCCAAACCTCTTGTCATCCTTGTCCCAAATGCTTACTTTGATCTGCTTGCGACGTGTTGCAATGACTTTGGATCGCTTTCGGGAGTGTCTCTTCTGAAGGCTTGCCTTGTCCTCGCCATCTTCATTGTTGCCATCCTCATCCTCATCCTTATCCTGATCCCCGCGCTCATTATCCTCCTCTTCGTCATCATTGTCATCGCCATCCTCATCCTCGTGTACATTGTCCTCCGCGTCCCCGGTGTCATCGCCAACCTCATCCTCGTTATCTTCAGCGTGGTCCTTCTCTTCTGCATAGTCACTGTCGCCGCTCTCCTGGTCCTCATCTTGGCTAGAGTTATCGTCGTACGTCTTTGCGTGCAGACGATGGGTGTTGAGCTGCAGGTTGTGGTATTCAACTGTCGTGTAAGATAACCCAGCACCGAATGGAAACAAGGGCTTGTATGGATCCACGCCTGCACGATAGTATGTAGTAGCCATGTTGCTGGCCCCACTAGGATAAGTCATCGGTAAACGGCCCGACGGGTTCACTTTCCCACTCAGAACCTCAGCTATGGGGAGTCCGCCCCACGGCCCTGGGAGGTAGGCCAAAACGATCGCGTCCACCATCTCTGCCAGATCCTCCAGTCCTCGTGGCCGCCCCTCAACAAGAACCAGGATGACTTTGGTATTGGTACCTTTGGCTTGCTCCGTGACTTTGGCAATGACATTGAGCTGGCCTGGGGCTAGATAGAGATCATCCTGATTGCCTAGGATCTCGGCATATGGCTTCTCGCCCATGCACAGAATTACTGTTTCGGCATCCTTGGCTTCCTGGAGGTATATGTCGCTGCCGATAGAGTTTCCGTCAAAGTCCACGCTTGGAACGTACGATACGGATCGATCATTGAGCTCGCGTTTGAGGCTTTCATAAATAGTGTCGTGTTTGTTCTGGTACCATTCATCGACATCCGCCCCTTGCCATTTGATGGACCACCCGCCCGATAACGCTCTTATCGAGTCTGCAGCCGGTCCAGTCAGAACCACTTTTCCGGGACTGTGGGAACCCTGCTGTTCTGTCTCCTTTTGATGCTGCTGTTGGAACTTTTTGCTCAATGGTAAGGTCGAACGGTCGTTCTTTAACAAAGTGATGCTCTCTCGTGCGGCAGCTTGGGCGGTCTCCACGTCCTGCTTGCTACCCACGAGCGATAATAAATTTGGGTCACTCATGGGGTTCTCAAATAACCCCAGATCCTTCTTGAGCTGCAACACCTTGGCTGCAGAATCGACGATTCTTTGCCTGTCTAGTTGGCCCTCGTTGACTAGCCTGATGGTGTTTGTCGTAAACGATTCTGATTCTGGGACCATGACCATATCAACTGTGGTCCGGTTAAGACACTGGTAAGCGGCATCTTTCAACGAAATGGCGGACCGGTGCTCAGTGTGAAGTCGATCGACCTCTGCCCAGTCCGTCACGAGCATCCCTTCGAACCCGAGGCGGTGGCGCAAGAGCTCTTTGAGATAGAAGCGTGAGCTGACCACGGGCTGACCATTGATGTCAATGTAGGTATTCATGGCAGTGGCAACTCCAGCGTCCACGGCGGCCTGAAATGGAGGTACAAAATAGTCCATAAGATAGTTGTCTGGGATCCATGCAGATGACCTAAGCATGGCGCGTGCGTGAGTTTACGGGTTTTAAGCATCTTCTTTGCGATTGAAAAAAAATTCTCAAAAAGACAAGACAAGCTTGTCTGGGCTTACTTGTCTTGTCCATTACGCGAAGCTGAATAGCCAATGAAGTGCTTCATGCAGGCAGCGACACGGCTACGGTCCTTTTTATAGTTGCCTTGCAAGCCCTTTATGATAGCACTGCCCATCTGCGAAACGAGAAAAGGATCTAATGGCAGTGACAGCTGAGGTTAGTATCTTAATCGACTTCGACATGATATATAGACTTGATATATGGACTTGCGTGTTCGAGACATGGCACTGGCTTGCTTAACCGTACCTTCTCCAAAGGTCTCGTACACTCGAGGCCAGAGTTTATGAATCGCCACATCCAGGATGGGTGCAAACACCCAGGGAATACCAGCGGCACGGGTGTCTTTGGCCGCTATTCGTCCAGCCTCGTACGCAAATGTCGTGTTGAATGTCGCGGCGAGTCCAATTTGTTGCGGGAACATGGTTGTCCCATCCACATAGTTTGCGCCGTGCACAGAGTCCAAACTATACAAACGACAGGGATTCCATTCATTAGCCGTGTGAATTTTTCAACATTGCACAGACCTGGGCCTATTCTTCAATATCCCGCGAACTTGTAATTACCCGTAGATGATAGGGATCTTCTTGCGCGTTGAGCCTGCAACCCTTTGTAGCTCATCTATAGTAAGAGATACTCAGTGTTAGTGTCCTAATGTTTTTATTTTGTTCCTTGCTTCTTTGTCTCACGGACCACGTACCCACGATCAGAGCAAATTGTTTGGCAGAGTAGGCCAAGTACTCCCCGCCATGGCTAGATGACAAAGCAAAGTGAAAGGAATAGTAACATCAGCTCATCTGGGACACCTTTTCGATAACCAGCCAGACCAAATATTCACCTGGAAAACAAAAAACAAAAAAAGCAACCGTGATGGCGATGAGGATGCATAAACGAAGAACTTTTGAACTTACTTGGTTGGGGTATCCAAGAAACTGCCTACCTTCATATCCACAATCCAATGCTGGACCTTGGCTGGGTCCAGTCTACCGTCAGCATTGAGCAACATGCCGATCTGAATTTGAGTCAACTGTCCCACCAGTTCCTCCAAGGTCAAACTAGCTACCAGTTGCCGGATGTCATCGTCAATGGAGGAGCTAGGCCGCTGTGACTGAACTCCGCTGAAATCTGCCAGCGCCTCGTGCCACGACGGAGAGCTGTCGCTGATGGTGTAGCTCGCATCAGGTACGCTACTGCCATAGGTATTAGGATCAAAGATCTGCTTCATTGTGATGATCTGCTGGGTATTCACAGTGCTGTCACCACCGCTGTCCTCAACGGCTGCGTTGTTGAATTGAGGGTCCTGGGCTGTCTGTGCAGTGGTGTGAAAAATGGCGGAGGTCGAAAGAGCAAGCACCACTAGACTAAGAGCGAAGCTGGTTCTGGACCAACTGCTTGGTCGGCGGTGGGTCGAGGAGCTATTCGCCATTGAGTGAAAGAGAATGCGAGATGGTGATTAGGAATTGCAAAAACGATTCGCGTTTGCGTTTTTAAAATGTGTCAAAGCGCGAGAAGCACAAGCCAGTGGTGTAGCAAGCACCCATGTAGGATGAGTGTAACAGTGCCACACCAAGTTTTTTCGGCACACGCCCCTCCCTATAGCAGCAGCTCAGGGTCTACAGATGTGCCTCCCTATGTAGTCACCCCTTTCACGACAGGGTCGTAGACATAGTCCGCGGTCATAGGATGTTCAATGGCTTCAAAGATCAACGCGAGAATAGGAGAAGCCAAGAAAAAAAACAGGGAGCCCTCAAAGCGTCTTTTTAATGTGCAAAGGGTTATATACAAGTTCGTTTCTTTTTCCCCGTCTCCTATTCCCGCCTATCCTCTCCTATCCTATCCCTTCACTGCCACTCGCCCTTGCTGCCGCCTGGCTGTGTGTATGGATGAGCGACCAAGGGCTGGGCCTGGCCAGCCTGATTGCCAGTAAGGGGACCGTAGCTCTGTCCGTAGGTTTGCGCCAGTCCATCCTTGCGGTGTTTGATCTCGCTCGTGTACCTACTAGCAACCCATCCTCCGACCATCATGACCAGTACTTGCACTGCCATGGCCGCTCCCGCCATGATCAGCACAAATCTGTAGCAGTTCTCGACATCTACTGCCAAAGTTGCGGGGTCGTAAAAACCCACACCGCCCGAATTCTTGTCGTTTTCGCTCAACAAGTTCGTCTGACAAATTCCTTTGATATCATCCTTCTCTCGTGTGGCCAGCAAGACCATGTTGGTGCCCGAAAGGAGGATGACAAGGATGGTAACGGTCCACCAGAGAACCGAAAAGTTCTTGGCAAGCGCATACTTTTTGAAAAAGACCGAAAACAGACCTGATACACCCAGTATACCATAGATCGCGGTAGCAACATAGGCTGTGATTCTTGCTGTGGAGTCTTTTTTTTTTTTGGTAGTCAGAGAGGCAAGTGAAGAACAGGGTCAATACACCTGGAAAAGCCAGCCGTAAAGGGCTTGGTATTCGTCAACATAGCATGGACCACTATTGCCTTACCAGTGAGTTCGCCCACTCGGAGAACATTCCACAGACTAGCGGCGCCTAGAGCCAGGGCCAAAATTGAAAAGATGGCAACAGCAAACCGGAGTGGAATGCAGCCGCAGCAGTAGTTTCGGTGTGTGGGAGACATCTTAGTTGTCTTGTTGTAATGCGTGGTATCTTTAATGTGCTCCGTATTGACGAGTCCTTCTAATGAAGGTGGTGACTAAAGAGGTATGTGGGGTGAGGGAGTTGAGTAAAGGGAGCCGCGATGAGGTAGGGTTATGGACAGGTTGCAGCACCCACCTTTGTCTTTTATAGATCTTTTTTTTTTTTACTCCAACGTTGTTCGCGGGTCGCTTTCATTTTTTTTTTTTTTTTGCAATTCCTTCACAGTAGGGATAATGGCTGTGCACATGGCGTATCCACCGAAAGGATGGAAGGCATCCCGATTTGCACATGTGGGCGCAGTTAGTGTAGCGGATGTTTGTTTTTTTGGTAGTTGTCTCCCTGTGTTCAAGTGCATCGCCTCAGCCTGGCAGCTTGGAGATGTGTTCTCAAGCGCGGGACGCTGACTCAGCCCAGCCCTAGAATCGCAATCTGTGCAGGCGTAGGTAGACAAGGGAGGCAAAACGCACTGTGTGCGTTTGTATACAAACAAGTGCAAGGCACTGCCATTTTTTTAAGGTTGGGCAGGTGTATATTTAGACGCGTCTTCACTCGCGACTTGATAGCCCAGCAGCCAAGGATCTCAAGCAAGAGAACTACCCGTTTGACAATAGCAGCGAAATTGCTGCGACCACGCCGTATTTCAGAAGGAGCTCGTTGTCCAGGCAGTACAAAAGTCCAAGGCTCATTTGGGCGCTTCATCCCACCAGCTTACTCTTTGAGTTCCACATTCGCCATGTGGTGGATTTCTTGGGCGCCTGACAAAACTCATAGCAGCAATTGCTGCAGCGACAGTCTATCGCGGTGTGTTGATCGCGAAAAAGATAATATGACATGACATGTCATTTTAGTTGTTCTGACAGCACCATCGTTTTATGTCAGTTTAACATCTTTCTATATATTCTAACATGCATGTCATTCATCTTTTTGCCAGATACATGTCAGAATAACTGGATATTGTGACATTACCGCTCGGCGAGACGAGGGTGAATTGCTTCATTTTGGCTTAGGGATAACGGTGGAGATGATTATTTGACGAGGACTTACTTTCAGAGTCGTTGTGCCATTTTTGTCGATTGAAACGGAAATGAAGGTAGCTTCTACTAAAATCGATATTGGGTAGCCCTAGAAGATCTGGTACTACTAGCGAGCAGAAGCACCGCCGTTCATATCTGCTAATACAAATGTGGGGTTGACCTACACACTAATAACTGTCGCTCTTCACGTATCATGGCCGAGCAGGAAAACAACCGTGCGCATATAAATACCTCCTCTTCTTGTGCTAGATTATGAAGTACAACTCGTCTTTTTTCTGAACTTGCACATGTATACGAGCGAGAGGGATCTAAAGCACACCTACAAGAACGAAGGCTGCCTCGCAGACATGCATGTTGGCTTGAGAGTTGCAAGTGCCTTCAGGACAGCCATATCTCTTTCATGGGTTACACTGCCTACAGCACTGCTGCACGCAATGCCAACGCGACCATTCCTTTTCAGAAACAATTCACCAGTTGCGAAAAGACGCAGTGTAACACTCCTCCTTGTAATGGCCCGATGATCGGGGTACGATGACTAGGTAACACTGATATCAAGGAAGCGGTGGTAGGTATTGGTTGCAATAGCACAGGGGGAGCCGACGATTTATATTTCTAAGTAATCAACATGGTCGTGTATTGGTGCTATCATACGATGGTTAGATGTTGCGCTAGAGTTCCTGTTGCACTTGCCCAGAGCCTCTGCCATCTGTCTCCAACAGCACTTTTTGAAGCAATATGTATATTTTAGTGTTCTTCATAGGGCGCCGTTCAACGGCACCATGTCTGTATGCTTCTCTAAGATCAATGTCCACTCTTCTGCCTTGCATCATTTTCTCCCCTCTTCTGCCTCTGCCACAATTATCCAGTTCCTGTCGCTTCCCTCAACACCACTCTTCAGCCCCAAACTACGTTTCGAGCCGCTAAATAAAAAATAATCACTTCGTCCTGATCATTCCTGTCTTCTGGAGGCATGCGAGAGCACAAGAATAAGGTGTTCGAATGGGGCTTGAAGCAGGTCATCCAACTATAGACTTGTAGCGTGTTGGATCAAGTATACTGGACTCTCAATAGAGACGAATCTCCTGAGCGTCTCACTAAGTTGATGCTGGGGAGCTGTGCCCAGGCACTCAATAGCATCACTCTTTGTGAAGTTGTAGCGTGCGCCTAGGCTGAGTAGTGGGTAATTGAAGATCATGGCAGCAAGGCCGTACCAAAAAATCGTACCTGTTCAAGAATGAGCGGCAATCAATCGCACGCACATAAAACTGTAGCTCAGGCACAGCGGGTCAGGCTCCTTTGTTAAGTTTGTGCGCTATGCAAAAATACATATATTTTTTAAACTACAGAAACATCATGCCGCACCACAGAGTCCTTGCGGATCGCGTTCAGTGACTGGTACTGCCACCCGGGCCACCAGGTGGCCATTTGGTGCCATTTGTAGTACCCAGGGCTCTCTGTCATAGCAGTCTCGTTCACCATCCGTCTGCCCTTAGTTTGCGAATGGAGTTCTTTGACGCCTGCTCATTCCATCGACTTTTCTCGAGCCTCGGGAGCATGCTGCATCAGGCCAGGCACTGTTTTCTTGGTTTACTCATCTTCGCAATCTGCGTTGCGGAATTGACACGCTCACAAAAGCCAACCTGGGACTTTTGCAATGGCCAATCTTGCAGATTCTTGAATCTGTTTATAAATGCAATTCAAGCAGCTCGGACGATCGAGCTCGCTCTGGACAAGCCCACCGTGCCGGTAGTATCGCATTATAAGCATTTCGGCACTAGTCGACGGGTATCTGCAAGAACAGACCCTGATCAGCCAATGAGAGGCACCATATGGTTGCTAAGGCTCATATGCGGGTGCCTGGGGATCTCAGGCACAGCGACCAGTGCCTTTTAAGGTTTGTGCGCTGTGTGCAAACTGACATATAATGCTGTATAATCACCATGCAGCGCGCCACGGAGTCCTACCGGATCGCACCGAGTGCCTGGCACCACTATCCGGACGACCAAGTAGCCTTCTAAAGCCATTGCGGCTCCAAAGGCTCTGACCTCAGCTTTGGAAGGCGACCTTGCTAGCACAGTTTTTGGCGCCTGATCAATATATCCTTATTTCTTGAGCCCTGGGAATGTGGTACATCACGCCCGGCACTCTTTTCTTGCTTTACTCAATCTTCGCAATCTTCGTTGCGGAGTCGACTCATTCACAAAAGCCAACCTGGGACTTTTGCAATGGCCAATCTTGCAGATTCATGAATCTGTTTATAAATGTAATTCAAGCAGCTCGGACGATCGAGCTCGCTCTGGACAAGCCCACCGTGCCGGTAGTATCGCATTATAAGCATTTCGGCACTATTCGACGCGCATCTGCAAGATCCGGGTCTGATCGGCCAATAGGAGGCGCCATATGGATGCTATGGCCCATATGGCATGGCAACTCAGGCACAGCGGATCAGTGCATATTTTAGGTTCGTGCGCAATGCTTAATTGCATTGTCTATAATGCTGTATAAAGACCATACAGCGCGCCACAGAGCCCTTGCACATCGCGCTAAGTGCCTGGCACTGTTACCCGGACCGCCAGGTAGCCATCGGGTGCCATTGCGGTAGCCAGGGCTTTCTGTCATATGGTGTCGTAAATCATCTCGCCTCAGTTTGCTATTGAGGTTTTTGGCGCCTGCTCATTTCTTCGACTTTTCTCGAGCCTCCGGAGCGTGCTACATCACGCTAGGCACTGCTTTCTTGGTTTACTCATCTTCACCATCTGAGTTGCGGATTCGACCCATTGTCAAAGGCAGAAAGCCCATTGCGAAGGCGAATCTCACCGATTCTTGAAATTGGTTATAAATGCAATTCAAGCAGCTCGGACGATCGAGCTCACTCTGGACAATCCCACCGTACCGGCAATATCGCATTATAAGCATTTCGGCACTAGTCGACGCGCATCTGCAAGATCCGGGTATGATCGGCCAATAAGAGGCGCCATACGGATACTACGGTCCATATGTAAGTGCTTGGGATCTCAGGCACTGTGGGTCAGTGCATTTTTTAGGAAAAATGTAATCTCACAGGGGATGTAAAAATAAGATCTCACACCCCCGTAAGAATATACGATACCCCCCCGTAAGAGTGCTGTGAGCTGGTATTCTTACACCCCCTTTCCCCCGTAAGATTACTGCCACCAGGCATTCTTACACCCCCGTAAGGCCTCGCCGCTGCAGAAATCTTACACCCACTGTAAAGAAAACATGCCCTTTTCGTCAGTGTAGTATCACCGTCCATGCCTTGAACTTCATGCGTTCATGCGCAAACATTGCTGCCTCCATCGCCAGTAGGCAAAAAAAAGGACTTCCTCTCGTAGCTGGGTTAGTTACGCACCTCTAAATATGGCGCCTTTTTTTTGGTTGCCAGCATATAGGAGGGCGATTCAAAGCTACGTTGGAATATGCCGTTAGTAGAGCAACTACGGCCCCTCCGCAATTGCCGCCTCTGCCTGCGCGACCAGTATCCTTTCTTGTCCATAACGCCAGGCGCACGAACGGCTTTTTTTTTGATAACTTCTTTTTTTTGGACAACTACGATCCCGTCCTCTACGTGACCTGTTGGGGGGGGGGGGGGGGGGGGGTACCATACATCCATACATTAGCAAATTGCATGTTGTGCAAGCGGCTTGAATAAAAATAGCCCGAAACTTTCCATATTTTACTACCAGTGTCAAGTTGGCTCGGTCGTCAATAGTTTTGCTTCGATAAAGAGGAGTTGCTGGTTCAATCTCCCTTTTTACCATAAACGACGAGAGTTTTCTTTTACTCCTTGGCGAAAACGTGAGTGCGGCCACTGGGTTTAACCTTGATACTAGTACTAAAAGAATGTAAGGGCGATGTAAACAGCAACTGTGGCCTAAAGCGCGCGTGTCATCAGCTAGTTCCACTTGAACATGCGGGAAAGTTTTATGGTAGGAAAGTAACGAGAAAAAGATGAGGGTCCACACCGACCACACACCGTTACCTACGTGTTAATTGTCACTAGAGTGATATAATATTGGGTGGCTACATGGATGAAGGAGTCATTGTCATGAGGTGGATAGCGAAAGATCATGTTCAGGGGCGTGCCCTAGCCCCTGTATAGATTGATCATGATCCTGGCACATTAGAGGTTCGAGCTAATACCCAAATAACATGGGTACCTGATGACCGGACCCAGGAACGTCTTCCTGGTTCTTGTCTTTGTGATGAAAAAGGTCCATGATTGGTATCTAAAGCCATGCTTCTAGTTATCTCTTCGAACAATGTAGGCAAGCAGTTTCCCTGCTCTGGAATACTGTCTTCTCTGTTAGGGAGTCTACGATAGTGGACGCGTTTGTATCTCTGTTACTTACTACTAGACTCTGGTGAATACTGCACATCACTGTCGGATCTTACGTCTATTAGAAGCCTAGCTTATGCTGACTACCAGCTTTTATATATTGTGCCTTGCTACAGTAGCCAGTAGCCACCACAAGCTTTGATGTCTTTTAGTCATCAGGATGCAAAGTGCTTTCATGAATAAGAATATCCAATGTGTCTACGCCGCGTTTGCTCCAGGTATACCGCCGGTAGTGAGTGAATCGTAGGCTTGAAGGTGAATTCGTGAGACGAGGTTCTCGTTTGAGGGCGACCGAGGTGAAGCTTCAATGGTAGACATCCACTTTATGTAGCAATATCTCTGCCAAAAAAAAACAACGGCTTCCCTTCTATTGAGAGCGTGTTCCTTTTTGATGACCCTACCATTCTTCCTGCCCTGCAATTACGCATGAGCTACGCCTGCCAGCAGATGTGATTGTGCAATATTCACCAGAGTCCAATAGTAGTACACAGAGATACGAACGCGTCTACTATCGTAGACTCCTTAACAAAGACCGAGTCCAATCAAAGCAAGGAAAGTGCTTGCCTAGAAGACACAAAATGACATATCTAGAAGCTTGGCTCCAGGTACCAATCATGGACCTTCGCCAGCACGAACTACATGAACCAGAAAGATGTTCCTAGTCCGGATCAATCATCCGGTACCCATGCTAGTAGTATTGGCGTAACCTCTAATGAATTAGGATCATGGCCAATAATTCAGAAGTTAGGATACGCGCCAGGCTATAGCCTTCCGCTATACATTTCTTGGCAATGACTCCTTCACCTATCCATCTACCCAACATTACATCTCTGTAGTAACAATAAACATGTATAAATACCGGTGTGTGGTCAGTGTGGACCGACATCTTTTCTCACTTACTTTCCTACCATAAAGGCTTGCCCACACGTTTCAACTAATGCGCAGGGAGGCGAAGTGGTTACGGAAGGTGGTGGCGGAGTGCTTAATGAAGGTGAAGAGGAAACGCGCCGAGGCGAGGAAGCCGACATAGAAGAACATTCCTAATGCTACTGTAACAGCCAGTACGTTTCAACCACGCTGCCGTGCATCGTAGCTACTGTTGAGAAAAAAGCGTTCATGTATGCATGTATGGCTATGGGAGCTCTTTAACAGGCTAGCTACAGGGAGGGGTGTGTGTGTGAAATGTAAGGGTACAGTGTAGGAAAGGACACTACTATACTGACGAGGAGGGCATGGTATTGTTACGTCGGATGTAACAATTCTGCAGCGGCGAGGCCTTACGGGGGTGTAAGAATGCCCGGTGGCAGTAGTCTTACGGAGGAAGGGGGGTGTAAGAATGTCATTTCACAGCACTCTTACGGGGGGGTATCGTATAATCTTACGGGGGGGTGAGAACTTATTCTTACGGGGGTTGTGAGACTAACGTTGTCCCATTTTTTAGGTTTGCGAGCTGAGGAAAATGACATATAATGCTGCAGAAATACCATGGAACGCACCATACAGTCCTTGCGGAAAGCATTGAGTGCCAGGCACCGTTGCCCAGGCCACCCGGTAGCCATTGAGAGCCATTGCGGCTCCCAGGGCTCTCTGACAGGATCTGACCTCCTTTGGAAGGCGACTTTGCTAATGCGGTTTTTTATCGCCCGATCATTCCATCCACTTTTCTCGAGCCCTGGGAGTGTGCTACATCACGCTAGGCACTGCTTTCTTGGTCTGCTCATCTTCACCATCTGAGTTGCGGAATCGACCCATTCTCAAAGGCAGAAGGCTCATTGCGAAGGCGAATCTCACCGATTCTTGAAATTGGTTATAAATGCAATTCAAGCAGCTCGGACGATCGAGCTCACTCTGGACAAGCCCACAGTACCGGCAGCATCGCATTATAATCATTTCGGCACTAGTCGACGAGCATCTGCAAGAACCGACCCTGATCGGCCAATAATAGGCACCATATGGATGCTATGGCCCATATGTAAATGCCTGGGATCTCCAGCACAGTGGGTCAGTGCATTTTTTAGGTTTGCGAACTGTGCAAAATGACATATAATGCTGTAGACACACCGTATGGAACGCACCATACAGTCCTCACAGATAGCACTGAGTGCCAGGCACCGTTACCCAGGCCACCCGGTAGCCATTGAGAGCCATTGCGGCTCCCAGGGCGCTCTGACAGGATCTGACCTCCTTTGGAGGCGACTTTGCTAATGGTGTTTTTGTCGCCTGCTCATTCCAGCCACTTTTCCAAAGCCCTGGGAGCGTGCTGCATCATGCCAGGCACTGTTTTCTTGGTTTACTTATTTTCACCATCTGAGTTGCGGAATCGACCTTTACACCAAGAGTAAGGCTCTTTGCGATGGCAAATTGTTTAACGCGAATCTTGCCAATTTCTGCGGGAAATCAAACCGTGCTTGTGCCTGAATAAGGAACCGGGGAACCGTACTATCGCCGTTCATTCTTGAACAGGTATGATTTTTTGGTACGGCCTTGCTGCCATGATTTTCCTGACCCATTTGCTCAGCCTACACGCAGATGCTGAAGAAGGCTTGGGCTCTGCACTATAGCCGTAGATCTGCAGGGCCCCACGTTAACTGCCAGCTTTTACTAACACCAAAGGTGATCTTTCCTGGAGTGGGACGTTCCCAGGTCTCGGCGAAAGTAGCACTATAGTGAAAGAAGAACTCAGAGATGGCCCCCAGGTCTTGGCTGCGTAAAAGATGCACACTCCGGGGCGATGCAGCTCTTATAACGTGCGGAGGCATTTTCGGAGGGTTAAATAGAAGCTAGATCCATTCGCACCCTACTTGGCCAGCGTGATGGTCCTCGGTCCCCAAAGGCTCCCATCGTGGCTGTACTCAGATTTACCAACCAATCCGCCAGACCAGTTCTCCAGAGTGGAATTCCTGACAATCAATGTCATAATAGCCTGGATCTCAAAGGATAATATGACATGGCAGCAAGAGTGGTAATGTCACTCTATCTTTCTTTCTGGATGCTAGATTGACATTCAATGTCATATTATCCTGCGGCCCAAAAGATAAAATGACATCTCGGCATGTCACTCTATCTTTTGGCAATGTCATTTCAAGTTGTTTTTTCCGAACTTTTGAGATATTCTGACATTGCTGCCAGATTATCGTCATTGGTGTTGATCGCATGAGGTCAAAAGATGTAGCACAGCTCTTTGCGCGAGGTACGATCAAGATGATCAAATTCAAAGCAAAAAATAAAAGAATGTTCCCAATCCGGGGTTCGAACCCGGGCCGCCTCGGTGAAAGCGAGGAATCCTGACCACTGGACCAATTAGGATTTAGCCGTTTTTGATTGGCTGACCGAGATACTTGGTTTACCCTATCTAAATTCAAATTCAATCATGCATTTAGAGAGAGCAAATCGTGCAGTTAGAGAATTTTTGTGCAATGAGGTCATCAGCTCGCGTGCACTTAGAGAATGAGGATCGCAGTTAAAAAAAAGTGTGCATTTAGAGAATGGAAAAGGTGGCTCACGGCTCCAGAGGCCGTTGCCGTACGGGGCTCGAGCGATTGCCAAAAGTACATAAGATCGCTTCAAGAAGGGTGGGTCTCCAGATAGATATAGTCAAGACACTTTTGTATTCGTGCAACCACAAGGCAGGACTTTTTAACGCAAACTGACCCTCAGTGTAGAATTCGGAGGATGGGTGGATGCAATGCAGTACTCGCTGGGTGTGGATGGGCTCTCTATCTGTAGCGATGAATCACTTCGGGCTCGCGTCCTCGAAGAAAGGGAACCTCGCTTCCCTTTGGTAAATGTGAGTCCAGAACTGGTCGAGGTCGGGCTCAGGGCTCCTCTTGGCTTCTTTGACTGCCTCGTCCACCTCTGCTCGTGCCGACTTGTCCATAGCTTTCATTTCCTCTTCCGAGACAACGCTGTATTCCAATAGGCGCTCTTTAAGTCCTGTGATGGGATCATTGTTAGACCGCATGCGCTGAATCTCTTCACGGGTGCGATAGGTAGTGCCTGGATCGGACATCGAGTGTCCGCCGTAACGGTAGGTCTCCATCTCAAGCAAAAATGGCCCTTTTTGGTCGGATACTGTCCAGTCCTTTGCATAGCAAATGGCCTGGTGTACGGCTAGAACGTCCATTCCATTGACCTGCACGAACAATGAGTTACCAGAGCATCAACGAAGTGAATGGGAACACAATGACATAGAGCAGGCTTTCTCATTCGATCATAACTTACTTTTACTCCAGGGATGTAGTCACCTCGTTTGAAATATTCAGTGTTTGCAGATGAGCGGCTGGCCGACGTTCCCATTCCGTATCGATTGTTCTCGCAGACAAAGACAGCAGGGAGGTCCCAAAGCTTTGCCATATTAAATGCCTCAAAGACCTGGCCTTGATTGGCAGCACCGTCGCCATAGAAGACAAACGTCGCGGCTTTGTGTTCCAGGTACTTTTGCGCAAAGGCGATGCCGGCGCCTAATGGTACTTGAGCTCCGACAATGCCATTCCCGCCAAAGAAGTTGGGCGTGAACATGTGCATAGAGCCTCCTTTGCCGCCAGAAATTCCGTCCTTGCGCCCAAGCAGTTCCGCCAGAATAGATTTGATGGATCCACCGCGCATGTACTGAAGCCATGAGAGCGGTAGGCTGTAATGACCTTATCGTCCTTGGTCAATCCTGATTCCATACCTACCCCGACGGCTTCCTGAGAAATAGAGAGGCCACAGATATTGGTCAGAGCTAGTGCTGAAAAAGATGATCTAACTTTCATCATGATGATGCTACCCGTTTCAGTGGCAACAGTTTTAGACTTTTTTCCTTCCGTCATACCTGGCCGGTGCACAAATGGCAGAACCCCCGGATGAGCTTGGCCTTGTAAAGGCCGTCGCCAGCCATCTCCATGCGCCGCATGGCGACCATACTCTTGTACATCGACACGAGATCCTCATTTTTTATCTTGACGTCGAGCGACGGTGCGTCACATTTGTACGTCTCGAACGAATCCTCTGGAACGCGGATGCTTACGTTCTGGGCTGGGGCAGAGGAGGATAGCATCCGGAATGTTTATGAGTTTTGCGTTAACAGTGTGGAACGGTGACTGATGAGCAGAAAGTAGCACCTAGCATCCGTCTGCGGCGGGAAGAGGACCAAGGTTGCCACTAACAATGAGAAATGACTAACATGCGACTTGAACTGAGCCGGTGCGAGCCTTGCCGTAGCGAAAGCGGGTCTTAGCATGGTGTTGATTATCAGGAATATGGAAACAAGTAGCGAATGAGAGGGGAATGAGGGAAGGCAGTGAAGGAGAAGAGGAAGGAATGAAGGAATGGTTTTTTGAATGACGAGACTCACGACTTTATGAGGCTCGTAGGCTATTGACCAATGAACTTTAACCCTCAATCTACCGACCCCAATCCTCCCCTGTCGAGGCTCTCGCTTTACGCGTGCCAAGGTCTGTTATTCGCAATGCGTCTGTCAAGGACCTCATCAACACTGCATGCCGTAGTCATCTGGTAATAGTCCGCGGTGCTGGCTTCGCGTCTCGCTTACAAGACGTCCTCATCGATATCGGTAGAAGTGATGGATACAGCACTTGGTTAGCAATGTAGCGAATATGCTATATGAGCTCGGGCGTGCGAAGCCTGAAAGGAGCATCTCTGGCTGCTTATCTACGCATAAGCGAAAGGTTCCCCGATTTTGTGCTTGGTACTAACTACTAACTACAGGTCGAGACTCCTTGCTTTGCGGAGACCATATGTGAGAAGAAGGAGAGAGCAGAGGACCGACGGAAGACAACGAGAGACGGGAGCGGCATGGCACAATCTAGACTAGATGCGCGCACCTTGTACGCGTCTGTTGACCAAACTGCCTGGTTGCCCGACTCTTTACCTATCTTTCGCCGACGCCTTCTCACCGTCGCCACTTGGTCTACAACAGCGTGGCGGTCAGCTTGCTGGAACGGTGAGTCGGGGAGGACGGTGGTGAAGGTTCCTTTGCTGGGAAACAGGGCCCGGCTGCACGCGCGGCGTGATTGGATGCGGGAGGAGGGGTGTGGGCAAGGGAGCGAATCTGCCTAGGCTGCTGTGATCACGGCTGGGAAGTGTTTGTCGCCTGCTTGTACTGTGCTAGTATTTGAGAAATCAAAAAAAAAAAAAACAATGTGGTCAGTACTAGCACAGTACAGAGTAGTTTGACTATCAAAATAAAGTTTATCCTGCTTACCGTTCTGGGCGTGGCGCCTAGTCCCAGGGTGTGTGGCTCCCGCCACGGCCTGGGTTGATTTGATCCAGTCTTGGGTGATCTGGTGTCAGTGGTGGTGGGGATGGTGCAGTGGTGGTGGGGATGGCGCTTCGCACGAAGGGGCGTGGTGCCACTGCGGGATCGGAGAGCGAGGTGCAAACACCCACAAAGGCGATTGCGGTGGCCGCGTTGCCGTCGCGACTCACTATGGCTTGACCAGCGCGGACAGCAGGACAAACGGGGTTCAAGCAAATCACAGAACCGTTCACCTTGACCGTGCGCACAACCTTATCCAACACCCTCCTTGATGACGGGTGCTTCAGCTCGTGGGAGCAGCGCAGGCAAGTCTTACTTGTCCTGAATTCATCTTGCATGGCCGTGGTTGTAGACTTTGCGAGTTCTTTAGGGATCTTCATGCCGCCGCGCTTCGGGTGGCCTTTAATCCTACTCCCAACGCAGGTACCTGCGTTTCCCATGAAATTAATAACTTGGATCTTGCGCGGGCCGGCGGTGCACTCCTGGGTGTGCTCAAATCGTGCTCCTATGTCATGGTTGTGGGTGTGGTGCTTCTGACAGAGTGAGCAAAATCCATCCCTCTGGTCGATCGCTGAGTCCGGGTCTAAAGTATAGAACAGAAAGTTAGCAAGATGCTTGAAAGGCGTCAACGTGATCGCAGAAATTAGAGGTGTCGGTGAGATCTTACCTGATTGGATTGCTCGCCGGGCACGCTCTTTCTGCTCTATGGATACTCGCTGTATTGCCCGGGGGTTTCGCAAACGGAGGGTGTGCCTGGCACGTATCCTATTGCGGCTGTTCTCAAATGATCGTATTGTGCTGCGGTCCTTTTTGCGATTGTTATGAGCATCGCGCAATGCGGTAAGAGACGTGGCATTTTTAAGGGACGCTGATGCAGCGCTCGCTCGTTCATATGCCTGACTCACATCCAAATGTCGCCGTACTCTGCGTTGGCGAGTGGCCGCAAGTTTGGTAGTGTGAGCAATGAAGTTGATTCTCTGCGTTCGCAATTTTTCAGCCTTGGGTATAGGAGGTATAGGAGGGGGGGGCTCCTGGGGCTGCTCCTGGGGCTGCTCCTGGGGCTGCTCTTGATGGGACTCTGGGCGACCTACAGAATTGAAAATGGTTTATAGTACAGCTGTCAGCGGCGAGGTTGCGGCGGTTGTATAAACATGCCAGCAAGATCTCGGGCACATAATAAAAGCATACTTAGACACTCGTAGTAATTCGCATGTGCCAGGAGCTGGTCAAGCGTCGTGTGAATAGTTGTAAGTTGCACCACTAAGCCTGGGTCTCCACCTGTGATTGCGATCTTGCGGGCCGGGTCCAAGACAAGTGCTTCCTTTATGGCTGTCATGTCGATCGCAGGGGTTGGTGCAAGCGCTCCAGCCGACTCCCAAGTGGGTCGCACAGTTCTCGCTGGAGCTGTTGATGATGGTGGTGATGATTGTGCAGCAGCAGATGATGATGCCTCAGCAATCTTATTCCACTCGTATCGCTTGTCCCGGAGCTCCTGCTTCTTGCGCTGTACTGGGATGAGCTTGAGCATGGCTTCATTTGCTGCTGTTCTTGCTTCATGGAATACTGCACGCATCGTAGCAATTGATTCGTGGTCGGAGTGGGCGCGAATGGTGCTCTGTAGTTGCCGCTTGGCGAAGACTTGTTTCCTACGCAAGTTGTTGTAGATGTTTTGTCGCTCGTCAATCGCCTCCTGTAGAGTTTCAAGCTCCTGAGAGCACTTTTCCGCCTCGTTCTTGGCCTGTCCATGTGTGTAGCCCAGTTCCGTGGCAGCAGTTTCCCATTTGCTGATTGCAGATTCGTTCTGGTCCTTGCTCCCATTCTTTTTGGTCAGGTCCCGGCCTCTGTCGCCTTTGATACTGACTCCGTGCAAACGAATGGTCTCAAGATCCACAAATGTCATTCTAGCGGAAAAAGGTCAAACGGCTGTATCAGTCATTACTCTAACAAACAAGCATTACTCTTTTTCCATGAACTGTCCGCATGTAATACCTGTTGCAGAACGATATCCCATGACTTCGGCAAAAGGTCTCGATGTAGGCCAGGTCAAAAAACGCGCCGATGAGCCTGTCGGGGTTCTCCTCACAAGCTGCAATCTGGTGATGACTATTGATGGGGTTGCCAGTGAGGCCGCAGAGGACGTCAAAAGACCCTGGGTCCGACGCACAAAGCATCTCCATTATTGACAGTGGACTCAGTCGCACGGACCTCAGTTCGCCAATGGAGGGCTGTGGGGCAAGTGACCGACAAAACTCCTGATGCCCGAGCGCCTTGAGGGTCACGTTGGCAATCATCACCAAGGGTGCTTTCAACGCAGCGTGGCCGAAGCACTTCACAAGTCGTCCCTTACTGTTGTGCCATTTCTTGGGGACATACGGAGTCAGGGCATTTGCGATGTGCAGTATGGCCGTCACCTCCTGCCCGGTCAGGTTTGTCCCCGAAAATGCCAGCTCGTGGACGTGGCACTCCTCGATACGGGGCGGGACATCAGGCGACTCGAGTATTCTTGTAAGAAGTGCGGCGAGCGACTTGATTCGTTTTCCTGATGCTTCCGTCATTACAGCTAAACAATGAGGATCGAGGAGTGTGTTAAGAGAGTAAGAGTTACAAAAAAGAGGACGGCACTTGGACTCTTACCCTGTTTCTTGTTCTGGCGAGATTCGACTCCAGCTCGAACTTCATCGTCATCCGGTCCACCGTCGTAGTCAAGGTCCAAAAACGCCTCCTGTTCCAGGTCTTCCTGCACCTCCTCGGTTCCGCATCTCACCTCGCCATTGTCGATTAACTCAAATAAAGTCCATTTGTTCGGGACGTCGTTGTCCTGAGGTCGGTTCGTCCAATGCCGCTCGAGCGACTCCAGTATAGCGATTCCTTTTGCTATCGTCAAGCTGTCTGCTGCGCCCAGAAGCCGACAAGCTTGATTTGCCAGCGATACTAGGTGAGTTTTCCAGCTCTTGTACTTGGCTCGTCGTTGGGTGCCCTGAGCCTGGGATGCCTGCTGTTTGCGCTTTTCGCTCCTCTTTGCCTTAGCCAGCTGGAGTTTATCTTGGCGACAAGGGGCTAGGTGGCGTCGCAGTAGTGCAAGTACCAGGTACTGGAGTGACTTGTTGTATGTATCCCCTTTCCAGATGTTTTTTTGTGCTGTTTCCAATTCCTTCCATGCTGCACTTTGACAGTCGCCGCTTGTCCTTGGCGATACAAGATTCGGCGGTGGTTCCATAACTACGCCTTCAGACAACTCCGTCCAGACCTTGTACTGGTCTTTGGTGGCCTCCCGCTGGGTGCCGTTGGCGCGATGAGCCATGTGTTGCAAGTGGTGGCTGCTGAACAAATCTTTTAACTGCCTTTCTTCTGGGCTGCTGGGTCGAACAAGGACTTTTTGTAATTCAGGAGTAACGGGTGCGACGTGTACAACATCCTCGATTACTGCATGTCCGGGTGGCAATAGACTTCGGACGGCCAGGGTGGTTGAGGTTGGGGCAGGGAGGCCAACCATCGCACAAGCGTCCCCTGCTATTACCTACATGAGATATGTTAAAATATGTTCTGTACTACTATGAGGGAGCCACCAAAACATAATGTAAACCTACCCTCAATAGGACACCTTGTGCATAGGCGCTCAGGTCCGCCAGCGAATCCGTGAGACTCTCCTGCTGTTCGAGAAGCAATCGTTTCACGATGCCCTTTTGTTCACCAGGCATGTCTTGTCGAATGACCTTCTTGAGGGGTGCCGTGCATGTCCTATGAGCCTCATCCTCTTCTTCCTCAGTGGCGATATCCGCTCCGGAGCCGTCGGCTTCTCGTTGTTGTTCCATCGCATCATTCCAGCAGGAGTCCACCTTTTCTTCAGTGATGGTGCTGGTCCATATTGACAGCATTTCACCATTTCCATTACTGAAGAGGTGGTTGAGTCTCCTTTTATCCAGCAATGCTGCCGATAGCTGATATTCCTCCCTCAATAACTCGAGTGCAAGGTCGTATAAGCCATCCGGGGCTCGCATGCGCACCTTACGCGCCATTTTCTTGTACACCCCTTCTTCTCTCTTGAGGTTGTCCTTAAGCTGCGTATGGGCTGAGTGTTTCTTCATCGCCGCACCTATACGTTCGCTGGCCCAATTCTGGAGCAACATAACGCTGTATTTGAGGTAAGCGAAGATCCAAAAGTTAATGAAAAGTAATATTCAAAATCTTATAGGTTAGACTTGGTTAGACTTGAGCTTGAAAACACGTCCTTACCAGGCTTTTTCGACTGCATCCTTCGCTCTGTCCTTTGTTACGACCGTTGTATCTCGCCTTTTTGCTCTGCCTCTCGCTGTTTGTCGGTACATGGCCAAAGGGACACGATGGTCCGCAGGATGGCTCGTGTCCATGATGTCTTGATGCAGCGGATCTGTCCTGGTGGAGGTCAAAGGTACAAGCAGGGAGCATTGACTGAAGGAGTTTCGAACATGTAGGAAGGCCACCGTGGGTGCCTGATTGGAGACCCTGAACCTCATAGGGAATGCGGCCGTAGAAAACATGATGATATTCACAGAGCACAGGTTGGCCAGTGCGAGCCAAAATAGCGGGGACTGCCAGGGTATCGCGGCTCCTGCAGTGGTCGCGATGGGCTTGGCACCGCATTCCAACTCCTGGAGGATCCTGTGGGCAAAATGAACAGAGCTCTTGCAATCTGTCGGTGGTGGTCCAACATACCCAACGAGTCCAAGCTGAATGAGCGTCTCCTTGGTTATCTTGCAACTCTCGTTAAAGGACTTGTTATACAGAGTCAAAAAGCCGTTTGTGCATATCTCTGAAAACCCACACTCAGCCGGCACTCCTTGTGCATCCTTTACTATATCCTCGTTGCAGTTGAACCGCTGCACGACATACGGCGGAAGGGGTCCGATGTCTCGTTTTGTATCAGCGAGGGAGGGGTGTATGGGCGCGCGAGGTTGCTGAGGGACCGAAGGTGCAAGAGCAAGAGCAAGAGAGGAGGAGGAGGAGGAGGAGGATGAGTGCAGCTCAATCCTTTGTCGTTTAGGCGCAGGTTCGTTGCGATGCATGTTGTAGGTAAAGCTATGTTGTAGGTAAAGCTATGTTCAAGGAAGGAAGGACGAAAGAACAATCAAATGAAGCAACGCCTATTTTTTTTTTATCAATGCCTCAATGCCTGATCTGTGTCGTTCAATCATGGGGCTATATGGCGGTATGTGGCATCACCAAAACACGGCTTTCGGCCAACGCTCATCACCATTACCTTCGCCCATCCACTTCCTCATTCGCTGCCATTTCGCTCCAAATGCCTAGAGCCACGCGTGCGAACTCCTCGCGAGCTCCTAAAGGCAAAGAAGTTGTCGCCGAGAGTTCCCAGTAAGTGTTTTATTTAGAGGAAAGCACTTGGAAAGCAGAAAGCGACAAGATGCTTTTGGTAACAACTACTCTCCAGGGCACCTGCGACTGCTAGTCTTCCAACGCTACAAGAATTCAGGGCGCAGAAGGAGGCTATGCGCATGTCTAGTTCCTCAGGGTCCTCGCTCATGGAACCTCCATCCCTTCCTCGACTGGCTGAATATAAAGCTCAAATGGAAGCTCAACGAGAACTCGATATCGCGAACAAGATGGCGGAGGCCGCCATCTTACAAAGAAGCAGTGAGGCGTGTCAAACCATGCTATCATCCAGCACCATCAACCAATACCTTCGCTATGAGCGCCACTGGTTGGTAGGTTTGAGAGCTTTCGTTTGTACGCCTTCACTCAAACAAGTATTTGGCATGCATCCTCATATTTCGCTTCTCGTCAAAGGCATGCTGCAATCTTCGCAACTATCCCGATACATGCGTTATCCCAGAACGAGCTTCAAGATACATGGAGGAGAACATTGCCGAACATCCAGATCCGGAGAAAGGCATCGAGCCTCTACGCGTTCGCGCTGACAATCGTGGCAATAGTAAGCGAGGTGCCTCCATCAAACTGGTCCCTCCTTCAGGTCAGACAGTCGACATGTATATCAAGTGCCTCGTGAACCTCTATAATCAACAATGCGCCGACCCGGCTTATCCTACGATGATGCTGCAGTCGTACCCAAACCCTCGCAAGTGCCTAGCCGTCGTTAAGGACGTCTACGAGAACCGACTCTCCCGCGTCAAGGCAGCTAAAGACATTGGCAGCGTAAGTCTGGTTCAAGGCAACACGTCGGCTTCACTTCGCCAGCTTTTAAGGGCAGCACGGGTCCGGAGCTTCGTGGTGGTCGGAAAGAAGGGTCAGCGTAAACGGAATTCTCTACGCGATCGGCTCGACATCAGCTGGTTTCATTTCATTATGTGTCGCGGCGAGAACATGAGGATGGCCACGCTATGTGATATATCCTCTTACATGTTTCGGCACAACAGTCAAGATGAACATTACTCCCTGGGCATCACCCTCTCCATGCTGCAGGGGAAGACGAACCGCGAGGGCAAGGAGAATTATGGCGTCGTTGTTCGTAACAAGGACGTAGAAATATGTCCTGTAGGCGCGCTTGCGTTCTATTTGCTCGAGATGTGGATGGTATGTATAATATGTGTAATTACCTTCACTATGATACTACGAGGCACCCTGCAATCTTGCTTAAATCATGATCTTCTCAAATCTATGACAGGACCCTGGCGATCTTCCATTCGAGGATCCGAACTGGTTCAAGCTTTATCTAATGCCTGGAAGATTTGCCTTCAAGGAGTTTTCATCCGGTGCTCATTATGCGACGGTCAAAGCACTCTTCAACGCTGCGGGAGTCGTGTCCAAGAAGAAAACCCATGTGGCACGAGGCACTGGCTCTCGCCATGCCCAGGATGCTGGTGCTGATATTGCCTCGATCGAAAACCATGGCGGCTGGGGTAAAGGTCGTGTATCAACCCATTACCTGTCCAGGATCTCTGACGACGTTCCCAGCAAGATGGCTGGCTGCACACTCCCAGGGGAACGACTGTGGCTCGCGCGGGGTACTATTCTACCGCCTGTTGCGCTTCAGAGGATGCTGTTTCCGTTTGTCGAGGACTTTGCCGAGCGGACCGAATGCCCTGCGGATTGGATCCAGTGGACTGAAAACTTGATGCTGGACAAGAATATGTACGATAACCGACCAGTTGAGACGCGGATCAAGATTACCGGCAAGGACGTCCGATACGTGCGCATGCTGTTTCTCTTGACTCATTTACGAAAGGTCCTTCTACAGGACGCCGTCGCTTTGATGGAACTCCTTGATGCACCATTTCGTTATGAAGATCACGGAGTCTTTCGCCACCCCGCGTTCAGCCTCGAAAACCCTCTATTCAGAAAATTCAGGGAGGACTTGGGCAACAACATGAGAATTGTGAAATCGCCAATGGAGGACAGCCTTCTTGCCAATGCACCTGCTATCCACCAACGCACCTGCTATCCACAACGAGTTCCGCACGGTGCACTCGTCCGTCCAGCGCGTTGACCATACTCTTCAAGCAAACACCGATGCCATACAGCAGCTGACAAAGCTTGCTGATAACGTGGTTCAGCAGATAACCAGCAAAGTGGCCGCCGACGGGCAGTCCTTGGATCGTGTATACGAGTTTATGGAGAGGATGGGAGAGATTATGGAGAAAATGGGAGGGAATATGGTACGGGCTGCACGGCGCGAAAGACGAAGCCCGCAAGTTCAACAACAGCAACAGCAACAGCAACAGCAACAGCAACAGCAACAGCAACAGCAACAGCAACAGCAACAGCAACAGTAACAGCAACAGCAACAGCAACAGCAACAGCAACAGCAACAGCAACAGCAACAGCAACAGCAACAGCAACAGCAACAGCAACAGCAACAGCAACAGCAACAGCAACAGCAACAGCAACAGCAACAGCAACAGCAACAGCAACAGCAACAGCAACAGCAACAGCAAGGCCATCCTAGGAAACAGGGTCAGCCTGAGCAGCAAGGCCAGCCCGAAGAACAGCAACCGCCAGAGCAGGGTCCGTTTCATCTGGGTCAAGGCCACACGGAGCCTCAGGGTCCAATCGAGCCTGCAGTTGCCATGATTTCTAGAGGTCTAACGTGGGAGGAGAGACTTGTCGCGTTGGAAACGCAATTGGCATCTCGATATGCACAAATTCCGCGTAGGAATATTGAGGATGTAGACCCTACCATGTTGCCTCGAAGTGCGCCACTTCAGCGACACTGGGATGAGTGGTTCCAAGGAGTGGAGGGGAGACCATCGCTCTGGATTCTAAATAAGACCTTCAAGGCGAGGTGGCGCAAGGGAGGTGGTAACACAGTAACCAAGACTTTCTCGTTCAAGAAGGCGATCGTGTTCTCTGTTATAAAAATGATCTTGAACGACAACGAGGGCGGAACGTTGGACGAAAAGGAGACGCGAACCCTGGACTATTTGACGAGACATCTAAACAGCGGCGTTACTTTAAACCAGCATTACCTTCTCGTTACGAGGGGAAGTAGATCTGAAGCTAGAGTGGAAGAGTAGTCATTGCGCAGATATTAAAGCGCAACACCACCGCTCTCAAAAACCCGCCCTTTGGACATTGAGTTCTTAGATCATCGCATGTCAGAACTAATCTGAGTAGCTGCTAGCTACTGCAATCACGCTCGCCAACGACATGATCAATAATTAAAGAGGTACCTCAATTTGAGGACTCCAGCCTTTGATTTTTGAAAGGTGCCATGGTTAAGCATTACACGTTCCTGTCAAATTCGATGAGATACTTGTATTTTCATGGTCAATCAGATAATGATATGAAAAACCGAAAAGTATTTCATGCTCCAATGTAGTGATTCACATGAAATACCACGGGTGTCCTTATGTTCCCCCGGTACAGGAAATAGACTGAAGTAAACATTAATGCCTATCATTTCTTTTGCCACTCTCATTGGTCTGTACTTCTAAACGTTAACGCCCACCACCATTATGAGTATATCCTACCTAATATGTCCTAGAAAACACCTCCTCCATAGCAAAGTCCCTCAGATCGTCTCCAAATGCTCTCTAGATCTCTGAGTAGCTTCTTATGATTATATTACAACTCTCCAGAAGGCTATGTTGGTATGGAGCAAAAACTGATGAGTTGGTATAGGTGGTGTGTGAAAACGGACGCGTCTTGGCGAACATCGATGTAACTGAAATGCTGGTGATTGTCTGTTTTCCTGCCAAGCGAGGCAGCGATTTCCAAACCTCACCAAACTTTCAGAATAGTAGCAGCTTTCGATGGAGAATCCAACAAGCTCAATTACTCAGCGTATGTCTTTGTCAAGCACGAGTTCTTGTATCAAAAAGGTCGCTCACTCTCAAAGATTCACTGTTTTTGGGTTGTTCTCTTAGGAAAACTTTCTGGAAACTGCTTCGTTTCTTGAAATACAAGTCTTCAATGGTAGCTTTACATTATTACTACGTTGTTCGTTGTTCTTGAGCATTTTGAATTGCCAGAAAAAGTGTGAGAGGTGGTTGGAGTCGCCGAAAAATGCTGGAGCATTACAAGGCACTTCTTCAAAACGAGCTGCAAGTACCAAAACGCATCCGATTATCTTTAGAGTACATTCTATCTGTAGTTATACCACTGCTCTATCTTGTGTGCCATTGCAAGCATGCCACTATGTCTATGGCGCTGACAACTTTCGGTATCCTGGCAGTCGTCGATGTTTTTGAAATCCCTCGACATCCCCTTGAATTTTACATTGCTCTAGCACAGGCGAACTTTATTCTATATATACACCAGTCGAGGGAACAAGTCGATTTGCACAAGTTCCTTCATCATCTCATTGACTCTGCTGCTATACATACCGTTTGTTACTTCGATGCTTAGGCTATATCTCTCATCACCGCCTCTGCCTCTGCCTTTTATTGCTAAGATTATACTGCGGTAGAACCGTTGCATGCAACTCAAACAGTTCAAGTGATCTCTTCATCAAGCTGAGTAGCTCCTCGGGAACCACAGAACGCTCATCATCCATTATACTCGCTAAGTTGTTCATACCTTCCAAATAACGTCTGAAAAACACTGTCGATGGCGGTTTAGCAGCCTCCAACATAGCCGGAGCATCTTGGACTGAGAGATCCTCGAGGAATGATTCATCTCGAAGCTTCCAATGGCCAGCATGGCGAAACTCAGTGTGAGGAAGTTCAATGGTTGCCAATGCGATATGCTTACAGCACTTGCTCACCTGAACAAAGACAGGGCAAGTGCAACTAGTGACAGTACCTGCAAACCCTTGAGCCCATTCGATGCTAATCTCGTACGTACCCGGAGGACTTTTGAACGACTCAACTCTGAACACGGCCCGGTCCGCAGTTGGAATCAAAAAGACCGCTTCAGGATCCTCCGCACGTTTGCGATCCCTGTGGTTCGACGCTGCTAGATTGGCGGCCAAGGTCTCCCTCGCCCCTGGAGTCATCCGGCCAACTTGCAGTATGTGCCGCATACACATCTGCTGGTAGTGCGGAATCGCGGTCTCCGTGAGGATGTAAATAACGCTATCGATGCGCCGCTGTTGCTTGTTCTTGAAAAAGTGTTTTTTCAAAGAGTTGTGCCAGGATTCGACGTAGTTGTTTGTGTTGATCCAAGCAAAGGAGACACCTTCACGGTGGCAAAACATCCACCGTCTCCTATCCGCAATCGAATCCAAGTAGTTCTGGTCCATGTACAGAATCAACTTCGGCGCCAGATCCCGCCATTCGTCCCTAAAGGCCTCGACTAGAGTGTCCGCCGTGCCTTCTGTTCGTGCATAAAGAATTGCGCGTAGTTGGGCACGTACCTATCACAAGTGGTACTGTAGCTTAATGGCGGAGATCTGCGCAGTTGATTCATCACAAAGGCGGATCAAAAGGGCCTTCGTATACACACCTTCCGCTTCCTCTCGTCCTTTTCGATGGTACTGAGGTTACTTGACCCAAGGTTCTGCGGGGTCAGCTTCCTTTCCCAAGCTTGTAGAATATGCCAGGCGCAGTAGAAGATGCGCAAACCGAGCGGCCAGACGGCTTGAATAGCATTGATCTCCGTCTGACCTTGATCGGTGATGACAGCCGTTGGCTTGAACTCTCCTTCACACAGCTCGTCCATCTTAGCCTTCAGAGCAAGGAGCCATCCCTCGAGCACCTGCCACTGGGAGATCTTCGTCAAGAAGAACGCGACAGGAATGCCGAAACCCGTTTCTCTGTTCTTGACGACTATCGTGTATAGGTAAGTATCACGTCTGTATGAATGAGAGGGTAGTTAGACGTCAGCAACGCATTGCAGCCCTCATATGTTGCGCGTTAAATTGACCTACCCGCATGCATGATGCGTGCCATCGAAACAAAAGACATCGCCCCACTTGCGAAGCTCGTTCAGTTGCCATGGATTGGAGAAACCATGATACTCGCCCTTGTCATCATCGTAGTATGTAAAGTATCCTTGTTGTCGAAGATCCTCCATCCAGAGCCGCGCCGAAATGGTCGGGTTCTCGTCCTTTCGCATCCGCTTAGTCATGATGGCGTATAAGATATTATAGACATCATCGTATGTCACGAAGTCGTCTCTGGAAAATCGCGGAGAGCCGTTACTTGTCTTCCAAAGGCGTGTGAACCTGGCATGGTCCATTGTCAACCGGTTCATGACAGCTGAGATAGACATTCCTCGCATGAGCATGGCCTTGATCCGATTTTTGATAGCTCGGGACTTTTGTTGAGTTCCTATACCGCCATCTTTTCCCAGGTTATGGTTATGGCCATAATCATACTCAATGCGATAGACGTCCTCCACTCTACCCTCACCCACCAACGTCCCTGTTCGAAGTACGGCTCTAAAAGACGACCCACAGCTGCAGAGGATGGATGGCTGTCGTACCCGCGGCTTTCCATTTAATCCACCAGGTATCCTGTTTGGGAATTGACGCTTCTCGCGTTTGCGCTGGCAATCGTATGTGACACAGATATCGCCTGCCTGGATACCTTTTTTTGGATTGTCGCGTTGATACACATGGGGCTTCGTGCTGTGAGGATAGAACTGGGTCCCGATAGCGTCTTGATGCCTGGCCTTCCAATCCTCAAAGTAATCTGCCTTCAGAACAAATACCAGGCTTCCTTCATTATTCAGGCTCATCACCTCATCTTCTGGGATGCTAAAATCGTCCGCCGTGTCCTGTATATAAGGGTCCGAGAATAGCGCGTTTTTCAGGACTTCGTGGATCTTGTCCTGGGACTGGAGCTCCAAAGCCGCTATCGTTTCCTTCAGTGGGACGGTATCGGTATTGTTCGAGGCCCCATTGTCGACGATTGCGGTCTCAGCCTCGTCCTCGTCCTCATCCTCCATCTCATCACAGGCTGCTTCTCCTCGAAGAGTATCAAGAGACCTATTGATGTCAAAGTCAACTAGACGCATTGACTTTGAACGAATAATGTCAGCACTAGGACAATCACTGGCAGCTACGGAGTAGCTTGAGGCATTGAATCTCATACCAACTCGGCAATTGCTGCTCTGAGGACCTCCTCATCTTCCACGCTGTCCGGGGAGGTTAATGGAACTTGATTTGATGCGCTGATGGCGACTGATGAGCCTTCAGTAGCCAAGGTGCTGCTCAGAGTGACGGATGGGGGGTCGTCTGGTGCGGCCATCGTCTGAGAATGGGTGGTATTGTGCTGGGAGGGGTATGTGGAGAGGAATGGAGGCAGGTGAAGAAACAAAACATACGCGCCAAAAAGACAGACCGCGTGAATGACGTAGCAGTATTTTGTAACGCGATAGTGGGGGAACATAAGGGATCTCAAATACCACGTGATCACGTGATCCAAATCATAGATCATAATTAAAGTTTCTGAATTATGAACTACAGAGACTGTATTGTACCTCATTTGCCCACCGCGCAACTCGTGCAGCTCATTTTTCTTCCCTCTCTGACCTTTTTGACCTCATCTCTTCTCACTTTCACTTTTTTTTTTTTCGCTCTCTCACTCTTCCCTCCATCCTTGTCTCTCTCTCTCTCACGCGCGCGCACACACACTCTCTCTTCGCACTCTCCGTCTCTCACTCTCACTCTCACTCGCCTTCTCTCTCACCCTTGTCCGTTAGTCAGCCTCAGAAGCACCATGCAAACCATAAAGTGTGTCGTTGTTGGAGGCAAGTGTCCATCCCGCTATCATACATCCTCATTACACCCACCTCCATACCGCGACTTCCTCGCACCAACATACACATAGCATTGCGTCTGTTTTTTCAATCTTCATCTCGCCGCGGGTGTCACATCGCTACCTCATCCACCCAAGATGGGTTACTAACCGTGGTGTGTGGATCACCTAGCTGCTTTTGATCTTATTGCGGAATCTAATCCTGTGCCACGTTGCCTTTCTCCTTTTTTCCTATATACGACCACTTTTACAGATGGTGCCGTCGGAAAGGTAAATCCTCGCCTTGATTCTGTGGCCCAAGACCCCATCCGCGACCTGCTCTGCAACCACAAATCCTCTGGGAGACTCGGAAATATCGAGCGAGGACACTGCCGATCTCAACAAACCCAGTGCGAGAACGGGAGAGGGGTCGATTCCAGAACTGTCCAACACCAGACGGCGGAAACGAGGCGCACATACCAGCAAAGCAGACGACATCATCAACGGCGTCCCTTCGCCTACCAGTTACTGATTGTTTTGGGAAATGCATCCAGGATTCGCCATCCATCTCTGGAAAAAACCTGAATCCTTCAAAAGCGGGTTCATCAGCCTTCCTGTGAGATGACAATCTAACGTAACCACCTTTTGTCTTTCATTTCTGAATGTTCTCTCTGATTAGACCTGCCTGCTCATCTCGTATACCACCAACAAGTTTCCTTCTGAATACGTCCCCACTGTAAGTGCTACGGACCTTCTTGCGTTGTCTCTTCCATCTCGTCTGCCTCCTTGTGCCTTGTTTCTCCTTTTGTCTGGAAGAGACCTGGCTCATGTATCTTTTCATCGAGATGCTGTCGCCTATTCGAGCCCGTTTCGATTGTTATTCAGGCGGGGCCGCGCCTCAAAACGTCTTATTGGGTGGCCGAGGCTTTGACTGTAACTGGCAGGCTACTTGACCAGCTGGCTTGATGTGGAGTTTGGGTTTGGGTTCCTCAGGGCACATGGGACATCATGCCGACAGCTCCGCGTTCTTTGTTCGATTTTCACCCCTCTTTTTTTTTTTTATCTTATCCCCGGCTCTGAATGACAGCATCTTTTGCTCTATATCCCTCATACACTTCCCACCCGGCACACTCCAACTCTTTTCATGCACGCCTGTCGTCGCCTTGCAGAAATGTCCCTGGACTCTTTATGCACTCCAAGGACCCTAATGGATGTGCCGCTCCATCTTGTGTTTAACAACACAATGAGCAATATCGTACTTTTGTTGTCCATGGCAAAACGCGTCCTCGCTCCCTTCCGAACGAGATCATGGCATGCATGGCTCGCCTTGTATCAATTGCTGCTCTCGTTTGTATTTCAGAGCTGCTCTCAGACCGTCTCTTTCATGCCTTCCCTCGCTTTATTTCGTTAAGGTCAACATTTTATATTTTTTAAACTATCGAGCGCAAGAAGACGTGAGCAACAGACTTTTAACGGCAACAGACAGAGATCACCCGAGCCTGTCAGTCAGCCAGGGCATAGCCAGTCCTGCAAATTGGCCTTAAAAACACACTCGTGCCACATTTTACCCTAAACAAACATGCGGCGAATCTTTTCTGCTCACTTTTATTAATATCCGCAGTTCCGCCCTAACGCTTATATTCTTTTCTCTCTTGGTCCCTGAACTAGGTCTTTGACAACTATGCTGTCACGGTCATGATCGGAGATGAGCCCTACACTCTTGGACTCTTTGATACCGCCGGTAAGCGAGCGGCATGTTGGGGGTTTTCAGAGCCAGTGAATGCGTTCGGAGACGAAAAATTACTAGTGCGAAAAGGGAGAGTGAGACAGCGCAACTGATGTTACAAGTGGTTTTCATTTATTAGGTCAGGAGGATTACGATCGTCTTCGCCCTCTCTCGTACCCTCAGACGGACGTCTTCCTTGTGTGCTTCTCGGTCACCTCCCCAGCGTCTTTTGAGAACGTCAGGGAAAAGTGGTTGCCCGAGGTTCACCACCATTGCCCCGGTGTCCCCTGCTTGATTGTCGGTACGCAGGTGGATTTGCGCGATGACGCTGCTGTGGTAGAAAAGCTCTCGCGCCAGAAGCAGAGACCCATCTCGGCTGAGAACGGAGAGCGTTTGTGCCGCGAGCAGAATGCCATCAAATATGTCGAGTGCTCGGCCTTGACGCAGAAGGGTCTGAAGAACGTCTTTGACGAGGCAATTGTTGCAGCACTGGAGCCCCAGGTCGTCAGGAAGAAGAGCAAGTGCTTGGTCCTTTAAGGCCGTGCATTCGCCACTGGACCTTTTTTTGACAAGCAGGAACGGGAAGTCATAGGAGGGCTGAATGATTGATCCGGATCATTGATAGGGGCCTCTTTCTGTCTTGCTGTCAGTTCTTTTTTATCTTCCTGCGACGAAAGGGCCATGGAATTTGCTGCACTATACATACACAAACGAGTACGATGGAGACAAAGGATATACATAATTGCGAATAAATACAACAAACACATACTACTTTCTCACCATTTTGGGCAGCAAAAAGACTCTTCGCAGACTACGGACCGTTTACAGCTATATCGCGCTCAAATGTTGAAACACAAACCTCGCTGTCGATCATGGAGAAGGTGTCCATGGTTTGAGGAACCACCCCTGCTTCGTGTGTTTTATTACGGACGATAAGGAAAAGAAAAAAGCTGAAGAGCAGATGGCAAAAAGAGAAAAAAAAAAAGGAGACTTTTTCACTTTCTCTCTTATGCATCCTTCTCACCCTTATCTTCGTCTGGCTTTGCTTCAGCTTCTTTCGCAGCAGAGGATGAGGACGACGATGCCCCCTCGCCCTGCTTCTCTGTTGAAGCGGCAGCCTTGTCCTCGTCATCATCCTGATCCTCGTCGTCATCTTCTTCTTCCTCGTCGTCGTCTTCTCCTGCATCAGGAGCAACGGCTACATCGTCTTCGTCCTCGTCATCGAGGCCATCCAGCGATACCTGTGAGTAATCAATCTTGACACCGCGGGTGCGACGGCCAGAGTGGATGATGTTGGATGTGTCCAGATAGTCGAGATCCTCATCTATAGTAGGAACAGTTGGCGCAGGAGCAAATTAGAGACTGCTAGCAGGATCGACTCTTTCTTGGTGAGGTCGACGAAAATAAAGAAGCAAGCGAGGCGGGTAAAAACATGATATTTTTACCAAGATCATCGTCTTCTTGCTCGCTGTTATCCTCCTGATCAACTTCCTTGGAGGTGGAGCTAGAAGCGACGGAGCGTTTTGTGGTTACTTGCTCCAGTGGTTCTACAGGATGAACGGGAGCAAAAGACGACAAAGAGTTAGTCAGATCCAGATCACACAAAGGGGGAGTCGATCTATGAGAGTTTTCCACTATCCGGCAAAGGCGTGGGAGAAGGGTTTCCTTTTCTTCTTCTTACCGTCAGACTTGCGCTTTCCGGCAGTGCTGTTAGTTACGTCGATGATAGCGGCAGGGCTGTGGAGTGGGGTGGACGAGACGCGAGAATAGAAGGGTGTGCAATGGTGGTTAGGCATGTTCGGGCGCAGCTCCAAGAATGCTGTCCAAGAAGAGCTGCGTGTTTGGCACGTACATGTCAGACATGATTGCTATGCTGAATGTGGATGAGGAGTATTGCAGAGAGGGTGAGAGGAGAGAAGAGAAGAAAGAGAAGGCGAGCGAGGTGGTTCGTGTGAGAAATACGTAACAAAAAAAGGCCACGCAAAAAGCCAGACCGGGGCGCGTCGGTTTGTTTTTCTTTTTTGACTGGGTCCGTTCCTTCAGCGGCGGCGAGTCAAGAGCGAGAGGCGTGTTTCGCAGCAGCTGCTGGAGTTTGCGAGTTGGAGCACAGTTGCAAGTCACGCACCCCCCGTCCTTTTTGCTTTTGTCTTTTGGGATGTCCTTGTCACTCACCTTGTGTTTTCTCTGACCCCCACTCCAGGCACAGTCCTTCCTCGCTCTCCTCCTCTCCTTGCTTAGTCCAACTGTATCCTACCGCCGTCTCGCTTTCAGTCCCATCGCTCGTCAGCTCCTCTTTTTCTCTTCATTCTCATCCCCATCGCGCTCCCCCATATTTAATCTACCCGCACAACGATGGTAAACCATGCACTCATAGCTTACCAATCAAGACCCTTCAGCTCGTGTGCTCTCTCTTTCACTCTCTTTGCGACACAACACTAATGCCATCCTCGCTTCTCGGATCCTCTAGAGTTCTCTCTCCTCAGATCAGCGTTCCAAGGTCCAGACACTAGTCTCGATCGTCAACATCAGGCAAGTACCAACAAACCTTAACCCATGGTGCCATTCCTGCGTCCATACTCTGTTTTAGATAAACAGGCTCCTCCGCACTCTGAACCTGATGTGGACAGAGAGAGGAAACATCTTGTTCCCTTCCAGAGATGAACTAACCTGGAAATACCTTCTTTGCAATCCAAAACAACTGACAGAGAGCCTGCCGCCATCTCGATGCTCAAGGACTGCAAATGGGATGTTCAGCTGGCAGTGAACAATTTTTACGGAAGTGGCAGCGCTTCCTCCGCTGCGCCTCAGAGCAACGGAGCCAAGACTAACAGCACACCAGTCAATGTGAAGCACATCCAACAGATTTTTGACGACTTCAAAGGTAAAGTGTTGTTTTGAATAGTTAGTGCCAACGATGGACTAAAGGAGGACCCAGGGGACGACAGGGGGAGAGCAAAATGGAAAAAGGGAAAGGGGAAGAGGAGTCCATCTGTGGCTCTCTGTTTTTGTTACAGTGTGTGCTACCATGTGTCGTTTTGTTCCTTTGGCCTTATTCTGCAACAGATATGCTAAACTGTTGGTCTATCTCTCCACTCCGTGTTACTAGACGACGAGAATCATATTCTGATCGATGGTATGGAGAAGTTCTGCGAGGCTCTGGACGTGGACCCCACAGATGTGGTCATGCTGGTCATGGCATGGCACCTCAAAGCGGAAAACATGTGCGAGTTCACGCGAGCAGGATTTATCGAGGGCTGGACCAAGCTAAGGTACGAGGATCGTCGGCATTCTGGAACACTCGAGTGAACACATGAAGAAGATCGACAATTTGGTCCCTCTCATAGATCTCCCTTATTTCGTTCCGTATTTTTGACGCTTCCATGTTCTGTTCGACCTCGTTCCTTTTATTTAGATGTGACACGCTAGAGAAGATGAAGAGCTCAATCGAAACGATGCGCAAGGAACTTTCAGATGACGCCACTTTCAAGGAGATTTATCACTTTTCATTCACTTTTGGTCTGAGCGAGAACCAAAAGAGTCTGCCACTGGACATTGCTATCCCATTCTGGATGTTGTTGTTGAAGGACCGCTTTCCGCGGCTGGAGATGTGGTGTGAGTTTGTTCAGAACAAGTACGGCCGTTCGATATCCAAGGACACCTGGTATTTGCTCTTGGATTTCGTCAACCAAGTCGATGCCCAGTTCTCAAACTACGATGAGGAAGGAGCCTGGCCTGTTCTCATTGACGACTTTGTGGAGTATGGTCGGACCACCTTGGATCAGGACTAGGTATCCCCGGGAGTCAGCTGCACGCTTCCAACTCGATGAAAAAAATAAGAGTTCCATTGATGGCCTGTATTTTCCCTATACTTCTTTTCCCTTTGCGTCCACCGTTGTGTAAACACTGCATAGTTATTGCCCATAGATCGCACCAAATATACCGTTTGTTGGACGAGAAAACGTTATTTCCAAAAGTTCTGTGACGTGTTCCTGAAGCTCACAGCAAAAAAGTACTCTCCGGAGCTTCGGAAAGATGCAAAAACTTGGATCACCTTCCTTACAAGTACCTTATATTAATCATGTTGAGCTTCATCGCCGATCTGTTCCCTGCTGTCTACGCAGAGGAGAAGCCTGAGGAGGAGATTGCCGAGCCTGTTGAGGAGGAGGTGGCCGCTGCTGCCGAGCCCGAGGAGGAGGAGGAACCCGAGGATATCAAGCCCGAGATTGAGGAGGGTAAGTGTGTTGCAACCTCTCCCCTCATCCCAAAAGGGTGTCCACGATCAGCAGCGACAGCAATCGAATCGCTTTTATGCCCCTCCCTCACTTCCAACTCTGGGCGAGCAAAACTGCGTATCTTTGCTCACGCAGTCTTGGACCACCGCACTAAACGAGAGAGAGCGACTCGGATTGGTCGAGATCCGGAATGCTTCGGACTCTTGAAAAGCATGCTGAACCGGCGATGATCTCAGGAACCGCTGGAGCTTGGATCAACGAAGAAAAGAACAACAACAACATTGACATACATCTGGGATGGTAATTTGGAGGGACACGACAGGAAAGCTCGGAGACGCGCCACCGTTCAAGCCGGTTGCAGTGCTATGGTGATAAAGTCAGTTTTCGTCAATTGCATCCCGTATCACTCACACACACTCCATCTGCAACGCAACTCTGCTCTCCCCACTTTTTTTTCATAGCTTGCGGTGAGTCCGCTGCCTGCTTGCCATTGAAGCACCACCTCGATGAGTGCACGCGCCGTGTTCAGGAGGACGGAGCTCACGAGGACTGCACTGAGGAGCTGTACCACTTCTTGCACTGCGTCAACGACTGCGTAAGTCTCGACATCAGAAAATGTCCTTTAACGCCAGAGTGTTATTCTGCAACGGCAGCCATGGGTTAGGAGGCGGTTTGCCCAAGTGGGGGGTGTGTGTGTGTATGTTTGCTTTTTTTCCTGGAACAGAAAGATACAAAACAGACTACTAAGGCGGGTGGGACGCGAGCGAAAGTGGACAAAGCCTGACGATCTGGGTGATCTAACATCGATTGTCATCCTCCTTTTCTTAGGCCGTGCCAAAATACTTTTCCAAGCTCGTCTAGACTTTTATTCTTCATTTTACAGAAACCATATACACCCAGAAGCCTTTGCTCAATACACACAGGACAAAAGCATGAAGCCACGGTATGCGTGTCCATGTCTTGGAGAGAGCGTTGTGCAGATCGTTTTTTTTTATAATTTGTTCGAAACTTGATCGTGAGAAGGAGAAAAGAAGGTTGCTATGGGCTGGGTTTGGGGGGATTTTCTACTCTTCACCATCGGACTCGTCGCTCGTGTCCGTCAGATACTCACTGGATTTGACTACAGATTCAGATGCTGCTTCTGCAGCGACCTTATTGAAGCCGCTGTATGTTTTCGATGACTTTCCGCGATTGCGTGTGGGGATCAATTCCGAGTTGATCAATGCAGTCGTAAGCATCCTCTCAGCCACATCATGATCCTGCTGCTGCTGGCTGAAAGTTCGGCGCTCAGTGCCAGGGAAATCAGCATGGTCCGACTCGATAGCTGTTTCCGAGTCCTTGGAGGCAGTCGGAGAGCCAGTGACCACCACTCCCTTCTTGCCATTGCAAGCAGGAAACTGTGCCGAGAGCATAGCCAGTGCTGCGTGCTGAGCAGCGTCGTTCATGTTTTGCTGCTGAACCATGCCTGTTGCTGTTGCTAGCGATGATGTTGGTGTCGAAGACTCGGCCGCGTTCGCCTCCACATCTGCCACAGCTGCAGCGTACCTCGCGCTACGACGCTTGATCCTTTGCTCGACATCCAAAATCATGACTTTCACCACTTCCTGCAATGTCATCTCACGATATCCTTCCGTTTTGCAGCGTGTGGACATGAATGTGCGCGTAAGCTGGTTCGCGGCGGGTAACTTCTGCAAACTCTGCACGTTCTCTTGCTGAGCAGCTGCAACGGCAGCGGCCATAGCATGCGTGGCTGCGGAGGCGGCAGCCGAGGAATAGCCGTTCTGGTGCTGTTGAAGCTGCAGTTGAGACTCGAGATGCTCGTGCTGCTGCATGATCTTGGCTAACTGAGCCGTGTTGCTCTCCTCGACCCTAGATCTCAGCTGCTTCGCGAGTTCACCCCACTTGATCTCCGTATGATCCTTGTATCCAAATTCCTGAATCATCTTGAGCACATCCAGTTGTTGTTGAAGGCCACCCTTGCGCCGAATCGGGCCTTTAGGTGCCTTGGGGATATTGCCTGGATTCGGGAGCGCTGCAGCCGCGGCGATGGCAGCAGCCAGTTCATCGTATTCATGGCTGTTCGAGTTGTTGTTAGTTGCAGTCGACGTCGTCATCGCCTGAGTCCAGAGGAGGTTTTCGGATGTGCTAGGGATGGCGCCCTGCAAGGCTTCTGTGAGCACTCGCAGCTCATCGGCCGCTGTGAAACTGACCGGGTGGGAACTCTGCGAGTGAGTCATCCCTGGCTGAGGCTGGGTGTGCTTAGCAATTGCCGTGGTCTCTTGTACGCTCTCGGCGACACTGGCTGCAGCCCGGGCTGCCGCACTGCTCGGCCCTGTCCACTCTCCTCTCTCCAAGCGTGGCTGCAAAGTCTGCGAGAACCGATGGCGACACTGATGTCTTGAGCGAGTGCCTCCCATCTTTTCCGAAATGAGCGTCCACATGTGGGTAGACTCGAGGATAGTTGACTTGCCCTGCTGGAGGGCAAGCTCTTGCATGATACTCAAAAGTTTCTCGTCCTCCTCAGGCGCCCATGTGCCTGATTTCATGGTGTCTTGGTCCTTGAGATGGTTGCGATACCGATCACGGCAGCTATCCGCCATACGACCCAGCTCTTGACCAATGACTGTCCACTGGCCCTTGTGCTTTTGGTAGAGCGCCACCAACTTCTCGTCATCCTCCTTGGTCCACTGTCCAATGTTATTCTGAGGATGGAACATTCGTCTGACATGCAGATAAATATTGAGTAGCGGGCGAGTCTGGAGGCGAACGGCTATTGCAAGTTCGTCAATTCCGTGAGCAGCAGGTTAGCATCACGAGGTTGGACCCTGAATATAACAGCGGTAGGTCAGCAGATACACGCTTACCAATCTCAACCCAGAGAGCCTTCAAGTCGTTCTTTTCAAACCGACCTCGTCCATTTCCGTTTTCAAACCAGCGCTTTATAGCGTCCTCTGCCATGTTATGACGAGCGACATAGTCGTGAATGGTTTGTCGGATCAATTGGTCCTCCTGCGAGCTGAATGTGCCAGTGCGGTAGGCAATACCTATTGTGTAAGTAAGTCCAACGTCAGATCAGTCAGCGACTGCACTCTTTCTATACACTGCATAGAGCCGCCACTTTAAACCGAGAACAGCAGTTCGTACCTTTCTCCTTCAAAGCCGTGGCCATCATCCACTTTGTGTGCAATGGGTTATCACTACCACCAGCCATATCAAACTCCATCTGCTCCTCCAGAGTGCGCTTAGGAAGGGAGCTGACCTTGCTAGAGCTGCTGCTTGATGTGGGCCCATGGTTATGGTTGTGGTCCTGATCGTGGGACTTTGATTTCTTTTTCTTGTGGCTCTTCTCCTTGCGGGTCGAGGATTCTCCTGCCAAAGATGTTGACTGGGCGTTACTGACGGTTGCCAAGATTGAGGGATCATTGCTCAGATTCAGCAGAAGCGCTGTCGTGTCCTGCATGGGAATACTTTGCTCGTGCTGCTGGTGGCCCGTACTGCTGCCGCTCATACTCTCCTGAAGCAACATCTGAAGCTGGTGCTGCATTTTCATCACGTCCTCGCCCACTGCATGGCTCTGCTGATGTTGATGGGCGCCGGTGTGCTGGGCGTGCCCGTCTGGACTATGGCCGGTATTGGCAAACAAATTCGCCATGTTCGCCATAACTGCACTGGCAGTGGCCTCCTCGACTTTGGTAGATTCGATATTGGCAAGTCCGCGCACGATCCCTGATGATGCGGCTTTATCTCCCTTGTTCTTGGGGGCCTCATCATCTGATGAGTCAGCGTCCGAACCCGATTCCATTCCGCCCATAAGATCCAGTTCGTTCAGAGAGCCGCCATTGTAGGCGGAGGATCCTGCAGCCGGTGCCGGTGTCACTAGCGCTTTCTTGAACACACCAGCATTCAAGTCCTCGTCGTCAAGGGCTTTTCTTTTGTGCTTTTTTCCCATGATGCTGCGGTTAGTGTTGCTGCTAAGGTGCCGTTACTTTGGTGCTCTTGAGTCTTCAGACTGTCCGTGACTGTTCGACGCGTAGAGTACTAACGAGGAAGATATCTAGGAGCAAAGACGAACGTGAGGAACGTTGATTAGACCCCCAATACTGGCGAATAATGCTGTTTCTCAACTTTTAGGAGCCAACGCTGATGTCGGCTATTCAATGCTGCGTGCTCCACTGCGGGCTTGCATACTCGCTACAGCAGCATTCCTGTCGCTGATCCAACCACCTCGGATCTTAACAGGGTTGCACGACCACATGATCGAGCTCCAGTAGACATATAAGATGCTCAGACTCTCATGAAGCTGCAAGGGCTATTCCTGCGGCCGGCTGCTGTAAAGGCATGTGTGCTTGCTGGGTTGGGCGGGTGACATGGTGCAGCGATACCGCGGGATATATTTTTTTCAATCTCCATCCTTACCTTTGGGTTGGGGCTTAAGGGTGTAATGGAGAGGACAAGAGGTGTAGGCGCTTTTTCTTGCTTGTGCAGAGCTGAAGGAAAAAAAAGAGGCAGTGAAAAAAAAACATGAGCGATGGCATAATCGCATTCGCTACACACACGTGATATGGGCACGGGCCAGTGGCAAGTCAAAAAAACTGGGTCCCAGTGATGTTGTGCCAGCTGGCTCTTCTTTTTTCCTCACCACCACACCTCTGCTACACCTGCAACTTCTGTATCCCCGGAAGCGTCCACTACCACTACCACACTTGCAGCTTATACACCCACCTCCCTTCACTCATGAAAGGCTTTCTATTTCTGTCTTTCCTCACTCTTTGCTCTGTGATCGCCGAGGCGTCCGTCGCTACCGAGCGGCTCCTCGACCAGGCCAAGATCCATCTAGCCAAAGGAGAGCATCTTCTTGCATTGCAAAACTACGATGCCGCTATCGGTAAGACAACCCGTCTTTTAGATCGTTTCGCTCGTTGACCCTTCATTCCAGGCTCCTTGGTGACTTGAGCTCTTATGCTACATCTTGTCGTATATATATCGATAGACCAAGACCCCTACAACTACCTCACATACGCCAGGCGAGCGGCCACCTACCTAACACTCGGCCGTAACAACCAAGCGCTCGCCGACTTTACCACCATCCTGGATCTTAAGCCAGACTTTTATCAAGCTCTCCTACAGAGGGGTAAGCTCTATGCAAGAACTGGGCAGTTTGAGCGTGCCACACAAGATTTGAAGCGTTACCTTCGGAAGCACAAGAACGACAGCTCTGCACCAGAAGTGCATACACTCTTGTCCAACGTCCAGTCAGCCTCAGGAGCATCAAAACCGGCTGCACGGGCTATGGCCAAGGGACAACTCGACGAGTGCATTCAGCTCCTGGATCGCGCAATTCTTACGGCGCCACTTCATGTGCCCTTCCGGTTGCAACGCGCAGAGTGTCATTTGAGGAAGGGTAATGTCGAGCAGGCCGTTCATGATTTGAGCAGCACGTTGACAAATGCAGACACAGATCCCAAGCTATTGCGCCGACTCTCGACCATGACCTACTACTCATTGTACCAACCCGAGCAGGCGCTTGCGCAGGTGAAGCGGTGTATCCAGTTCGACCCCGAGAACAAGCAGTGCAAGGCTTTATTCAAGAAACTGAAAATGACCGAGAAAGATATACATAAGCTGAATAGTGACCTGGAAAAGAAGCGTTGGGCAGGTGTGCTCAACAATGCTATCGGGGGAGGGGACGCATCACTTGTAAGAGCCATTGAATTGGAAACTGCCGACATGGAGAAAGAAAATCTAGCCGTGGGCAAGATGCCGAAGAGGCTGCAGCTGAAAGTCTTCTCTGCAGTATGTAAAGCGCATACTGAGGTAAGTGGAGATGAGCGCGTTCATATCTATCATCTGCCTTTGAATGGCGTTTTTTCGCGAGTGAGATTATTGATCCAAAGTCCTTTTGACAAAAACAACAACCACCACCACTACAAAAAGACCAAGGACAAGAACGGCTCTTTGAAATGGTGCTCAAAGACCTTATCAATGGATGGATCCAACTTAGACGGATTAATAGGACGAGGAACGGCGCATCTTCTTAGCGAAAGTTATGAAGAAGCCATTCGAGATTTCATAAAGGCTCAGGAGGTGGCAGGAGGTCAGGATCACAGGATTCACGGACTATTATCAAAAGCACAGCGACTCTTGGCCCAGTCGCAGCAAAAAGACCACTATAGGACTCTGGAGGTACCCCGGAGTGCAAGCGATCGAGAGATCAAAAAGGCGTTCCGGATCCAAGCTCGGAAATGGCACCCAGATACATACCGCGGCGAGTTGCTGCCAGAGCAAGTCGAAAAAAAGATGGCGGCTGTCAACGAAGCTTACGAGGTTTTGAGCGATCCGAAGCTGAAGGCACGGTATGACAATGGCGAGGATCCCGCTAATCCGCAGGGACAGCAGGCTCCGTTCACACAGGGATTCAATGGCCAACCATTCTTTTTCCAGCAAGGTCGAGGTCCTTCAGGCCAGTCTGGAGACGGAAGTGGGGGATACAGCTTCAAGTTCCATTTCTAGGTGCTCAGATGAAAATCAAATTCGATTTCAAAACATGCATATGTGTTGTGTGATGATCGAGAGAGTCCTTCAATGTTTATTTCTTTATCTCAAAGCTTCAGTTTCCATCCCAAAACTTGCCACGTCCATGCTAGAGCAGACACTGTGGCGATGTAAGCAGTCAAGATACACATGGCCTGGGTATTGGGTATGTCGAGGGTCTTGAACGTCATGTTCACGAGTCCTGTAAACACATTAGCAACCAAAAAGATTGCCAGGCCGTTTCTGTTGACCGCCTCAAGTAAAGGTGGACAGCTCAGCGGTGGTAACTGAAGTGTGGCTGCTGGTCGCTGGTTCTTTTTGCTACTGGCAGCTGTCGAGAGGTTGGCCTTAGCCTGAGCTCGCGCAATGGCCAAGGCCGAGGGTTCGTTATAGGTGATGGCAATCTCGGCGAGAAGAAAGCACAAGATGTAGCCCGTGTTGAATGTGATGACCCAGAAGAAGTATGACAGGTTGGCCTATAGTAATTTTTAAGCAAGTGGGAATGGGTTAGAGAAAAACAATGGCGAGCTGGGTCCATTGGCAGCAAGCAGAGTTGCTCGGAGCACCATGACCGTCCTTACCATTTGCCGGGACACAGGAATGTGCAAAATCCCATAGCTGGTCGTGAATCCCAAGCAGAGCAAGAACAGAAGGCTGAGTAGGATCATGGCTAACTTGCCCTTCTTGGGTTTCTTCTTATTGCTCTTCTTTCGCATGAAGAAATATGGATCGTTAGGGAGTACATAGAGTCCAACGTCGACACCGACCAGGAAAATAGCAAGGTAACCTGCGCACGTAGGAGTGAGGTAAAGAGAAGAACGTCAGTATTTGGTCCGATCATCATGGTGTTGCCTGTTCTTGCAATTGCCTTCTCATTTTTCGGTCCAAATGATGATGGTCCTACCTGCGAAACTGAAGATGCCTTCCTTGTTCATGCTGATGATATCAACTCTAGGTGCGTGTTGGATGAAATTCTCGAGACCTCCATAGGTAAGGAAGCATTGGTACACTGATGGTCGACCGCGGTGAAATAGTTACGCGGGGCGGTTAGTTTTCGCTAATCCTCATACCATTCGGCAATAAATAGGAACAAAAAGAAAAAGAGCAAAATGAGCCTTTACCAACAGCGACTACAGTTCCCAGGATCGAAAAGCGAATATAACCGGCAAGACTTCGGAAGAGGGTGACGAAGATGGGTAGGAACCCCAAGGTGAAAAAGAAGTTCCAGTGCATTCCATACTCTGTGACATGCTCCTGATAGTCGACCCCTTTTGTAGAGATGTACCGACCAAGGCCGAGGATCAAGAGAGGGATCGAGGTGCGCAAGGCAATTGTCATCTGCTTCATAAAAGGCAGCGTCTCCTTCTTCAGATAGCCGCGAGCAGATACAACTCCCGACGAGAACACGAAGGATCCCACTCCAAGGTCCATCTGCAGCAGAAACAGGTGAGAGAATGCCGGTTAGTCGCCACGGACTAGGCGAATCGTCTCATATAACTCATCCAGGCGCCTTATTCACTTACAAGAGACGTGCCATAGACCTCTACTTTCCCGAAGCGGCGAGGAAAGATGGGAAAGTCAACAGCCAAGATGGCGATGCAGGTCAGGAGCATCATTCCAGCGCGATAGACACTCAAGAAGATCTTGTGTGGGTTCTCCTCCAGTTTGGCCGGCTTGAGTTTCCGGTGTACAGTTGAATCGTCCACATGAAGAGTGGCGTGGTCCGATCCACGCTGGGCTTTACGCTGTCGGAAACCATCCTGCTCTGGTTCCTGTTCCTGTAACAAAGGCATGGATGAAGCGGCGTCCTCTGCCGGCTTCTTCTCCTGTTGCTCATCGTTATTATCGTCCTGTTCATCCGCCGTAAAATCGTCGTCCGAATCCTTCCATTTGAACCGTTTCTTTTCCCGCTTCAAGACTTCGTTATCGTCGGGGCCAACAATTGATTTGAGTACTGAGGCGAAAACCAGAGTTGCAAAGGACCACAGGTAGGCGTAATCTGCAAACAGAGTGCAGCCCAGCAGCATGGGCATGACCAGGACGCAGAAATCCACGAGGAATGAGGCCGCACCGTAGCGGATCTTGGTCCTTGCTTGCCTAGACCCGGCAGCAAGAGCGCGAGCCGCGGGTGATTTGGGGTGGTACTTTTGGATACAGGCCCAAAGGATGAATGCTGTCAATGCTGATGCCGTCACGAGCGTGGCCTCGGTCATGGATCCGCCATTCCAGCCTGTGACCCAAGCCTCCTTCCTGGCCTTGTACGCAGCTGCAGACTCAGCTGCCGATGATGATGACTCGAAGCCCATTCAGATGTGAGCAGTGAAAGAGTTGGATGTATGAGTGCGCTGATTCTGGGTGTGGATGGGAGACAAAGAAGTAAGTTTGGCAAAGGCGTTCTTGGAAATTTATGGTGATCGATATTGTATTTGTACATGAACACTACGATAGCTGACTTTGCCCTGATCTTACTGCCATCACAGCAGAGCAGTCGGTCATACCAAGAGAATGTGTTGAGAATGAGTGAATCGACGGCAGAGTAACTTGAGCTCGCCACAACTCCCTTGGAATCGGTGTCTCCGAGGCGTCTACGAGAGGAGCCAGCGGCCGGGCGATCTCCATGCCACGAGTAACCCCAAGCGGGGTGCTAGGAGCGAAAGCATGGCTGGCATCGTAGGATTCGCATCCAGCTGCCGTGAGAGGCGACGACCCGTTCAACAGCGCAGCGGGAAAACCACGGTGTACGTGAGACTTTTGAGCGGCGCATCGGTTTACGGGTGAGGGATCGCGAGGAGAGCTCCGCGCTATTGAGTCATGTCGAGGGTGAGATTCGCGTGCAGACAAGCTAGAAGATGACTGAGCAATGCCCATAGGATAAGACGGAGTGCGATTGTGGCGATAAATAGGAAAGCTACCCTCTGTGTAGCGACGACCACGCTGGTAAGAAGGATGTTGTTGATCGTAGCTGGAGCATTCACAGTGGCAGTTTCTTAGATCCTTATGCCGATATGGGTGCTGACTAGGGTGGCCATAGTCACGACTTCCAGGGGTATGCCTTAATGGCTCTCCAGAGCGGTGTTCGCCAGAGCAAAGGGAGGAAGGACACTGATCACGCCAACCGAAAGGCGCATACGGGACACTGCCTCTTTCGGAAAGCGAAGAGGATCGACTTGGATCACCATAAGAGCCAAGGCATTTCGAAGTAGCCATTGTCAAGGACGGGTCTGAGCAAACGTTCGAAGGACGTTCGTCCTCAATTCGTTTCTCATGGCTGTGTGGGTGATACGACCTACAGTGCTGCGAAGAGTAGGCTGCATGATAGCCGACATTACTGTCTGGAGAGGATGGCGGCGTCCACTCCCACCGTTCAATTGGGTCGGATCCGCATTTCAGGTGTTGCTCTGATCCAGATGGTGTAGAGTATCTATGCATAGTAGCATCCACTGCGGGCGACATCTTGACGTGCCTCACTGTAGCGCTCACGTCGCGCATAGAGAGCTCGTTATCACTCGTAAATTCACCCTCCTCTTGGCACGACAGGGATGGACTTTGAAATGCCGTCGTGTGGCGATTCTTTGATGTGTGGATCGACGACGGCAGTTTTGGTTTGACATGATGGTCTTTACGAATGCGGATGCGAACTCCTTGATCTGAAAAGCTCCTCGAGAGAAAGGTGGACTCTGACATACCGGGGAAGTTTTTGCTCGAATGCACGGTCAGCACGTTTGAAACCGTCGACATGATATGATGAACGCGACCTTCGAGCAGCTCGAACAGTGTGAATCGGAGACGAAAGCGACCCTCTATCCTCACGGACATATCGCCAAAGACGAAGAAGCCACCATCAGAATTGTCAACATCTTTGAGACGATTGAGCGACGAGACAACCGTGCCGGCTAGAGCCCTATGAGCTGGGGCGACGATCTCGCCCTCCGGATCCTCAGCATGCACCAGGTTGCAGCACATGAAGAGGTAAGGGCTCTGAAGAAAGTCCCTGTGATGAAGCAAGGCGTTATCAGGCAGGTGGTTAGAGTTATAGATCACCGCAAGCCTTCAAGAAGTGGAGACATTGACAAAGATGGCTTACTTATTTCTGTCCGTAGAAGGTTCTGTCAACGTGATTTGAATTATTGGTGGTGGATCAATGGGGCGACGGTCGCGTTCTCTTGCGCCGCAGACTTTGGCTTGTTGAGGTTGCTGGCGAATTAGCAAGGCATAGCTGTATGGTCTACAGCAGGTCAACAGGGACCGTAGTGTCACAGCGTATTAGAAATAGCTATGAACACCTATTTGGCTCACTGCTACGTTTAGCCGAGGGCACTTCCCGAAAATTGATCCATATTCCACAGAGAACTCACCTTGTAAAAGCCCGCACACTGCCTGGCTGTCCGCTGACAAAGCAGTAGGCGGCTGTAGAGGATGACTTGCCCATTTACTGTTATTGCACGTCTTAATAGAGGCGCTGTCGAACTGTGTGGAGTACGTTGGCGATGCGAGACTGGGGCTTTAGACGAGAGAAGAGGCGCCACAAGAAACGGTGAATGTGCAAAAATGGGGAACTGGAGCTTATGCGATGATGACAGGAGAGTAATGGACGAACTGCACTACTGGCTATAGTCAGCAGGGAAGGTGAGAAAGTAGAGGATAAGGGGAAGGACGAACAGGTTGACAGAAATGCACGCTGAACAATGAAGTTTTGGAAAGAGTGAGAAAGTAAGGTTGAACGGAGAGAAAAGAAAAAGAGAAAGTTGCTTCAAATCGATCCTGACAAAAGCAGAAGGAGTAATGGAAAAAGGAAAGGAGCCTGACCCCTTTTTGGAGATTGTCAGTCCAGCAGACAAATTTTGCCTCTGGATGACAGCTGGACCTCCAGTGTCGTACCGGGGGATTGAGGTGTGTTTTCAGGGTAAACAGGCCATCATCTGAGCGCTTTTTTTTCATCTCGGAATTGCAATCGCACCTATGCCTGCCTCCGAGGTGAAATCAATAGGTGTATTTAGCCGCATGAACCTTAAGGCTGCATTTAGAAAAAAAAGGTCCAGGGGACCACCCTCTTCTGGGCCCTTCCAGGGAACAACGTGTTCAACCGCCACACTGCCGCCACTCGACATCTTTATTCCTCCTCCTGGTGATTGATGGAATTTAAAGGCGCAGTTCACTTCACCCCCAGCGTTCCAATTCTCCCTCCAAGAATACCCTTATACTCCTTTTAGCCGTAGAACACGGCACCATTTGTGGGGTTATCGACTGTCTCAACAACGACCTGACGCCCTCAAAGGAGAGACTTGGGGATGCAGCACTGCTCTTAAGCACTGCCAAGGTTGCGCTGTGATGCGGGGTACTACCTGATAGCAAGCACATCACAGCAGTCGCGCAATGCATATCTAGCAAACATTGGCACGATGGTCTCCATACCAACTGCGGTGGGTACAACATCTTTGACGTCCATTCCTCAACTGTGCGATTTTTCCATCTCAAAAAAAAAAAAAAGAATGAAACTCGGCACGTACACGAGTTCACTAAATATAAAACTCAAGTCAATGCTGTGCTCAACCAAGGCCTTGTGATGGACTTGAAGCGTATCCCACCTTGAAACCCCAGGCCTTGCATCCGTACCTGAATCCTTCGTAGGTCCTGGCGCGCGCGTGATACCAGGCTTCATCGGATAGTATAGAACAATTTTAGGGCTGTCCCAAAGAACAGGCGCCATGTGTGACACGAGAAGATCGAGGAGAGACTAGACCCTGCATGCTAGAACACTGATTAGTCGGGCGTATTGACATTACAAGAGCAGAGCGCTGCAGAAGAAAGGACTGAAAATGGTATAGAATGGTAGAAAATGAAAGTCGAGCGCGAATAGAAGTAGAGAGAGAATGAGGAGAGAAGCAGGCTGGGATATCGTATGCAGAGACAGTAATTGATACGGTGGTAAAAGAAGAGAAGGGACAACATCTCTGGAGGAAGCGGCGGCTAGAATGGTGGAATGGCATGGGGGTCTGATATGCAATCGAGGCTCGAAAATCGAGTAAGATTGTTCACTTGCGGGCTTTTGCAGGAAAGGACGAAGGGTGCGCGTTGTGGTCGGTGCGGGGCGAAGCGCCACTTTGAAATGCTGACTGAGCCCTTGACAGGTCGCACTGAACTTGAAAATCACGCCTCGCCCTTGCTCCGCAGATGGCCGATAGGAGAGCTGGGCGAATGCTAAATTTGTCTGCGATTTCAGGCACCGCCTGTCTGTGCACCACCCGTCTGCACCACGAGCAATGCGTCTCTTGAATCGCTGCCGACGCCCCATTGTTGCATTAGGACGTGCCGAATCAGTGGCAGCCATCAGACTCATCCCGTCTCCGGGTTGGCGCTGTTTGAAAATAAAGCTACATATAAGAAAAAAAATTCTTCGGCCCTTGCCGAGGCATTCCTCTCTCACTTTCGTTCGCTCCTCATTCCCCATCATCCCTTCTTGATTCCTGCCTTCAGCACCCGTCCCTCTCATCACCTACCCTGCACCTTCTTGTCAACCCTCCTCACATTATGCCAAGCGTAGTCAACACCAACCTATCGTCGTCTCTACAGCCCCCCTCTGAGCTAGATTTCGTCTCTGACGATGCTCTCTCCTACACTCGACCAAGCTCGTTCCACCCTCAGGATTCCGCCCAAAAAGACCACACTGTCCGGAAGCTAAAGGAACTTCGTCGGCGCCAGTGGTCAGACCCCGATGATGAAGTATGGAGTTTGTAGTCTTTTCACAAGCTTGACTTTGTTGCACTTTGATAAACTTCCCGTACTAACGCTACTCGGCTTCTCTCTAGTTTTCAGTTCCTATCCACACAGAGTCGCCGTTGATTACCAAAAAGCCGCTGGGAACGTCTTCGTTTCTACTCCACTACCGTGCGATGCATCGCTCGGTAGAGATAATGATACCCCCAGTCTCGCAGATCGGCCGCATGCACGACCTGGTAAGAATTTTTTCTTCGTATTTGGCCGTTTGTTTGTTTTGTTTGTGGACAATATCGTGCCTTCGCTGCCACTGAGAACACGGAATGGACGGAAGCGGAAAAGGGGCGAGATATATCCGGGATATTATCGCAACGTTGCCTTGGGCACGTGTCGGCGCATGGCGAAAAACAAGCGCCTTTCTAATAGCCCTGTTTGCGTTCAACTCGTAGGCGTCGCCATCTCCCCTGCACCCGACCATCCCAGACGGACCCATTTATATCCACCACCGCTCAACAATGTCAGCCAGTCCGCTAAGCAAGGCGATATCCTGCTCGCATATCAATTGCTTTGAACACAACCAATGCGCCCTGTTGCCTTCTAGGTGAGATAACGTGCCTTGTTATATGGTTAGGCCTCCTCGAATGTGTGGGAACCACCAGGTCTTCGGGCTCTAACAATCCGCTCTTGATCTCTATATCTTTTACATAGGTCGGGCACATGTCAACAGAGGCGACTACCATTGGGGTCCTTGGATGAGCAGGAATCTCAGGACACAGCAATTCCCAGCCACATCAACTCACAGGCGCCTTCACCATGGTTGCCTGTATCATCCTCCTCAACGTCCACAACTCTCAATAACTCTACAGCATCGACCCGCTCAGCGGATGAACATTCCTTTTTGGAGTCTCACATAGCCTCGATCGGCCAATGGCTTTTATTCAACAACGGAGGTACCGCCTGAAGGTCTCACACACAAGTTCCTGTTCAGACATGCAGACACACACAAGCCCAAAAAAAATGCATCTGTGTTTCATATGTTCACATATACCCCTTCTCTCATTATATAAATATTGGCATTCTCTATCCAACCCCTCGTTTCCTTTTTTTTTTGAGGAGTACAAGCAAATGCATAACGTTCCAGTCTTGAGGGGAAAGATAATCGATTCTTGCTTTATTCTGTAAAGGGAAAAAAAAAGGCTATGGTCGGTACTGAAAATACTTTTTTTTTTTTTTTTTTCTTTTTGGGGTTTTTTGATCAGATATCTGAAGGCATTGAAAGGCGAGGTGTTCTTTTTTTTTTGTTTTTTTGTTTTTTTTTTGTTGAAGGTACTGATGACACAGACGGCACTGAAGGTATGTGGTATGTTTTTTTTGGTGTCTGTGTGTCTTGAGTGTCTGACTGTTTGTGTTTGGTGTGTATATGTGAAAAAGAAACATGAGCAAGCAAGCAGGTATATACATCGCAAGTGTGTAGCCAAAAAATTGCAAATTGAACAAAAACATAAATAGCTGGGAGGAATGGACAACGACAACAAAAATAGTCGTGTTGCTGCTCTGAAAAATAAGGGAGCAATTAACCATATTGATGATACAATGGGAACGAGACATAGAAACAACAGCAAACATAAGGGGAGGCAGCAAGAAAACGTAACGGATAGAGATGATAGAGTGAATGATGAATGATAAAAAAAAAGGAGCAAATGCCACAGAGATATAAAAAAGCGTACTCCATGAAAAAAAAAGGACTGTTGGAGGTTGAGGCAACGTCGAAACAGTAGTTATAAAAAAAGACCAGAGAGGTCCTTTCTACCCCTGCAAAGTCGTTGTCAATGCAATAGAGTGTGTACCCTTTGATGCACGACAGGAAAAGGAGAGGGACCGATGAACGAAGGAATGATGCGTGTCAAAAATGAGTCGAGCATAGAAAAATGTAAAAAAAGAAATCGGCGATCCATTTCCAAGTCGAGCGAACAGGATCCAACGCTGAAAAAAAAAGAGGTCCACTCCCCCTTTTTTTTTGGCCGCCCTGTTCAGGTTGTCCTGGTTTGGTCGTGCATGTATGCAAGTATGCATTGCATATTCGTGTTTGTCATTGATGATGTTATCGTTGTCGGTTTCTTTTTGTCGTTTGCGCCTTGTGGTTGTTGGTGTTGTCGGAAAAAAAACTGCAATTGCTGCTGAGGCGTTAGATACATTAGAGTTGGCGGATCGGCTGGGTGTTGCGCGAGTGTAGGTGTTGCATGGCTGGCCGAGACAGAACATGATTGAGAGACCGCGGCGGAAGAGAGGAGTAGCAAAATAAAAAGAGGGCGAAGAACAGAAAGTGGTGCTCGAACAAAAAATTCGCCGAGCATTCCACAAATTCCAGATCGAACGATCGAGGGTGATGCTGATGATCGGCTTGTGTGTTTGAGCATCTCTACTCATGGTTGCGGCGATGTCCTCCAACGGCTGCCACCGTCGCTGTGACGTAGTTCGAGTCCTCCTGTCTCCAAGATCGGGAGGCGCCAGCGGCGGCGGCAGCAGTAGAGTCGTTCGAGAACTGAGAGCTGGACATGAGGGCAATCATTTCCTCCATCGATGGAGCTGAGCGAGGGGCCAGGCTTTGGGGAGAGTCCTCGATCGAGACCAAGTTGCCGAGCTGGTTGTACTGGAGGGAAGACATGGCTGTGGTGGTAAAGGCTGTGTGTCTGCTGGTTTTGCTGGTGAGCTGGGGTTGTGCGGCGAGGCTGGAGGTGACTGATTTCTTAATGACTGACTGACTGGTGTGCGGGTCTCACGGACTTGACTTTCAGGTCGATCGACAACAACGGTTTTTTTGTGCTCGTGCTGTTCGCTTGGTGGAGCCTTGCGCTTTGTATCTAAAGAAGCATTGGTGTAACCATGCGCTTAGAACATAAGATTTTTTTGGCATCGTTCACACCGAGCATTCTTCCACATCGCACACCCCAGTCATGCTGCAGACTGGTCATCTATCGAAGGGGCGAAGACAGGCAGCCTGAAATCCCGATAGACTTTGTTGCAACGTAGGGCAAAGAGCGAGGGGGACAGAGCGGAGAGGGGGCTCAAAAAAACAAAATAAGGCCAAATGCAACGAGGCCCCTTCCCTTTGTCTTTGTTCCCTTACCTTGGCTTAACGGACAGAACAAAAAGCGGGCTCGGATGGGACGGTGGTTCTTGGTTGGTTCACTTGCAGATGGGTATAACCTTGTCGAATTTTTCTGGGCTTTGTTCGGACTTGCGGCAGGGGTTCGGCAGGGTCTTGGGCTTGAGGAAGGCAGATGACTGGACGGTTGATTGCTTGCTTGGCTTGAGGGTTGGGAGTGCTGGTGGTGAAGGATGAAGGAAGGAGGAGAAGAAAAGAAATTGGCAACAGCAAAACGGTAACCCTTTTATAGCCGTCAAGAGTATCATTTTTCGGTTTTTGTTTTCCTTGTCATCAGCGGAGGAATAGAAAAAAAACGAGGAGGTGGGAAGTAGAACCTCTCGGAAACAAGTTCGTTTTTAGTCGAGGGCCAACCACCCGGCTGAACGCGCACCCAGGCTGTTACCCTGTCCATTGTTGCAAGGAGGAACTGACGGAAACGTGAAAAAGGGAAACGCAGGATGGAAGGAACGGAGGAACGGAGGAGGGAGGAAGGAAGGGGACAGGAAAAGGAGAAAAAAAAAAGCTGGTAACATATCAAAAAGCAATCTGCTTAGATTTTGATTGAATCTCATTCATTTCCCATTCCATTGCTTTTCTTTTTTCCTCTGTTCTTTCTTGTTTTCGGCGTTCGCAGCCAAGAACAAAAGAGTAACAAAGTGAATGAGCACTGCAGACAGTTCACCCTTGGGCTTTGCAGAATGTGCGCTCCAATTGAGGGATACCGTAGCGCAAGTCAGTGGGTTAGGCCAGAAGAACAAAAATGTAAACGAAAATAATAGGATCACTGCAGAGTGCTTCTGCCAGTCAATCGAAGGTTCGTATTCACCAATTAGGGTTAACAGCAATGGACGTTATGGGGGGCATGGGACATTACGGGCATTGCAAGCAGACGGGTTGGGAGACAAGGGGTAGGGATTAGGGCAAGGGTAGAGGCAGGGGTATGATAGAGTGAATGAGCGCAGGACAGGATAGGAAGAGTAGGATCACAATGACAGACCAGAAAGATAAACTATTCTTTGTTGATACTTTCCCTCCAGACCGAGAGGATGTGGGCTGAACCAAGAAATATGCGCTCGTTCGTTTTCGTCCTTCGACCTGTGTATAACCAGCATAGACCTGCAACAGACCCGCAGCTCCACTCTTTAAACAAACAACCACAATAGAAAGGATGCAGAAGGCATTGAAGAAGAGAACGCGACTTCTTGTTTTTTGTAACTGAAATGAATTGGTTTGCATTACAATTGAATTGAACTGAATAGCATTCGTTTGAGGGTGTCCGCTAAACCGTAATGTTGTGTGTGTAATGTGTTACGATGCTGTTGTATACATGCAGCCTACTTTGGAGGCAACGCTACTGTACACAGACAATACAATGCACATCTTTTTATATTGTCTTGCATTTGACCACACAATTGACAACCATTAGCAGCAGCAGCAGCAGCGGCCGCACTCTGCAAGGGGGACAGGGGCATTTGGGCGTAGCTGATGTGATTTTTGTGTGTGTGTATGCGTGTCCTTGTGTGCTTGTGTGCGTGTGGTGTTCGATATTCAATCCGCCAAGGTACTGAATGCAGTCTATATTGTATTTCTTGTGCAATGGCATCTGCACCTTGACCCTTGGCCAATGCGATATGCATTAGGAATGGTACACAAAGATCAGGGAGAGATAGGTCCACGAATGGTCTTGTGGGTGAGGTAGGTCCACAGGAATAAAAAAACAAGGGGCAACCAGAGGGACAAATGGACAAAAGACACAGAAGGGAATGCGAGGGGTGTCAAGAGTGTGGAATGGGTCGACATAGCTCTTCGACGCACCCAGGTCATTGCAGGACCGTGGTTACTCTGCAAGGCGTTCTCAGAATCCCTGTATGCACTACTTCCCAGCGTCCCTCTTTGTGCGTTGGCTACAACGAACGGACCTCCCGTTGGTAACACCGCGTCCTTCTTCTGCCTCTTTCTTTCTTTTTCCCTATCCTACTTTACGTTCACCATGTGGCGTCAATCCAACCCTGTCCGAGGATAATGCAGCAAAGCACAACTGCATCAATTGACGGCCGCTTCTTGTGAGTGTTCCTCTTTTATTTATTTGTTTACATCGTTGTCGTTTTGAACACACTCAGTTGCGTAGTGTGCGTTCATCAAGAACCTCCCTTGAGGACCTGGGCGGAAAAAGGAATGAACTGGGAAGAAATCTGAGCAAAGATACAGACAGATACTGCACTTTATCAATCGAGACTGATCAAAAAAATTAAAAAAAAAAACTTTCGGCGTGCGGGAGTTCTTAGAATTGCGGGAGTCAAGCCGCGACTCGACTACGTCTGCTCGGGAATCAAAAGGAGGGGGTAGGCACGTTGATGTAATATCGCCGTTGTCGATTAATTGTCGTCAAGAAGTGCCTGCTTAAAGCGAAAGTGGAGCGTAAGAAGGCACTAAGGGTCAAAGCTTGGACCGCAAGGCAAGACAAGTTGTTGACTGAATACTCACTCTCACCCCTTGGCCTCAGTAATGCCTGAGATAGATGTAAGGAATCTCTACTAGTTGTACTATACTCCGCTACTATCGCTAACACAAACCAGGGATGCAGTACTGCAGCGAGAGAAAGAAAAGAGAATGAAAAAAAGATCCTAGGCGGGAAAAGATCTGCTATGCTGAGTGGCAAGATTACGTATAGTACGCCCTCGCGTAATACGAGAGCCTTACTGGATGAAAACTAGGTTATTGATGAGGTGGGAGTGACGGTGAGAGTGAGAGTGTTGTGTGGATCGTGTTTGAGAGATAAAGTGCCACACGACGGTATGGTGCTTCAAACCAGTGAAGCAGCGTGCTCGTTGAGGTTGCACTCTTAAAGTCTTAAGGCGTCCATGATGAGGATGATGAGGAGAAAGTGTGCAACAACAGACACACGCGCGCATCCACGCTCTATATATACTTGCAGACGAGTTTTCCCGCGCTTTTTTCCCTTCTTGTTTCGACTACGCGTCTAGGACATTTGTCCTGCAGCAACCTGCAAGGGAGAATGGAAGGGCGTTTTCCCACACTGTCGATGATCGCTCACCTCAGCACCATGACAATGCGGACTGTGTTCTGCACTGTTGTATTTGGGTTGTTTGGATAGTTGGGTGCACAAAGGAGCGACCTCCATCTCCCGTTCATGCTTCGATGGTACAAAGGAGAACATTTTTTTCCAGCCTGTGCATGGGAAAACAGAGGCACAATTAATGCATAGACATGTCTCTTTTTTTCCCTTTCTCTTTTGGTTCTTGGACGGAGGATTTGTTCATGGAACGCTTGATAAGGGATGCGCACGCATGTCTTCCCTAATCAATTGAAAAGCGTATTGTAAAAAAAAAAAAAAAAAACACATACACAAAATGTAAATTGGTTGGTCATGGCACAGTGCAAGAACGGCCGTGGATGGGCAGGTACGAATTGCACGCTGCAAACTGTTTCCTTGTTGTTCGTGCCTGTGTTTATTCTATTCTGCCATTCAATCGCACGACACCTGGCCTATGCATGCTCCTTCCTCACCCCCCCCTTGTCGTTGGCCCTTCTCGCTGCCTCCTTGCGTCCAACCGCCCATGCGACTCGACAACTGAAGCGCCTCTATGTGTAAATCAAAGGCCCTATTGAATACTCTTCCATGTACTCTTTCATTTCTCGTACACTCGTGGTCGCCTCTTGCATCTGAGTTCAACCGCCATTGCGCCGTCTCAAGTTTCCAAAAGGTGCATACTGACCCACGACAATGGTGCGCCATTCGATTCGCCAGATGCACTTGCATGCCCCTCCCTGCCATCTTTATACATAGGACTATTGTGTGGTATGACATGAGCACACTGTCAAGGCTGATGCAGGCATGTGAAAAGTTGAAAGTTGGGTGCAGTTTTCCAATGAACACATCGCTTGGACACGCGCTTCAGTCTAGAGTCCTCGTTGCATTGTCCTAGAATTTCATGATTCTGCCAAGCCTATGGTTCGCGTATGCTCTTGCCTGCAAGGACACACAAGGACACACAAAGAAAATCAACAGGGACACGCGACGCGTTCTGTGTCTCCATCCTCCTGAGTATTCTATTTGCCTTGCATTGAATTACATCCTTTTGGTGCTCTATAGATTTTGCGTCATTCACAGAGCACAGAGTAACGCTCTTTTTCCACCCCAAGATCGCTCCGTGTTTCTTGTTGTATTGTGTTCTATAGACTTGCCAATTTGATACCCTCTCGCTCCCCTCACCTCACTCACATTCACTCTATGCCTTTCCTTTTTCTTTTTTTGTCGACTGCGATAGCGTTTCAATTCAATGCCATACACTGACTGCACATGCCCTGTCCAGCTCCTGTTGTTCCCCAGGCTCATGTGTACTGTATCAATTCGAGGAGAGTGTGTCCGAATATGCGTGAGTCTGTGTGGGAGCGTGTGCGCTCGCGCTTGCGTGAGCAGGACAGGTTGTTTATGTAGCGCTAGTCTCTCCTCCTCCTCCTCACGCTCTTCCCGCGAGCGTCATTCCTCAGTCGCGGGAAGAATATTTCTAATGGATACAATACGCAAACCCTCTGGATAGCTGGGAAGAACTGACCAAGGAGAAGAGCTTGCAAAAGCGTGCAGAACTCTTTTTCATTCCTGCAGGAAACAGAAGGCGGCCTATGGGAACGATGCGAGAAACCATTCAACAGAACTAAAAGGTCTCGGCATCGATATTCCGCTCCGTCCTTCTCCTTTCCGCCACGTCTAAAAGGAATGACAGAGTGGTAAAGCAAATGCGAGCGGAGAAAGCGTTTCTGCATCAATGGGAAGAACGGGAGTTTGTCATGCAGCCAAAACCAGCAACATCATCCCTTCTACACGTACCCTTGAAGCAGCTATCCCCATGGCTTGATGACAGTAGTATCTTCTCGCCATTACCTTCGCCTTTCCTTGCACAATTTGGTTTGCATTATCGGCCAGTTGGTTTAGCCAAAGGGCCTTCCTGCGCTCTTTTTCTTTTCCTTCGCCTCCCTGCCTCGCCTCCTTTGCCACCTTCTCCAGATGCCATGCAAGGCAAGCCTAGTCCCAGGTCAAAGAACAACAAAGGTCTAGTCCTTGGACGCTCCGACGGGAGTAGGGGAAAAAATTGGCGCATCGAAACCAGCCGCCTTTTCCAGCCGCCGGTCGCCTTCCAATCCTCCCTTTGGCCATGCATGAGGCCAATTCCCTTCTCTTTCCTTCTTCCATCCCGTCCTTTCCGTGTCTCCATTTTCCTTGTTTGCCTGAACACTTCCTAGACTCCTATGCATTCCTGAGGTGCATCCCGTTGTCAAGTTCCTCGTCTAATATATTTCCTGCAGCCAGCTTCCATTGCTGCAACCATGTCCATCCTTGGTCCACCTATCAAGAACAGAACAGCGGGATAATGATTCGACTCTGGTCCTCTGGAGGTCATGAGCTGAACCACGCAGACTGCCAGAATTGCAAATCCATACTCACTCAGACAGTCCGACGATTCATTGATCATTCCCGCAATCATCCCGTCCTTCGTTCCGCCGGGTTTTTGTTGCTGGCCAGCGACAAGTGGAGGCTGTATCCGACCTTCCTTTCTTTGATTCTTACCACCTCGCCCCGGACCCGGTTCATTTGTTTCTTCCAGCATCCCAAGATGGCCCATAAGTTCTTGTTCTCCCGCGACCCAATGTCCTTGCTCCCATGATGGTCGTGACAAAGACCTGCAAGATTTCGTGAGTGCTGCGGTTCGTTCGTCTTTAGTAATGTAATGGCGATGATGGTGGTCCTGGTATCTTGTTTATTGAGCTGTTCTTCCTGAGCGAAAACTCTGACTAATAGTAAAACACAGCGTATGCTACAGCAGCACACCACAGCGAGTCCTAGTGGTCCAAAATGCGAGCGAGAAAGCGAGTTAGCACAGATACATGGATGGGATAGTTCGCCACGGACATGGTTTTGCAGAGAATGTTATGTGTGCGTGTGTGGGTTGCCCGCCTACGTTTGTGAAAAATGCTTGAGCTGACCCATCTGATTCCTGGTCCCAGTAGCAACGCGAGTCCATCCTTGCGCCTTCACCCAGGTTCTCGCCCAGGACAACGTTGACCACATACTTGTAACGACCCAGCTCGAGCTCTAGTTGTTAGCGCAAAACAAAAGAGGCAGAACAGGATGTAACCAGGGGTAACAAAGTCGTCAGTGAAGATGGTACAGTTTCGAAGTGGCGCACTCTTCAACAGCGGACACTCCTTCCTCCCCAGAAGGCAATAGACTCCATTTTTTTTTTTTTTTTTTTTTTTGGGTCGGCAGCGTTTCATGTGTGGCTCATAGCATTTGACTGCAACGGGTATACAATACCTATCAGCTTTCCCTTGACCTCCTCGGCAATGTGTTTGGAGAGCTTCTGGCATTCATCGACCTGGTAGATTCTATGGGAGAGATTGGTATTGAGGATCTGCTGGATGAACTTTGCGGCGACAGGCGGTCGGAATCTATACGAGTGGGTAGCAAGCCATGTTGACGGTATGGCAAGCAAGCAGCGAGGCAGACAAACAAGGATGAACGAGCGGCGCGTCAGTTGGTATGAGGAGGTGATGAACGTTTGCCACCGCCTGATTCTTTGGCGTTTCATGTGCGTTGCACGGTGAGTGTATGAGCTTGTGTACTTTTGCATAAAGGTGGGCCGCAGGCTGAAGGAGTCTCTTTCCGAGGAGGTGGAGGTCCTTCCGGGCGTGTTGTTTGCGGACGTGTCCTCCCTGTCCATGTCGGGTTGGGTGTGTGGTGGGGGATGGTGCGACGTAGCGGAGGCGAATCAGGTGTGGTCGGAAGACAAGAGATTGTCAGGGACTATGAGACGCGGTGGCCTGAGCCTATTAATAGGCGCGCTGAAGAGGGGTGCTGGGCTTCTGCCACACGCACGAGAGGGGCACAAGGATGATGCTGCTGCTTCTGCTGGCTGGCCGCGCTGTCATCGCCGTCATCGCCGTCATCATCGCTGTCCTTGCTGCCATTTGCATTGTCGCTACGGTCCCATGTCGTCATTGTCCTGGTCCGAGGGATGGATGGGTGCTCTCATGCTCAGGTGATGGCCACTCCTCAACTCCACAGCAGCCGATTCGGACTTTGTCCATGAAAAGGGCTGTTTCCCGCTTCTTTTTTGGGTTTAATGGACTCGCCCTCTTCCTTTTTCACCGCAATCCATCTTTTCCCTCTTCTCATCCAACACTCTCTCGCTCTGTCTCTCTTTCTGTCGCTCTTTATTTCTTACTCTTTCGCCTTGTCGCCTCTTCCGTCTTCCTTCCGCCTCAGTCCTGCTTCTTAAAAGTCCCATCCTGCAATCTCAACTACCGTCTCAATTGCAGGCTCAACACGATCCATAGGACTCAGAGCACGTCACCCGCTGCAAGTCGGACACAAAGACCCTGATAGAAGACTCCACAAGCCCTGGCAGACACCTGAGCAAGCACAAGCGACACCATGGACACTGCTCTGCCGCATCGGATCCCCAAGACAGATCAGCACCTATACCCACAGCAAGGAGCTACGCACTCTGAGCAGTCAGCGAGTGCGGTGTCAGAGAGGAACGACCATCATCATCCCTTCAGCAGTGCAGGCAGTAGCAACAACCACCACACCCAAAGCATGGATGACCAGGCACGCTTCGCCATAAATAGCCATAGTTGCAACAGCACTACGCAGGGTATGCAAGGCAACAGCGCTCTTCGCGACCAGGTGCCACATCCTCAGCATGAACAGGTACAGCAGAAGCAACTGCCACTGCAGCGTCAAAATCACCACCCATTGCACAATAGCAGCTATGACAACCCTACAGATATCAACACCACCCCGTCCAAGCCGGCGCTTTCTCTGCCAGAACCTTCGCCATCTCCAGTGCAACCGCAGCCGCAGCCTTTGAGCAACGGCAGCAGCGCGAAGACCAACAGTGCCGAGGATTCTCTTGGAGCATCACTTGCGCGCAGTGGACCGGCGCGGCGGGCATCCTTCAACCTTTCCACAGGGGCATTGAATCTCACTGCAAAAGCACCGCCATCACTGGCATCGCCTTCCTCGCCCTCGTACTCGACCCTTGCCGTCGCCCGAGCTCGAGCCGCGGCTGCACAAGGGCAAGGGGTCAAGGATGAAGATATTTCAGAGTCAGGAGTCTTTCCAGGAGGCCTCGCATCCATACCATTCCCTCCCCCGACCTCGTCCTCCTCCTCCTCAACATCGCCATTCGACTTGCCAATAGGATCATCCACAGCTCAAAGACGCCCCTCTCACGTGGATCCTTCATCTCTCGCCTCGTCCTCATCGTCTTTGCGCTCGAATGGATCCTCATCCTCCCCGACAGGTTCAGGCTCTGGCTTTGGATCTGGTTCCGGCTCTAGCTCGGGGGCTTCGCTGACACATCTGCAGGACAACGCCAAGGCTGAGCGTGAGGTGTCGATGATCCTACAGGACTTTTTGTATCTGGGAGGCGAACTCATCGAAGAGGAGCAGATCGTGGAGCTCGAGAACTTGGGTGTCAAGCGAGTCCTGAACATGGCTGTGAACTGTGACGACGAGCTGTGGATCCAACGGTTCGGTAATGAGGGCTATCTCAAGGTTGGACTGCGGGATCATGTGGACCAGGATTTGACAGACGGTCTTGACGAAGCCATCAAATTCATTGGTAATGAAGGGTCTATGCCCCTCCTCCTTCATGTTCCAGTTTACTTTACGAGAAATACGGCTAATTGGCACTAATAATGTCTCATGCGTCTCTTTTTTTTTCGCTCACACCTTTCAACTCTTGCGTAGCTGCATCCAAGGCGCCCATCTACGTTCACTGCCAAGCGGGCAAGTCGCGATCAGTGGCGACGGTAATCGGATATCTGATTCAGGAGCACCAGTGGCCTCTGAGGCGAGCATACGATCATGTGGTGGAGTGCCGGAGGTGCATGTCTCCCAACATTGGTTTCGTGTCGCAACTAGTCTTGCTGGAGGAGCGCGTGCTAGGGCCAGAGAAGGCAGGGGGTCTCACCGGCGAGCAGGCGGACTCGGCAGCAGAAAGAATGACGCCGCCGCCCTGGGCGACTTCATGATGAACCCTATTCGTTTTGTAGTGCTTGGCTGTTCTCTTCTCAGGGACCAAGATTCCGTTTTGCTTCTCTCGCTCTCGCATTGCTAAAAATTAAACAATTCTGATGTGCGATGGTGTTGATGTGAAGGTGTGACGAGTAGAATACATCGTCCGAGGCGAGCTGATTGCTTCAATAGACGAGCGAACCTGACTCCATTCCTTCCGCGGCTCGCTCCAACAAATGACTTTGTGGAGGAATGTTAAAAAAAGACTCAAGGAATCAAAAAGAAGAGGACGTGAACGGGACGGCGTATCGATTAACAGTCTATCCTTCTAGAACGCCCCTCTCAATGAGGAGGCGAACCCCCTCATATCCTGGCGCGGTATGCCAACTCAAACCTTCCCACATCAAGGCTCGAATTGTATCTTAGGTACGATAGTTTAGCCTAGGGGCTTTCACCCCACTTCCTCTTCGCAACACCACCGTTGCTGTTACAAAGTAAGAAGCGAAAATTTGGTTTTAAACCCGCTTTTGAGGCTTGGCGCTTCAATTGCACTGCGGACAAGCGCTAGGACCGCTTCCTGTAGGGTTGCGCTCAATTGTGGGTTGAGTGAGGATGACACGAGGAAATAGTGCCCGTGCACGGAGAATCAGGCAAGGCAGGGAGGGATGCTTGGCAGGTAGAGAGCTGTGCCACTCTCTTTGTCATGGTTGCTGATTCGATGTCGTCCTCGCTAAGGACTTTATCTGTGTTTGACTCATTGAGAGGACTCAACAGGCCTCGGTAGTATGTGCTTTGTGAGTTTGTTGAATGATTAGTTAATCGCGAAAAGGAATCCGCAGTCGACAGACGGTGGAGTGTGACAAGGACAAGGGCTGCGATGACACCGCGGCGGATGCTGCTTTTGGAGATGGACCAAGCGTCAGACGGAAGGAATGTTGTTGACAGGACAGCAAGGAATGGTAAAGGAACGATGTCCAACGCGATCGTAGGAGGGGCTGTTTAATTCGCCGTATTTTTTGTTGCAGGCTGCAGTGACTGTACGAGTCGCCCGTCCATCACCACTTTCACCGACTTATGCCTGAAAAACGGGCCTTGGTGAGTCGACACCCAGCTCTGGACTGCATGAGCTCTTCGTCCATGCGACATACAACGTCTGCTCCTCCACATTCTCCAACTTTCGCAGTACAGGTGTCCGGTTCGACCAGGCACCAGGAGCAATGTCAATTATTTGCCTGGTTTCAGGTCCTCAAGCGCACCTGCTTTCCAACAGTTACATTGCAACTCTTCTTCGGAGGTCCTTTGAGAATAGAGATCCATTTGAATATAGATAGGGATCCAAAACGATCATACTTGGCGCCAGGTACAGCTTTCCTACATGGATGAGGTGTTGTTGGGGAGGCGGCAAACTCTTTGAGAGAAGACTGTGTGAAGGTGTGCTGTGATGGTGTGCAGAATAGAATACATCGTCCGAGGCGAGCTGATTGCCTCAATAGACGAGCGAGACTGACGCCATTCCTTCCATGGCCCGCTCCAACAAGTGAATTGGTGAAGGCATGTTAACAAAAAGAAGACTCGAGAAACAAAAAGAAGAGGACGCGATCACAGGACGGCTTAACGATTAATTCTATCCTTCAAGAAGCACCTGTCAATGAGGAGGCGAACCCCCTCTTATCCAAGGCGCCTGGTCCAACCAGACTCTTCCCATATCAAGTGCTGGATTGTATCGAGGTACGATAGTAGCCGCGGGGCTTTCACCCCACGTCCTCTTCGCAACACCACCGTTGCTGTTACAAAGTAAGAAGCGAAAATTTGGTTTTAAACCCGCTTTTGAGGCTTGGCCCTTCAATTGCACTGCGGACAAGCGCAAGGACCGCTTCCTGAAGGGTTGTGCTCAATTGTGGGTTGAGTGAGGATGACACGAGGAAATAGTGCCTTCGCACGGAGGCAAGGCAGGGAGGGATGCTTGGCAGTTAGAGAGATGTGCCACTCTCTTTGTCATGGTTGCTGATTCGATGTCGTCCCCGCTAAGGACTTTATCTGTGTTTGACTCAATGAGAGGACTCAACAAGCCTCGGTAGTAGGTGCTTTGTGAGTTTGTTGAATGATTAGTTAATCGCGAAAAGGAATCCGCAGTCGACAGACGGTGGAGTGTGACAAGGACAAGGGCTGCGATGACACCGCGGCGGATGCTGCTTTTGGAGATGGACCAAGCGTCAGACGGAAAGAATGTTGTTGACAGGACAGCAAGGAATGGTAAAGGAACGATGTCCAACGCGATCGTAGGAGGGGCTGTTCAATTCGCCGCATTTTTTGTTGCAGGCTGCAGTGACTGTACGAGTCGCCCGTCCATCACCACTTTCACCGACTTATGCCTGAAAAACGGGCCTTGGTGAGTCGACGCCCAACTCTGGACTGCAATAGCTCTTCGTCCATGCGACATACAACGTCTGCTCCTCCACCTTCTCCTTCAACTTTCACAGTACAGGTGTCCGGTTACACCAGGCACCAGGAGCAATGTCAATTATTTGCCTGGTTTCAGGTCCTCAAGCACACCTGCATTCCAACAGTTACATTGCAACTCTTCTTCGGATGTCCTTCGAGAATAGAGATCCACTTGAATATAGATAGGGATCCAAAAAGATCATACTTGGCGCCAGGTACCGCTTTCCTACAGGGATGAAGTGTTGCTGGAGAGGCGGCAAAGTCTTTGAGAGAAGACTGTGTGAAGGTGTGCTGTGATGGTGTGCAGAATAGAATACATCGTCCGAAGTGAGCTGATTGCCTAAACAGAAGAGCCATTCCTGCCATGGCCCGCTCCAACAAATGACTTTGTGAAGGCATGTTAAAAAAAGACTCGAGGAATCAAAAAGAAGAAGACGTGAAAGGGACGGCGTACGATTAACTCTATCCTTCAAGAAAGCCCCTCTCAATGAGGAGGCAGAACCCCCTCATATCCTGGCGCGGGATGCCAACCAGACCCTTCCCATATCAAGTCCTGGATTGTATCAAGGTACGATAGTAGCCGCGGGGCTTTCACCCCACGTCCTCTTCGCAACACCACCGTTGCTGTTACAAAGTAAGAAGCGAAAATTTGGTTTTAAACCCGCTTTTGAGGCTTGGCCCTTCAATTGCACTGAGGACAAGCGCAAGGACCGCTTCCTGAAGGGTTGTGCTCAATTATGGGTTGGGTGAGGACAACAAGCGAGGAAATAGTGCCTTCGCACGAGGAATCAGGCAGGGCAAGGAGGGATGTGACTTTAACAGACTTGCTCGATCCGAGAAGTGCCCGATTCTCATGATCAAGACACAGCATAGCTGAGGAAAATCTATATATGGCATATTTCCACCCCTCCTCTTCTACTGTACCATCAAGATTAATGTATCTCCACTCATTACCTCCTTCTTCTCTTCCTGCTTCGTCCACCTGCACAGCAGAGTTTGTGCCCGTTGAGGTCCCCCTCGTTTGAAACCACAGAAGTATCGGACGCCATCGTTATTAGCTGCAGGTACACTGCTTTACTCAATTGATCAACCCTGGATCGCGGCGGTCGCTTCTCCCTGATTTGAACACTCTCCGATCAAGGAGCCAATGAAGTGCCTAATCAATCCGTGCTGTGTGCTTGAGGCAGGCACACGCTGGTCTGGACATCGCGGGAGTACGTCAAGGCCATCAACCTGTTCAGAGTGAGCAATGCTCTATGTTAGTCTGTGTTTGCACATCGAAGTTTGAAAGGGAGGCATCGATATGGTTTGAGTCACTCCGATTCGGAGGACAGGAGTATGGATTACATGTCGTCGCCTCCCCCATTTTTTCCCACGATGCTGCAAATACAAAGGGTCCGCTCCATAAATGAACACGGACCACCTCACGAACTCTGCGGCACCATGGGTTCAACAACGAGTGAGAACATAAATAGCGGGCGCACACACAGGAGTACCATGTGCACATGGCAGCTGCGTGGAGAGGGTAGGAGGATGATCCTGCAAGTGGGCAGCCTCACGAGCAGGAGGAGGAGGTCAGGACGGGAACCTGGCCACACGATCGACCCGGTCCTTCGGAATGTCCTATAAAGCGAAGCGAGGTGCACTTTCCCGCCCCCCGCTCTCCCTTCCTCTTGTTCATTTCTCTCCAGTTCCTTCCACACGTCTCGCCTCTTTTGTTCTGTCGTTCCCGCTCTGCTCCCTTTGTTCAAGCCATCCCTCCCCACTCCTTCTCCTCCTCTGCCCCTCAGGAAAATCCTTTGATTTGCAGGTAGCCTCCAGCGTTGTACCGACAGAACCACCCGCGATCACTGTCCTCATCCATCGTCCAGAAGCACGTCATCTCTCCCTCGCCATCGTCTGTCAAGAATGCAGATCAAGACTCCGATCGGCCGAATGGCCACTGTCCAGAGGGTGCTCTCAGCACCCATGAGCTCGGTGTTGCGAGTGGGTGCGAGTGGCCCACGGATGCAGCAGGGTTTGCTGCTCAAACCCAGCCAAGCCGTCTCTGATTCGGCCTTTTCTTCGCTGTCACTTTGCCCCATCCGCAATCATTCCTCCTCCCCCATCCTTCTTTCCTCCACTCGATCTCGCACTCGCTGCTCCTCTGTCCTCAACAGCAATCCGTCTCGCCTCATCCCATCCAGATCCAAAATGACCTCGCGCCCCAACCCTTTCAGCGCCCCAGCAGATTCAGCCGCTGCTGCTGCCAACACCCCGCCTGCAATCACCATTCCCACACGCCAGCAGACCGACCTCTCGGACGTCAGTGGGGTGCTGACTTCCTCGTCGCCCGTCTTCTCCAGATCCCACCCCTTCCTACGCAAGTTCCAGAGCCAGGCCACTCCCCTGAGCGCCGCCGGAGCCTCCTCATTTTCGACTAGTGCTGGTAGCAACAACGGCTCCAACGACAATGACAACAGCGGTAACGGAAGCAAGAGGGTCGACGAAGCTATTGCCACCGTAGCCGCTAACGCTGTAAACAGCAAGAGCCCCACGATCGCCGCCGCCAAGGCGACCGATGCCATCCTCAACAAACGTCTCAGCCATTTGAATTTAAACAAGAAGGGTGATGAGGACATCTTTACAAGCAAGGCATTTGATCACGCTGCCCATGGTCCAGGTTGCGGATGCTCCGGCGGTGATCATAGCGACAGCGACGATGATATTCGCGTGGAGCCTTCGCAGTTCCCACCCATCTCGGACGAAGCCCGCCTCTTTTCTGAGACGCTCCTCGGTCAGAATAAGGAATGGGCACGCAAGACTGAGCAAGACCGCCCAGGTTTTTTCGCCAAACTCGAGAAGCAGCAGAAGCCGCAAGTTCTTTGGATCGGTATGTCGTGCTTGATTATGTCAGAGGAGCCAAAGATGAACAAAGCGATGGGAGAAAGAACAAAGAGATGGGAGGATCTAACGTTATCGGTTGAGTGATCTTATCGTACGCGGGGTCCTTCCTTATATATCGAACACATGTATCATGCTGCAGCAAAGAATGCTTTCAGTCCAATCATGGCTAGCCTCGGATGAAAAAGAGCTGACCTTTGGGTTTTCTAATTTCTCCACTTTTGATAGGCTGCTCGGACTCGCGTGTGCCCGCGAACCAGATCGTCAACCTCGACCCCGGTGAGATCTTTGTTCATCGCAACATTGCCAATGTCGTGACGCACACAGACATGAATCTGCTGTCCGTGCTCGAGTATGCAGTGGATGTGCTCAAGGTGCGTCACATCATCATCTGTGGCCACTATGGCTGTGGAGGTGTGGCTGCCTCGTTGACGCAGAAGCAGTTTGGCATCATCGACAATTGGCTGAGGAACATCAAGGACCTGTACACGATCCACCGCAAGAAGTTTGACACGCTGCCTCATGGAGGCAAGGAGCAGCAAGACCTGTTGACTGAGCTCAATGTGATCCAGAGTGCGCTCAATGTCAGCCACACCTCTATCGTCCAGAAGGCCTGGAGCCGAGGCGAGAAGCTGAGTGTTCACGGATGGTGCTACCGCCTGAGCGACGGTGTTATCCGAAACTTGGGTCTCTGCATCGAGGGTCCTGGTAATGTCGAGGAAGTGTACCATGTGATGGACGAGGTCAAGGCGAGCCATTAGTCGCGGTTAGTTCCATATGCGCCGGCCAAGGGCGAGTAGACCGTTTGTATAGAGTATGCAGCAATTATAATTCTTTTCAGCAGTGCAGGGACAATCACTGGGCGAATAGATGTATGGATTGTAGTTGTATATACATGCAGATCATCTGTAATTGTGCTATTTCTGTATCCAGCTTGGATCCCGTCCGGCAAAGTAACGTAATCGAAAGCGAAAGCAGGAAGGCGCCGAGTTCTGAGCCCATCACTTACTATTCTAACTTTGTATGCGCGAACCTCCTTGCTTCCACGTTAATACAAAAACAATTGAATCTCGCACCCGTTTCAGCCAAGCAGTTCTCCACACGCCCTTTCGATGGACGTCTTCACGGCCACTCCACTCTCCTTGTCCTCCTTGGCAAAAGGAAAAAGAAAACCGTTGAACTTGCTATTATCACCGAAGCAATGCTTTTGGATTGCTCCTTACTCCTGACCCTTCCTCGTGGGGGAGCTTTTGTAAGCCTCATCCATAGTAGCGGAAGCAGACACATTCCTTTGCTTGTAACGTTGTCTTCTCTTCTCGCACCTCTCGCCTCTCGTCCCTTTTTCTCACTCTTCATTTAGCTGTATACTATTCACGTACCATCTCCAAGCACTGCTGGCAGTGTACCCTTTGTTATATAGTCAAATTCATCATGGTAGCCTTATACAAGTCCTCAGCATCACGGCCGCAAAAGGCACTCTGCATCATCCTGCTTCTGTGTCTCCAGAACCTCACACAAGCAGCTTTGCTCTCTACATTCGACAAGGAGGTTGGCCAGTCGCCAACAAGTGCGGCATCAACCACAACATATACGCCGGCACACAATCTTCCATCCCGACTATGGGTCTCCAGTGGACAGACAATCTCGCGCCTGAGGAGGAGGGCAGCTCCATCACCTGCTTCTCAGCCTAAATCCACTAAAAAGGCCGCCACTACCTCTTCAACGTCCATGCCTCCTCCAAACAATAGCAACCACAAATCGGCTGCATATGCCAAGCATGCCTCTGATCCAGCGGCAATCGATTCAGGAGGTCATTCCATAAAGAATGACAGAGCAGGAAGGGACGCAGTCGTAAAGAAGACGAGCAAGAAAGCGACAACGCCAGTGGGCAGTGCTGCGTCGGTGCAAGTCAGCAACACCACAGATAATGGAAACAAAGAATTCAGGGACGAGGAGGATCCGAAAGCTGACACAAAAACTATTCTGGTTGCCATGTGCGCCTCCTTGGGTGGTCTCGCTTGTTGCTTCTGCTGCCTCCTGGGATTGACGCGAGTTGCAGGGTGCTGTTACGTTTGGCGGCTCCAAAACCGCCGACATCACAGGGACGTCTTGCCTGTGGAGCATTTCGTTGTGTGTGAGCCGAGCTCTCTTGACAGCAAGACGGTTGGGACGTCGCCCAAGCCAATGCGTGTGTCCGGGCCCTTGGATCAAGAGAAGAGAGCGGACGGGGCAGCTGCACCTCGGATACTATCACAATTTTGGAATGTACCCGAAACCAAGAGCAATAGCAAGACGGCTTCGAGGGGCTTCTTCAGGAACCCAAGGCAGGTTGACAACTCTTCGGGTCCATACATCACGTCGCCGATGGATCACGTTTCAGTGGAGCTGCCGGGCGTGCAGCCGTACTCGCCCAGCTATTGCCAGGCAATGCCTCCTTCGCCATGCAGGTCCAAACGGATGCCTTCACACGTGCCGGTCTTCGAGGCAGCGTTGACGTTGGACATGCCCTATGATGGGTGCGATGATCATCAAGTTCAACAGGGCCATGGCATCGATCGCAAGCAGACAAGGCCAGACCCCATCGACACGAGCCACTATGGCGACGCGAGAAGGCTTTCGCCCTCGACGACGCCGTACCGCAGCGCAGCCATCGCGCCCGACGAAGGGTACCACAGCGCCATAGATCGCACCAGCTATCGGTAGTCTAGAGAGAGGCAGCACATAGACACAAAGTTCGCAAGCTTTAAAAATGGTTTCGCCACCAACAGACCCCCCCTGCTGTTGCTATCCCCGTTTTGTCGAACACTGTGCCTCATTGGTCTTTCTTTCCCCATTGCTCTCTTATATGCCACCCTCGAGCCAGCAGCGGCTTCCTCCTAGAGCACCACAGACCAGGAATAGATCGTCGTTGCTTGGGTACGTGCACCATCGACCTTTCTTGTCGACCCGCGAGGGGGGCATGGACCCCTCTTGTTGCGATGCTTTGGTCTTTGTGCGTTTCGCTCCTGCCATTGTTTGCTTCCATGGATCCTTGGCACATAAAAGATCACATCCTCTGCATCCCCGACGTGCCGGTTACACTAACCTCAGAAGAACACTCTGTCCAAAGTGCTAGTCCTGCCAACTTCGTCTCACCCCTCGATCCTCATCCATCCACCCTCCCCCACGCCCCATCGCACTGCTTCGTGGGACGCCGAAATCCATCATGGAGCCGAATGCCTCGTCGCAGGTCAAGGACTCGAGTCTGCGAGATACCCTCCTGGACATCACTCGAGAACGCCATGATCGACTCTATCGGGAACTGAAGGACCTGTTTGAAGGTAACCACCACCTGCATATAGTTTTTTTTCCAAGAGTATTTTTACAACCTAGTTAGGGCATGACTAAATGTCCGTTCGCTAATATATCTATATAACTGGCACTATTAGACTACGGTTCATCGGTTAGTCAGGACACAGAGTTCATCGTGGACCAGTACGTGAGCATAAAGAAGGAGAAGGTCAGCCTAGAGGACCAAGTCGCGCAACTCAAGCAGGAAATTGCCCTTCTTCAAACAAAAGTGTTTGAAGGCTCATCCAGCAAAGCAGAGGAACCCGACAGCGGTTCTGGAGCATCGGTGGAGGCACTGGACAGGGAGTTGAAAAAGGCGACTGTACAACTTGTCCAAGCAATGGAGGAAGGAGAACTTCATCGAAAAAATAGTTTGGCGCTGAAGCAATCTCATGAGGATTCTCAGCGAGCCGCTGGCGCCCTAAAGGCAGCGCTCGAGAGGAGTTCTGGGGTTATCAAGGACTTGAACAAAGACATTGATGAAAAATCCAAGGAGCTCCGGAACCAGGCGTTGAGGGCGAGCGAACTCGATGCTCAGCTCCAGAGAGCAGAGGCATTATCGCAGCAACAGTATTCGACCATTCGGCAGCTGAGGACCACGGAGAGTGATCTAAAGGAACAGCTGGAGGCGGCTAATACTGAATTGAAACAATCCCTGGACTTTATCGCAGAGTACATGCCGGTGCTTGTTCCACTCGTCGCTGGAAAAACGAAGGCGCAGTCCGTGCAGCAACCACAGTCTACGTCTATACAGCAACTAGAAAAGGGACTACAGCAATCGCCTCAGCAAGCACCTCAGCAATCACCTCAGCAATCACCTCAGCAAGCACCTCAGCAAGCACCTCAGCAAGCACCTCAGCAAGTATCTCAGCAAGTATCTCAGCAAATATCTCAGCGGGTAGCCCAGCAGGCGCTGTTGCAGTTCCCATCATTGCGATTAAGTCAGCAGCAGCCATTGGAGGCACTGTTAGCAGATTCGGCGACAAATCAGTTTAATCAGGCGTTATCCAGAGCAGGACTCCCGATATATTCTGGTGCCCCAGTAGCCCAATTTGTTACTGCAGTCCCTGTGCTAAGTCATCCTGTTCAACGTCCTCAAACGGCTCAGCAAGGGATATTTCCCAGTCCTACCGCTTCAGGACAAATTTTGCTGCAACAAGCACAGCCAGGTGTGCTTCAGCAGCAACACCAGATGCAATTACAGCAACAACTTGTGATGCAGAATTTCCAGCAGAAGCAGCAGCAACAACAACAGCTGCTGCAGCAAAGGGAGAAAGAGCATCAGTACTTGCTACAGCATCATCAAGAACAGCAACAGCAACGGCAACAACAACAGCAACAGCAACAGCAACAACACCACCAACAACACCACCAACACCAACAGCAGCAGCTGCAACTTCAAAAAATGCGGATCCAGCAATATCATCATCAGCAGCATTTACTAAAGCAAGGAGAGCAGCAACAGCAACAGCGACAGCAATTACAGCAGCGTCTGTCTCAACAAAATACAATTCCGTTGCAATTGCAACAACCGCAGCAACTTCGGCAGCCACACCTACCGCACTACCAACAGCAGTCGCAAGTTCAAGGTCTAACCATCCAGACTCACAGCACCTCAATGAACAACCAGCGGCCAGATCTGGGTCCGCGGAGTACCTCAGGACATTCCCCCCATGAGCTATCTTCTTTCTCTCGCAAAGAGCCACTTCCACAGCAGCAGCAGCAGCCAGCGGTCCAAGATCATTCCGTCAACTCTTCGTTTTCCTCAGCCCCAGCTACTCCAACTATCTCAACGCCAGTTTCCCGACAGGCGCCAGGGGCGGTTGCACAGAACTTGGATTTGGCCGATGTCGACAAATTGAAGCAGCTGTGGCTTCTTTACCATGCAGAGTCGACGAACATTGTCAAACACGTCCAACAAATCGATTCCATGGATTGCACTCCAGAGCAGCGCGACCACCATAAGCAGACTCTCATGGAAAGGCAAAAGAAGGTGGTCCTTACCATGAACACCATTCGAAAGCGATTGATAGATATGAATGAGGCAGGTATTCAACTGTCGCCTGGGCACCACCCCACCGCACCACCTGTGCCGCCGTCCACCATGGAACTACAGAAGGCGTCCTCGACCACTCCCGTTACACCAGTGTTTGCTATCGATCTTACAGATAATACCCCAGCACCTACTACTGCAACTCCGACCGAGGGCGACTCCAACTCAGCAAAGCCTTTGGGGGATGGTATTTCCACAACCAGCGAGCATGGACCAACGTCAACCTCAGCAATTACAGTCGAGCAGCCTTTAGTGTCAACCTCTGCAGTCGCAGTCGACCCACCTTCAGTGTCAACTTCAGCAGTTGCAGTCGACCCACCTTCAGCGTCAACTTCAACAGTCGCGGTCGACCCACCTTCAGTGTCAACTTCAACAGTCGCAGTCGACCCACCTTTAGTGTCAACTTCAACAGTCGCAGTCGACCCACCTTTAGTGTCAACTTCAACAGTCGCAGTCGACCCACCTTCAGTGTCAACTTCAACAGTCGTAGTCGACCCACCTTCAGTGTCAACTTCAACAGTCGCAGCCGATCCGCCCTCAGTGTCATCTTGCACAGGAGCAGAAAACTCGACATTGACTCTCTCATCAACCCTGACTGCAGAGGCTATACCGTCTCCACTTGACAGCAATGCAACAGTGGCGGGTCTAATCAATGGAGCGGATTCGCAGACTACAAGGCTTTCGATGACTGTCAAGCCAACAGGAGAATCCCATCAACTGAATGTGACACGCGTCGTACCGCCAACATCGCCGACTACAGCGGTGGCACCTGCAACGACCCCCGCAACGGACGCAGCATCAGATCCGACCCCAGTGTCAGATCCGAGCTCAGTATCAGATCCGAACCCAATATCAGATCCGACCCTAGTATCAGATCCGACCCCAGTATCAGGTCTGACCTCGGTGTCGAGCACTTCTCCAAATGAAGGATTATCTTCAACCACAATGCAGCCCCCGAACGAGAGTGAAGACGGCTTCGTGGATATGGAAGATCCTAAAGATGCATCACTGGACGATGGCGTGATGGACGTTGTTCAGGAGGAGGGCGGATCAATACCGGCACATATTAGAGATCAGAATTTGGATCAGCGTCAACCGATATCGCTACCCTACCTTATACCAGGCGCTACCGAGGCAGTGAGCGCGCAGGCCAAGTCCGAGGTGGCCACAGCCGGAGCAATTGCAGGCAATGCCAGGAAGAGGCGACTGATCATAGACTGGGATGATGACGACTCGGACGACGGTTTATGGGACGATTTAGTACTTCACGAACACAAGAGCAGCTTAAGGAACAACCATTATCGGACCGGAACAGGGTCGCCAAGGAGAGTTCCAAGCACAAATAATGCTGATCAGAGTCGCAAACGAGGGAAGCAGGACCACACTCAAAACAGTCCCAAGGAACCCGTTCGCGCCGCCCCAACTGCGCCGCTTGCTGCTGCACACCGCGAAGATCCACACAACAGTGTGTTGCTCGAAGGTCTCAAATTAACTGGTGAGCAACCAGCAGGTAGTAGCCTGAGCGGTCAAATAGGGACCGGGCATAAAGAGGATGAAGAGGATGTGGACGGTGGAGCACAGGACCGGGAGCGGAAACTGTCGTCTCCCACAGGTGCACAGCCATCGCCGACAACTGACAGCGCAAGTCAACTCTCCTCTGTTCGCACGACTCTGGCAATGCCAGAACGGAGTGCTTTTTCTACCACATCTGGGGACTTCAAGATGGGTGCAGCAGTAGCAGGGCGACCTAAGCCGTTAGATACCTCATCACCCTGGAAGAATGACATTGCCTGCTTGCCTAGTTTCAAGAAGAGGAGCTCGCCTGTTCAGATCAAGGTCCCTCGCTCATGTAAGAATCACGGATGGATATAGGGTCCATGGGCATTGTTCATTACGATGAAAGAGCGTGCTAACATATAGTTGTATGTGAAAACATATAGTTGTAACTGGGAACAGCGCTGTTGCTGGTCTTCCTGTCAAGGCTGTCAGTCCACCAAACCCAATCAAGCGCAGTGATCAGTCCACCTTCAACAGGGCAGAATCGAACCAAGTACCTCCGAAAAGACCTACTGACCCAAGATTGAGAGCAAAGAGCAACAGCAACTCCAGTACACCGCCAGCTCGATCTGATACACAAAGCCCTACTGCCACACCGCAGCCTACCTCCCAGCCAGCCCAGGAGAATCTTCAAAGTAGCACGACCAATGCAATGGTTCGACCGAACAACATCACCCGTATATCATTCGATTCTGCCTCGCAAAAGAGTCCGAAGTCGATCTTTCACGGCGGACAACCACGCCCATTCTCCACTACATCGTGGGCAGCTACAACCGAGTCCAATACCACCCATCGTCCTCGACATGCGCTGCCATCCAAGCCCGTTGGTGGCGCTGGAGCTGCTCCTGCAAGGTCAATGTCACAGTCGCAAAGTCCGTAAAAGTCGAGGCAACAAGTCATGATTGAATAAAGGAAGCCCTTCCCAATCGTTTACACTCGTTTCGTTTGCAAGGCACACACAGGCATCTTCATATGCACATCGCACGCACTGTAAAAGACTAGAGAGAGAAGGAGAGAGGATCCCTTCGGAAGGAAGCAGTATGAAATATCAAGGGTCCGCCAGACACTCGATGGGCGAGCGCCTATTTTAGAGTTTAGACATTTACAGGCAATTGCGCCCGCTTTGCCGCTGCCGCTCTCTTCTTTCCCCATTTCTCACACCGTTCAAATCGTTCCAACTTTCCAACTTTCCAAATGCGCATTCCCATTAACACTTCCCCCGTCCTCTGTCTCTCTCTGGCCGCACTCATGGCCTGTGCCGGTTCGGCAACAGCAGCTGCAGTTTCTATCCCAGCAGCGCTAAGACCCATTGTGTTCTACCATGGCATGGGCGACTCTGCTCATTCCAAGGGCATGGTTCAGCTCTTCGAGTCCATAGAGGATATTGCTCCTGGCGTATTCATCCATAGCATTTCTGTGAGTGCTTTTTTTCCATGTCAAGTCCCTTGGCTTTGTTACTCTAGCGGCGGTGGAGGAGGCCTGGACGTTTGGTCAGGCAAGGCGCTGACAGTGTTCCTGCATTTTCTGTTCTCCTTCCCCCTCCTTCGTGGTGTATTGCTCGTAATTAGCTGGCAGACTCAGAGTCTGACGACCAACGCGCAGGGTTCTTTGGCAATGTGAATAATCAGGTATGTCAAGACAGTTATCCACCTCCGTCGTCTCTTTGGCATGCAAAACCACTCCTTTTCTCACTGATATTTTTCTTCTGATCGTTAGATAGAGCAAGTATGCGAACAGCTTAAAGACATCCCACAGCTCAAAGACGGGTTCAATGCCGTGGGCTTTTCTCAGGGCGGACAGTTCCTCCGCGCCTACATTCAGCGGTGTAATGGCCCTCCAGTCCACAACCTGGTCACGGTTGGGTCTCAGCATGGAGGCGTGTCCGATATCCCTGGATGTATTCAGGCAGAGGACGCTTCCTGCCGATTGATGCGCACCATTGCTCGCAGTGGTGTCTACAGCGGGTATGTGCGGGACCATATTGTTCAAGCGCAATACTATAAGGTAGGAAGAGGGAGATATCGAGATGCCTAGTCTTGGGCGTGTTATGCGCGCTCTATATGCTATATATCTTGTCTGACATTATTTTGTATTGTTGGTCGGCTTGCAGGATCCGAAAAACCTTGAGCGATATCTGGAGCGAAATATCTTCCTGCCCGATATCAACAACGAACTAATCATCAAGAACTCGACCTACGCCAAACGACTGTCGAGTATCAACAAGTTGGTCATGTTCATGTTTGAGAACGATATCACTGTCAAGCCCAAAGAGACCGCTGTAAGAAATATACCGCACAAATCAATCGTGCTCTCCAACTGAGGCCCAATCCATACACGCAAAAAACTAACATCTTGCTGTTTACAATAGTGGTTTGGATTTGAGGATGAAAATGGCAATGTTATCGATCTTGAGGATCAGGATCAATACAAACAAGACTGGCTTGGACTCAAGACCATGGACCATGCTGGGAAACTGGTGTTTGATGTCCTGGAAGGCGAGCATGTAAGGAGCGTCTTGGACAATTTTTGATCTTCAACATGATACTCATCACACTACTCACACGCCCCTTTTCCATTGCTTAGATGCAATTCTCTCTGGAAGACTTTACGGAAAAGATCACAAAGCCTTATCTACTCGAGATGGAAGATGGCAACGATAGTCATGAAGACGAGAATAATCATCAGAGCCAGAAGAAGATGGGACATAAACACCGCAAAGGGTCCCGCCAGCATCATCACCAAGAAGAGCCCCACGGACGGAAGAAGAACCGACAGGCAACCCCGAGAATTTTTGGAAACAATGCTTATGGTCACAGGCAGACGGTCTTGTAAGAAAAAAAAACGTCCATGTCTGTAATATTCTTGAGCGCAATAAAGCTGAGCGGGGGTGTTTATTGTTTGCTCCTTATACTATTTACGCTTCCGCAACAGAAGGAAGAAGCGACACCATATCCAAGATGTGGATAGCCGTAGAGCAAACCATGGACTTGTCCTGCTGTGCGACAATGACCCAGCGCTGGTCAGGGTGAACAGCAAACTGAACCTCCTTGCGCTCCGACCAAGACACCGAAATTAAATCAATCCATTCGTCCGACTGACGACTCAATGGACGCTCTTGTTGCTCAAGGTCCTCACTCTGATCTCTGCCTGGCAACTGGACACGATCGGATCGTTCAGCTTCAGAAGAGTCAGACAGCTGTCCTGGAGGGGTCGAGAGTGTGGAGTCGTCAGAAAAGAAATTCAACGATACTGTATCGACCTCGTCCTGTTCAATCTTTGGGTTAACACGGAGGCCCTGTAGCGATCCTTGTGAGGCCAAGTGTTCACGAGAAGGCGGCCCTTGTAAAGAAATTTGCGCAGCGATCTCTGGTTGCACCAGGTCCCACAGATACAAACGGTCCTTTCCATCCTGCTTCGCCTGACCCATCACAAACCGAGACGAGGATGAGGCCACTGAAACGGAACTGAAAAGTCGACCATAAAATACGACAGAATTAAAAAAAAAAGGGTTAGGTTCTTGCCACCGACTTTTTTCTACTCTCCCCTCGCTCAAATCGCGCTGAGCGCTGAGTGGTTCACCCCTTACTGCGAGTCTTGGTACTTGTGCACAAGTTCAATTGCACCATCCTTCATCGCGTAGAGAGCACAGCTGTCCTCCACATCGCGATCAAGTGTATTTCCTGGTCCATGATGCATCTGTAAGACAGCCATGACGGGGTATAGTGAGGCAGACGTATGCTCGGGGTATTCCTCAAAGTACATTGACGGGACGGTCGCTGAGAGAACAGTAGGTGTTGGTGGCAAAGCTGATGAAAAGCAGTAGGGATCCAATGGCAACGCTGGCGTCAGATCTGTCGTGCATACTGGCAAGCCCTCATAGAGGTCACTATAGCGACGAAGAAACATAATAAAACTGTGAGCAACATAAAAGCACAGACAGACAATCAGCTTGCAAGGTCGATCGCTCCCCATATCCAAAGCTTACCATAGCACCAAGTCAGTGCCAAACGATCCAAGCACCAGCGAACTTGTGTTTTCAACTTGGACAATGGAGCTGATCGCGTCCCGGCTCGAGCAGATGGGTAGCAGTTCGACCTTGACGGTCTCGAGATGAACATCTTCCCGCCAACGTGGTATCGGAATCAAGCAGAGTGATCCACTCTCACTTGCCCCTAAAACGATAATGTAATCGTGCTCAGGTCCTCCAGTGATCGAGTATCTCGCGTTATCTCGCTCCATGATGAATCCCTTGCACTGAAGCGATGGCTGGATACCGTTGTCCATCACGATCTCTTTGGTTACATCTTTGTGCTGGCCAACTCTGTCCAGCTGCACCAGGAAATAGCTGGTATCCACTGGGTTGAAAATAACCGCCAAGCAGTCGTCGGTAGTGAAGATGATCTATCAAGCAAGGCATCACAGATTAGTCCTGCAACCAAAATCACTCCTTGCTCTTGATCAAAAAAGTTGCATACACATGAGGTGTCGACCGTACCTGGTGCGACCGTGCACAACTCTTCCTGTGAGTGAATAAGTTGCACCAACGGCTCTTGGACAAGTCCTCGTGGCTCTGCAGTCGCCAGAATTGAATCTCCTTGGCCGTCTCCATCGCGATCCAGTGGTCTCCATGTCCGCAGACGATAGACATAACTTCCTGGCGGCAGTCATCGATGCACCAGACTCCATCTGCACAGTGTGTACTCTCATCTACGAGATGACCTTCTCTCGAGATCGCTCCAGGTTTGCTTGTAATAGCGATAGATCTGGCATTCAGGACAGGACGGGGATGAACTATTTCGTTTGCCTCATCGTCAACATGAGAAACAACGGATTCTTCCTCGTCCGTGTCATAGCCTAGCAAAAATCCTGGACGCGGCAGAGTTGGATCTTGAGAACAGAGGAGCACATCTTCCAAGGACTGTGACTCTTGCGAATCTGGTACTTCCTCATATTCATGGTCTAGCAGAAACTCTGGCAGCGATAGTGTCGGCTCTAGGGATCCGCGGCACGAAATTGTGTACTGAGGGTCCTGAACCTCCTCGAAGGATGGAGATTCTAGCACCAGAGATCCATGGATTGGTAATGTGTACTGCGAAGCTGGAGATTCTTGAGAGTCCTGAACCTCCTCATATCCAGGCAGGTCACGGGCCCTGCTGGCCAAGGTATTAGCGCGCGGTGAGTTGAGGGCGAGCGCCTTCCGGGCCTGCTTAATGTTTGATTCGAAGCTCGTGGCTGACTGTTGATCCTCAACGCTTCCAGGAATCTCAATTACCCCGTGCGCCACGGACGAATCTTTGGCGGGAGTATATTCCGTGGGTCTCAGGGATTGCAAAATCAGGTCCCCATTCTCATTCCCGTCCTCCGGGATCGCCGGCTCAGGCTTTTCGATGATCGATTTCGATGCTGATGGCTGGTGCTCTGAAGGAGTGTCGTCGACTGGTACTGAAACGGTTTTTACGAGAGCAGGGGTAGCTATATCCTTCTCGATGTTGGCGAATCCTGACGATACCTCAAGTCTCTGAACAACTGTAGCCCCCGTTTCCTCTTCTGCAGTTTGACTTGACTTGTGACCCTTGATCGCGATCGGTGTTGACGCTGGCTTTGAGTCTACTATAGCGGGCGCGTTTGCCTTTGCAACCTTGGGTACGGGACGATTGACAGTCTGGATCTCTACGTGTTTTTGAGCATCGACTTTGGCTGTGTCCACGATAGTCTTGTTGGCGTCCTTGACTTTTCGCGTGGTGTCAGATGGATGTTTGGTTTGCAAGGAGGCCTTGCCAGTAACAGCATCAGAGTTCAGGACGCTCTTGCCCTTTCGGCTTTGATTCGCCGGGGGGTTCTTGACCGTATTGGTGATTTCGCCCAAGACTCTCGTTGTCCGATTGACTGACGACGCATCGGCCGGGTTTCTGTTCTCCTTGTCAGAATCGCCACCTTGGTCCCTGCCCCCCTTGACGCGCCGGCGCTTTGGCTGAGCATTTTCATTATCCTGGTAGATCTCTAATCGCTTCCTGGGCCCTTTCTTGCTGTTGGACGTTGACATCGCCTCTTCCTTATTCTGGAATGTAGAGGGTCCAAGGGGTCGGGGCCTGCTTGTGGACTGTTGAGGTTGCGATCGTTTGGGCTTGATGCGTGTCTGCGTCAGTGTAGGGGTGACACTCGGACGGTGCTCGTGCAAAGTTGGCTGTCGCGACGGGGTAGTCTTGGGAGGCAAAAGTTGGCCAGCACGCGTATCCATTGGCACTGGGTTGATGTGCGGCACCGAGCTGCTGGCAGCAGCAGTCGCTGGTTGTGTGTAGCGGATGAGAGCAGGCACAAGCAGCTCTTTGATCTTGACAAACTCTTCCTGCTCATGTGAAGTCAGCTCGCGCGTCTTGCAACAGAATAGAAAAGCTCTTTGCTTGTTAGAATGGTGCCCAGCAATGACATGACCCTTACGGACGTCAACATTTGTCGTTCGAGATTTACCTGCTTGGCAAAGAGATACTGCTTGACGGATTGCTGTAGAAGCAAGAGGTCGGCACCAGACATTGGTCGGCAGGTAGAGAGCTGTGCCACTCTCTTTGTCATGGTTGCTGATTCGATGTCGTACCCGCTAAGGACCTTATCTGTGTTTGACTCAGCGAGAAGACAGGCCTCGGTAGTAGGTGCTTTGTGAGTTTGTTGAATAGACTGGCGGATTAGTTAATCGCGAAAAGGAATCCGTAGTCAAGGCAGACGGTGGAGTGCGACAAGGACAAGGGCTGCGATGACACCGCGGCGGATGCTGCTTTGGGAGATGGACCAAGCGTCAGACGGAAAGAATGTTGTTGACAGGACAGCAAGGAATGGTAAAGGAACGATGTCCAACGCGATCGTAGGAGGGGCTGTTTTATTCGCCGCATTTTTTGTTGCAGGCTGCAGTGACTGTACTGCGAGTCGCCCGTCCATCATCGCTGTCACCGACTTGCGGGTCTTGAAGTGCCTTGGTGAGTTGACAGCGCTTCGTCCACGCGACATACAATACCTGCTTCTCCGCATTCTCCTTCAACTTCCATAGTATGGGTACACGGTTCGGCGAGAGAGGCACCAGGCACAAGGAGCAATATCAATCATCTGCGCGGTTTCAGGTCCGCAAGCGTACCTGCGTTCTAAGAGACTGATTTACATTGCCACTCTTCTTCGGATGTCCTTCGAGAATAGTGATCCACTTGAATATAGATATGGGATACAAGCAGATCTTACTTAGCGCCAGTTACCGCTTTCCTGCAAGGATGAAGTGTTGCTGGAGAGGCAGCAAAGTCTTTGAGAGAAGACTGTGTGATGGTGTGCTGTGATAGTGTGCTGAATAGAATACATTGGCCGGAGTGAGCTGATGGCTTTAACAGACGAGCGAAACTGACGCCATGCCTTCCGCGTCGCCCTCCAACAAATGACTTGGTGAAGTCATGTTGAAAACAAGACTCGAGGAATCAAAGACTCAAGGAATCAAAAAGAAGAGTCCGTGATCGGGACGGCTTTGTAATTTTTTCTATCCTTCAAGAAAGACCCCCATCAATGAGGAAGCGAACTCCCTCATATCTGTAAGGATACAATGCCAACTCAGACCTTCCCTTATCAAGTCCTGAGTTGTATCTAGGTACGATAGTGTGGCCTAGGGGCTTTCACCCCACGTCCTCTTCGCAACACCACCGTTGCTGTTACAAAGTAAGAAGCGAAAATTTGGTTTTAAACCCGCTTTTGAGGCTTGGCCCTTCAATTGCACTGCGGACAAGCGCAAGGACCGCTTCCTGAAGGGTTGTGCTCAATTGTGGGATGAGTGAGGATAACACGAGGAAATAGTGCCTTCGCACGGAGGCAAGGCAGGGAGGGATGCATGGCAGTTAGAGAGATGTGCCACTCTCGTTGTCATGGTTGCTGATTCGATGTCTTCCTCGCGAAGGACTTTATCTGTGTTTGACTCAATGAGACGACTCGGCAGGCCTCGGTAGTAGGTGCTTTGTGAGTTTGTTGAATAGACTGGCGGATTAGTTAATCACGAAAAGGAATCCGCAGTCGAGACAGACGGTGGAGTGCGACAAGGACAAGGGCTGCGATGACACCGCGGCGGATGCTGCTTTGGGAGATGGACCAAGCATCAAACGGAAAGAGGGTTGTTGACAGGACAGCAAGGAATGGTAATGAACGATGTCCAACGCGATCGTAGGAGGAGCTGTTTAATTCACCGCATTTTTTGTTGCAGGCTGCAGTGACTGTATGAGTCGCCCGTCCATCACCACTTTCACCGACTTGTGCCTGAAAAGCGGGCCTTGGTGAGTCGACACCCAACTCTGGACCGCAAGAGCTCTTCGTCCATGCGACATACAACGTCTGCTCCTCCACATTCTCCTTCAACTTTCACGGTACAGGTGTCCGGTTCGACCAGGCACCAGGAGCAATATCAATTATTTGCCTGGTTTCAGGTCCTCAAGCACACCTGCATTCCAACAGTTACATTGCAACTCTTCTTCGGATGTCCTTCGAGAATAGAGATCCACTTGAATATAGATAGGGATCCAAAAAGATCTTACTTGGCGCCAGGTGCTTTCCTACATGGATGAAGTGTTGTTGGAGAGGCGGCAAAGTCTTTGAGAGAAGACTGTGTGAAGGTGTGCTGTGATGGTGTGCAGAATAGAATACATCGTCCGAGGCGAGCTGACTGCCTCAATAGACGAGCGAAACTGACGCCATTCCTTCCACGGCCCGCTCCAACAAGTGAATTGGTGAACGCATGTTAACAGAAAGAAGACTCGAGGAAACAAAAAGAAGAGGACGCGATCACAGGACGGCTTAACGATTAATTCTATCCTTCAAGAAACACCTGTCACCAGGCGCATGGTCCCAACCAGACTCTTCCCATATCAAGTGCTGGATTGTGTCAAGGTACGATAGTAGCCGCGGGGCTTTCACCCCACGTCCGCTTCGCAACACCACCGTTGCTGTTACAAAGTAAGAAGCGAAAATTTGGTTTTAAACCCGCTTTTGAGGCTTGGCCCTTCAATTGCACTGCGGACAAGCGCTAGGACCGCTTCCTGAAGGGTTGTGCTCAATTATGGGTTGGGTGGGGGGACTAGTGCGGAAAGAGTGCCATCTCTCCTTAGTTTGGTACTGCTAATTGCTTGGTCTGACTGAGGTGTGTGCCGACGCTGCAAGCATGCTCATACACTGATTTTTGAATGTCCTCCGCAGCGGATCTCTCTGGCTGTTCTCGACAAATGGCACCAAGACATTGATCCTCAACTGTCCAGTGAGGGCATGATAACCAAGAATAGGTCACTGAAATATTGTCACACTACTGCATCGTCCCTGCCTGCTTGAGATCCACGCACTGAAATATGATCAGGTAGCGAGCGCATCCTTCCAATCCCTGCTGGATGATACTGATTGTGAGTCGCAGTCTGTGATCAACATCCCTGAGAGGGAAAGGGCGCTGCTGCTATGTTCTCATACTTTCTATAGTCCTTGATAGAAATGCCATGCTAGTAAATTTCCACCTCCAAGGCAGCTATCACAGGAATTTAGATACGAGCTGACAGCTTCACCTGTTACTCTTATTCCTATAGTACGCACTTGCTGCCAAGTTCGAGGCAGAGGAGGGGTTAGTGGAAGAGAGTACTGTGTCGTTGTGTATTTGCTGGCTCGAGACGATATATTCAAACTGACACGCATTGTGCTGCAAGGGGAATTTATTGTAATGTGAACATTCAGTAAAGATGTGTTTTGATCCAACCCAAGATAACCAGGTGTTGTAGATGAGTGAGAGTATGGGTACAGGAAATGGAAAATGCGCAAGCTAAGCTAATGTACAGAAGCGTGTGGAGTGAATGTTCTGGTTGTTCTTGGGGGGAGAAGAGGAAGAGAAGAAAACTGGTATAGGGGGGAGAGATATTATTTTTGGTACCTCCTCTCTGCACCGCTCACATAAGCTGCGAGTCGGGAGGAGTGGCTAGCAGCGACATGGCCGCACCGGACGGGCGAGAAAACAGTGATCCAAACGACGAGGAGAGATCCTTGCTGACAGAGGGTTTCTTGCAATCGTCCTCGCTGTAGGACCGCGTGCGCTTGAGCTGAGGAACACCACCGGCCATGGGGCGCTGGCTAGTGTTAGCAGAAAGGTCAGACAGGCACTTTCTGAAGGCTGGCGCCATGAATGTAACCAGACTGTCAGAGCTTTCACGCGGAGGGGTGGAGAGCCTGTGCTGCTCGGGGGCGAGGCTGGCGGGATACGAGTCCATAAACGAGGCGTTGGATGCCTCACGCTTCAGCATAGCCGGGGGCCTTGGTCTCGCAGAGACGATCGATCGCAGGGAACCGGGTGAGGATGCACTTGGAGTGACACGAGGACGTCTCGGTGTGAATGCAGAAGTAGCCGCCCGATCGCGAGGAGGCGTCGACAGTTCAGGCGCAGTCTCGGGTGCTAGGCTGGTGGGGTATGAATCCAGGAAGGAGGCATTGGAAGCCTCGCGCTTCAACATGGCGGGAAATCTTGGTTTAGTAGTAAGAGCAGTGGAGTCTTGAGAATGACTAGGGGAAAGATTGGACGGCACACGAGAACGTCTAGGGGTGAAGGTCGAGGTAAGGGGTGCCTGAAAGTCCGGACGGGTCGGTGAAAGGCTAGCGTCATTCATCGACTCATCCTCATTGTCGTCCTCAAACGAAGGGGACCAGCAAGAGGAAAGCGATGAGGAGGGTGGCGGCGAATACGACATGAACGTTGGGCGAACAGGCGAAGGAGGCGCGGCCTGGAATGAGTTGCAAGAGATCAAGGGGGAGCGCTGCTGCAAGCCAAACAATGAGATGCTCTCGGACTGTGAGGCAGCTCCACCACCCATGAGCCGAGTCAGACTGGATGCAAAGTCGATGACTTCCTGAGAGGTGTTCTCGAGCGAAAGACTGAACGTGTCGGGTGAGCTTGACTGGCGACGAACCAAAGCCGGAGCCAGGGGTTGGGCAGTGGGCGCGTAAGCGGCCTCAGGGCTGCCAGGTGGAGTCACGCTGCTATTGCGGTAGTGCAGGTGTACCGTGTTGCGGGACTCGTCAAACCGTACTTGCTTGGCCATCGCTGGTGCGCTGGGATCAACCCTGATACGCTTGGATCTCTTTTCGGCTTGGAGAGACAGTGCTGGAGAGTCACCGGGTGCGGTGGATGAAGCCGAGGGGTTAAGCGAGGCAAGGTTCACGACGTCCGTGGTCCGTTCACGACCATCCCGTTCGTCGTCCTCATCCTCGCTGTCGCTGTCGTCGTTGTCGCTGTCGCTCAGCTCGGCCTCCTGGTTGAGTGGGACTCTATTGTCGTCGTGGTCGTCGTCCTGGACCAGATCTTGGAAGAGAGAGGTGTGAAGCTGAAGCATGTTACGGTTGGTGAGGGTGTTGGACGTTGTCTGGGCAGCCAGGGTGTCTTCGTGTGTTGGGTGGGCGAGAAACGACGCAGGGACGGGTGTGTTGGTTCGAACAAGTCGACTGTGTCTGACCGCGGGTATGGGCCCGGCCCTGGCGCTGTTGTTGAAGGAGAATGACATGGTAGATATGAAGAGAGAGATCCGTTCTGCTAAACTAAAAGAGGCCGTGCCAGCAGCCAAGGAGCACGAGAAGACGGAAGCTGTGTGCCTGCTGATGTCTGCTTGTGTCGGCTGTGCTGGTGTTTCTTGGACTGTGTTTCCGGGGTGGATGGAAGGACGGGTGAGAAGTGGAATCCAACAGACGCAGCGCAGAGTGAAGGAAGGGAAGGAAGAAGGAAGGTCGACGATTGAGCAAGTTGAAGTCGATGGAGCTGGCGTGGTTGCTCGTGGACAATGGGGGATGTGGGTATTGAAGAGTGCAAGGAGAGCAAAGAAAAAAAAAAGGATGATGCGCCGACTTTATATTTTGTTTCTTTTGCCACTTGATGCCCATGGCGGACCATCAGGCGTCAAACGAGCCGTGCCATGCCGCAGATTTCCTTTTTGGGGTGCGCGGCACCCCTTCCGCCCCATGCGGCGATATGTAATTGACAGCCTCCTCTCTAATTGACTGCAGCTGCACTTCCACGCAACCAACCAACGGTGTTTTTTTCCTTCTCTGCAGCAACACTCCTTTTTTTATCGTCTCAACCCTTTGTCTCTCTTGTCCCCCCACTCTTTGTTTATGGTCTCGCCCTCTCTCTCGTCTCTTCATCCGCCTGTCTGATTCGCCCTCCCTTCTTCCTGGTCCATCACCACACCGCATTCATCTCATCACCCACATCACCACACGCCCGGAGCGACACGGCCGCAGACACAAACTCACTCTCTGACCAGCTCCCACTCCAGCTGCTGACCAAATGAAATTCAGTCATCAGCTGCAGTTCAACGTCGTGCCCGAATGGGCCGACTACTATCTGGCGTAGGTCGTCTTTTTTTTTTGTCTTCCTTGTAGTTTGCGCAGGGTTATTGCAGCCTTCGGTCGTTGTATATCATCAAACCGGCGATGCTTCGCGTCTACATTGCATAACCATGACCAACTTGCGTTACGTCCGACACTAAACTAGATACTCTAACCTGAAGAAGCTCATCTACCAGGCAGAAAAGGACCTAGTCGCTGCAGGAGCACCCTCTGTCAATGATATCGAATCGGGATCGGGATCACGGTCTGCAGAGCCCAACGAGCGATCCAGCTTATTGGCCACGGGGGCTCGAGCTCAAGCCAAGGCAAGAGCCACTAACATGTTCTTGCCTGCTCTGGATAAGGAGCTGGAGAAAATCGTGACGTTCTACTACAAGAAGGAGCGTGAGCTCTACGCCGAGGTAGAGGCCCTGGCTTCCGACGTTGAATTTGTGGAAACCGTGGATCCAGCACACCCTGGTCGGCTCTCCGGTTCCGGCGTTTTTGGTGGCAGGACTTTTAGCTCCGGCAGTCAACGAAGGACTAGGACTCGCAACAACAGCAGAGCGAGTCGTGGCTCAACGTTGGGCCGATCTGGCAGCTGGCGTTATGACGAAGCCCTCGCTCTGGCGAACGCTGCTGCTCTCAAAACAGCAGCGGAAGTCACTCAGTCTGCAGATCACGTCCCGAACCCCGCATCAACTCTGAACGGACATGGAGCTGGATCCTCCTCTGAGGCTACGGCAGCCAACACGGATGTGGAACCAGAACACGACCAAGATGATGATCGGGATGAGGACGACGAATACGACAATGACGATGACGATGGCAAAAGCATGTGGTTAGACTCAGAGATGGAGAATGAGCGCATGCGTTATCGCCATAATTGTATCGAGATGTTTGTCAACCTTTCGGAGCTGCAGGCATACGCAAAGCTGAATAGTACTGGATTCTCAAAGATCTTGAAAAAATTCGACAAGATCTCGGAGAACAACACCAAAAAGACATATATGGGCCAGGTTGTCCTGCAAGCCTACCCCTTCAAGCAGGAGACCACCGCCAAGCTGCAGGAGCAGATCGATCGGGTGACCGGCATTTATGCAAAGATATTTACAAATGGCGACGTTGAGGTGGCCAACCGATCCCTCAAAATGCACCTCAAGGAGCACATGGTGTGGGAACGCAACACGATCTGGAGAGATATGATTGGCATTGAGCGCAAGAGCCAGGCCGTCGGCGTTCGTGCCTCGTCTGCATCAACAAAAGGCCCCTTTATCATCAAGACTCCTTGTGGCTCTTTCCAGTTACCCGAGTTTCTGTCTCGCGATGTGTGTGTGATGGCTCTCTGTTGCATCGTCTTCATCTTGCTCCTGAACTTGGACCTGTTTGATGAACCTGAGCAGCAGAACTGCTTTGCAATTCTTGTATTTGCCTCGATGCTGTGGGCGACAGAGGTATGTAACACTGGGGAGACATGTTTGCGTTTGTGTTTGCGTATTTGTGGATCTCTGTCTCTTTATCTTTGTCTGTGTTACCCTGATTCACCATGTGCTCACATTTCTGCATTTCTCACCCACATTTGTTGAATTCTACCAATGCATAGGCCATGCCCCTGTTTGTCACGTCGCTACTGGTCCCATTGCTGGTGGTGATGCTGCGTGTCATGAGATCGGACGATGAAGAACACACGCGCTTGGACTCCCATGCAGCTGCCAAGAAGATCTTTTCTCTCATGTTCTCACCAGTGATCATGTTGCTACTTGGAGGATTTGCCGTTGCAGCAGCAATGAGCAAATTTCATATTGCCAAGGCCATGGCCACCGTTGTCCTCTCCAGGGCAGGCACCCGTCCTAGCTCGGTGCTGCTCGCCAACATGCTCGTTGCCACCATTGCGAGCATGTGGATCAGCAATGTTGCCGCCCCTGTCCTGTGTTTCTCGTTGATCCAGGTAACAGGCATGTTTTGATACGGTGCGTATTCAGCATTAACCATGTAGGCTGATATTCTTTATACCCGTTTGTTCATGACACAGCCCATTCTCCGAACACTGCCTCCAGGATCGTCGTTCGCCAAATGCCTGATTTTGGGTATTGCCCTTGCATCTAATGTCGGCGGCATGGCTTCGCCTATCAGTTCTCCTCAAAACATCATCGCAATCGAGTACATGCACCCTGCGCCAAGCTGGCTGGAGTGGTTTGTGGTGGCGCTTCCCGTGTGCCTGGTGTGCGATCTTGCCATCTGGGCACTCTTGCTTTGGGTCTACCAGCCTTCGAGTAATACGCCCACGATCAGCACGATCCGTTCGACCAAAGACCCTATCACTGGCACCCAGATCTTTGTCTGCAGCGTCACGCTTGTGACCATCATCCTCTGGTGTTTCGAGCATCGTTTAGAGTGGCTCTTTGGTGACATGGGTCTGATTGCCATCATTCCTCTTCTGGCGTTTTTCGGGACTGGAATTCTCACGAAGGAGGACTTCAACAACTTTTTATGGACAGTCATCATTCTGGCAATGGGAGGCATTGCCCTTGGCAAGGCCGTGGAGTCATCCGGACTTTTGCACATGATTGCTGTGCAAGTTCAGGGCTATGTCAAGGATATGTCGGCATTTGCAGTGTGCTGTGTCTTTGCCTCAATGGTCCTAGTGATTGCCACCTTCATCTCCCACACAGTTGGTGCGCTGATCATACTGCCTATTGTCGCCCAAGTAGGTGCCACTTTGCCCGATCCGCATCCTCGCCTCTTGGTCATGGTACGTTCTTTCATTCTTTTGCAACGTTTGAGACGTTTTGTCTTGTAGGACCGATAGCTAACGGTATGATGGATTATTATTATCAACTAGTCGGCAGCGCTGATGTGTTCAGGAGCCATGGGATTGCCTGTGTCAGGGTTTCCGAATATGAATGCCATCATGATGGAGGACGAGATGGGTCAACAGTACCTGAGCACCACCGACTTTTTGAAGGCTGGCGTGCCCTCCAGTGTGGTAGCATGTTTGACAGTTGTCACGCTCGGATATGGTCTGATGAGCCTTCTGGGATGGTAGAAGTTGTGCCAAAGTTCAGAGTGATATAGACAGTGGGTCAATGGATCCCTTATTTATGTTAGTAAAAGCCTCTTGTTGGTCAAAGAGGCGTTTGTTTCTAAGGAAGGGCCTTTTTTATATTGGGACTCAATTCATATCTTATCCTTCTATCGCTTAAGGTTTCCTTCCTTCCAAACATGGCCAGATCCCCAGCTGGCGTCCTTATTGTAGCCGTCACATCCACGGCTTCCTCTGCAGTAGAGTACTCTGCTTGATCAGACTATACAAGTCCTCTAACTGCACTACAGTGCCAAGTCGGAAGGAGTGACACTAAGATGACAGCGAAACGGCAAGGACATGATTGCAGCAAACGAAATTCCATGTAGCTTACCGGTCTCAGTTGCCTTCGCATTTTATAGTTTTTCAATACTCAGGCACGATCGGGCGCATTCATCAACAAATATACAGAGGCCATCTTTATTAAATTTCCTCGTACCTCATCCGCTCCTCCTCCTCCTCCAACTCCTGATACCACTTCCGCTCCTCCTCCTCCTCCAACTCCTGATACCACTTCCACACCTCCTCCTCCCCCGCCATCCTCTCCTCACATTCCACATCCTCCTCTACCTCGTCCACCTCGCCCGCTTCGTTGAGGAAGCAGAACTTTGCAGCAAGTGCAAAGTGGTCAGACCCGAGGTGTGCTGCGGGTAGCCCCTTCTTCAGCTGTGCGAGACTCTCAGGGAGCTCGAGTCTCGACACAACGTCTAGTCGAGGACTTTCCCCAGCAGCCTGACCGTAGAAGATGTGGTCTACGATGTTTGTCAAACCGTACACACTGGCTGTGTGTACGGATTGAGAAACAACGCGACTCCGGACATCATTCTGAACGGTAGTGACAGAGGCAGAGGGGTCCTTCACGTCCCAGGTCTCCGTCTTGAACCGCCGCGCGACCTTGTCAGAGTGCGAGCGGCGGACAAGCGTCCTCCCTAGGTTTAGGAAGAGATAAAAGTGTAGAAAAAGATTAGAAAACGTAGAGGTGTAGATTGCCATTTCATGCCAGATCAAGGTCACTCACCGGTGGTGACGAACTCGATCATAGGGGACTCGAGTCGGGAGTTAAAGTCGCCGGCGAGTACTATAGGAAAAAGAGTAGTGGGAAGAGCTGTTAGTTGGCACCCTTATTCGTGTGATAGCTACAATGGAGGTGAAGATGTGCTAGCCAAACTTACTCAGAGGCATGGCCGGATCCCCCCTCAACTGGGTCTCAGCTGCTGCCATTATCGACACCAGCTGGCCCAGTCTCTTCAAATCCGCATCATTGCCATTCAGCATGTGTGTCGTGGCAACACACAGCTGACGCCTCTTACTCCCTATCATAGTTGTAACGTAGTAAGAACTATAAGTAGTCCACTCATGCACAGAAGGAACTTAGTTTTCGAAAGGTTTTGGATTGAACGACTTACCTAGCGACACCTCCAGGACCAACATCACACCGGCGTTCTCCACGCCCTTGATAATCCTCCGGTCTGGGCAAGGGACCGGGCACTCGCGCACCAGCATTACCCTAATTACAATTGAACAGAGGCGTATCTTTGTTAGTCGTCTTGGTTGAAGACACTGACGCGTCTTTTTTTTTTTTTTTGCTTCATTGTTTAATGAGATGCAGAAAGCGCAATTACCTTGACTTCCTGAAGAAGATGGCCATGCCATGGCGGATGTTGTGCCGACGTTTCCTAAAAACGCCGGAATATCCGAGCGCGACCATGGTGGGACCGAAGTCCCCATAATAATTGGGCTTGTCAAGCTCCTGAACGCATACAATGTCTGCACTCAGGCCTAGTGGAATATACAAAAAAAAAATGTAGACGTTAGAATGTGAAGCCATCATGGAATGAAAGAATGACTTTAGCAAAGGCAAATATACTTACCGACTATCTCGTTGAGCAGCAACGTTGACCTGTAGTGCCAGTTCCGGGGGTCGGGCAAGTGCATTCCGGACCTGTACTTGCCTTCACTCTGCGCCAAAGAGTCGGACAAGAGATTGTACGATACCACCGTCAGCGATGCTAGATGATGAGGGTGGATGGGAGAGTGGATGAAAAAGAAAATCATACAGATTAGCATGGGCAATTATTGGCGATGTATTCTTCGGGCAGAGGAAAAACGAAGTCGAATTGCAGATATTTACCTTGACAACCCTTCACGACCTCCCACTTGCGAGGGCAAAAACTACTCATAAGCAAGGCTCCTAGCCTGTCATGCTCCCCGTGAGCACTCTGTCCAGCAGGGGCGGGCGCGTTCTGGATAGCAGAGGCTGGCACACTTGACGCCGCGGACGACGACGACGAGGTGGATGAAGAGGGGGTAGCGGATGACGAGGAGGAAGCCGAGGAGGAGGTTGCGGATGGCGAGGAGGAGGATACGGAGAGGGCACCCTGACTGGCAGAGGCCGGCACGCTCGACGACGACGAGGTGGATGAGGAAGAGGCACTCTGACTGGCAGAGGTTGGCACGCTCGAGGCCGAGGCCGACGACGACGACGACGAGGTGGATGAAGAAGAGGCACTCTGACTGGCAGAAGCCGTTGTGCTCGAGGCCACGGACGACGACGACGACGACGAGGATGAGGAGGGGGCAGAGGGGGTGGTGGACGGAGCAACCGTGTCGAAATGGGTCATGTACCACGCCAGAGGCCTGAACGTGTGCTGTCGACGAGTGCGGGAACGGCCTTTCATTGTGGGTGAAGGGTAGGGGCGATGGGGAGTTGCTGGTCAATACACGCAAAGCGAAAGCAATAGCAGGCAGAGCGAGGCAATGCGAAAGACGCAGAGGTGAAGAAAAAAAACGAGAGATGAAGGATGGGGGTGCCCATTTATATCTGCCCTGCCTGCGGCAACGAGGTGGACGTCAATGCATGCGATGAATGTATGAATGAACTCGGCTAAAGAACTGAGTGGGCTTTATTCTTCAGAACATGGACGAGCAAATGTATTCTATTCAATCTGGCACTTTATATTTTTGTTAACGTCGTCGAGGAATATAAGGCGGCACGCAAAGGAAGCAGGATGGGCCATGTTCAACTGGGAGTTGGCCTGGAGAATATGAACTCAATCAAGTAATTATAATGTCGTCGAGGAAAAAGAAGCACCTGCAAACAGCGGCCAAGTGGTATGGAGAGGACCATTTTCAGCTGCAAGGTGGCCGTGAGTCGTTGAGGAAAAGCTGCAAACAGCGACCAAGGTGTTTGGAAAGGAGGGAGGATGGGCCATGTTCGTGGCCAAGGGTGTAGTCAAGGAAAGTCTGAACTAAAAAAAAAAACGCGTGTGCAACAGTCATTAAAGGACACGGAAAAGAATCCGGATGGGAACATTGGCCATGAGTGGTGCTATTCAATCAGGTATTGGATTATATTGTAAAATCAACAAAGAGAGGTCAACGTCCCCCAACCCCCTCCGAAAAAGGAGGGCAGGGCAGGCGCCAGGCACCACAAGAGAGAGATATCGCCAGGCCGATGCAGAGAGAGAACGATAATCAGGGACCAAGTTCGAGCCAAGACCTATCGTTAATTCATCAGGTATGGATTACTCTCAACGCGAACAAAGATCATAGACAGAGAACCAGAGGTGAGCGACAATCACAATGCGAGGTGAGCATGAGGTGTCGATGTAAGTGCGATGGAGACAATCACCATTCAGCACATTCCACACCCTGTCCATATTCTACACACACATGTGCATGTTTGTGGATGGATGAGAGGGCAGCAGCACCGCTTTCCCTCCACGCTGATTATCAGCAGAGGCTGTAACATGCACTCGCGCACCGATTTCTCGCAGGGATGTCGATCACAGACTAGGAGTGCATGCGGTTCATAAACAGCAGAGGCAGTTCAATGCATTCAAATTTTCTCTCTGGAATGCATATGTAATTTTCAGTAATCTAAAAAGTTATCAGATCTAAACTCACAGCACAGAGCGCTAGCAAACAACAACTGAAAGGCAGCATCATGCAGTACCCTTCCCTTCCCAGAGGAGTGGGCCTGATGAGAGTGCTACGCTCCTTGCACGCATCCGAACCAAGCTGGCCAGGAGGGAATAGTTCGCAGTATCATGGTTGATGACTCTCAATCTCTCTCGTTGGGAAGGCGAGAACAACCAGGAACCCATCAGTGTGCAAATGTCATTCTCACAGTTCAATTTGGATCACTTTCCTCGAGCAACGAGCAAGGACCAAATCTAAGTTTGCACCCCCGTCTGAAAATCCGAGTGCAGCTGCTCTCCCTTCCCACCCTCCCGTCCTACCCCTGTCCTACCCTGTCCTCCATCCTCCAGTGCCTGCCCTCTCTTCCCTTGCCTGCCCAGTCCTCGACTAGAGACGAAAGGAATGAGCAGACGAGAATCAATCAACGTACAGAATGAGGAGATGCAACACTTTGCTCGCTGCTTCAGCAGGGCAAAAAGTCCAGCACGCATGCTCGCTGCTTCAGCAGGTTAAGGTTCAGCACATGTACTCACCGCTTCAGCTGGGCCTAATCCTAGCACACATGTTTCTGGCTGCAGTGCTTTGAACGTTCGTTGTGGAATGGAACTCTCCTTTTGGCCGACCACTTTGAGCCCGGAAAGGAGGTCCGTGATTTTTTCCTCAGACCCTTTGGCAGAAAACTTTATTTTGTTTACGCCGCTGAGATGAAAAGACAATAAATTTCGCTGTGCAACCATGCAAGCAGAACACAAGGAAAGGTCAGACGGGAAGACCAAAAAAAAAAGGAGCTCCCTAGTCTACACAGTAACAGCATTGTATGCCTTTTTTTCCTTCTTCATGTGGAGCCCACTCTACCTTGCGAAGTAGCTCACTGACAGACGGCCTCAAATGGACTAGGCTCGTTTAAACATTCTGTCCATGCAATTTCCTTTCTCTCGCTCGCTCGACTACCGACCGCCATCACCTAGCAGAGCAAAAGGAGGGGCATTTGCTTTTGATAAAAGTCTGGTGGCCAAGGAAGGTGCTTGTGCTATCGCCTACTTGTTATCGCATGCTGCTATCGCATGCTGGGAGGCAAAGCAGAAAAAAAAATGACCCGGGTCCACATTCAAAATCAAAAGAGGTTGAAGTACTGAAAGAGTACATTTGTTCCTAATTGGGAATGGACCATGGTCTAGCACTTTGTGGAGGGGCAACAAACAAATGAATACTCCCGATATCCTCCCTCGAAATCTCCTCCCCCAAGTAAGATTGCCATTCAAAGGAGATCTCCTCTCCTGGCGATCTTCTTGAAACACTGTCTCTTACCTCCACCTCAGTCACGACGTATATTCATCCCAATAACAGTTTGAAAATCAGTTTAGAGCTGTCAAGAGAAAGAAGACGATAGGGGACGTCTTGTGGTCGATTTTGACAGCTCCATCGTTAATTTTATAGCAACCTGTTGAAAAGCTGATTACATGGGGTGCGAGAGTCTTTTAGAATAGAATCCTTACTGGGTTGAGAGGGGAGGTGGGAACTGTGGTTGCCGATATTCTTACGGGGGGAAAGGGTAGGAGGGGCTTTCGCTGTGGTGAAAATATCACTTTGGATATTGTATTACACTATTCTATTCAGCATATGGCGCACATGGGTGGTGAAAATCTCATGGATACTATACTACAGTATTCTATTCAGCACATGGCGCACTTCGGCTGCAAAAGGAGTTCGCTGTGCTTATGAGTACAACACCGGCGACGGACCCCCATATATTTTATAGCACACCTTCACACGCTCTTGTCGCACAGTTGCCTTCAACAGCACAGTCATCCAGTTCTCACCTTGCCATTGGAGGTCCAAGCCTCAAAAGCGGGCGGGTTCAGTTTTTGTGCTGAGGTGTGAGCCTGCTGCGAATCCTACCTTTGTGCCTCGAAAACATGAACGATCAACCCCCCCTCTCCCAGCGCATGAGCCTCATTGGCTAGAATGAGTCTTGCTGTTGCCGCGAACTTTTTGATCACCAACCAAGACCTTCACATGCACGCGTTCCTGTGTCTTTTGCGAAACCTTTTAACTTTGTGGTCTGTGCTCTTTTTGCGTCGATCTTGGACCAAGCTAGTGTACTGTACCGCACAATATGTAAAAGTATATAAATACACATCACCTCCCTCCCACGCGGGGTGGGGGTGGTTTTTTTTTCGCCCTCTTGGGTCTAGAGTTTTAGCAGTTGGGACACACTCGACAACATTGAGCATTTGTTTTTTTCTGTATTTTTTTTTCTGTATTTTTTTTTGTCGCTCATAAGGCTTTCCGTGGCCACACTTTCCGGCGTATGCGCTCCATGTCCATCCCCATAAGAAACCCAAACCGCTCAAAAAACTCATCCGGCAGTTCCCAGCTGTGGACATCTAAAGGTGGACCGTGACAGATAGCGCCCTCAATCAACAATTGATATAGCTCGTCCAGGTCATACTTGTGCTGGTGAAGGATCATCTGTGCTCGTAGCTTTGGACACGGTATCAGGTCTATCCTTGCATCATGGGGGATCGCGTAAACCATTGGGTCGATATGTGGGTCCGTCGCCGGTGGTGCATTCAATAGCACAGCGAACTCCTTTTGCAGCCGATGTGCGCCATGCACTGTATATCTCGGTCCAGGGGTCGATCCGGCCTTGGCGATGGTGTGGTGTTGGTGTTGGTGGTGACTGTCCCTAGTGCTCTTTTGCGCTCGCCCTGCAGCATCCTCAGGCATGTTATCAAATAATGTATTATCGTCTACGACTTCCTGAGGCGACGCCATGCCATTTTGAACCAAAGACTGTAGCGTTCCTGGTGGGAAGAGCGATGACTGGAGTTCGTCAAAGAGTGTGGGATGCTTGGTATATTCTGTGTGTCTTGGTAAATGGGTCCCAGGAGGTGCAAAGGAAGGTCGAGGTACAGAAAGCGGTGCTGACGGGTCAATAGCTGTTATAGTGCCATCATGAGGGGTGACAGAGACAAAGAGCGGCGGTGCCTTGTAGAGCACATCCCTGTTGGTCGTTTCCACTGCGGTCTCTTGCAAAGGACCGACCCTGGATAGGGCCAGTGGATGTGGTGGGTCCTGAAGGGTAGGCGGGTGGTTTGAGCTCATGGTACCAAGTGGTTGCTGGCTAAACGTCCATGGCGAGGTTTGGAATTCACGACCTGATGCTTGCTGAGAAGCGACAGTGGGCTGTGGCTGGCTATTTTGGCCTTGTTTTTCGTAGTGGCGGAGATGGAGTTGGTGCTTGACATCGTCCAGAAGCGAGGGATGCTCACATCTGCTCAATGCCACCTCGAATGCATAGACTACCTCGCGAAGGTAGTGGTTTTCGTTGAGGATGGTGCCGATGTAGGCATTGAGCTGCTGGACTTCTCTCTGGAAGCGGGTGGTGATGACGAACTGTTGATCCTTCAGGTCCTTGATCAGGTTCTCGAGTTGCTGCAGATGGCGTTCCTTGCGGTCCCTGAATGCGCGCTGTGCGGCTCTGTTTTGCTCCTTGCGCAGGGCAGCCTCTGCGGAGCTGAGCTTTTTGCTTGGGCGTTTGGTGGTCTGGCTGTCGGATGAATGAGATTCCTCCTGCGCGTGCTTTGCTCGATCCTGTTCGAGATTGCAGAGTGAGGGATCAGGGTCTCTGTCGAGGGCCATGTCAGTATGCTAAGCCAAGGGGTGGCTGGAGGTAGCGTGGTTGCTCGGGCAAGCAGGAGAATAAGAGCCAGCGGCCAGGGAAGGGGGTCAGCGTGGGTGTCCAGGAGAGCAGGAGCGCAGGAGTGAGGTTCGAAGGGGAAGGGGGAAAGAGCTCGGCAGAGAGGTGTGAGGTGTGGGGTGTGGGAGAAAGAGAAGAAAAGAGAATCGTCGGGGTCAAGAAGGAGCGTGAGCAAAAGCAAAAGCCAGGGAAGCGGGAAGTGCGGCTGAGCCAATGAAATGTGGAGACAGGAACGACAACACACTTGCAAATTGCTCTGAACGATAACACGATAACGCTTTATGGCGAGCGGCAAATTCATCGGTCATTCAGGAGCTCAGCCCACCTCACCTGTTCCTGAACTTCATGGTCAACAGACAGCCGCCAGCCATCGCATTCTTGGTAAAACAAAATGAATTTAATGCAGGGGAGGGGTGCGTCTGTGTTTTCTTCTAGAGAGTCGGTCATAGCCCACTTCACTTATTAATGGTCCGATCGTGTGTGCGCTGCCCGGCGCTTGGCGTAAAGGCCGCCAGTTCCCGAGCCATTTGCCGAACCTTGGGGTCAAAGTGTGACTAGAGAGCGCGAGATGACAGGAAGAAAGTAATATGGTCAGTCAATGCGAAATATCATTATTTTTTTGCGGGCTCGTAAACATCCCTCGCTTAATTGCATCTTGTCATACCTTCATGAGCTCAAACTCCCACAAGCTGGCAGCCATTGGGTTGCACAACTCTGGGTCGTTCAGCGCGGGCAAGTAAACTCCATTTCCTGCACGATCCTCGTCCGATCCTGTGAGCAATTGGTCCAACTGTGGTTGCTTCTGGATCAACTTCTTCATAACCGCCAAAAAGTCCTTCATCGACTTGTTAGGGAACTGTAATGACGCTGTCGCAATCCTCTTGAGGAATGAAGCTGAACGAATGACAGGAATCTTGCCCTTGGTCGAGAAGAAGAGGAGCTCAAACCCCTTTAGAATCAACTCCTGGTCACTACCCAAAACCACCAGGGTCTCGTCCTCCAGCGACTTCTTTGCGTTCTTGCCCTTCCACTGTGCCTTGGCTGCCAGTTTTTGCTTCTCCTTCTCCTTTGCAGCGGTCTCTGATGCCTCAAAGATGTTCCCCTCAATGTCCTGGTTCAAAGCTGCTGACAGCAAGACGGTATAAAATTGAACGTAAAAGGCCTTCAAGTCGATGTTCAGAGCCTCGCCCTGTCCTTGCAGCAGTTGGAATGCAGTGACAATGCAAAGAAGCTGTGTCCTGCGGTTGGCGGGGTTGTATGTATCAAAGTGCTGCGAGTCCGCTCCGCCGATCATGATCTTCTTCAGAACCTCCAGCAGATCGGTGAAAAAGTCAACATTGATCAGATGCGCGAACCTATTCCAATCAAGATACATGGGACATTAGTAAGAGAACAAAAAGAATGGACAATACGTTATTCTTCTGACTCGTCTTTAGCCAAGGGATCGACCAACACTTACTTGGCAAGACCCTCGAGAACAGCAGGCAGGAGAGGTGATCCTGGAGCGTGTTTGAGAATACGGAAGTAGGTGATGAAGACAAGCTTGAGTGTTTCGGTCTGCGTCCGCAGCTTCTCCTCTTTGTCAACAACAGCCTCGGCTTCCTTCATCTCGACCTCGACTTCCTTCTTGGCCTTGAGCAGCTTGCGGTTCTTCTTACTGATATGGACCTTCTCCTTCTTTTTCCTCTTTCTGGAGTTGCCATCCTCCTCTCCACTCTGACGGGTGGGCAGCTCTTCCTTCAGGCGGAGCGACAGGAAGATGTTGATCACGTTAGGGTGAACCAGGTATGACTTGGACTTGATCATCTTGGTGGTCAGCTTAACGGCATCCAGCGAAACCTCTGCCGACTCGTCATCAGCGAAAACTTCCTTCAGGGCCTTGCTACAAGTCTCTGACAGTTCGCTCCAGCTACGACGACTCATCCTTGCGATCAGAGCTGTCATCAGATTCAGGCGGAAGTTGAAGTGCGTCACGCTCGTAAGAAGGTTGCACATGCAGTGGATGGCGACAGTGGCCAGATCCGCCTTGGCCTTTGTGGCAGCATCGCCCTCTGCCGACGATCCCGCAGCAGTGGCAGGTGCGGTCAACGATGCGGTACCCGAAGTAGGTGCTGTCTCGGTATCCTCCTCGTCCCTTCCAGACCGATCCTGTGCCAGAATCTTCTCCAGGCTCTGAAGATAGTTCTGATAATTCTGGAGAAGAGATTGCTCATAGTCGCGCAGCTTGGCGACCTCCTTTGAAACTGTGACAGTCTGTTCCTTCTCTGACAATGGACGAATCCTGTATCCTGGGAGAATATCCTTGTATACTGCCAGCTGCGTCAACAGAGCCAGCTTCTTGATCACATCGCTAGAATCCTGCGCCATTGTCCTCAGCTTCTTGAGCTGTCCTACCTGCAGGTGCAAAAATAAGCATAGAGAAAAAGTGGTCAGGTTTATGCCTCTTTCCAGTAATACTAGAACACCAAGGCTCTCCACCTAAGCAGTGCAAACCGAGTCTTACATTGGCCTCGGGATCTGCAATGATCGTCTGAGCAATGGTGGCCATCTCTTCCTTCTTCTGCGCAAGCTGCAACTTCTTTGGGATCTTCTTCTCCGGCTGCGGTTCAGGAGCCTCCTCCTCCTCTTCTTCCTCTTCTTCCTCCTCCTCAGCAAAGTCGCTATCAACAACGTCTTCCTCTTCCTCCTCCGCATTCTTCGCCTCACTGGGTCTCACGCGGTTATCAGCCAATTCTTTGATCCGACCATCTGCCAACTTGATGGGCAAACGTGTGCTTCCTTTCTCTGACCAACCCTCGGCCTTGCGAGGTGCCTGTTCGTAATCCTGCTCCTCATCCGAGTCAATGTTCTTTGATTCCTCTTCTTCATCCTCGCTGTAGCCAGTAGCCTCGATATCTGATTCATCCTCCGACATGGGTTCGTCACTGTCGTTCATGTCAATGTCCATGCCTTCCATGTCGCTGTCTAAAGAGTCATCTGAGGGAATGTCGTCTGTCGTCATCTCGACTGGTCCCTTCTTCAATGCGGACACTGTAGTCTTCTTCTTGGCTTTGATAATCTCGTTCCTGTAGAGCAAATAGGGTGAGAAAGAAGAGGAAGAGTGCACAAGGCGATGTTAGATCGCCTGTTTTGCTCTGCTGGCAGAAGTGAGGTGTTGTATTTGCCTCAGCATATCCAGCATATCCAGCACATCTGTCGCGAGGATAATGATGCGATGGCAAAGGGGTGATAGAGACACATTACTTTGCCAGCCTGACGGTGTCCATCTTGTTCAAGAATCCTGAAAGATGGCTGTTCTCCTTGAAGAACTCGATATCCTCGTCGTCGATCTCGACATCCTGCTCCTCAAAGTTGGGCACGACAATCTTGGGCACCTTGATCTGTTTCTCGCCCTTTTCCTTCTTGGCTCCATTTGTCTACGAGGCAGAAGAAGGGCGTATTAGGATGTTGTTCCGTTCAGGATAAAGGATACGGCGCGATTCTTTTGTTTTTTTTATTTGTGGTTGAGTGAAAGTGAAGGAGGGGCAAACAGGCTGTTAGCTTGGCTGGGTCGGAACTGGGTCCTGTACCTTTTTCTTTTGAGGAGCACCCTTCTTAGCTGGGGCAGGCTTGCTGCCTTTCTTTGGGGGCATGGCGTGCTGAGAGAGTGAAAGAGAGAGTGAGTGAGATGGAGGGACGGAGGGATGCGACTAGAACCGAGCGAAGGGTGAAGTGGAGATGAATGCAGCGCACAACGCATAAGCCAAACGAGCAATAGCCTTTGAGCAGGAAAAAAAAAAAAAGGTGGCTTTCGCGCTTCAACTCACAACAAGATCGGACTGTCCCTTTTCTACAACTGCTGAGTGGACTCACACTCGTCAAACTCCTTTGTACACCATCACCCGACCCACCATGGACAACCCCAACCAGAGTCCCAGGAACGAGTATGTGCCCATCTCGGAGGAGCGACGCAAGTTTCTCGAGGACAAATACAAGCGCCGGAACCTCGCTCCGGAATCGCTCATCCTCCGTCCAGGCTTGCGGAAGCTGCACATCGCTACCATCGTCGCCGCTATCGGTAACCCTTCGCTTCCGCCATATCCCAGAAAAACAAATAACCAGAGGCCAGCACCGTGGATTCTTTGTACAACTTCTGACAGCGATTCCAACTCTTTCCTTGCAACGATAGGTATCGGAGGCTACTTTGCGTTGTTTGCTGACTTTGGAGAAAAGGAGACCTGCTTCACACCTGTAAGTACCCCCCGCCCTCGCCATCCATTGCAAGTTACATAGTAGTTTACTGGTAGCGTTTGTTCGCCAGCACACCCAAACTCACCCAAAAACGCATTGTCATTCTGTCTTCTACAACAGATTCGGAGGTTTTATCGTCGCAAAGTCGACAACTTTTGGTCCCTGAGTGAGGAGGAAAAGCAACAGCTCAAGGAACAGGGACGGTTATAAGGTTCTAAAGTTATGCTGGCTTGTCGATCGGGATCCAGCCATCTTTTCCAAGAAGAGAAAACACTTTGGTTGATCTTTTTTTTTAAAGTCTATGGCACGATGCTGAGTCCGACCTGGCAAAAAGCGATCGTCTAGGAGGAAACGCCCATTTTAGGCCACCTGGAAAACGCCTCCTCTTGCTACGATAGCACTTCTTTCTGCATCTCACTCTGGGACGACTATGGTTCGGAAGATCCCATTGCCGTATATCCCGCTCCAGTCCCCCTTCCTTCCGTCCGGGTTTACGAGCATCCCCGACGATCGACATCCAATCTTGTATTTTTATATAGTGTGCGTAGCTTGTAAATACCAATATCAAAACGCTATCATCTCTTCAGAAACAAGAGGCCTTTTTCTTTATTCAATTGGCTGTTCTTTTTTGATCCCTCGCCTGGTCTTGGTCGACTCTTGAGGATGGTGGTGGTGGTGATGGTGGTGCTTATTCGCACCTCTATGTGGTTGACTGTCCAAATCGGTGCCTGCACGACGTCTTGGGACAGTCGATGGTGATGATGATGATGATGATGACGACACCCCATCTCCTCCCTCCTTGGCCGATGCTGCACTGGCGCCCTGATGCCGAGCCGCCGGTTTTGTGGACGATCCATGCGCCTGACCCTGGGAACCATAACCATGGCGTTGATTTTGGCCGCTACTATAGCTGCGGCCATCCGATCCCGACCTGTGAAGAAGAGAGCGATTCGGCGGTACTCCGCTTGTATTCGCCTGGATACCTGGCGTGGCGCTGTCCGAAACTCCGGATGCTGGAGGAATCGGTGGGAAGAATGACCCTAAAGAAGCCGATTTGTGGTGACCGGATCGCGAGCGTCCATGTCGATGTCTTTCTCTAGGCTTCTTGTCTATGGTCCCAAAAACTCTGCCAGACACACTATCGGCATTTTCCGCGCTGGTCTTGTTGAATGGTTTCGAAATTTCATGCTGCAATGACCACTCTAGCAGATCGTATTGGGGATCATCTTGAAGTGGAGGGGGTTGGTTGGCGGCTGCAGCAAGAGACATTTCCACTGAAGCAAATGGGCGGAACGAATTGACTTCAAGCTGCTGCAGTGGCAAGCCCGAATGTCGCGCTTGACCTGGCCGGTGGAATCCCTTGTGAATAGAGTCGTTCTCGTTTTCGGAGGGTAGGGCCTTGAACAGCGCATTCATATCACCGGTGCCTCCTGTACCACTTCCACCGCTGACATAGTCGCCATTCATGAGGCGCAACAGACTAGATTGTCGATCAAGGTCTGCTCCCTGGTCTGCTCCCTGGTCTGCTCCTTGGTCTATGCCACCTGGCCCCGATGACGATCCAAATGGTAGAAAAGTCTCCGATACGGTGTGATTTGATCGATAAGGGTAACTGGACTCCCACGGATTGACAAATACCGGTGCTGCTTCCAAACCTCCAGTGGTGAGCGAGCTGTCTGTCAAAGTAGGCGTGTCAAGCAGAGATTCTCCCATCAGAGGTGTGGTCGCCGAGGCAAAGGCTGCCAATGGCGAAGACACTCCTGTGGGGTTGAGTCGGCTTGACAAAAATCCTCCTCCAGAGAGCAACGTGTCGTTGGTGTCGACAGGTGATGATGTTGCAGAGTCCTGACTGATTCCATGAGACATAGTTCCAGCAGATCCTATGGGTGCAAACATCCTTGCCCGCCCAGAAAGTAGCGACTCGGTCAAGTTGTTCTCAATGGACCCTCGCCTGCTGCTGTTGGCGCTTCGACTGCCGCCGAAATAATCCATGGGATCCATGCAGTCAGCTTCCAGCAGAGGGGTCATTGGAGCGGCAATCGACGACGACCTCGTTCTCACAGACCAATCCTCAGTCTCCAATGTGGACGAGCCAGGACCTCTATAGTGTTGACTGAAAGGCATGATTCTTGGTGTTCTTGGCGATGACTCAAAGAAGGATGAAGGCGGAAGGAATGATCCAAGGCTGGGCTTATTCTGAGTGCCCACGAGATCAACCTGGATCCTCGGCTTTGGCCGTGTCACTGATCTTGAACCGTGCTTTCCTTGCTCCTGGTCGCTCTCAATTGAGATATCGAGCCCTGACTGGAAAGGAGAATACCAAATAGAGGACTGTCCAAAAAGGTCATAGCTCTTGGAATCACGATCGCCAGACTCAGTTTTGGTGTTTTTAGGAGTCGACAAAGTTGTGCTTATCGATTGTTCAATGGGGCTTGTGGGGCTGGCTGGAAGACACATCTCACTGAGTGAAGATTCCCGAGTAAATTTGGTATTGTTGCCCGCGGGTAACGGAATGCTCCAAGGAGAACAGGAGGGAAGCTGGGCGGATTGCGAGCGCTTGTGAGAAGGCTTTAGGCGCACGATAGGACTAGACGAATTGAGTGCATGCAAAGGGTGGGCAAGTAAGCCCTCCGTGTGGGATGGGAGTGTGTCTCTGTGACCACTGGATTGCACTGTCGGTCTTGACGGAATTGGTTTTGAGTCCCGTAGATGATTGACGGTTTTGCGATGAGATGGCTTTTGTGCGACAACGGCATCCTCTGATTTGCTTGCCTTCTGCATAGGAGGCTCCTGAGTGAGAGATTCATGGGTAGGATTCGTTGCAGGGTCCAAGTCCTGAGTCTCGGGTCCAGCTTTTTTCTCAGCTAACGAGGGAGTGGGATCATTTATATTGGATATCGCTGCATCTCTTTGAGAAGCATAGAGATCCTGACGCAAAGTAGAAGCGCAGGGTGCCTGTAATACAAAAAGATAACTGCGGTTAGAAACACTCACCCTTCACTGCGCAATTGCGCACGTTAACTGTCACTAATGAATCCCGGCTATCATACCTTGAGCAATGACTCTGTCGAGTTTGCAGCAGAGTTGATCTTGAGGCTCTTTGTCTTCCGCCGGCGTCGTCTGTCTGTTGAGATAAAGTCGTCATCATCAGCTCCTTCAGTGATGGTCTGGGAGACCATTCCCACGGTAGACAGCACTCTGTTGTCAAGGTCTAATTTTGGTACAAGAATGGGCTTCGGGTCGAGCTGCAAATTGGCTCCAGGCGAGGTGGTCGAGTCTGGTGATCCAAGCATGCTTCCCGATGACGATCGACTCAGGGACATGGCAGCCTTTCCTTGCAGGGGCTTTGATTTCCTCGACTTGGTTTTTGCCTTTGCTCTAGACTCTGATCCTGATCCTGCTGAGACAGTATCCGTATCGACAGCGTTAAGGGATTGTACTTTTTGTGTATATTTTGAGCTAGTGCCAATTGCGGCAGAACAGTCATCCCTGGCTGTTGAAGGGCTTGAGTATTGATGCGCTCCAGCGGTGGGTGATGCTGTGCTTGTTGATTTTCGATAATGTCGGGTGTTCTGCGACGACCTGCTCTGGGATGAGCGAGTAATCCTCCACGGGAATATTCGCTGTGCCAGTCTCCAAAGGAGGTTGGGATATGTCATCACCCACGACCAAATGTTATCGAGACTCCAAAACGACCTTGGGCGCCGCCGATCGTTCATTAATGCCGACCAGATCTAGCCAAATGCCAATGTGTACCCATGGGTTAACTCAATATCCAAGATATCAGGGCTGGGTGCCACAGTACCCTTGATGTGTCTCATGCTGCTGCGTTCTTCGTCTGCAACGCTGAAGTCGTCGGTCGCTCCCTCCGTATAAGACACTGAAGCCTAACGCAGCTGTATGCGGTCCATTGGATAGTTTGAGAGCAATTTATCTATTTTTCATCCCTCGTTCACTCGGGATGCATCCTCACAGTCACCCCTGTCGTCGGTGTGTTGAATGGAGCTATGTTTCTCCTCTTGTACTTCTGCGCCCTGTTGTTTTCTGCAGACAATCCCTGTCCCCTCGCCTCTAATAAACACGACAGTCGCCCTACCCTAGTGATACCACCGCCAATGATTGCATATTTTTTCCTTCGTGCCGAGTGCCTGATAATGTGATAATGCGCATATATACCTTCTCCCACCACCTCTCGCTATCCTGACCTGCTGTTCCTGAAAGGTATCCTTTGATTCTGCTTGGTCGCTGGTGTTTGAGCACAGACATGGACGTCTCATCCAGCTCCGAAGCCATGAGAGGTACAAAATGACATTTTTTCGTCCTCTCCCGTTCGAGAGCGGCGTGGAATGAGGGGACAGCGTGTACTTTTCTTACCTTTTGTAATTTCTTGCTGATAAAGACCAGGGCACCCAAGAAGAGGATAGAAAATACACTGCGAAGAGCCCATTGAATAGTTCCGACATAGATGGCCTCCTGTCCGTCATTGAGAAGTGGTTCCAGAAAGTAACAATCGTCGCTTCGGCGAGCACAAGCACTGTACGAGGATAGGACCAAGACCAGGAACTCTAATGTTGTTGTGACGATCCGAAGCATCGTTGGCCAAAGAGCGTTGAGGATTGAGCAGACTAGGATGATCTGCGCAGGCACGACAAAGTCTTTGAACGCCGATCGCACTCCGATACTGGAGCTACTCTGTCCACTCCCATGTCCTGAACCATGAGTGGAGCCATGGTGGTGGTGAGAGTGGTCGAGTGGGCGCCGATAGGGCCTCGTAAAGAAACGAGGAGGAGGGTTGGCCGGCGGTGTTCCAGGCAATCGGGAGGGCGACGGAGCAGCCGAGCCAGACGACAAAAGCGGCAAGAAGGTTGCGGAGGGTGTCCGCAAGGTGGGAGTTGTGGCCTTGCTACCGCTGCTACTGCTGCAGCTGCCGGGGTTGTTGCTGGTGGGGTGGGAAAGCGAGGAGGGAGAGGACGACGAGACAGAGTTTGTATCCAAGTTGTCCTTTGCCGGAGAGGCGCCAGGTCCGAGTCTGTGGGCTACACTTGCATGCACACGAGCTTCGCTGTCTGATCCCTGCATGGTAGCGCTGGATTCAGTGTGTCTGCCGTGGATCGGTGGTTGCATCTGCCCTCGCTGTGGTTGGGGGTAGCGGTGGTAGGCCTGATCCTGAGGCTCCATGCCTCGAGAGGAACGAGATTCAGACCGAGTTGGAGCGGTGTCGTGGTGGTAGAGTGCTGTGGGTGCAATGGTGTGTGCTTGCTGGTTGGGCCACAGGTGATCGAGGCGGTCCACCTGGAGATGGGAAGGGAGGAGCCACGCGGTGGCAGAGTGAGGTCGGCGCGGAGAGGCGGGAAGGAAGGTAGGACAAATGCAAAAGGATGCAAAGGGATGCAAAGGGATGCAAAGGGATGCAAAGGGATGCAAAGGGATGCAAAGGGATGCAAAGGGATGCAAAGGTGTCTATGGGTGCTGAGGAGAAGAAAAGAGGAAGAAAAGAGGAAACAGGGAACGGAGAACGAAGCGAGCAGCAGTGAGGCTGGAAGGGTAAAAAGGGTTTAAAAAAGAGCCACGGCGAAAGTGGACGGCACTGGAGACAGGCGCAGGCTGAAAAAATTGCCAGAGGCCACTCCATCCATTTGCCAGGTCGCTTCCCAGGAGCAACGGGCGCATCCGCACACGTACGCGGCTCACAGGCAGGCCAGGCCGGGGTTTGTTTGTCTCTCTCTACTGCGTCTGTCTGACAACTCCCAAACTGCCCAAAACACATATACAAAAACAAATACGCGTATCCATTCAACTCACCTGTACATACATCACAACTCTTTACTCATAACTCACACCTCACAACACACAACTCATAATTCACAACTCACAACTCGTATTCACACTCACACTCGCACTCACGTAAAAAAAAAAAAAAAAAAAAAGGATATGGTTGTATCAGAGCTGTCCTCCAGGTGTTTGGAAACTGGGGTGAGATCAAGGAATTGCCCTCAAAAAGGCGTTGTTGGCGGATACACAAAGACTGACATGTCTGACGCGCAGAACAGCGACGAGAGATCATTCCTGATGCAAGATCGTACGACGACAATCCTGTCCGATGTCGATATTGTCACTCCCCCTTTTTGAACCACACACATGACATCGCCAAAGCTCTCGAGGATTCCAGTGATATGGTATTGCACTATAGATAGCATACTTGACCAGGCGTAGGACGATCTCCACGTTTTGCGCTCCCATGCATATGGGGTGCACGCAGACGTATCAAAAATTAACCCGAAAAATTGATCTGCAGTCTTTCCCCTATACATGGCTTTCAAGCATGGCCATGGCCACGCATATTCGTTATAATTAAGAGCACGCTGCCCACCATCAGAACTACGGGCGCATCTCTGCACTTTTTTGTTGTTGTTGTGGATGCTGTTGTTGCTGGTGCCGCTGTCACCCTGTCACCCTGATGGCCTTCGCCCAAACCTTGCCGGCAAAGTGCAAAAAAAGGTGTGGAGGTCACGTGTATTTTTTTCGCGTTTCGCCAGCAAAAGTCAGCTCACCCATCCTGATCGCCTCGTCTCGTTACTCTAACCTCTCTCTTGGCCATCAGTGGAAGTTTGCAATCAAGGACGCCGATCCAGACTGTCGATCGGGAGGGCAGCACAACTTGCGCAAATGGACCCTTCACAGCCGGATCCCTTGCTGGACGCAACAGTCTTCCCCGTGCCCAAAAAGGTTGCCAACAATCTCGACCTGCCCTACCGGAAACTAAGCCTTGTAGAAGTTCTCGACCAAAAGAGTGGAGAAATCCCACAGGCATTAGAAACACTCAGCACTTCGGGTCCATTCAAAATCAGAGGCTATGTTCCGATCGAGGAAACCGTCTATTCCAAAGGTAGCGTTCGCATGTAGATGTTCCCAGTGCTAGGCGCCATTCTTTCCGAATCTACAACTCTTTACTTACATGTACCTGTTCCTCAGGTCTCACGAACGTTGACGACACTGCAGAAAAGCTACAAAACGGCGAGCCCAAGGCAGTTGGGGAAAAGTTTGTGTATGTGCAAGCGGAAAACATCACGGAGTGGACGCACGAGTTCAATCCCAAGGATCCTAGGAACTCCATCTTCTGGGTTCTGTCAAGAGACGTGTGCTGGTACCAGATACAGGTCAGTCATCGCCTCAGAGCGCGTTGTCTACGTGATAAGAATTGTATCCTCACATCACTGTTTTATTCTTTCTTATTTGTTGCCTAGAGTGTCAAGGATTCTTACGCGCCATTGTTTCATCCGCTGAAAACAGTGTGCACGTACTTGGGTATGCGACTCTGAGCAACAACATGCGTGGATTAACATGTCAGGAAATGTCTTCTCTGACAGCTCAAGATGTTTTTAATGGTTTTAGACACGATTAGCCATTTGGTTTTCGAAAGCAAGGTCAAGGATGACCTGAGTATCTTGATCCCGGTGGTAATACATCTGAATACTCCCCTTACAGCGTTGCTATCATTTTGACCGTCGCAGATTGCTAACGCTCTTTCGTCCTGGACATAGTTGGCCACGATTCTCTCTCAGTCAGAGTCGACAGTGAAACAAAAGCTTTTCGAAAACCGGGAACGCTTGACCGATCTATGTGCGTCGGACGCTAACCTCAGGAAACTCAAGGTTTATGGACAGTGGACGGAGGAGAGGGCGAGTGCTGAACCCACACTGCCACCACTGGGGGACGAGCCTACGATAAGAGAGACCCAATCATCATTTCATGAGCCTGTGAGGGCGTTCAACACGGATAAGATTGAGGTTGCTGCACCTGTAAGAATGCACGCTTTTCAGACTTTTTACATTGACAACAATCATTTACGCAGTGGACGGAGGATTCACTAATCTAGCAACTCGTTTTCTGTGCTCCATCTACCGTTAACAGGAGGATTCTAAAGAGGAGTTGTATGAGCGCTTGCCAGCACCCTGCACCGAGGATCTATGTCCTTTGCACCTCCCAGATTTCTTGAAAATGGAAAGCATCCTCAGTCCGGATCTTGAGACTCTTATTGTTTCCAAGGTATGGCCAAAACATTAATGGTCTATATTGGTATACAGTCCACAAAATACTGACGCCAGTAATCGCATTCCCTGTAATCATAGTACGGTCGGGACGACTCAGGATGGTCGGAAGCCGAAACTTTTCATTGTCCTGTGCCTGGGTGTCTCATCGCAATCAGCAGCTCAATATGCAGTTCCGTGACAGAGTTTGGCTGTGAGATTGTCCAGCATATCGGCAAACATGATCTCTCAGTGGACGGAAATGAGGTAGGTAGGCGCTAAAAGTGCTGGTGGATGGCAGGTAGCGCGTCTGCGAATGATAACTCATAGCCATCGTATCTGTACCCTCTAGGATCGCTTCAAGGACTATCTTCGCTATTCCTCTCGAGTCAACAACAAACCAAAATCATGGGATACGATGGCGTCCCAGCTAAAAGGTACACCACTTGAGCGAAGGGCGCTTCAAGTCACTTGATTAAACCCACGTTACTTAACGTTGTTCTTTGTTATCGAAGTAGATAATGTGCAACAGGATTTGAATATTCAACTTTACTGGGCTTTGAAGGCCGGAGATTTGCAGCTCAGTGCAACACCTGAAAAGACATCCGTTGCAAGGACGACCAGAACAACTCGAAACGCAACTGTCAAGTGCACATCTTTATTCCTGCAACCAGCTCCCAGAATCAACGAGCGGCCAAGGAGATATATCCCACCCAGGCCTTCGACTGGGGCATCATCTAGAGCGTCCAAGGCTTCTTCGGCTCCAAGTACACCCCAACACAGAACCTCCACTCTCAGCGGATCTAATTTTATTCCGCCACACGACAAGACTGAAGTGACAGAGGGACCCTCCGGTACGAACAGGACTGACTCGAGTGCAGACGCAAATGGATACACGAGTCCTCGACAAGCAACCACCGCGTTGATGCACGAGAGGAGATTTGATACGCAACACTCTACAGACACGGCTCGGACCATGGCGAAAAATCAATCCCTCGACACCCTGCCTGTTGGGGCTACAACCATCAAGATCGAGCTGAGAAGCACTACAGCTGATCAACCTGACCTGGATTCCGACACGGATGACAGAGGTAGACATCGGTCGCGGAAGCGCAAGGGTATCAAGCCACGAAATGACTCCATAGAGGACGCTCGAAGGCGGCGTATACCTAAGCAGCTTAGCAGGAGCGAGCAGAGCGGTGAACACGATGGCGTTATCCACCTGCCTAGGCTGCACAGTATCAAAAGATTACGACCTCACGTTTCCTCTCGAACAACGGATTCTGACGGCGGGGATCGTGGCAAGATGAGAATGGAGTGGAGTGGTTCCTTGCAAAACGACAGCGTAGACGATACAGAGAGCGATGTCGAATTCGAGCGTGGAGGAAGCTTTGAAACCCCTGTCACCCTCGGCAATAGCAGGAAGCGATGGGTAGAAGAGAAACATGCTGGGCAATCGAGAAGGAGAATCTCCAGAGACAGACATTATACCCCGATGGGCAGCGCAGACGACACGGAAACGGAAACGGATGACGGTCTACGAGACAGGAAGCGTCCGCGCACTGTTGAGCCTCGGCGCCCGTACGCCGACGATCCCTCCAGCACAGATTTCAGGGCCACTGAACGAACATGGGCGGGATTGGATCCACAAAGAGAGGAGGGCGACGGCCGCCGTTCACGCAGCCTTAGAATTAGGGACACCGAAGGCAACAGCTTTAGCAGTGGTGATCGTCGAGGGAGAAGTGACCGCGGTCGAGGTAGAAGCCGAGTGAGCAGTGGGAGCCACAGCGACAGCGGCAATAGCGACAGTGGTGAAAGCAGCGACGCACGAACGAGCGGATCAAGCAGAAGCAGACACAGCAGATTAAGCAGAAGCAGACACAGCAGATCAAGCGACAGCAGTGAGACCAGCAGGATCAGTGACAGCGATAGCGATGGTACCGGCAGCAGTAGCAGCCGTAGTCGGTCTAGTCGCGACCGGGGAAGCGAGAGCAGCTCCGATGATCGTGAGGGTCAGATAACACCCATTGCGCGTGGCGGTACAGAGCGACGTGTCAAGCAGCCGTCGCCCGTCACCATGAAGTGCATGAAATGCAGTCGTTTCGTGAGGGGCGCCACGGGGCACGTCTGTCGCGGTTAGAAAGCGAGTGCTAGCTGGCCATTAAAGCGTGTTCAAAAAAGCGTGTTTGCACGATTCTCTTTCCAGCCAGCAAATTCCAGAGAAAGGGGCCGAGCAGAGAACGCCTCCGCACGAAGTGGACGATGCTAGCGAGAAAGGGACTCGGAGGGAAGGGGATCTCTCGCCCGGCGTGTTCTGGTAGCACAGACACTGTATCGCCCATTGCTGGCAAGGGTACACAGAATAATGAGACGAGGATGACCAGGACACGACGCCCACTGTTTATTCTTTGCTCTCTGCTCATTCATTCCTCCTCTCTCTCTCTCTTTCTCCTGTACCCAGCCCTTGTACAGTTCGCCCTTTGCTCACCTCCCCCTCAGCTTCCGATTGATTGCTAACGGAGTGTCGTTGTCTCCATCAGACCCTTCTCTCTCTGGAACATTATACTCATCTCCATCCGCAGACAGGAACAGCCCAAGGAACGTCCGAGGCAACATCCATCAAACCCTGGAAGAACAGGACACAGGACACAGGATACAGACGACAAAAAAGCACCGTCTATCGACACATACCCATAAGAGACACACACCCGAAAGCATGACAGCAGTATCAGAGAGCTCGATCGCCAATTCGGCTGCGGTCAGCATCCTGGCGTACTGCTCCTCCAGCATCCTCATGACGGTCACTAACAAGATGGTCCTCTCCCGCTTCGACTTCAATATGAACTTTTTGCTTCTGACCATCCAAGTATGACACCCGCATTTTGCGTTGCTTTTGATGAGCGCGAAGAACGTTGACGACCGATGCTTAAAGTTAACGCCAAAATTGACATTGTCGTCGCCTTTCGTTTCGTCTGGTAGGCCTTGACCGCAGTGGTGATGCTTTGGGTCTTCAAGAACTTTGGCCTGATATCATATCGCAAGCTGGACACCTCGGAGGCCAAAAAGTGGTTTCCGATCTCACTGGCCCTCGTGGCCATGATATACACAGGGAGCAAGAGGTAACTGCCAAACTGATATCGGATTTTGCGATGGCATGGCCGCTCAGACCCCCCTACGGCTTTCCAATAGCCGCAGGCGCAACTAACAACACGAATATATATGCTCTATTAGCTTGCAGTTCCTTAGCATCCCCGTATACACCATTTTCAAGAACTTGACCATTATTCTCATTGCGTACGGTGAAGTCCTCTGGTTCGGCAGCAAGGTTACGCCCATGATGCTCCTCAGCTTTGCGTTTATGGTAAGATGTGGAAAAAGATACATAAAGTTGTATTTTATTTATTTTTTGCAATGTATGACCAACAGCCTTTTGACCTTTTCAATACTCTGTCGGTCGCGCCGAACGTCTCTCATAGGTCTTGTCGTCCGTTATTGCGGGATGGTCAGACATCCGGTCTTTTGTTCCCAAGGACTCGTCAGATTTGATTCAGTTCAACCCTGGATACGCTTGGATGGCACTCAATTGCCTATCATCCGCGGGCTACGTGCTCTATATGCGCAAGAGAATCAAATACTTCAACTTCAAGGATTACGACACCGTCTACTATAACAATCTGCTCAGCTTACCCGTCATGCTCGCACTCAGTATATGTCTGGAGGGATGGGGATCAGGCGAGATCGAGAGGACCTTGTAAGTATCACACAGTACTTGGTTCAACGAGCTACCGTGTAGTGGAAATCGAGTACTTGGTCCTAAAACATCCCTTTTTTCTCCTTACACCATCGTGATCCTACAGTAATCCAGAGGTTCGTTCATCATTGATGATCGCCATTACACTTTCAGGCGCATCTTCGTTCTTGATTTCATACGGAAGTGCCTGGTGCGTGCGCTGCACGTCCTCGACCACCTACTCGATGGTTGGTGCCCTGAACAAGTTGCCTGTTGCAGCCAGCGGAATTCTTTTCTTTGGAGACCCAGCAACGTTTGGGAATGTCTTTGGCATCTTTTTCGGCTTTATTGCAGGATTGTTGTACAGTTACAGCAAAACGGAGCAGGCTCAGCGCAACTTGGCTCTTGCGAATGGATCGTCTCTCTCCACCAAGCCGGATATGGCCTCTCTTGTTGCAAGCAACGCTAACTCGGACATTGTGAGTGTCAGCACTCCTGCAGCTCCTGTGCTGAAATCCACAGCCCTTCCATTATACAAGAGCAATCCTGATGGCAAGATTGCTGATTGAGATGTCCATTTTTTTTTCTTTCTTGTGTATATAAAAAAGACGACCACTTGTATCTGAAAAGACATATCGTGCGCACCGCACACACATAACACATAAAGCAACGTTTTTTTATTGTATTTTATTTTGCTTGAAGTACAGGTTCACAGCTCGTTTCCGACAGTAACCCAGTAATCACGTAAGTTGTTCTTGCGCCCAAAAATCTCAAGGTACCGTCCATTGGGGACCAGTTCCTCGATCAACTCGTAGAGCTCCTCTGGCTTCTGACTTTGTCCTCGGCGCTCTGAAAAGATGACGTCCGATCCAATGGAATGCCTGCAATTGGGTGGATCCTCGCCCTACATTGATAACGATGGTTTGTGAAAAGAAAAAGAAAAAAAGTGTGGTTGGTTGACGGGTTAGTTTCTTTGACACGGTATGTCAGAGTCCATAGACCAGAGAGAGCGAGAGTGAGAAAAGAGGGACGGCAAGGGACGCAAATGTAGCCAGTATTTTCACCTTCTTTCCAACAAGACACGTTTCTTTGGCGTGCTGCAGATAGTATCCATGTCCTTTTGCCATTCTCCGATTCACTGTTTGCTTCACCCATGTGATATCATCCACATAGCTATATTCGAGCATGAAGATTCGTAGTGTCAGCACACAGCAAAATGAAAAAGAAAGATACCCCTGAGTGCAGCATCACTAGTTCATATGTTTCCCTCTCTCTTACCTATATCCCCATTTCCGCATGAGGTCAAACGCCCTGGCGTATTTGTTGTTGATGACCCAAATGAAGATGAATCCGTTGGAGCTCAGTTTCGGAACAGGCAACTCCTCGATGCAGATATCCGGCAATTGTTGGTATGCAATGGCGACCTAAAACAAAAGAGGTTGTTGCAGTTAGCAAAACGTGCGGTTCTACCCTGAGATCTATTTTCTTTTGACTTTTGCAAAATAGTCCTGTAGCTTTCGCAATGGGAACTTACTCCTCGGGTAGGTGCGTGGGTGGCGAGCTGCCATGGTGGATCCATAAGAATGACATCGAACTGGCACTCTGATGCAAGGCTCTATGTCCAGTGAGTCGGAGGCGGGTTGTTGTTGAGGGAGTGGGTGGCGGTTGTAGACATTTGTTGTTGTCCATTGCAGGAGAGAGATAGAGACAGAGATAGAGAGACAGAGTGAGAGAAAGAGAAAACGATAAGCAACTTCTTCTGCAGATAGTTCATCCTGCCTGGTCGTTTCATGATTCCTCTGTTCCTTGTGGCCTTACATCCCAGTCATAGGTCATAACGTTGGCTTTGATGGGCACACACCATTCAGGTGCCTCGAATTCCTCCAAGTCGTCGCCTTCTTCATCGCCATCTTCCTCTCCGCCTTTCCCCTCCTCTTCCTCGGGGCCCTTTTCCAGTTTCTCAATGTCCTTGGTTAGTTCCTCCAGTGTCTTGATCAACTCTTGCTCGCGGGCGAGTAATTTAGCAAGGCGACCGCTGGCGGTGAGCGAGGCAAACAACGAGGGCGACGACGCGTTGCCACTGGGAGAGGACGCATTCCCAGACTCAGAGTCGTTGCCACTGTCGGTCATGATGACCTCTTCTGGAAGGGTCATTGGCGTGTGTGTCGGGTTGTTATGGAGGTGAGAGATTGTGGGTCAATGAACAAAGTGTGCGCGATGGAGACGCGACAGCTGTTTATATTTTTTTCATCAAAAAATGAACTGGCGCGGTGACTGCGTGTCCTGTTTATTGGCTTGGGTATATGAATATCATTTCAGGGGACATCAAGGCTTCGTCTCAAAAGACGCCATGGGAACGTAAAAAGTTGTAGGTGTGCAGGAGCATACTCTGTTGGGCCACAATATTGTATCCCTGGTTCTTGAGCACGGGCTCCATGAACAGTGAGGCCGTCGATAGGTTGAAGGCCCAAGTGAGTGCAATCAGGACCGCATTGGGCACCTTGATCTTCTGCCCAACGGTGTTCTGCAGCGCCTTGGACAAGATCGTCGCCGCGCCCTGAAGCAAAAAGAACGCCGTCATGTGTCCTGGACGCACATGCCACATGGCCACCATCATATACTCGTGCATCAGTCCCGACATCAGGAACACGCCCATCACTGGCAGCACCATCTCAACGGTCCGAGCCACGCGCTTGTTCAAGGCCTTGCCCGTGACATGCTTCCGGAGCAGGTGGTGCACGGGCCTGAATCCCAGATCGACCCAGATGTACTGGAAGAGGTGGTGCCACTGTCGCCAAAACTCGGAGGGTGAGGTGGCGAATCCTGGAAAGTAATGGCTGACAAGGGTCCATTCCGTATCCCGGATCAAATCGCCTGTCACAGTCGCCCAGAGGATCATGATGGTGTAGTTGGCGAGGGAAATATCAAAGATGACCAGGGCAGAGACGGCGATTGTAACGAGAAACTTGGGGATGGTGGAGAAGGAATCGATCTGGTCAAAGGTGAGGAAGCTGAGGCAGAACGGGATGACGTCCATCAAGGCGGCATAGAACAGCCAGCGAGGCAAGTAAACGCTCCAATGCTGAGGGTTGGTATCCGTTCGCGGAGTGTAGATTTGCTTCTGAGGCTTTCCCCTCATGGGCTTGGCAGCTGCATTGGGCTCAGTGGTCTTGGTGACTGCATTGGTATTCATGGATGGGCTCTTGTCGTCAGTCTTGCCCTCAGCTTCGGGTGCTTCTCGCTGAATCTGCTGCTTCTCGAGTTCACGACGAAGCCTTGCCTGCTGCAGTTCGAGCTCGAACCTTTGAAGCTGGTCCTTGGTCATCGGAACCTTGCGGAAGGGCTGCCAGATCTCGTGCCACCAGTCCTCGAGATTCAGGGTCGGCTCCCTGCCCGTTCTCCAAGGTCTGACGTAGTAGAGATCAATCATCCTCATGAGCACACATCCACAGGCTCCGACATGGATCAGCTGGCCTGCTGGAGAGTTGGTGGTCGTAAAGATCAAGGGGAGAGCAAAGAGACCGGCAACAAGCGGTGCAGCCATCCATTGCTTCTGGCGAAGTGTAAAGTTCCAGAGCAACAGAATATAGAGGCCTCCGCCAAAGATGAAAAAGATGGAGAAGTAGTAAGAGTTTGCGAGGGGTATCTGGGTATCGTTATGCTGTCCGAGGATGCACGGCGTCACTGGCAAGGACTGGGGCAGGCTATGCAGAAACGGGGATTGAGACAGTCGACTGAGAGTCGACAGCAGTTGTGTTGTGGAGTGTGCTAGCACCTCCATGGTTGTTGATGTGGTACTATAATGCGAAAAGGTATATTGCTGAGCGGTATTGCGACAAACAAAAACACAAGAGGCGATGCTGGTTTGGTATGCGGGTGGTGATGACGGTGAGATGGAGGGATGGAGGGATGAAGAGAAGAAGAAGGGTTGTTTTTTGTAAAGAAGAAAGAGTGATATTTATGAGCCAGGCTCAGCTGCAATAAGCAGCCGTCGCCCGATAAAGAAACTGGTGGATTTGCAATATGATTTCCAAAAAGCGTGCTTCACATGCTTTTCATTAGTGATAAGCACAGACGCACAGACTTGGCCGTTCGCCTTTGTGTATGCCTCATCACTCGAAGCAAAAAGAAAAGCAGGCTCGTGCAACCAAGTGTTCATGTGTATTTTCTCACACTCTTGCATTGCATTCTAGCCCTGCGTTTGTGAATGCCTCACTTTGCTGCTTGATTCACACGGCTTTGGATGCTTAGACTAATGCACTCCTTTTCCTGCCAGTTGACACAAAGGTCCTGCCTGACCTGAGAGTGCTGGTCACAAGTCACTTAGCTCCCGATAGTAAAGTAGATTGTGAAGAAGTACTTGTACTTACAGAATAGACGACTGACTATCACACGGTACCTTCCACGCCTTTGTTGATTTGTTGACATCCTTTTCCGTGAATCTGCGAATGTTTTGTTTGATTTTGTTGCTTCTATATTCCCGCCATAGCTGGTGGTATGTCTGCTCGTACATGTCAAGTCCAACGGTTCGATCGTCTAAGGAATGTTGGAGACGCTGATGACGAGTCGCACCGTTAAATGTGAGCCATGTGCGAACCGCAATGGCAACCCAAAAGAAGGTTCAGACCGTGAAGCGAACCGAAAATTAATACCTGCTTCTGGCCTCTGCTCCCACTATGAAAAAGGTATCTACACCCACGATGACGGGTCCGTGAAGACTCACCAGCCGCGTTGGTCGCCCTAAAGAAGGCTCAGACTGTGGAGCGAACCGCGTGATAGGGCAGAAACATGAGGACAAGGGTGATGCCTAGCAAGGCACCCTGTGCTCTCCAATGATGAATCGGCATGCAACATGCCCCCCGTGTCCACATACTTGTAACTCCGCGACAACCATTCCTTGCGGAGAATGATTGTCCAACACATGTGTCAACATTTCGCCGAGATATATGCAAAGAGGGATAAAAGAACCTGGTATCTGATATTGCTGAAAGAATGAGTCTCTATGAATGCGATGGCTATCTTCCGTCAGGCTTTACCAAACAACCACCATAGAATGCTTCCCTTCTTCATCTCAAGCCACATACCGTGTTTCTGATATGGATACACAAACAACGGCGAAGTTACGGCGTGATAGAACGCCATTATCAGGATTGCCACGACTCTCATGCAGAATTGAACCGCCGGACCACTATCATGGTATGCACGCCGCACCTGGATTCCGAATATGGACCTCTCTACAGCTGTAGTTGCAACGACAGCCACGCCTTGGATCATAAAGTAACTGATCTGGCTCCATATGGACTCTCGCCAAACTGCGTAGACGATATAACCATGCATTATTGCCGAAAGTCCAAACACTGCCAGTACTGGGAACACCTCCTGCGAGATCCGGGCAAAACGAGGACCAACACGGCTTGCAGGCAGGTATCGCTGGCAAGCTCGCTGCACCGGCAAGAATCCAAGATCCACCCATAGGTATCGAAAGAGTGTGTGCCAAGTGGTCCAAAAGTCCTTGGGGGTCAATGCAAAGCAGGGGAGTTTGCTCTTGAGCATGGTCCATTCAGAAGTGTCGATCGTCTTGCCTGTGCAGATAGAGTACATTATGGCGGTCGTCAGGTAAACCGAGAGAACAATGGCAGCGACGAATGTGCCTGTGGCAAACACAAAGACAGCGTATTGCCAGGTCGGCAGGGCATCAATATCTGCGGGCGTGTAGTGGGACATGAAGTACAGCTCGGCATCGAGAAATCCACTGGAAGCAACCGACCACAGGATCAAATCCTGCCAACGCAGATATGAAGAAGGAGCGTTACTGCCGCTGCTACTGCTATTGGTGGGTCCAGCAGAGAATTTGCGAAGAGGCGACCACATTTCCAAGATGAATCGATCCTTGTCCCAGTTCAAGAATTCTTTTTTGAGCAAGATCTTATTGCTTTGTTCAGGGCTGCGAGTGCTGTCATCTTGAGGGTCCAGATCTTTTTTCGCTCTCGCCATGGCATCCTCGGGTCCCGGATTGGTTTTACGAGCAGAGTATCGGGAAGAAACCCCGGTCCAGGGCTGCACATAATACAAGTCGATCATTCTGGTAGACACTGCAATGCTCGTGACGGACACTCCCATGGTGAAAAAGCGTGTCGGACAGGTGAGTAGCAGCGGTTGAAGCAGCAGCATGACGATCAAAGGAAAAGCCAGCGCCTGCTTCTGGCGACATGATTTGACAGCTGGCACGATGAAGAGTCCATAGAGGGAGCAGAGGCAGACGATAAAAAAGGCTACGTATAGGCCATCGGAGATGAGCCTAGGTGGTGGGAACAAGGGCTCTGACGGCGTTGTGGTCATTAGCGAGAAGAACTTTGTGCCCTTAGGATTGACCCACGTCCATAGAGAGGACCAAAAAGGGTTGGCGGAGGATGATGCACTTGGAAGGAATGTCGTGGTGGCCATGGGATCGGCGTGCAGACTTTTGGCCGAGAACAGCTCTGCGAGGAATGAAGAGACGTGATGGGTGGCCATGCTGGTCCTGATGCTCGTGTAGCAAAAACGCGTAGCTCCTGACTTTCCTACGGCAAAGTTTTTGGTCTGTGCGGGATGTGGTCGACGCGGATGATTGATGAGACGAATGGCAGCACAAAAAAAAAAGCGGACTTGACAGACCTCTGCAGAGCCTCTGCAGAGTCCACGTGATTGAGGGCGGACAAAGTTCTTCGAATCTCACAAACAACCATTGCTCTTTCACTTGGTCTCTGGCCAAGACTCACCCTTTCAAGGCGCGCGACCACCCACACCCATGGCCAACTTTGAACCTTTAATGCAGTTGTCAAGTCGCCCATGGTCATACGCCGAGCTGCGCAACGATCGTCATGACGCCTCTCCTGCAGCCGGCTGCTCGAGAATTCTTATCGGCCAATGGATCGTCGTGATCAGACTTTGCAAAACATCACGCACACCACAACCCCAACTCTGTTTCTATTCATACAGACTTCCTAATAGTGCATAAGGATCTCTGGTCCCCACTCGTACCAAACCGCTGTAACCCAACTTGTCAAGACGCATAATCTCTCATACTACATACTTATGCAATATGACAAGTTTGGCTGAACCAGGACTCTTGCTCCAAAGGATAAGGACCAAATTCAATTGCAACGTGGCGCCTTTTCCACGGTAGGGTGTCACCGAGGAGCTGCTTTGTTTTTTAAGCGTCGCGGCACTTCGCAATTTTCCGAGAGGCGGACAATTGGGCGTGGGTACGGATATACATTCTGGCCACTCTACCGACACTAGGTTTTCTTATCGCAGGTTCAACCTTAAACCAGGTCGACTACATTACCACCTTTCTTTCCATTCCATTTCACATCCATTCCCCACACCGCCCCATCCACCGACTCTTATTGCTAATCGCCCCATCCACCGACTCTTATTGCTAATCACCTCACACACAGCATGACTCTGAGCAACAATTCCTTCCCTATCCGCTGCCGCGGCCTCCTGTTTGACATGGTACTTCCTCACTTATTTTGAGCAGACGCTCTAGTCTCTCGTTCTTCTGCTTTGTTGATACTTCGCCGCCTAACCCATGCACCTGCTGTGGCGTTGTCCGAGAATAGGATGGCACATTGATCGACACGACCGCCATCGTCGAGCGCCATTGGAAAATCTGGTGCGAGGCCCACAATGTTGATTTTGATACCCTGATCGCCACCTCTCACGGCCGTCCTTCGTTCGAGATCATGAAGCAATGGGCCCCAGCACACCTTCAAGAAGAATATCAGTCGCGCGAGTACACCCTGAAACTGGAAACCAGCGTTGCTGAGGATGTCAACGGTATGATCCTCATCCCTGGTGCTAAAGAACTACTCAAGACGCTTCCTGCCAGCAAGTGGGCAGTTGTGACTAGCGCTGGTCACGACATGGCCGTCTTGCGATTTGAGCAGACGGGCCTCGCTACGCCTCAAGTCTGGGTTACAGCCACACATGTCAATCGTGGCAAGCCTCATCCGGAGGGCTACATGTCTGCTGCCAAGCAGCTGGGCTTGGATCCCAAGGATTGCGTTGTGTTTGAGGATGCGCCTGCAGGCATTCGAGCCGGTGTCGCTGCCGGCGCAAAGGCAGTCATTGGAATGAACACTGGTACCATGTCTCTGGATCACTTGATCGAGGCAGGCGCGAGCCCAATTGTCGCAAGTTTCGAAGAGCTGAAGTTCACATTACTGGAAGACGGTATGATCGAGATCAACAAGAGAGACGCCTGAAGAATGCAAGAGACATTCAAGGTGGAGTACTACAGTGGATCAGGATGTTGCCGTGGTTGAGAATGAAATAAAAGTGAAGAGGACGATCGAGGATCGAAGGATCTCCTTTCGCAGCGATGTTAAAGTATTTGTCCATAAAAGATTATCCTATACCACCCTTCGTGCCCCCTTGTTAATAATCTCTTGGAGGCACACAGGAACGAGGGCGACGAGGCGCGTTTTTACCCTTTGGAAATGTCAATCCCAACTAAGAAGCATAGAAAACTATAACTGTGCTATCCTTTTTTTTTCAACCTACATCTGGCACTCCCACATCTTGGTGTGCTCTTAATCTTCAGAGTTGGGCGATGAGAGGCTAAATGAATGTTTGCCACTCAGTCGCACAATCTTCATCCCTACATTCTTGCCCCATCTGGAGCGTGGTCCAATTGTTTCTGCGCCGCACGTGGCAATGGGAATGCTCAAAGGTACCTGGGCTTTAGTGAACAGGGGCCGCACTTGTAAAAATTACAAAATGACATGGATGTGGCGTCCCCACTTTCGCGTCTGGTTCCTGCATTTCCCCAGAGCGCTATAGAATACGAACGAAGCCATAGTTCTTGGCCAGCGACACACCCTTTGCCTCCTGTAAGCAAGTGTATGCACCAGTTAGACGCATGAATGAATCTATGCCCGGCGCATAGCACACAGGGTATAGTAAAATACCACTGTCCCCTTTTCTGGTATTCATTAGAGAGAGGCTAAAGAGTAGCAGGGAACGATCATCACTTGTGCACTGGGCGAGGAACACTAATAGGAATTTCAATCGCCTTTGGAGGGATTGAGAATTCCATTGCCCCCTGACTTCACAGGATTCTTCTTTCTCTGCAGAGCACATAAGCACCATCGCCAGAACCACTGCACTTTACATTCCTTAATGACGAACAGATCGAGGGCAAAACAAAAAAAGGGTAGAAAATCATTTATTCTTGACCCACCATACATCCGAGCTCATCTCTTTCGCTTTTCTCTTCCTCTTCCTCCTTCGCCATTTGCTTTCTTTGGTTCAGAACTGCCGTTCAGATCACATAGCGCCTACGATATCCACCCCTTACTCGACCAGACCTCTCGTCTCTGCTACCGCGCTCGACTCCATCGCATCGTGCGCGTGTGAGTGTGTGTTCGTGTGTACTATAGTGCATCCTCTTTTCCTTTCTTCGTTTTCACATTGGAGACGCACACTACATTCCATTCCCATCTCGGCGCTATCTCACCGTACTTGTTGACCTATCTAAACTACTACATCGTGTTCTATATATATACACATTTTACTGGCTATTCGACATCCTCATCGGCACTTGCATATCGTGTCCATAACCGCCGCTCCAACAGCCACGATCTTGTCTGCACCGACTCCTGGCTCCCGGGATCTTTTGGCTGATTTATCCTACCTGCTTTCTTCTTTTCTCTCTCTTCCTTCCTGCCTCCAACTGTCTGTACACCGTCCCTTCAAACACCAACCAAAAAAAAATTGATAACAGGTAAGATATTCCCTAGACCTTACAATTTATCCAACTATTTGTGTAAGCCGGATCATTGTTCCATATTTCATATCATACGCAATAACACGATCCGACCTGAGTTGTGCATTACCCTACGGCGGCATGCATCTGACTCCTTGCATCGCACTCTTTCCCGCGCACATGCATCTGCTGAATTCGCGTTCTGGCAGTCCGTGGTCGCATATTATTCTTACCCCCTTACTGTAACCAAGCAGGCAAAAATGACCCCTACACCTTTTTGCTCCTTCTGCCTACTTCGCGTGATTAAAATGAGAGTAACCGAACAGGCTAACTTACCCCTACATCTTTGTCTGCATCGCTTTGATTCGTCTGCAGAATCCTCCCAGGCCTCTTAGCGACTTAAAAATGCCCCCTCAGCCGCCAGAGGAGACCTCGGTCTTGAATCATCGATCTGTGCCCGATTCTGAGCCCCAACTAGCCATCCACCCGAAAGACCCGCTCACGTATACCTCCTCACAAAATATTGGTCTGAAAGGTCATCACAGAAACATGCACGCGATGGATAGTAACCTAATGGTGCAACAACAGCAGCAACAGCAGCAACAGGCCCAGTACACGTATGAAGACCACCAGGCGATGGGAGACCGCGCAAAGAGTCATTTTAATCAAAGCACGTATGGCCAGGGACTAGTCCATAGCACCAAGAACAGCCAACATCTAAGCATATCTACCATGCTGCAGAATGGAATGCAGCCCAGGAGAGAATCTTCCTTTCCGGGCGTAGGTGCAAGACTTGATCCCTCCTTGATGCCCCCCACTCCCACCATGACACCTGTCGGAGTCCCCGATTCGACCAAAGAGTACATCGAGGCTGCTCATAGCCGCACTCATAATCATTATTTCGACTTTAGTCCCCATCAGCAGCAGCAGCAGCAGCAGCAGCAGTTGCAGCAGTTGCCCTTGCAAACCACTTATCGGTATCCACCCATCCCTTCTTCCCAGGACTTTTCTAACCACAGTTCTAGTAATTTTGGAAACGGCAATGGTTACCAACCCCAAACACCTTGCTCCTCGAATCCCAACTTTGCATCCGTCAACAGCTCTCCTGCGATGGAGACCTTCCATTCCGCGAACGCTTCACCCTTTTTCCACCCACAACAGAAGCAACCGCAGCCAAGCCATGACTATGGCTCTCTTTCACCCTCACCACTCGACCTCGCTGCGCGTGCGCGGCACTATCGGTCAAGTGAACAAGATGCGATCCTCGACGCGACAGCCGTCCAAGCCGCATCCCTGGCCGTGGCGCCTCCACCGCCGTACGCGCCCGTGGCTCAAAGCTATGGCCTAAAGTCGTCCCCAGTATCGTTGTGGAAAAAAACCGCATGGGTGTTTTTCACATTGGCCATCTTCATGTTCCCGTACATGGTTCTCAAGGCTTGTTTCCATCTCCAGGTCTCTGCGGGAGCTTGGCAGACCTCGATCACCTACGGGATGTTGATGACGGTCGATTTCCTGTGTGTCATCACCTTCTCATCTTTGAACCGCCGTCGTGTCAACCAGCGGGTCCGGAAGCGTGATCCTCACTGGGTGGGTCTGACCACGGGAATTTTGGCAGTCGGGTACCGTGAGGACCCGACGTTGCTCGAGGGTTGTCTCAAGAGTTTACGCGCGATACGGTATCAGCGCAATCAGCGGGTGATGTTGGTCGTGGACGGAAACGAGAGCCAGGATGAGTACATGGCGCAGATCTTTTTGCGAGTGTTTGAGAAACAGGGACCCGCCGTCTTTCGACCAGACTTCTTGTGCATGGATAGAGAGGCGAGTGATAAGGCTAGAGAGGATTTGGTGAGGCAGATTGCTTATCACCCGGGTCCAGTGTGTGTGATGCAGCCCCATCGCGGGAAGCGCTCGGCAATGTACACGGGCTTTGCGGCATTGCTGCAGCAGGGGATCGAGTCCGTCGTGGTAACGGACTCGGACACCTATCTGGACCCGAGGGTCTGCAAAGGTAATTGAAAAAAAAAAGAAAACGAAGTGAAACGAGAGCACTTATGCAATGCAGTTCGCCTTCGATTACATGTTTTTTTTTCTGTTTCTAACTGTTCGCTCTTTGCCGCGCTTTTTTTTATTACTTCTCAACAGAGTTGGCCTTCGCGCTTGCAGAGTCACCCATTATCGGCGCAGCAACAGGAGATGTCCGGATCTACAACACCGGCACCTGGGTCTCATTTCTCTCCTCACTCCGCTACTGGTTCGCATTCAACCTCGAGCGCGGTGCCCAGTCCTACCACTCGGTCGTCAACTGCGTCTCTGGACCCCTGGGCATCTATCGCATGTCCATTGTGGCGGATGTGATGGACAGTTGGGTGAAGCAATCGTTCTTGGGTGTCCTCTGCACCTACGGTGACGATCGTCATCTCACCAATCTCGTCTTGCGCGAGGGCTACAAGGTCAAATTCTCGCATCACGCCGTCTGTTACACGGACACCCCTATCCGTTTCATTGCTTGGGTGACTCAACAAACACGGTGGTCGAAATCGTTCTTCCGCGAGATTCCTATCCAGCTCGGATGCATGCACCTTCACAGCCCCTGGATGACTTATGCGTTGCTCTACCAACTGGTCTACCCTATGATGATGATCTACAACCTTGTCAACTGTATTTACTTCGGAACAGGGTCCCAGATCTCGTGGTGGCTGGTGTCGATCGCCTTTGTTGGTGTCATGAAGACTGCGTATGCTGTCAAGCTGACGGGCGACAAAAAGTTCTTTTTCACTACCATCTATGGATTCCTGTATATGCTCGGATACGTCCCCGCCAAAGTTTATGCTGCACTAACCCTCTATGACAACTCTTGGGGTACAAGGTAAGAAGAAGAAAAAAAAAGGGAGCTGCAATAGCTGGCTGTAACCCACTCGATCTCGGGCTTGTAACCCACTTGATTTTGGGCTTGTAAAACGAGCGCTTTGTCCCCTTCCCCTGACAATACATCTGCCTTTATCCCTATGATTTCTTAGCGCACGGCTGATCCGCAACTTCACACAGCTTCAAAGCTATATCGCCCCCGTCACCTGGGGTTCCATCTTGTTCTTTGGAGTCCTGCATAATCCAAGCAGGTACTCGCAGATAGCGCCTCTGGCCGAGGGCCAGCCTCCATCCATGATCACGGACGTCATGGTCTACCGCGCGCTTGTGTTATTTGGACTCACGTACTTTGGCACGTTCCTCTGGTGCTTTGTGCGGACCGGTATTATCACACGCGATTACAAACGCGACTTTTCATACGAGGAGTTGTTTGAGAACATGACCAGCTATACGCTAGTCGATGGTGGAAAGCGTAAAGTAGCCAGGTTCGAAGTATAGGAACAAGAGACAAAATTAGAAGGCATTAGTGCCATAGGAACAAAACATCAGCAAAAAAAAAAAATGAATGTAATCTATTCTACGCTCATGTCAGTCAAAGACGTTTATTCTGAAATCAACATCGCATCCAAAATCTCGTCCTTCGAACTATGAATGGGGTCGGGACCCGAAAAGTAGGTATCCCATACGGGACCGTCAGCAAAGGCTCAGGCTAAAGAAGTATTTTTTTTTATATTTATTTCGGACTGATACGATGCTTTGAGCAAATAGAGTCTCCTTTTACATCTCGTCGTCGCTGCCAAAGTCGTAGTCGCTGTTTTCGCCATCATCATCATCGTCGTCGATATCACTATTCTCCACCACCTCTAGCACTACAGCAGCCTTCACGCCTCCAGGCACAAAGTCCATGAGCTGCAATGCCAAACTCTGTCCTCCAGATCCATGCTCGCACAGCCTCTCCACCAGGGCATGGTACCGCGCCTCAAGACCTGGGACGTCCTCTGCCTCGGCCAAGTGCTTTCCAGTCTCGGTCAGGACCACAGCATTGGTCCAACTGAACAAGAAGGACGCTGTCAGCTTCTCAATCACCTGCGCTTCTCTTGCTCCTTCGATCGCAGCCTCCTCTCGAACTTCATCGAGCAGGTACTCCGCCATGTTCAGCGCAAGACCCAGCGGAGGAGCCCAGTTGTACGCGAACCCTACTGCAGATTCGTCCTTAGTAGGAGTGAACGCGTTGACCATCTGTGAAGAAACAACCGCCACTGTCAGGGTCGTCTCAGGAGCTGTCAGTGCCAAACGGATAAAGTCCAAATACACAAAGGGGCGCATCAGGATGAACTTGGGGTGGCAAGTAAGCTGGGCGATGGCAAATTCTCGGTACTGGTTGGCTACTATGGGCGTAACAGGCTTCAAGCTTGCAGCCTCAATTGCTAGAGTGACAGATGACAAACAAAGTGTGAAGGATTGGTTAATACTGGCAGGGTATAAAACGACGCAAATGTGTGGAGGCTCATGGGCGGAGTGAACTTCAAGATTGAAGACGAACCTTGCTTCATAGGCTTGAGGAACGCGCTATGCCTCTCCAGAGACTGGTGCCAGACCTCATCTGCTTCTTTTAGGGTCGAGGCACAGCTTGTCTTGACTTCCGAGTTGCCTGGAAGGTAGTACAGACGGCCATACTCCGCTTCCCAAGGTAAACTGTGCGGCGCAATAAAGCTCGACAGATCGAGGTCGGCTAAACTGCTTCCGAGAATCGCCTCCAAAAGCAAGGTTGTAGCTGGAGAAATGCCGTACAAGCTGTGTGCAGCACCGTACGTTTGGTCACCTTCGCGTCCAAGACGCAAGGCTAGCGCTCCAAAGTTCACAAGATTGGTAATTTGATCCGGCAACGGGTAACGCACACAAGACTCGAGCGCTTGGACGGTGCGATGGTGAAGTATGCCTCCAATGTCCTTGGGGAAGGCGGCACACATCAAGGGCATTTGACGGCTCACAATACTGAAGATCATTGCCGCATCAGGTCCCTTGACCCATCCTGCAGCACGCGCACGTGCCATGAGCGGCGTCAAGACCTCGGAGGTTAAAGGTACCATATCCCTGGTAAGTTTGCCGCCATAATTCTTGTAGAGCTGACCGATCTCTGATTCGAACACGGTCGAAATCCTGGCATGATTGTTCCAGTAAAAGCCGGGTCTGTCCTGGTTTACCAACCGCTCCACAAAGACACCAATCTCCTTGAGCGTGAAGACGCCCTTGCTTTGTTGCAAGATTGTCAACGCCACATCGTCCACATGAATCCAGTCAATCATGTCCCCTTGAGGCTCCAGCAGCGCGTGACCGATAAATCTTCGAAGATCGCTGTTGGTGTTCGCCTTGGATAAGAGTTCCTGATAAACCCAGGACCGAACATCATCGTTCTCCGAGAGGTAACGGTTGCTGTACTTGACAATAAGAAGCATAATCCTCATCGCTTCATGGTTGATCTGGTCCTGGGTCATATTCGCATGCGGTCTGAAAGCTGCCAGCTCCCTTTGCAAAGCCATTCTCCAGGTCACGGACTCTATGCGCTCGTCCAGCAATGGCTTGGCGAGGTCGCGTTCATCGCCCTTGAATGCGCCACATTGCACTGCCTTGTCAAAGTTCTTGAACAGAAAGTTGCTGCCGAGATTCATGGCTGTGATCCTGTTCATGGCCTTTAGGCGCAATGTACGGCTCTGCGTCTTGTCCAAGTAGCGGTTGACCTCATCCTTGACGATGGTGACGAGTTCCTGCCACGCAACGGTCGCTTCGTGGCCGTTTACCATAGCTTCTTGAACCTCCTTGCCGACGCACTGCGCAATTCCCAGAACATACAATCGCCAGAGCTGGGCTTTGTCCTCCTCGACAAGCAACTTGGATGCCTCACATCTCCAGTCCATTGCAAATCCACGGGCATTCTGAGTCGTCACCCATCCCTCGTTCTGAATGAGAACCTGCAGGGCCAAGTTGCGAATATCGATCAGGTCCTTGTCATCACGAGAATCACCAGTAGGAGCGGCAGACAGGGGTATCAAGACTTCCTCCACGTAGCGGTCGACAAGAGCCTCAGGGATGCGCACCTGCGCAAGGTCGTTCAAAGTGGCATTGTACACTGGATTGCGGATCATTCCCGAAGTCACTATAGTAGGCGGAGCCTGCTGGTTCTTGATCGTAGGCGTCACGGCCAATAGCACAGTTGCGACGCCTGATTTCTTAAAGACATCCGAGTTGGCGGTGAGTTCGAGATTCCTCCAAATCCATTCCACCCTGGACTGGTAACGCTCCTCCTTTGCCTCCGGCCCTATGAGAAGCCTTAGGATTGCCTGAAGAATGACGACGCGCACATCATTGTGCAAGTGTTGCTCGGAGCGCAGCAGTAACTCCTCGATCAGACCGCTAATTCTGGGGTCTGAGACGAGGCGCATGCTGGAGCAAGCCAAGCGGATGCCTTCCTTTTGCACAGTCACCTTTTGCTGACGCTCTCCAACGGGTGGGAACAGCGGCAGGATGAACTTTGGTGCTACACTCAATGGCACGCACTTGAGAGCATTCTCCACAGCGTGAATGGCTGTACGGGCGAGACTGGATTGCACGTAGACGGGGGCCAAGAGCAGCTGCAGCGTACTTGCGGGCTCGGACAGAGTCGGTAGGAACATCAAGAGGGCCTCGACGATTCGGGACGGGAGCGAAGGGATGCTGAGAGCGTTGGCGACGTCCTCCACCGTTGTGGTAGGAAGCGCAATGAACGCCTGGGCGTGTTCGACGCGAATTTTGAATGGGCTGGCGGTATCAGTCATGCCGAGAAGGTGTCTTGATTTCAAGAGCTCGCACTGGTGGGGAGTGAGCAATGATGGGGTCTTCACAAATAAATACCAAGGCACGGCTGTTTCGACCTGGTTGAAGCGGCCTATGACAGTTTTCGTCATGCTGAGCTGCTCATCCGAGAGCAAATCCGGTCTCTGGGTCGAGAGGTAATTTTTAACGCAGTAGAGGTGGATGGCGGAACTTGACATGCTTAGCAACTCGAGGATGAGTTTCTCGTACCGGGTGGGGTCCTTCTTTTCATCCTTAACTATACGCGCACGCCCTTGTTGGCGGGGTTTGTCCTTCTGTCCATTCTTAAGCACGCACTCACGCTCCCGAAGGCTCACTTCGTCGTGGCAATCCGTCGACACCAGTCTGTTTTCCCTGAAGCGCTGGTACCAAGGATGAAGATCTTGGTGCTCCTGCATCCAGTCCTGGTCATACGTACTGCCAAGTTGGCTCACGAACTGATTTGCATGGTACACCAACTGCGACTCATCGCTCGCGCCACTCCAGTCCCATTGCAGCACAGCGTCAGAGCCGTAGTTTTTTACGCCAGCGCCAGCAAGCAACTCCAATTGCTCGTCCAGAAAGCTCACAAGCGTTGGCGAGTTCTTCCAGCGCCATCCTAAGGTTTTCTGCGCCGTAGTGCAGATCTCTTGCCAGATCTGAGGTCTGCCCGTCTTGAACGCCTGGACATCATCACCCTCCACCTCGGGATCCATCACTGATTTCACTGACAGCCAACGAGAGAAGTGGATCTGCACCCAAGCTTGGACGAAATCCTCCTCCTGACCTTCAAGAATCAAATAGTTGCCCCAAGACTGACCTTCCTTTGCCTCGTACTCTTCGTCCTTGGCAACCATCAGCCTTCTGGTGATCTCGTAGTCCTCACGGCGCTCATACTCTTCTTCTGCATAGTCAGGGGTCACGATTGAGATGTGGTAGCTCCCCAGTGCAGTCAGTTCTCCTTGCCTGTTAACGACGCGCCTCCATGGAATCTCTGCACCCATCTGGAAGAATGGGTGACCTGGACGGCCAGCAAACCTGCAGATAGCTTCTCTGGCGATCACGTCGATGAAGTCAGTAATCCCCTGGACTGGGGTTACAGCGGCAGCATTCTATAATGCGCAGTGCCAAAACAAGAAGTGAAAAAGGCGGTCAGTTCTAGACTCGGCGAACCATTGTTCAGGTGCAAGCACTGGTCCCAACGAGGGCAATTGATGTAGCTTACCTGAGCATCCATGGCAAGGTACAAGGCTGAGAGTTCCTGAGCCTGGTTCAATGTAGCATCGTCCAGGTACTGACGAGGGACGTGGCAGTTCGGCGGAAGCAGAAGTGTTGATAGAATTGCCAAGTTGGGTTGGATTTCATTTCGGATCCTATTCGAGATGGATGGAGAAACATTGTGAGAGACGCGAGATGTTAGATCTGCTTACAGAGCACTAATCAGCTGTATCACACAAACGACAACATGGTTACTTACTTGGGAACGAGCCATTTCAAGGTTTTGATCCATTCCTTGACGTCGCGTGTACTCCAAGTTGCGCGGATAATGGCAGTGATCCACATGACACGATCCTCAAAGGCGGGTTTGCTCGTCTCCTTTACCAGGAATGCGCGCACATTGGGGATGCGAATATCCAAGAAGCCAGCCCATTCGGGGAGATTGTCGCCCAGGTCGATCTCTCTGTCCTTCTTGTCGCAGAGCACTAGAGGGCCAACTATCTCATGTCGAAGTTCCAGGCTTTCACACAGTGTACGAATCATAGGCAAGACAATGACGCCCTCACGCTCATTGATCAAGGCCTTGAAAGTGGGTAACGCCTTGATTAAGCGAGCAGCTTCGTCCCGCTGAGACGGTGTTAGGCTTGGCGCCAGATCGCAAAAGTGTTTGATCCACGTACTATCAAGATGAACCATGCCCTTGCCCGTCTTCTTTAGGCAGCTGACAACACCAGCGTGGAACACCTTGCTGTTGCTCCAAGGAGGGATGGACGAAAACGGAGGCGCGACTTTGTTGTCGGGTAATGCGTAAACGCTTGTATCTTGAGGCGCGAGGATCTGCAACAGATCCTGAATGATGTTCTGAATTACCAAGTCCTTGCGCGACTTTGGCTTGAGGAGGCTGATGATATGATCAAACAAATGCTGTGCAAGCGGTGGGAACGTTTTCAGAGGTGCTTGACCTGAATTGCCTCGTTCCTTCCGTTCCAACTGAATGAGCGGCTTGAGAACGGTGTCGTACAGTCGCTGATTGAATGCTGACTCGTTGGTCTGAACCCGGATGGCAGTCATAGCTGCTGAGATCAACTGTGTAATCAGCTCATTCAGGGTGCTGTGGAAGTACGTGGTGCCGCTTAAGCGATCCTCGATAGCAGAACACCCTCCAAGGCGGGTTGTGAGGTTGAGTACTCCTGCAACTGCAAAGTCAAGAATGTAGTCGATGGCGGTGTTGCGTTCGCGGCATAAAGCTTCAATATAGATCTTGAACTCGTCTGCCTCGAGCAGGCCAAGAGCTGTACGGACAAGTCTATCGACCACAGGTCCACGGCAGCAGCGAAGAAGACCCTTAAACGGCAATTGCAATTTACCGCTCTTGACAAGGATACCGTTTTCGACGTTGATAAGGCTGAGCACGTAATCCTGCAGCTGCTCTCCCTGGTCCTTGCGGCGACACCAAAAGTTGCGGGCTTTCTTGTTATCGAGCACTCCTGCTGGAATATGAACCGAGTATACCTTCTCTCTCTTTTTTCCATTTCCTCTGACCTGCCAAGATGTCGCCTTGAGGATACGCATTGTCCGCTCAATATCATGGTGGAGAAGAGGGATGAGGTATTTGTCGACCAAGCTGGCGAGTTTTGGCGCTCGCAACTCGGGGTTGGATTCGTCCCAAGCAAAGAGCGGCGGCAAGGTCTCTTGAAGGTGCAGAATAACATCCTTGATGTTCTCCCCTTCCTCGCACAAGTTCTTTGCAGGCTGATTCACGACATCCAGGATGGATGCGTACTCATCCCAAACCTTTTCTCGCTTGTATTCCTTGGCTTCCTCAAGAGCCTTGCGGAAGCGGGTGCTCAAGGGCAGTTGTTTCTCCGTCATGACAATCTATAGTACGCATACAAGAGTGTGAGATGAATAAGGTTCTAGACTACGAGCGGAGCAAATTCTGTACACGCTAAAGGCAGGAGTAGTAACATCAATGATATATATAAAAAACTTACGTCCTTCTTTGGTTTTCCCAAGATTGCTCGCGCGAGGTCCTTGCGTTTTTGATTGATCAAAGCGGACACCAATGAGTCAAGGACGGCTGGAGCAGAGTCACGTACAACGCCAATAATCTCATCGTCCGTCGCGCAGGCGGCGAGGCACTGCACGATGCGCTTCTTATTGAGCTGGTTAGGGTGGTTGATGGCAGACAACAGGAGCCCGAGCGCGCTTCTGCTCTTTTGGCTGGCCAGGGTGATGGCCATGGTGATACCTGTGTTCCGCTGAACGTATCGCGAGGCGGAGTTGGACTGTGGGAAGTGCAAGGGGTGGATATCGACTTCTGGGTTTGGGTTGCTCCCATCCGGGGCCAGGTCGGCCTCGTCCTGGACGGGGCGCACGATGGGGATTGATAGCACAGCAGGTTCTGTGGCCAGCAGTAGCGTGAGAAGCGGGACGAGTGCCTCACCGTGTGCTAGGACAAGCTGCTGCAGGTAGTTGGCGCGGAAGCGGAAGCGCTTTGACAGCAGCGTCTGGAGAAAGTCCTCCTCGGAGGCAGGGAGCGCTGGCGGAGGTGCAGCTGCCGATGAACTGGCTGCGGCTGTCATCATTGCGACTGTGGGCAGATGGAGGTATGTTTGTGAATGGGACGTGGGATGTGGCCGAGAATGTGAGCGTCAGAGGATGGATGAACGAGGATGACTGTCGAACGAGACGTGAGAAATGCTGTACAGGCACGCGGCAAGAAATGGAACGAGAGAAATGAGTTTGCAGAAGGCGAGGAGAAACGGAGCCAGAGGCAGAGGCAGAGGCAGAGGAACAGGAAGAGGAAGAGGAAGAGGAAGAAGAGGAGGAAGGGCTTCTGCCTCGTATATACCTTGATATATATACCTTTCCGCTCATCGCCTCTTGGGCCTGTGCCTTGACCAAAGGGTCTGCGCCTCCAAGGTGCCTCTTCCAGCCTTCCGTTCTTTTTTCTTTCTCTTTTTCATTTACCCTTCTCACCCCTAGCGCGGTCTCACACAGTCCCACACGACCCATGCTCCGCCTGCAGCGCCTCCGCACCATCAGTCAATGAGACACAACGCGCGCTCGTCGCGTCCTTCCTTCTCGCGCTTCTCGTCAAAACTCTATTTCCTAATGAGATTGCCCCGGAAATAAGCACACACACACCTTTGCTCAAAGTAGTTCAATGCACTCAATTGCATCCATCCTGTTCAAAAAGAAACCTCTTTTGCACTTACTCCTCAGCAATGCTTCTTCCAGAAAACGCCATCGGTTTCATCCTCGGTAAATGCAGGCCATCACCCACCTCTTCCTCTCATCAACTGAACAACGCGTCTAGTCGTCGAAAGAGCAACCATCGCTTCCCGCTCCAGCTAACAAATCAAGAAAACATGTCCTTTCTGGCTATTAGTCGCTCTGTGCTGGGGATTCACCAACCCATTCATCAAGAACGGCTCCAAGGGGCTCGAGACAATCAAGCGAGACTCCTGGGTCGCACAGGCCGCTGCAGAGTACTGGTACCTGTTCACACGCTGGCAGGTCCGTCTTTCAAAAGAAACAAACACGCGCTGGATTTGTTATCATACGATAGTCCCGCTCAAAAACCCCTTTCATTCGACCCTTTCAAATTGTTAACCATCGATTATTTTGTTTGTTCAGTATGTACTGCCACTGGTCCTCAACCTCTGCGGATCCGTCGTTTACTATCACACTCTCGGAAAGGCCGATCTGTCCCTGGCCGTGCCCATCACCAACTCGCTCACTTTTATCTTTACGACCTTGGCAGGCATCCTCTTGGGAGAAAGCATTGGATCACCTCGTACGTTTACGTGGTCCACTCACGTCCATCCCTTCGTTTTTTTTCTGGTTCGCGTCAATGATGATGTGCTGGCATGCCTTGCTGATTTCTCACTCTCTATCTCTCCTTTTGCTACTTTCGTGCACTAGGTTCGTGGATGGGCATGGCGATGGTTGTCGCTGGAGTAGGTTTGTGTGTGCAGAGCAAGGCATGATCGTGGTCGTGTTACTGTACACCACTGTTACACCACCCTAGATTTATACCAACCTTCATATCCTCGGAATGATCCGTCCACCTCATCGTCAATAAACGTGCAAGCCAACAATGAACCAAGCGAACAATGTCAATGAAAAAGGGATTCATTTTTTATTCAATATCCAGCATTCCAAATGAAGGGTTCTGCAATACGTAAAACCCATCTTTTACACCGGAGGAACAGGCAACGTCTTGACCACACAGCCCTCGCGACCACCATCCACAAACACTGCAAACCGCTTAACATTCTCCAACGCACTCTTCGTGCTCGCCCCCGAGGACGACAAAGATCCAGCATCCCCATCAGCAACAGGAGCTGTCGACACCTGCGCATACGCAAATCGTCCCACCAGGTCCGTATATCCATCTTTCCAGAACATCGTCGTCTCTCCTGAGCCTGGCTTCATCTCTGCATACACCTTCACATATCCACCGCGGATCGGTCGTCCATCCGACTTGGAAATCACCTTCACTGTGCCCGACTGTTCCAAACACTGCAGAAGAATCGTCTGCGAGTAATACGCCTTCCAAGTACGCGTCGCGGCTGGAGGCGAGCTCGTAACCGAAATCATCACGTTGGTGTTCAAATACTGTGCCAGGATAGGAATCATCAAGATCCCCTCGTCACGAACCGCGCGCTTGACCACATGTGTATCCAACCCATTGGGCTTGACCAGTCGGTAGCTGTTGCTCGAGTCGTCACTGTTGCGGCCGCCATTGGATCCAGAACTACCGCTCGAACTACTCGACTCACTCTCGCCCTGGTCACTAAAAGTCAAAGGCGAGCCAGAGAACATGGTCTCGGCGTCGATCGAATAGTACTCGACCGTGACTTCCCGCACGCCCCGGTGTCGGATCGCGACTACACTCTCGCTTTCAATCTTGAAATCAACCGACACTGGGACCTCGGGTCCGCCTTCCTCGACCTCCTCACCTTCCGGCTCTTGCTCAACCACTTCCATGGCTACTCCTTCCATCGAACCGACCGTTGGTGGCGTTGAAGGAGTCATCGACAGCTCAATCTCATCCACGTACTGCTGCATATCTTTGAACATCTTGCTCCATCGCTCGACCGGGTACTCACGATACGTGTCCAGAATCTTTTGAACGCCAGCCAAATCCAGACCCAATCCGGATGTCGAAGAGTCCGCCTGAACCTCTACGCACAAACTGAGGTAGGCCCAAAGGTAGTCGTACTGGAGTTGCTGGAAAAACTCATGCTGGCCTGGACCTCCCGCCTCGTGCATCATCTCAGACAGCTGCTGGAACCGTTGTTTGGCTTCAAGGATTCTGTCTTGCGCCAGAAGATACACAGTGAGCATTAGTAGATCGTTCACGTCGTGGTGCGGCTTCTGGGTCAACAGACGAAGGAAGCGGTCGTATTGGTCCTTGAATTTGTCGTTCAAAATGGTGGCATTACGAGTGGCCTTGTGAGCTATTATGTAGGCCAACAGAGAGTTACACGTAAGTACCACCATTACAATGGATGCGTTACTCAAGGCTTGAGCGAGCGCTTCTTAAACTGTTAGTCGTGCAGCAACAAAACATAAATACCTCGAGCATTGATCAAGGGGAAATACTCTAGATAACGGAACGATTGATTCGACGCTCCTGCAGACCGCGACTGAGGATGGCGCACAAAAGTACTCGATGTGAACCAATAGCCTACATCCAGATTCATAGTGGCCCTGTGCATCAAAAGTTCTTGGACCAGCTCACAACTTTGAGTTAACAAGGCAGCGCTCCAAATACGCTCACTGAACTCTTGACGAGACCTTAGGATGGAGGTCACCTGGTGCAAGAAATTCTTGTCCTTGATTAATCGAGAATACAGCAAGTCCTCGGGTACGCTGCTCAGCGGGCTTAATTCCAGTTTGCTGAGAATATCATTCTTCGACCCATGCTTCACGACATTGCTCCAACTAGTGGCTGCATCCATGTCTTTATGGTTCGGCTCAAGAGTGCGCACTTTAAGGACCGAAGCTGGAGCGTAAGCGACAATGTCCTCGTAATCGGAGACATGCGCAGGATAGTGAGGGAAATCGCCTTGCTCGGGAAAGTAGAATCCATATTCGTACTGGAATGTGCCATGGCTTTGCAGTTGAATGTCCTGTCCAGCCTCCAAGCCGTTATAGATCGAGATGGCTCCTTGAGGGATCTGCACCTCCAAGTGGACTCTCATAGGGTTTGGAGTGGCATCTGCTCGTTTAAATATTTTTGCATTAGTAAACAGTCTGCCGAGCATTCGACAATTGATAAGGAGACTGAATGTCTATGTGTTGATCAAGAAAACACGCGATCCGCTTACTCATCAAGACGACATGTACGCCATATGTCTCCAGGGGTCTGAACTCAGCGCCCGGCTTGATATACTTGCGGATATGGATCATGCGGACCTCATCGTATTCCTCCTTGTCGGTCTGATCAAAGTACTGTTGCGTGACAAGTATTGAACCTGCTGCGGGCGTCTCTGTCAACTCCTGTTGAGAAATGTAAAGCACATATCGCGTCAGTAGTCTCTCTTAAAACCTCCTGGACATGAGATCGGTGTAGACTCTCTTGAGGACTATATTTATACCTTGGTGGAAGAGTGGAAAACAACAGCTGGTGACACGGTCGAAACAACAACGCTCTGATCGCTCGCGCGGTTGAGAATGGCCTCCTTGGGACGGAAGGTCACATCTAAAAAGGCGAGGGTGGCCATTGCATCCGTGAAGGAGCCAGCGTTTGCAATGAAATTCTAGTGGCAAGGGCGAAAGTTAACACATCTTCAATTGACAGCACCATCTTTTGAATTCCCATGGACAATGACCTACTTGCGTAAGGAACGAGGCGCCCTTGGAGTCATCCCACTGCGCCAAATCCAGCCAGAACAAGTTAACAGTTTGATCGTCATGTTCAACGATGTCCTCTCGACTGTAGTAGTACGTCTCCGCCATCTCCTTTGTCAAATCAAGAGGCTTGAAATGGCTCTGGATTTCGCGCTCGACCACGACTCTCTGCACCGTGAAGGACTTCTTCTTCTTCTTTTTGCTGAGACCATGAGCATTATTCATGCCGTTGTGTCCGTCGCTTTCCAAAAGCATGCGGGTTGGCGCACTACGGCTAGCTCCCACTGCACGTGGAAGATTCTCGACCATCTCATAGCTCGTTTCATTGACAACGGCGCTATTTTTCACAGAGTGCGCAGTGATTGAAAGGGACATTAAGGGAGGAGAAGCGTCAGGAACCGCCACGAGACAATAGTTAGGCAGCAAAAGTTCGTATAATCCATTCAACATACGTTGGACTGTAAGACGGCGACGTCGGCGAGTAAGACGGCGCCGTTGCCGAGTATTGCACAGCATTGTCGGAGTCCGCTTCCTCTCCTCCTCTTCCTCCTCCTCCTCCTGAAGTCGATTCTTTGAGGTTGCCAGAGTTCATGACAGTATTGAAAAGTTTGACACTGCGTGCCGCACGCGCATTTTGAGCCCTGTCCTTGATCCAGCGGATCACTGCAGGTCGAAGTCCAGGAATGCGCTGAGCCAAGAGGCACTTTTCCATGCATGTCAACATGCTGAACTGGTCGAGTGCAACGTATTTCTCAAGTGGCGCGCCCACAAAGTACTCATCCAAGAAGGATTTCAGCATCTTGTTCTAATTTGTGTAACGATCATGTATAAAGAAAGGGTGAGTATTCGTTAGTGCCTCAAAAATGATTCTCCAAAGATGAAAACAAACATTGGTGCGAGACACCTTGCTGACCTACCTTCAGGAACGGCGACACGGCAGCATCAAAGAACGCGCGATCTTTCCTGTAGAGGAATAGGTTGAGCTCGTGACAATTCCACTTTGAATATTTTTCTTTCTTGGCATCAGTCGAAAGGTGATGCCAGTCCTTGATGAAACTGAACTTGCGGAGATTCTCTTTGTCGGCTTCGCTTTCCAGCAACGTCAGCATCAAGTCATAAACTTGGCCGACCGTGTTGACGACGCGAACCAACGAAGGAGCACTCATGTTCGACGCAAGAGTGATGGTTGCCTCGCGAATTGATGAATGTGCGTTTTCAGAGGCGCCTGGCTGCAACTTTGGGTCCAGATTAACCCCAGTCCTCTCGCCAATGTAGTGCTTGGTGTGGTCCAGCGCGCTCTTGAACCTCAAGTCCCTCTTCTGGAACCCGAGAGCGTCAGCTGGGTGTTGAGGCAGGGCTGTAGACCTTTGAACGGCCTGGTGACCATCCGCCGCGAAGACCTGGATGAATGTTGACTCCTGGAAAGTTGAAAGAGGAAGGCGAACCACACCAGTAGCAGAATCTGGCTTCAAGTTGACGAGCACCACGCTAGGGTGGGCAAAGAAGTTAAGGAGCGGAGGCTTTTGGGCGGAAACTGAGGTGCGCCTAAATGAGCTCATTTTCTTAATGCGCGGAAGACACCGTTGCATCTCATCCATGGACACCTCGCCGCCGCATTCTTTCGTAGTCACAACTTCCCTCATACGTTGCTCAGACATCGTAGTGTCCGCGATGTTCTATCGTATGTATGAATATACAGCAAATTAATTAGCAACACGGCCATGCAAAAAAGATCTACACTACTCTATGCCACTATAGTCACGTCGTAGTTTGCTTACCCAAGGCGAAAGGAGAGCACTCGGCTTCGTCAACAGATTGCCCGCCCAATGTGCAGATCGCGCTTTGCGATTCAAAATATATTGGTACTCCTCTCCAAGGACCCGTCCAGTCTTGAACGAGGTGAGCGTCAGCCGTGTCTTCTCCATCGCCCATGGGGCCTCTGCATCCAACACCTGGAGTTTCTGGAAGAGTGTTCCGTCGATAGGCAGAAACCTCGTCGCAACGACACAGAGTCTGGTGTCCAGGGTCCAATTGTAGAGTTGGATGTCAACAGACTGCTCCTGAGCATTGATCGCAGGTTTTGCCATGTGTAGTGGAGCCTTTGTGCAGTCCAGGAGTTCCAACATTGGGTCAGATCCCACTAGGTAATCTTCCAGTCCTGTAATCTTCTTGGCCTTTGCATCTCTCGCAGGAGCAATTACAAGTCGGCAACTGACTGTGCTCCCGATTCTGAAACTGTAATATCCTGCGTGTAGACCCTTGATAGTGAGCAGCCCGTTTTCGAGTCGGACGTTGCTGGTACAGTCCTCAAGAACGCATCTGTAGAGTACGATGCATGGTAAAATCAGTCATTGGTTCCTAAATATCCATCATCCCGATGCCCTAACGCTGGAGCCAGAGTGTGAATTACCTATCGGAGTCCCCTGATCCTGTTACCGAGTGCAGGGCAACCTTCCGGATCGCTATGGTATCCTGACGTGCCAATGGCAGCGAAACGACTTCGCCCTCAACACTGTGTATGTCTTTTGGGTAAACGTATGCATCGTTTTCAGCGATCCGCCAAGCTGTACCTGTGGTCTTACAGAGAACCGCATCGATATCCTGCAATGGTCCCAAAAAAATCTCGCCATTGTCATCCGTCCGCAGATGTGTTTCGAGGGGCGAGATAGGGGCAAGATGACTGATCTTGAACTCTAGAGGAATATTCGAACGAGGTTCGCCGTTCTTCCCGAGTACGAGGATCCTGTAACCATCATGCCTCTTTCGGAGAAGGGACACGATCTCTCCAGACACACGTTTGTTGTCCCAGAGACCATGACTATTCATGAAATAGACACTTTGATCCGGGGTGGGGCTATAAATGAGAAGGAAGCATTAGCAGCGCATATATTGCCCTGTGTCGATATAGCATAAGCATACATTTCATATTTTCCCATCGTTCACTCGAGTTTGCATACCTCTCAAAACTAAAGTCGCGAGAAACGCGCAAGTCCTGGTACTCTCCCGTTGAAATGACCTTGATCTTTGCCGCGATTATCACACGAATAGCCGCTAGGTTTGCAGGCACCTGGAAGTTGTACTCGGACCAGTCAACATCGTGTATCTTGAAATCCGACACGGTGTTTGTCGTGGAGATGGCGGTAGTGTCGTCTGACTGGATGGTGAGCTGCACCTGCTCCAGTAGGCTAATCGGGCAGATGACCGCGTTTCCCGCGATTAGGACCGTGGGCTTCATCAAAACCTAAAAATATGGAACGTGTCAAATATGTTATTGCGGACCTAGCATATCGCAAAGGAGCAAAGATTATCCCACGGCTGCATTGAAAATCAAATGCTTGCTTACCTTAGCAGTGGCCCCAACAACAATGGACTCGTGATCAATGTGGCAAGCAAGCTGGATACTGTATTCCTCTACGCGGTGCGCAAAGGCTCGGCGGGTCGTGAAACCATCGTGAATGAGGTAAATACTGGAGCTGGAGGACGACGATGGCTTACGATACGGGACAATGATATCTCCGTCTCCGTTCGGCTACGATAATACAACACGAGTTTTCGCGGTAAGCATTGGTGTTGGCTCGGTCATTGAGAGAGAGAGAGTGAGAGAGAGAAGGAGGGGATATTGTGGAGCGATGTACATACCCTGTAATAATAGCCATTCAACCAGACGCTGCACTTTTCCGAAAGGACTTCCTGATTCTCATCGAGGATGGTCAAGACATGTCCTGCAACGCTCTGCCTCTCAACAAAATCCAGACATCCCTACAGTAGTTCAACGATACAAAACACAAAACGTCAGCTGTGGGTCAAGCTTGCAACTCCGCTAACAAGAGGCGATAAAAATACCCAATGCTCAATTCTTACCTTCGTAAAGTAAGCACAGCTGTTCTCGCCGTTGCTGATGACATCCATCACAAACGCTCCTCGTCTGTTAACCAGCTCTGGCAGTTCGATCACAACATCGTGCATCTCCATCGGAGGGCGATCCAGCACCAAGTTGTGTTCCCAGTTTGGCGTCAGTCCATCCAGATTCAGGTTCTTGCCCATGACCGAGTCTCCGTACTGCTGAAGGTATTCAAACGTCTTCACTTCAAACACGCGCACAAGGATGCGCTTCGCATTCTTTGCCCTCAGCTTGAAGACGACATTGTCTGTTGGTAGGAACTCAGTTGGGTTGTCGGGCGCAAACTTGAGGATGGTCTGTTCAGCCAATTGAGTAATACTCTCAAGGCTGGAGAGTAACCCAGACCTTTTAGCATAAAAGAGAGACATACGGAGTCAGTAACGAAATTGCATGAATGGCGCTACTTTCATCATTGCATCAATCGACAAACAATAATACAATCGAGATCTCTTCCGCCGTCGATATCACTTACCATTTGGTAACATCTTTGTCGCCAGACATGAGCATAACTCGGGCAAGTAACGGGTTCAAGAAGGTTTTGACCTCAAAGAGGTGCTCATACTCATCCGCCGACCTCTTCTCGAGCATAAATCGAGACAGGCACTCCTTTATCACCTCATCGTCTCGTGTGCTGGTCGGAACACTAACCCGCTACATGCACCCACGTCAAAAAAGCAGTAAAACTTGGTAAGTGCGAGTTTCTAATGTGAATCACAAAGTTGCCATGTGCATATCGGACACCTACCTCAGACCAATAGTTGAGAGGCTGATAGTTGCCGAGATTCACTTGCAAGTCGCGCTCGATGGTATCCAGCGTTCTTTGGTTGTAATGCGGACGGTTCCTTGGTATCGCCACGTATCTGCATACAAAGAACAGCGATAGTATTAGTGAATTGGTACATTCGAGCGTGAAAGAATAGATCATGCCTTGAACGATCCCCTTTGATTGTACTTGCCTCTTGAAAGTAGCCTCGCTTACGACTCCCACAGATAGATCGTGCTCGAGACTCATCAGATACACCGCCAGTTTGTATCGGTTGAACTTTGGCGACAGCTCGTCAACAAAGGCCCTCATCCGAGAGAGCCAATCCTCATGGGCGACCTCTTTATTCTCCGGAAATGGTTGCGGGATGATTCTCTTCTCAAGCAAGCCGACGAATGCCTCGTCGTTCATGATTTGCGGCTGCTCCTCCTTGATAGTCATGAGCTGTGACCAGGTTAGGTTGCCAAATCCAAGGTTGCTATGAGAAAAGTCAACCTTTTTTTCCTGATAAAGACGGAGGATGATTTTGACAATGACCTGATCCAGTCGACTGGCATCAGCTCTGCCCAGGATCTCGAGACTCTTGGACGAGTATAGAAAGTCTATGCTAAGGAGGTAGCGGAGTTGGTCAGGGTCCAGGTTGTCGAGGATGGTCTCCATCCTTGGCTGTACCAGCAGGTGAGGCCATGCGTCTCGGCTGAAGTTGACAGAGTAAAAGTTGCTCTCAATCTCATCCAGTAGCTTCTCCGTCAGCATCTCGGTATCCAGCAGAGTTTGATCGAGAGCCACGGGTATCTTGCTAGCCGCATCTGTGGACTGTGTATCGTCGTCTTCAGAGACACCTTCAGGATCGTCCTCGCCTTGCTCGACGGCGGCCATGCTAGAGTCGTAAGGCAGCATCTTGCGGAGGATGTCTGGCTTGACCGGGAACGCCAAAAGCGCGATCTGGGCTCTTAGCTGCTCGAGCTGCTCATAGTCATCGCAGACCCCCGACTTTTCGGCCGACTCTAAGAGTGCCGTGGCGTCGGCGATGGTCTGGGGCGTGATAGGAAGCTCTCCCGTCTGCAGTTGCTGGGACAGGTATCGGAGGTGGTAGAGATGGTGTTCCTCGGTACCGGGCGTGGTGGCCTTGACGAGCTGCGGTCGTTCGGCCGGGTTCAGGGCGTAGTCTTCCTGGAACTGAGTAGGCGACATCGTGGCGTAAGACTACCGTGAGAAATATACTGTTTTTTTTTGTTCTTTTTGTGCTTTGGTTGTTGCGGAAAGGAGAACAGGTCTTGAAGGAATGTCTGTATGTGCAACGAGCAATGGAATGGGGTAAGAATGAGCAGGGCCAGGGGGAATGAGAGCACTAGGTCCACGAGGCGAAGCAAACGTTGAGCAGTAGACTGGTGTATGGAGAGAGGGAAAAGCGAGTGAGATAGAGAAATAGGGGCAAGCGAGGTCCTTTTTATACTTTCAGCTGTCTCTCATGCAAATTTGCATTACCACTGTGAGCAAACGCGCCCGAGGGAGCACGAGAATATGTGGTGTTGCAGAGGTGGTTTTTACGTACGCGATGGGCGACAATGCGTTGTTCATAAAGAAAACACTGAAAGAGGGCATGGGAATAGTTGCATAAGAGTTGAAGAGTTGACAAACTAAGAGAGGTTTGGTTGTCATAGCTGATATGTCAATGATATCCCACCTTGTTCAGCTTAGTTTCGCTACTCTTGACAGATAAAGGGATAGTTGGTGGGAACCAAATCTCTAGCCCAAGATTACGCAACATTATCCTCAGTCGCGACGGCCAAACAAGCACACTACGCTACCTCCTGTTGGACGCTGAACCGAATGTGTGTTTTTATTCAATCTCCATCTTGTCATCATACGACCGCTCGACGCGATGCGGTGGATGTCCCTTGGCGCCCTGGCTGTTGTTCGTCCGTGAGGACTCGCCACTGGTGGTGGGCGGGATGTGGTACGTCTCCTGAATCTTCTTCAGCGCCGGATAGGCCATCAGGTTCTGAGTCGCGCCATCATCATCGCCATGCTTGGACTCCACAGGCATCGAAGGCACTGACTCTGTCGGGTCCTCGTCAATCTCAAAGGGCCGCTTCTTGATCGAAACCTTGCTCTTTTGCGAGATCAAGAGACCCTTGCCAAAGTTGCGGAAGCAGTACACCATGTTGAAAAGGGTCATCAGGACTAGGACCATGGTCACTGCAACTGGGAGCAACAACAAGAGCAAAAAAAAACAATCGTGTCAAAAAGGAGCCTTTCACTGGATAGCAAAAATAGCATCACGTATGGTTCTCGAGAAAGTAACGGTATCGATACTTACTGAAGAAGGTGAGGTACTTGACCGAGTTGATGAAGCGATCCCTGTTCTGCGGGAGACGCAGATACACCAGCTGGTAGATAAAATACGGCTCCGCTGCTGCCAAGCACACCATCACAAAGATGGTGGCGATGCGGTTTTCCTTCCTGACGCCAAAAAACGCAAGGACGAGCAAGATGATGGAGGCAGGCATGGCAAGTCCAATCAAGAGCTGCTGTCGTGCTAGTGTTGTACCGTCCTTGAAGGTTGCAATGACCATCTTGTCGGTGGTGTCGACAAGTGTGAACATTTGGATGGCATAGGCAACAAAGAAGAAGACGTCGAACTTCAGCAGCGTAATGAGGATCTCATATCCCTTGTGCATCTCTAAGGAATACAATACGAGTTGTCAGGAACAATGAAAGGGTTAGACCAAGGACTCTCTGGCTTTGCTAGATCAGCAATGCATCGTGAAGTGTTCAATAATTGGCCACAATACTTACTTCGCATTCTCAGGTCACTATCCAAGTCAAGAAGGAGATACAATGCAAAGTTAGCGCTTTCCATTTTCACACTACAGCATCCCATTGTAGATATGCTGATGAACACTTACGCTCCAAGGAACCGGTACATCTCCCAGCCAAATACTTTCGACAGTTTGCAAGTGGCATAAACGAGAAATACAGTGCATACGCCCAAGGTAACGGTGGTCGCCACATTGTACGCCTTCAACGGCCCTCCTGAGCCAACAGCATGCCAGTCGTTTATTGTCTGGATGATGCCGTCTGAGATCAAATGGAAGAATCGTGAAAAAGGTAAGAAACGTGAGGAGTTGGTCCCACAGGGATACATATGCCTCTCCTATTTTGAGAATCGGAATCCGTGTGAACTTACAGCTGAAGCACAAAAAGTTGAAGAACGTAAAGGCTACCACCTGGATCTGGTTCCGATGGTACATGGCATCCACGCATAGCGTGAACAAGCTGACAATGGCCATGAGGTACAGAATGGGGTATATGACGTTGGGTGTACTATGAGGTCAGTTGGAAGAGAGGATTTTGTGAGTCGACCCCAGGAATAAAGTATGGATGCAAAAAAGACGCAGCAAAGGCACCGAGAAAAGAAAAGAAAAGGGTTAGCGCCAAAGGTAAGCGAAGAGTAAGGGACTTTACCTCAGAGAGTTTCCTGCGCGTGGTTGTTCGATCCTATTTTTTTTCAGCGTTGCCAACGTGCATCAGACCGCATAGATATAGAACATTGATCAGACATTGAAAAGACCGACACTTGTACAGCGCTCAAGGATAGCCTGCAAAAGCAGCCCATACCGAAGGATATGTTCTTGCAGAACAAGGGACACTAGTACCAAACCGATGATACTTTCCAGAGTCACCAGAAGGAGTGTTGCTCGCGGCCAAGCACTCTTTGGAATCTACATGGTCGGATTCATTTCAGAAGGAGGCGGTGTTAACACCATGAGTGTGCATGGGTCATGGCGTGTTTTTGGTGGTGCTGTTGGAAGAAGCAAGCACGAACCAGGCTGTTTGGCGGCATGATCAAAGATCACAATGAGCACAATGTGGGAAAGGAATTAATGCTTATGAGACGACTGACAGTTTTTGGAATCAAAGGTCGAGGTGGTGGTGGTGGTGGTGGTGGTGTATGAGATGTGCGAGGTGTGCGAAGAATCCAACGATGCGATGAAGAACGAAGAACGAAGAACGAAGAACGACGATGAGGATGTGCAGAGAGCGGAGGAAGAGGATGCAGAGGAAGGACCGAAGGAGAGAGGCAATGGGACGATGGATGCGAGCCAAAAAGGCTTTTTGTGTATTCGTTGTGCCGTGCACAGCCCTCGCTCGATTTTTTTTCTCTTTCCCATTCTACTTTTCCGCGGCTGCGCCCTCCCTTGCCGCAACTGCCGCGCTCTGGACCCACGCCGCACTGCCCTCATCTCGTCACATGGCAAGATCGCCCAGACATCTCGATAGATCTCCCTCTGGTGGCCACTCCTCTGCTCCGCCTCTAATAGCCCACAGGCCACGGATGGAGACGCAGCCGATATAGAAGCAGGTGCGGTGGAAAAGGAGAACGAAGGGACTGAGAGGCACGAACCAGCACGGCTTTGCGTTTCTTCTGCACAGCCAAAATGCGGTGGACAATAGCGTGCAACAGATACAGAAGGTCTGGTTCTCGAGAGGACAACAAAAACTACATTATATATACAAAGCTATTCAATAAACTACAACCGCCTCTAACCCTTCTCGCCGGTACTTGCTCGCCATAAACCGCGGAACATGGCCACCAGCCCTTTGAAGCTATCAGCCTCACCCACGCCTGCCTTTTCCTTCGTCACCGTAGATGAGCTCTTATATGCTGGTGAAGATGGTGGTGGTGGTGGCGACTGTAACTCCCGTTTGAGGGCCTCGTCCGCTCCTCCAGACACCTTCTTCAAAGGATCCTCCTGCTTAAGGCTCTTCGCCATGTTGACAGACTCTCTACTATTTTTCTCGAAGGGTTCTGTAGAAGAGGAGGAGGCCAGCTCCTTGATCCTGGGTGACGGCGCCTTCGTGTGGTAACCAGACCGTTGCTGATAACTATTGCCCCGGAGACTCCGTACCATTCCTCCAGTTCCCAATGATCCCATGGATCCAAAGGCCCCACCAGCACCATTAACAGCAAAGCCCGAGCGACCCTTGATGACTGTCGTCTGAGGTTTAAAAACCCTCTCGGTCCAGTTCCACAGCCCCACATCGTCTTGCTTCGTTCCAACTTTGAACGATTGGGTTTCATGAGGCTCCGTTGGAACTGTTGCAAAATCCATCATTGAAGTGTCACTGACCCCAGTCTCGGCGCTGCTGAACAATGGCGAAGCCTCATCCAGAAACGTAAGCCATTCCGGATCCTGCTCCTCTTTTGGTGTTGAAAACTTGGATGGTGTAGCTGCGATATCCTTCGGTACACCTCTAACAGCAGCAGCAGCAGCAGCAGTTAGGCCGTCATCGTCGAGCGACTCAGTTTGTGTAGTCTTTTCCACGCGCTGGGGGGAGGTTTCTGCAATGGGGGACGATTCACTGGACTTTGGAAACAGCGATGGCCATGGTGAAGAGTGGGCACCGCTGATCAAGGGATCCGAGTGGGAGGAGAAGTATGTAAAAGGGGTCCTCAGATCCTGGAAAAACTCTAGAAATGGATTACTCGTGGTGCTAGCATCGGAGAGTGTTGGTGAAGAGTCCAGTACTAGTGGGTCCTGGCTCTGCTGGTTATAATCGTGCAGCAGCATCTGCTTACTGATATCGCCTTCCGCGAGCAGTGACGGCGTCTGCGCTACCAGCATCTCGAACGCGGCTGTTGTGAGAGCCATGGGAGAGTTGACTGACTGGGTGCCTTGAAAGCCAACCATCTTGCTTTCAGGCGATGATTGCAAGGACAAGGAGTGGTGTGTAGTGGCTGGAGACGTGAGTGTGCTGGCTGTTGTGCTGTAGCCGCTGTTGCTGACATCGGTATCTGAGTAATGACAAGACTCTAAAAGCTCATGGGTTGAAGCCATACCAAGCAACGCTGTCGTCGAGAGTTTTCTCCATTGTGCGTTGCTAACGTTGCCATGTCCAGTGTTCATCGCGAGCGCTGTAGGGTTGAGGGTCATGTCGGCTAGGTATACAGGTGGGCTGGTCATCGACAATGGTGTGGGCACACTGGTCAATGCGAGAGCAGGCTGAGCAGCGAGACGCTGGCTTTCGCGATGGTTTTCAAGCAGTGCATTCAAAGCCAGCTGACAGGTCTTTGTCGATGCGATCGAGGACAGCGGAAGCAAATCATCGCCTGCGAGTGCTGGCAGAGTTGCCCTGTACTGACCCATATCGACCTCGCTGTCTACCAGTGCCACTCCTAGCGGCGGTGATTTTGGCTGGGGTGGCGAGGGTAGCGGGGTCGTATTCTGACTGGGTGAGTCCTTGTTGCTGTGAGGTTGGAGCTGTCGAGGTGGAAGTTGGGTGTGTGGGTGTCCACCCTGGCTCATGGATTCTATAGTCTCGGCTTCTTCCCACTGCAGCTGAACCTCGACGGGCGACCGGTGCGGGGTCTTTGCTCGGATCCTGTGGGCGACTGCCTTTGCGTTCACGTCCTGTGCCGCACTGGGGTGTGGCCGCTGTTTCCGCTGCTGCTCTTCCTTCTTGGCCGTCTTGGACTTGAGGCTGCTCCCGTTAGCATATGGCCGCCAGCGCAGCTTGGAGGGAAATGATGGGACATGGGTAGAGTGCTGGGCAGCCTCCATTACAAATGCATTCGTCGAGCAGGAACAAGCTGGCGATGTTCAGACAGGGGTGCAATTGCGAAGCAGGGACTAAAGAGTGAGAGAGTGAGAGAGAGAGAGAGACGAGAGTAACGCCGGGTAGCAAGTAGATATATCGGTGTAGGTGAAGCTAGGTTTATGGGCTAGCTGATTAAGAAACGAATGGTGGTGACCAACGAGATCAGAAAAAGGCCAAACGTCTTATGAGCGCAGTCTGTGCATATCAGATATGGCCGAAAATCGCCTTTTTGAGACGAGCAGTCCCTGGCCTCTGCGCTCCGCGAGCCCGGGCCTCCGATCCCGCCCATAAGTCCGCCCCTCGGGACCGCCAAGGATGGGCTGTCCGAGCAAGGCGCAGGTGTGGGCGCGCAGAAGATAGAGAACCACAAAAAAGGCGTCGCCAGAACTAGCGCCATCCAAGGCTGACTGATGCATACCGCCCAAGGCGGCCATGAGGCTTCTCTTCAACCTCAGAACTTTTTTTTGCTTCGATCCGCGCCACATCCATCCCTGTGCCCCATTGCCATGCGTTGTTTCGGCATAAAAATAATGTTTATGAGTTCTGTGCCTTCACTGCTGAAAAATCTACCTGACCAGCTCTAAAGATCCGACTTTGCAAGGAACATGTTGTACTGGCTGATAAATCGAGTGCGAGCATTCAGCTCCTTGGCCGCGTTGGCCACAATGTTCGGGTGACGAAGGAATCCTCTCGCAACCGCAACCAGGTCCGCCTTCTCCTCCTTCAAGATCTGCTCTGCTTGCTGACCTCCCGTAATCACACCCACTGCAATCACAACCAACCCAGGGACCTCCTTCTTCACACGCTCCGAAAAGTGAACCTGGTAGCTAGGAGCGTACTGGACTTTTTGCTCATGCACATTTCCAGCCGAGGAAATATGCAGCACATCCACACCGGCATCACGGAGCCACTTGGCCACCTGCACCGTCTGCTCAATCTCCCACGAAGGCACATCCAAGTGCTCGACATTGTCCGAAGCCGAGATACGGACAAACACAGGCTTCTCCGCTGGGAAGTTGGCCTTGACCTCAGCAACGACCTCCAGCAACAGACGGGCACGGTTCTCGAGCGATCCTCCGTACTTGTCTGTGCGCTTGTTGGTGAAGGGCGAGAGGAACTGGTGGATCAGGTAACCATGGGCTGCATGGATCTCAATAGTGTCCATGCCTGCTGCGTGAGCACGACGGGCTGCAGAACCAAAGGCTTTGACCACCTCGGGGATCTCGTCCAGTCCGAGCTCACGTGGGACACGGTGGTGGTGATCATAGGCGACGCCACCAGTGGGTGCAACGACCTGGTCAAGCCAAAAATCTGAAGGCTCGTTCTTGGCGTAGTAACCGGGGACAGAGGACTAATTGGGCGGGAATAGAGGGAGATGCAACCAACGATTAGAAAGCCGACCTTGGAGGAAAAAAGAGTGTAGGCCGGTTTTGCAGAGATGAAGTTTACCTTTCTACCAGCATGGCCAAGCTGGATGCCGATCTTGCCACCAGTGGCATGCACAAAGTCAACCACACGCTTCAAGCCAGGGATGTGGGCATCGGACCAGATACCAGTGTCGTTAGGGCTGATGCGGCCGCGTGCTGAATTTGGATTTTGAAGTAAAGAGTAAAAGACGATGAGTATATCCGTTTGATGCACTTGGCTTTCCTTTGTCAGCCTAACTCTATCTCGCAACTGATTTCTAACCTTCAACTCCAGTAGCCTCAGCCAGAACAAGACCAGCTCCGTTGAGCGCAAACTGGCCAAGATGGACCAGATGGTAGTCACCCATAATGCCGTCCTTGGAGGCGTACTGGCACATGGGTGCGACAACAATCCTGTTGGCGATCGTCAGGTTCTTGATCGTGAAGGGCTGGAAAAGCAAAGGAACCTTGTCGGCATCGGGGAGGGAAGCATCGATGGGACCAGTGTACGTTCCAGGAGCGACGGGCTGATCAACGTAAAATTGCTCCTGAGTAGAGTCAACAATGACATCGTGAGCAATAGATCCCTTGGTGGACTGGGTCTTGAGCGAGGGCTCAGAGGTGGAGGAGCTGCCGTCGTTGATCATGGTGGTGAGATATGTGCGAAAAGAGTTTTTGAGAAAGAGGAGTTGTGGGCTGAGGGTATTTTCGAACTTGAGATGACTCGAAGAAGCTAAACAACTGTGAAGAAGAGATGGAGAAGATGAGGATGATGGGGAAAATGTGTGGGCGGACAGGATGGTTTATATAGAGAGGAGCTGGGTACCGAGAGACAACATTCAAGCACGGGGAAGCGCGCGTTGCTGTGTAGGTCGTGCAGCCAGCGTTCGGTGGCTGACAGGCGCTGCAAAGCAGGTGGCTGACAATGCTGACCATTGAACGGACATTATGCACCTGTGCCTTATGCGCCTTATTAATCAGTCTGATTGGTCGTTGGTGTTACGAGTGGGCCGAGAGAGCGCTGCTGTGCCTTTTCGCCCTTGACCGGACCGGAACAATAAACAACTCCAGGGCCAGCGGGAACCCAAGGGGCTGAAGATGCAGCATGCAGTGCAGAGAGTTGTACAACCCAATGTCGACATGGGGCACACCCATTCTTGTCTCTCAGGAAGGGTGATACACTCTCGCATGCCTACATACTCGACAGTCGCACCACGCTGCACACGCTCTCTCTCTCTTCCCTCAGTAGATACACTTGTCAAGCCTCTTTACCTCCAAGCCGCCATCGAAAGTGCAAGACCTTCAAATCAAAACGCTTGTCAATGCCTTGAAGCAACGCTTGATGAATGTACATGCAATGCCTAACAACCCTGTGCCAAAGTAACTGTATTGCCCCATCAGCCCGGTCTGATCAATCAGCGTGGCACAAAAAACGGTTTCTCTTTTCCCACCTCAGCCATGCGTGTCCCGAACTCCTCAAACCTTCAGGCCTGTAAACATACTGCAAACATATCATATCACGATCTTTGAAGATAATTGACTTTAGGAAGCCCAATGGAAAGGCACTGGTTAGATAGGACCGCGCTGGGTATACGGCTGTCTCGGCCCTGAGAAACTCAGCACGAACGGTCCCTTACGTGGAGGGATAACGTCACGATCGCCGGTCGAGAAGTCTGTGGAAGACCACAGAAAGGGCTCGGAGCTTTACAATCACCCCTCTTGCTGGGCGACCTGTGAATGGTCAGCGAGTGGATGAAAAACAATAAAGTGCCATTCCATGACTTTGTCAGCATCCACAAAAGGTTAAGCGAGGTGTGCGTGTCCACATGGGCACTTATTCCTTCAAACAATGAGCAATGTGCTTTATGGAAGGTCGAGAACGTCGTGCCGTCTTCTCCAATAGGGCACGGGCACGATTTTCTAATCCGGCAGGTGGGCAAAAGGTTTACGCGCAGATCAAAAGGTTTACGCGCAGATCGCGCGTTCAAGGTTCAAGTTACTTTTTTTATTTTAATTTTTCTACAGCCCAAGGTGACCTCTCCTCCTTTTTCTTCATCACCGGCGACCACGCTCGTACTGCTGCGAGAACTTTGCCTTGACGTTCAACTCACGAGCGCAGTGCAGAGTGAAACTTGGGTCCCTCAGGAATCCCCTAGCGACAGCAATCAGATCCGCCTTTTCCTCGTCCAAGACTTGCTCCGCCTGCTTGCCACCCGTGATGATCCCCACCGCCACCACCGACAACCCCGGCACCTCCTTCTTGACCCTCTCCGCAAACGGAACCTGGTACCCAGGGAAGGCCTTGAGCTGCTGCTGTGCCACATTGCCACCTGACGACACATGGATCACATCCACACCAGCATCCTTGCACCATTTAGCAATCTGAACCGTCTGCTCAATATCCCAAGACGGGCCTTCTATCACATTCTCCACCAAATCCGAAGCAGAGACTCTCAAGAACACGGGCTTCTCCTGTGGGAAGTTCTCGCGGACAGCCTTGATAACCTCCAACAACATCCTGGCACGGTTCTCGAGCGAACCACCGTACTGGTCTGTGCGCTTGTTGGTCACAGGCGACAAGAAATTGTGGATCAGGTAACCGTGCGCGCCATGGATCTCCACCGTGTCCAGTCCAGCCTTGGCTGAGCGAGCAGCCGCAGTTCCAAAGGCTTGAACGATTTGCTGGATATCTTCAAGCGAGAGCTCTCGAGGGGTGACATAGGTATCGTTCCACTTCATGTCCGGCCCTCCACTTGGAGCGACCACATCATCACGCCAATAGTCTTGCTCTGGAGGCGAAGAGTAGGGAGCGTTCATGGAAGCCTTTTTTGTATGAGAGAGGGGATTAGAAAAAAAATCTGTAGATCAGTCCCCACGCGCAAAAAAACAGAATTGTCATCGAACCTTGCGTCCAGCGTGGGCCAGTTGAATGCCAAACTTGGATCCCTGGGCATGAATAAAGTCGGCAATCTCCTTGATCTTGTGGACATGGTCGTCTGACCAAATACCCGCATCCTGGGGACTAATGCGGCCCCTACAAATTTTTTGCATACCCAAGGAAGAGAGAGAGTCAGTACGGCACTGTGAAGTTGACCCCCAAATGTTTTGCGTCTATATCTCTGTACCTCGGTTCCACAGCCGTTGCCTCTGCCAAGATCAACCCTGCACCATGGATCGCAAACGATCCCAAGTGAGCCAGGTGGAAGGAGTTCATGAATCCATCCTTGGAGGAATACATGCACATGGGTGCAACCACGACTCGGTTCGCAATAGTCAGATCCTTCACTGTGAACGGCTGGAACAATCGCGGGATCTTGTCTGCTCCGGGCAAGGTTGCATCGATGGAGCCCAGGTACGATCCTGGTGCGACAGGTTGCTCGATGACGAAGCGCTCTTGAGGGAAGCCTTGACGCGGCTCTTTGTCGTAGGTTATGGGTGTGGCCATGGTGCTGTAGCGCTGTTTCGAAGCGAGAGCGGGTAGTATAGTTTTGAAATGGAATGCGGAGGATGCAGACAGGTGTAGCGAACTGCGAGTGAGCAGGAGCGGTCTGATGCTCATGGACTGAGGGAATGCAGAGTAGAGTCAATGCTCAATCTAGGAAACAGTGAAAGAAGAATGCGATGCCTTTTCCTCGGACACATCGCGTTCACTTTTATCGCTCTGGGTAAAAAGTTTTCCAGAGTTCAGCCTCACCGCTGTTCCGGCGAGCTCTGACAAATCAAACCAAACCTTGCTGGCATCTTGACGCAGACGTAACTTCACAACACCACTCTACTTTATACATAGTCATCGTCGCTATCTACGATCTTGGTCTTCTTGCGCTTGCTCCTGCTTGGACGGGCGGACGGGGTAGCAAAGTCATCCAAATCATCGTCCTCATCCTCTGCGATGTCCTCCTCTTCCTCCCTTTGTTCAAACTCTGCATCCTCGTCCTCAAGGTCATCCTCCGTCGCCCTTGACGCAGTGTTACGACGCCGGCGACTACGACTGCTGGTGCTGGGCTTGCCCCATTCTCCATCATCGTCATCATCATCCTGCTCGCTGCTTCTCTTCTTGGCTTTGCGGCCTCGTCCACTGCCATTGGTTACCTTGGCTGCACCGGTTCGCTTACGTGTCCCGGTTGAGGAGGAGGATGCAACGCTTGCAGTGGTAGAGTTGGATTTTCTAGTTGGGCGGCCTGCTCGAGTGCTACGTTGCTGAGAGGAGCGAGAGCGGGAGGAGGTCCTGTCATCCTCAGAGGACGCGTCACTATTCACCAAGAACAAAGCCAGCATTGTGTTAATCGTGGCATGACAGACACAAAGCGTCATAGGTGCCTTAGATAAATACTTACTCCAAGAACGCGTTGTCATCCTCCTGCTCTTCATCTTCCTCGAGTTCCGGTTCGGGTTCCGACTCGATGTCCACCACCTCATTCTCGCTTCCGGAGCCGTCAAACTCGTCGTCCTCGTCCCGCCGCCGCGTCTTGACGTTGACATGGGTCGGCAACGGCTTGGTACGATCTATGAAATGTGTCGCAAGGAACGAACGCGCATTGGCATTAGCGCTCAAAGCGCAGCGTCGGATCAATTTAAGTTTTTTTTAAGGTTACAACACTCGAGTTACGACTTACTTGCAAGGGACACTTTGAAGAGTCGCGAGAGATGTTTGGCATATACGGCAATTCCGCTTTTGGGGTCATTGTAAGTTAGCGCGTTCTTTTCTAAAAGTTCAATGTCAAATTGCACAGCCTATGCCAGAGTCAAGTCGAAAGAAGGTGAGCGTGTTAGCTGTGAGTCAAGTGCAAGGCATAAAGAGTCATACTGTTAAAGTCGTCCTTCACCAAAAAAAAAAAAATATAATGGCCAAACGCCCTCAAGCCTTACTCTTGTTCGTCGGTAGAAGCCGCTCATCAATCTTTCATAAATGGAGTCTAGACACATTGGGTATGCCACTGTCTTGCAGTAATCAGAATAGGCCTCAAAGTCAACAGAGGACTTGAAGATCTGGAACTCCTCCATCTGTAGCAAGTGCTGTACAATTTCCTGAAGGCGATCAAGGTCTAGAAACGGCAGAGGGTCTTAATGTTAGCGTCGAATAATTGTATGTAAATCCTTCAAATTATACATCACCTCTGTGTGCTCGTTACCTTCTTCAGGAATGGTCTCTGGCTGGGACATCTCTTCTTCGTATTCTTCCCTCTGCATCTCCCAAGGCGAAAGGTTGGTGACATCTTCGTTTTCCGGCCTGTTCGCATAAGTCATAGACAAGAATAGTGGGAATGTGAGCTACAACTCATGTCCAGTAGCTTACATGGATTGAACCTTGATATTTGTCCACATACCAAGAAACCTCATAGGCCATCCAGAAGGAATCCGGCAGGTTTTTGTTTTCAACGACTTGGTTTGAGATGGTTCCTGAATAAATACTTCCATCAAAGGATGCCCAGATCTGCTCGCCCACATCGTAATGGGAGTTGACACCTTGCTCAAATACAGAATAGAGAACAATAAAGTCTGGCACATCTCCGAGATCATGGAACTCAATCTCAAACCGCCTTCGAGAGGGTGAGAACTCTGGGGTGGGAGGATATCCCCATGCTGACGAGAGAATTTGCTCTTCCAGTGTGATGGTGCACCATGTTGGGGGACCAACGTTGTATGTAATCCTTGATACGCGCCCAAAGATGACCCAGGGCAGCTGCGGATCCTTGATATAGGGCACAATCTTTTGATTTAGCCTTGGCCGCAATGGGGTCTCGTTGAGGAAAAAGCTATGGCCCTGCCGGAAGTATGCGACATAGTCTCCGACCTAAAGACGAAAAGACGATGTTAGCATCTCACATCATAAACACTGTCGGATTGGGAGCAAGGTCGCTTCCGTTACCTGGGGATGATACGGCGTCTTGCGCGGTTCGTTCACCTTGATCCAGTCACTCGGTAGCCACCTGTGCAGTTCCTCGGCCAGTTCATCACGCAGGACGGCTTTACCCTTCTTGCGTCCATTCCCCCGCCACTGCTTCTTCTTTTTGGGAGACGCAGGTGCAGTCGGTGCGGCGGCCACATATGAATGCATCATTCCAGAGAAGGATCCGCCAGCAGAGCTTCCCGAGAAAACACCCTCATCATCATCCTCCTCATCCTCCCCAGAGCTCTCCAAAGCCTCATCGCTGGGGTAGTCATCGTTAGCGAACGACTTTGGCCGTGCGCTTCTTTGACTCTTACTTCCAGAAGGCAGGCTGTCATGTTTTGAGCGCTTTCCCTTCCTTGTTGGTGACCTAGGCATGTCATAATCGTCGCTTTCCTCGCTGAACTCTGCTTCATCCTCTTCCTCCTCCAGCAAATCGTCATCGTCCTCGTCGCTATCTCGTAACCGCATTCGCTTTCGTGCCCTTCCCGTTCGTCGTTTTCTATCCGCTGCCACCCGCTGCTTCCTCGGCGTGCTACTTGAGCTTGCCGCGCGCCTCTTCCTTGATCCCTGTGCGCCTCCCAAGTAGTCGTCATCGTCGTCATTGTCGTTGACTACAAAGGCAGAGGCAGGCATGCCTTCGCCATCATCCTGCCCCATATCGCTGTCGTCTCCATCATCCTCAGACGATGACGAAGCTGAGGGAGCACCTCCAGCATATTCCTCACCACTCGAATCATTCGGGAGTGGCACGATAGGAACTTCTGTCGTCATAGGATCATCGTCCTCGTCGTCGTCCTCCAGAATGAAATCTCTCCGCCTCTTGTACAGCTTGCGCTTGTCTGTCGTTGGCAGGACCGCCAAGGTCTGCTCTGCCAAATTCTCGAGTTCGCGCTCGAGCAAGTCCCGCTTGAGTGCCTCATCCTGCTCCAGGACTCCAGGAGGCATGGCGACAGGAAGGTCTAGACCATACCGCGGTCCTTTCTGCTTTGCATAGTCACGGCCGTGGTGGTCCAGAATATTTGTGCGCTCCATCAAATGAGGTGCAATCTGAGTCGTGTCGTCTACAACATTGTGGTCGGCATCATATCGAACAGGCGCGTAGTCGCTCCAGAAGGTCTGTTCAACAAAGGAGCGTGCATCCTGGAAATCATCGGGGTTCTTTCCTGCCCCAAAGAGGATACATTTGCCCTCCTGATCCGTCACTGCAAACATCAGACCATCTGAGGAGAAGCGGCCGTCCAGGAACTCGTGATCGGGGTAGGTCCAGCTTCTCAGCTTGACGCCCTTGGCGATATCCCACAGAATAACCTGTCCATCGTAGCCAGCAGTCATCAACAGACACCCGTCTTTAGGGTGCACATCCACGACATAGATCGACGAGCCCCGTACGTGTCCTTTGAGTGTGTGGATACAGGCACCGCTTATAGAGTCGAAAATCTTGATCTCGCCTAGAGAAGTCGTCAGGATCACAGCCGCATCGTCTAATGACCAAATAGCCATCGTAGGGATGATTCTTGCGTCATCTCCTGAGGGTTGAGTTGACCTTGGCTCCTCTGTTGCATGCTCATTTGTTTGTGTCTGACTAGCCGTTGTGGATCCGTTCATCTCCGAGTCCGTATTGGTGGCGTCCTCGATCGACGGATTGGCTGCTGCTGACTCCCCGACTAGAAAAGGGTTCGCTGACGTTGACTCTGTGGATGGTGAAGGAAGCATGTGCTTTGCTGCTGTTATGGTGGCATCCGCTTGAGAGTGTTCGTCCCGGACGTCAACTAACAATGTTTATCGATGCAACCGTATCGTCAACAATAAGGGGAGTGTATAAAACTTGGAAATAGGTTCAACAGTTCCAATGGTCAAAGAGAACTTACTTGCGATAGAGGTCCATAAATTGGTCTTTTGATCGCCCTTCCAAATCCTGACGAATCCGTCTACGGAGCCAGAAAGCAACCTGTTGCCGAGGCGACTATAACTCAAGCTGGTAACAACACCTGCATGACCCTCCAACTGTGCTATAAGGACGGGCTCGCCCCAATTCTGCTGCGATGCACTCGATGATGATGATGGTGATGCTCCAGAGGGAGCGCTGGAGGATGGGGCTGCACCGTCGGCGGGTCCATTGCTTTCGACCGGTACTGTTTTAGACTTGTCGTAGCTCTTGCGCCTCTTGCCGGCTTTGATCGCCTCTGGTCCTCCCTGGATGGTCGAGAACACGCGAATAAAGAGATCCGTTCCTGCTACTGCAAACTGCGAGCCCGTCGGCTTCCAGGCAGAACACTTTAGTTTGGAGTCGCTAAAAGTCTTGCAGTTCAGCATTGTAGCCTGCGGCTGAAATCGTTTCGTGTCCCGGTCATATTTCCAGACCCAGGTGCAGCCGTCCAGGGAGGTTGCGATCAGGTATCGAATTTGGGGTATAGGGGAGGGTGAGAACGAGACGGTAGTGATTGGTTTCCTGGTGCGTGCAGTCGCCCCTGTCGGTAGAACAGCCACGGGTGCCGATGTCTTTAGATCCCATACACGCACAATACCATCGTTGGAGGCCGAGGCCAGCATTGTGTTGTCAGGACTAAGATCCATGTATGTCACGACGGCTGCATGTCCTCGAAGCGTGAACAGGAGGTATCCAGATTGTGCACTCCAGATCTTTATCAGGTAATCGTCGCTTCCTGTGATGACTCGGTTGTTGGCTCGGTCAAAGAGCAGGCAGAATGTAGGGAAGCGATGGCCATTCATGACGACGAGTTCTTGGAATAGGTCGGGAATAAATCTCGGTACTTTGGGTGTGCTGAGCGCCTTCCCTTTCAGCTGCTTCGCCCGAATAAAGTCCACTATGCATTTCGAGCAAGAAAGTTCGGGATTAATCCTTGAGAACTATGGTGAGAGCGTTTTTTTTTTTTTTTTTTTTTTTTTTGGTTTTTTGTTCCTTTGGCCTTTGCATGAATATCCGGGATGGGCAGAGAACTTACAGATGCGGGTTTCGCGCAGATTGCGTTTTCTGTTGAAGAGCGTCTGCTGCACGGTCCGTCCGCCCACGCTATCCTGGTTTAGTCGCATGCGCTCTGTCTCGTTCTTCTCGCGAAGAAAAGAGCTCCCTCCGGTGGAAAGCAAGGACCGGATCCCCGGCACAATGGGCTGTATCTGCGCATCCGTGTGAACCATCAGCTTGGAGAGTAAGCGCGGGAGGTGGTCTGCATCGATATTCTGGTACAGCGAGGTCTAATAATCAAAAGCACAGCGGCGGGCAAAGGAATGATGCAGGAGGTTTCCTCAGTACTCGGTTGTCTGCATTCCTGAACAGAAGCTCTTGACTCAAAGAGCCGAAGGCATTTTGAATCTTACAAGTTCGTCCCTTGAATAGGGTCTTTTCTGACCCTTCCAGTCATAGCGTGCCGGCAAGAGGTGTGGTTGCTGTGAGATGTCTGACAATAGTGCCTCGGCCGACCTCTGACAAGGCCCTTTCGATAAAAAGCGGGCAATCAGAAAGTAGAGCTATCGTATTCATGACAAAAACATAAGAGAAGTGTGTCAGCGATACACGGCACGGCGGTGAAGAATGCATGTGTATTGCGCTTTGTGAAGAGCTTGCGGACGACGCTACGCAGATCTGGATCGAGCGATAGCGGCTGTATCCCTGTGATGGTACGGAGGACAGTGTCGAGAGCGAGAACGACGAGTTGGTGGGAGAGGTGTGTGTGGTATGTGTGGTGTGGGCGGCGTGTCTGCTGAAGGGGTGTGAGGAGGACGTTCGATGGCTGTGTGTGTTGAGTGTGTTCAGGAGGCTGAGTGGGCAGGCCTATGCTGAATATTGAATATTATTTGTTACCTCTGTAGTTGCGGATGCCGAGCATCAGGCGCGGAGCGGATTGTGTGAGCAGCAAGAGGCGAGGGCGGGAAACGAACGACGAGAGAACAAACGAAGTGTGTCAGTTTGGGATGGGTACATGCGGTCTTGAGCCGAGCGCAGCGCAAGGCGGGCAGGCTGCACATGGGCTGGCTGTGCGGGCTATGGCGGGCACGCGCTTGTGTCTGCCTGCCGCTGTGCGGCAGTGGATGGGGTGGCCGTACCTTGCTCCATCTGACTGTCCATGGCGCGAGTATTATTAGGTTGCAGATAATACAAATACCACCGCAAAAAAAGGGAATGTGCAAAGAGAGAGTGGACAAAAAAGAGATGAGGGGGCAGTGATGCAGTCTGAAAAAAATATGGGGCGCAACTCGCCGGCAGAGGGCACGGAAAACAGCCGCTCCAAAGGAGGTGCAGTCCACGGCCCTCGAAGATGCGTCTCGCACAGGAGCATCCGCTGCCTCTCTACACAGCAACGACACCCAAAAAAACGACTTGATGGCCCGCCCAGCCTGGCCTGCACTCCCTCCCCCCTCATGGATCAGTGTCTCCCATGAGCACTGGACAATCACTTTTTCCCGATTCGATTGATTGAGTGCGACCCGCCAGTGTGTGCTAAAGCGTGCGATTCAAAGTGTTCTATCACGTGTGCCAGGCGGGTCCGCCACTCCCACCCAACTCGACACCCCTGACGCTCACGTTGGTCTCTTCCCAACCATCCCCATTCCTCGCCAGCAACTCCTCACTCTTGGTCATCCCCTGCCCTTGCAACCCGCCAGGAATAAATACAGACCAGCCTGTACTGATAGCGAACGGGGCCGAGCGTGAAAATAACGTTTACATGGCTCAAACGGTACCGTTCACCATTCATCTCACTGAACATGCAATGCGTCACCACCACCACAGCCATATTGCAAAGCGCTGACCCTTACACGCCTCCTCCAACTCCAACAATACTATAGGAGCGTACCTTCATGGCCGCCATTGGCGACGAGGACACCATCACAGGTCTTCTCCTTGCCGGTATCGGCCATATCGATTCGCACCAAAGAAAGAACTTTCTAGTCGTTGATGCCAGTACGTGGTTTATATCTTTTTGCCAAGGGATTGGTATCAGGGCGTTGTTAGACCAAACTATTGACCCCAACTTTGTTTTGACTCTATGGAAAACTTAGAGACGCCATTGTCGACTGTTGAAGAAGCCTTCCAAGGGTTCACGAAGCGCAAGGATATTGCTATCATCTTGATCAACCAGCACGTAAGAGAAAAACTAAACTCGATTCTTGCAAAAAAAAAGGGACCTATATGGCAAAACCAATGATGACATCCTTCATCCCAACAGCTTCCCCTCCTAAACTTTTTCTTTCTTACTTACTCGGTCTTCAACAAACTTTACAGATTGCTGAGGAGATCCGCCCATTGATCGACGAGCACGACCAGGCCTTCCCCACCATCCTCGAGATCCCCTCCAAGGACCACCCTTACGATCCCGAGAAGGACAGCGTGTTGAAGCGTGTCAGGAGATTGTTTGGCGAGTAGAGACTCGGGATATTAAAAGACAGTAGACACAGAGAATCGTGCTGCTAGGAAGGAAAAGCCAGGGGATTTTTTTCTATTTGGGAGATCATACAATAACAATCGCGGACACAACGTCCATCACCAGATCTCATCGCTAAGCTTTGTTAAAGGAGTGTTTTCATCATCAGATCCTATCTCGGAAGACGTGGGGATCATGCTCACCTCACCTCCTGTATTCTTTTTTGCGATGTTCAAAGGGGGGGGGGGGGGGAATGACTTTCGACACCCTTGATAGTTTTTGAATCGGCTATTGGCAAAAGCAAGTCCTAAGGCACTTTATTTTGGTGGATCATGCAGAACGTGGGAACAGATGTAGGAATAATGATGCGAGGATGTGTATATAATGTTACAGTTGCAGACAAAAGAGCGACCGAAAAAAAGAAAATGATAAAGAAAACGTTCAAAAGGACAATAAGCCAAGGACATGATATAGGAAAAACAGAACCTCCTCTTCTCCTCTTCTCCTCTTCCTCCAGAAAACTTCTCTCAAATCAACTTCTGCGCAAGGACACGCTTGTATTCATCGACGTACTTCTTCTTGGCTTCTCCATGGTCCACAATGGGTTTGGGATATCTAATCGTCATAGTTGAGAGTAGTAAATGGCTATCAGTGATCTGCATGGAATGCTAATACGTTCAATATCCAACCGCGCAAATGAACAGTGCAGTGTTTGGATCACTTACGCCAGTTTGCCGAAATCTTTGGCAGACAATGCGTGGTATGGGTCGTGGATCTGAGTGTTGTTGAGCTGCTTCAGCTCGGGAACCCACTGACGGATATAGTCGCCATTAGGATCGAAGCGTTGAGATTGTTGGAGAGGATTAAAGATACGGTAGTATGGCTGAGCCTCTGCACCGGTGGAGGCGCACTATCGAGAAATGTGAAATAAAATATTCGTTAGATTTAGTATCAACCTGTGCGCTGATCAACAAAGTACAGTGTCCAAGACTCCTTGGACAGCGGCATCCAAAAAAAAAACTCCCGCTTACCCATTGCCAGCTACCGTTATTGGAAGCCATGTCGCCGTCAATCAGGTTGCTCATAAAGTACTTTTCGCCCTTTTGCCAATTGACCATCAGATCCTTGACGAGGAAGCAGGCAACAATCATGCGCACTCGAGCATGCATGCAACCCTGGATGTTGAGCTGGCGCATACCTGAAAAATGATAACGAGATAATTATGTTATTCCTTTCGTTTCAGGAAAAGAGAGACAGTTCAGAACATCCAACCCCTACAGCACTTACCAGCATCGACAATGGGATATCCAGTCTTGCCCTGGCACCACATTTGAAACTTGCGATCGTCATTGCTCCAGCGAATATTCTCCGTAACAATGTCAAAGGCCCGGTTCTTGCACACTCTGGGATAGAACACCATAATGTGTCGATAAAACTCCTTCCAGATGATTTCTGCGATCCATGTCTTGACACCCTCGTTTCCAATGATGATCTTGTTGTTGTTTGCTGCACGCGCCGCAGCAACACACTGGCGAATTGAGAGGATACCGTTGGCGATATAAGGGTTCAACGGATTGCTGGCCAGATCGTAGGGGCGATCCCTGATGATGTGGTATTGCAAGATAGTCTTTTTCATGAAGGCATCCAGCTTTTCGTGTGCTGCTTCCTCTCCTGCAGGATAGAGTTGATCCACTTCTTCCCGATCCAGAGCATGCGTATGAGTTGATGGAATGGACTCGCGAAAGTAGTGAGCATAAAGCTGCTTGGCCTCTATGGGATTGGCCTCCGGCACCTCTGAGAATTTCAAATAGTGAGGGTTGGTCTCCACAAGCGTGTTCCATGCATTGCTGAAAGGCTGAAATGCTGAAAAGGGTTGTGCAGTCTATGATCACAAAAAAAAATGCTCCAGGTCAATAACCTATCTCTAAGGACCTGACTCAAAAACATATGAACATCGTCGTGTAGCATACCTTGGTCATAATCTCCTTTGGAGGAATGACGCACTGATCCTCCGATTGCTCAACATAAACTCCGGGCAGCTTCACGAGTGTCTTCTTGACAGCGCTATCCCTCTTCTTCTCATCGACCATATACTCCGCGTTCCAAAAGACGTGGCTGATGTCCAGCTCCTTGACGATCGCTTCCAAAAGTCCTTCTACCTCGGTCTTGCTGCCAGCCCTCCTCACAACAAGCGGGATATTCAGCTTGTCAAGAGCCTTCTTCAACTCTACCAGGTTTCTCATCCAGAAATCGATCTTGACAGGCGCCTCATCGTGGCTCGCCCATTCTGATTCCGAAATAATGTACAGACCAATAGTGCACTTCTTCTCCCCGAGTTGGGCTCGCTTCGATGCCTCATGCAAGGCTCTGTTGTCCTGAACTCGAAGGTCGTTCCTGAACCACATGAGTGTATTCTTGGTGATGACTGGTGGGGGTGCCTCCTTCTTGACAGCAGACACCCCTGAGGGCTGCAGTTTAGTGCGGCTCGCCAGCGCTGCAGCTCCAACCTTGCGCACTCCTGGCTTGGGTGTTCCTCGAACAGCTCCTGGCTTTGAAGTGGTCGACGCTGCTCCTGCTCTGGCGGCAGTGCCTGCCTTGGTGCCTGCTGTGGCGGTGGCAGCTCCTGGGGCTGAAATGGTCACCGACTTTGCTGCAGATGCTGTCGCACCAGTGGTGGCCCGCTTCTTGGGCTCCTCTCCCTGTGCATCCTCTCCGGCGGGTCTCTTCTTTGGAGGCATTCTCTCTTTCTGTCACTCTCGAAGATTCGACTACTGCGTTCAAAAGACTAATCGAGGTGTCGTTGGCAAGCAAAACACAACATCTACTAATTTCACGCAAGGGATAATTTCACGCAAGGGAACTGATCGGACGTGCAATTGCTGCGCCAATCGATTGTTTTAATTTGGTTGGACGCCGAAAATTTGGAGGCCAATGCCTGCAATGGCTACGGTATGGCTAGACTTGTCCGTGGACGCAAGAACATCCATGGTTGAGGGGTCAGGGACGTGCACAAACTGCGTCTCAAGTTTACGAAGGCGCATTGTACCGCTATTGGCTTCTTCAAGTTTCCACAAGGAAACCATTTGATCCTGACTCGTTGTGACAATGTCGGTTGCACTGAGCATGGCCACAGCTAAGAGGTTTTGAACAAAAATGAGTCAACAAGGGCTCGGGGCAAACACCTTTCAGGGTCTGACCCGCCAATCACTACGTACCTTGAATTGCAGAGCCATGGGCATTATTGTCCCGGGAAATCTCTCGCGCTGACTGCGCCTTGATGGCGCGGTTTTCTGCATCCCAGGTCGCCTCGATCCGTGTAGCCACCAAAGCATTGTCGTCACCTCCTGAAACAGCAATAATGCCATCCTGTCCAAGATCCTGAACAAAGAGGCTGTTGACGCCAGACATATGCACCACAACCTCTGCGATTGGACGCTCCAAACTCTGGGTATGCTCCCTCTGTAACTTCTTTCTGTTCTTTCCAACGGAGGAGCTGTGGGGTTGGACTGGCTTGTTCTCCTGAGCATCGTACTTCTCCAGGAACAAATCCAGCGCACGAGTGAGGTCCCACACTGCAACTTTCCCGTCCGTTGCAGCAGTCAACATCATCACGCCCTCGCCAATCTTGACGTGTGTGACCTGCAGAATACACTTGTCATGGTAGCTAGAATCGATTGCCAGGACAAAGCTATTGGAGACCTCGTCAAACATCCAGACCCGAATCGCCGCATCAGAGTACACTGACGCTACAAAGTGCATATGCGACCGACCGCTCAACTTGAACACTGATAGATCCATGATGCGGGTTTCGAGGTTCTCACTGACATGCGGACACTGTGCCAACTCGAGACATCCGAGGGAAAGAGGCGTGTGCTCAGGGATACTCATGCCAGAGCGATCCTCAATGAACTGGACCTGGTAGCTGTTTGGGATGCTCATACTGACTTGCCAGACACGCATCGACTCGATGGCACCTCCGGTAAAGAGTAAATACGAATGCGAGCTATCCGTATAGCTCCATTCCAAGCATCGAATGGCTGCACCAAGATGCGGCTTCAGATTGCAAAGAGGCTTCAACGCCGTACACGAGTTCTTGGTTTTGTATGGGATATCTATATGTACAGCATAATTGTGAGTAAAGATCCAAGCTAAGAGATAGGTCTAAAACTACCTGGAGAAATGTGCGGGACTTACATTGGAACATTCGAAGACGACAATCCTCTCCTCCTGAAGCGACGATGATGGGTGCAGGTGCGCCATCGGTGAGGGGTTGAGCATGGCTAAGGAATCGGAGGTGACGCACTTCACGGCCGTGAAAGTTATTCTGCAGTTTCGCGCTTCCAAAGAGCTGGGATCCGGCTGTCAGTTCTCTCGCAAAGCTTCGAATCTACAAGACAATGAGGTCGCATTAATATCTTGGTCTGGAGTGGCAGTCCTGTTAAATGGTAACAGAGCCACATACCTTGTATCCGCTGTGGAACATGAGCCGGGTGTGCTCTAGCCGCGCATTGTTGGTAAGGAACCTCCAGCGGCGACGATTAGCAGCGCCACTATGCATTGAGAAGATCTATGGCAATGCAATTGATCTTGATAAGTATCGATGGCCGTCCACTGTCCTAGCAATTTCAACAGTCTGGCAAACCAGATTTCACCCACCTCAAAGTGCTTGGACTCGTTATACACAAACAGCTTCTTGTTGAAAAAGCCGAGTAGTAGTAACTCTCCGTCCATGATAAATATTTGTTCCAACCAACCGCGAGTGATCTTTGATCTAAAGATCTTTTGCAGCACGATGCCGGATCCGTTCTCACGACAGTCAGGGGTCGACGGCGCTGGTGATGCGCTTTCTCTTGAGTCGCCGTCATGACTTTTGGCACCCACTTTTCTGACAGTCTCGGAGTCACTGTCGCTGTCCTCATCCTCGCCATCTGCCTCTGAGCTCGCCTCAAGAACCTCTCCTCCCGGCAAGCCCAGAAACCGGTATTTCGTCCAGCTACCGTCACGCCCAGTAGAATACACAATGATGCGGTCCTTGCCATCGTGGCCCTCCCCTTGTTCGGTGACCATCAAAATGCTGGAAACAGAGTCATTACCGTGACAACGTTTGAGCTCCACGATGCTGTCCAAAGTCACCATACCTGAAGCTCCCTCCAACTGTGACAGGTTATACACGAGGACTGTGCCGTCTCTGGATCCAAGCAAGACAAGGTTATAAAGGGTCGAAAAGTATGCAGCATGGATCGCCTTGTTGTTGTTAGGCAGTTTAAGGTCGCACAGATGAGTGCAGGTCGCCTCCGCCGTTGGTAATGAAATGTCCAATTGAAACACGCCGACAGTGCAGTTGGCCCTGAACACGGCGATCCTGAAGTTGTCAGCCGTTGTGCCAGCAAACACAAACACAAACTGAATCTTAATGCCTCCTAAGGTATCCGCGACCAAAGTACCAAAGGCGTTCTGGACGCTGGCGATAACGAGCTTTCCAGAAAGACATCCTGCAACTACAATGCGACCGCATGGTGAGGCTTCCAGACTAGCGTAGTTCTTGAGGATGGGTGACTGGCACAGCGTCCTCCAGGCACCGCTCTCGTCATTGCGCACCAGAATATATCCAGAATTTGTAGCGTACACTGACTCTGTTTGGGATGTGATGACAAAATCACGCACAAATTCCTTTTCCTTCGGATCTGCTTCCGGGTAATATGTCGAGATATCGGGTAGATCAATGTCCTTGGTATTTTCGTCCGCATCTGTAAGTATTATGCACAAAATAAAATAACAATGCAAGAGAATCAGCTACAGGGTACGGCGACCTGACTTTCGCTGGTGCTCGAGGCAACGTTGAGCAACTTACCGGTTGAGCCAGCAACGATGCTATCCAGTCTCCAGAGGTGAATACCCCCATCCCCTCCTCCTGTTGCTACTACACCATGATCCGAGACGGCGACGCTCCAAGCACTTTTGCCTTCATGACCCTCCCAGCACGCCAAGCAGTCTGACATGTCTTCCGTGTCGTTCATGTTTGATAACAGTGGGTTTCTCCAGACGCGACAAGATGCGTCCTCCGATATTGAAACCAGATATTGACCAACGATCTGGCAGTCCCAAACCCGAGCAGAGTGTCCAAAATGAGTGGTGTGTGTACTGCTTGGCCAACAAGGAGGGGGGCACATTAGTCATAAAGTACACATGCACGATTTCGCCACCCACTAGGCCGCATAGAGGTGCTACTACTTACATAGTTGTCGGGTGGGTAATATTCCAGATACGGATTGTGCGATCATCACTGACTGTGCAGACGGCTTTTCCATCGGCACTCCATCGAATCCCAAAGAGAATTCCCTCGTGACCGGCCAAGCTCTTTTCTATTGGGGCCTCGATTCTTCCTTGGTGGTAGACCTTCCATAGCAAGGCGTGACAAAAGACTGTCCCACTTGCAAACCAAAGATCCTCCAGCGTATTGTTGTGGAATCTGCCGCAAAAGACTGTACAGTGCTCTTCGGACTGGACCGAGTACGTAAGTCGGAATTCAGGAAGACTGTCTGGTTGCGACACATCATTCTCTAAGCATGGTATCCTGAATGGATCCTGAGGCAAGTCAAAGACTTCAACAAAATTGTGTGCATATCCGATTGCGATGGATGACGGCGGTGACGCTGTAGGTCCTGTAAGTCTAGATCGGGTAGTTGTACACTGCAGATCAGATATTAGACTCAACATTAGCACTCGCTGCCACGCATACATGACTTGGATTAGATCAATCTCCTGCTGCAAACAATACACTTACATCGGCAGGAAGATCAGCCTTGGGCCACAGCCATTGCGCATCCACTATCCAGTCCTTCATGTGAGGAACATTCCACAAGTGTTGAAAGTAGGCACGAGTCTCGGACGACCGGCAGACGACTAGGCGGATGATCCTGAGACTCTTTGCTCCAAAGACCAGGAACAGACGCGCCTCCACAGTGTCCGAGATGATTTGTACGCTGGCTATCACAGAGCAAGTGTGTTGTTCAACAGAGATTTACGATGAATATATTTCCATGGGAGCCTCCTATTGATAGTGAGGTGAGTAGGCCTACACGGGCGGATACCTTACCCAAGACGATCCGGTGGACCTTCCAGTCGCCGCCAAGGTGAATGCAGCTGAGTGTCGCTGAGGTCGCGACATGCATTGCTTTGAGGTAGGGGCCCTGGCCTGACAGGAGAATCTCGTTGTCATGGTAGGCCAGGGCTGTCACTGGTGTCGTCAGATGGACAGGATATGTCCGCTGCTGCTGATGGCCGGCCATGGTGGGTGAGTGAGACGAGGCAAGGGCGACAGACGTTGCAGGACGCTGCAAGGTTATTGTTTATACGATGTGCTCAGCCACAGAGGACTGTCTTGGACCGTGGCCATGCTGCGATCTGCTGCGTGTGGAGGCTCGCTTCATTTTTTATTATTGTTTTCAGCTAAACTGAAGTCGGTATGACATTGAAGAAGTGGTAGACCTCGTCCTGGTCTATGAGAGCAACCTTCGTGTTGCAGATCTCGCACACAACTGGGTGATATACAGCATCGGCGTCATCGTCTTCACTCGGTTTAAACTCCTGCCTTGACGTGGCAGCCGATGCTGTGTTCTTGCTCTGGCAGGGCTTCTTGGTCTCCTTGGGGAACCGTAACCTCTCGTTTTCATTGACCCGGCAGTGCTCCACGAACATGGCTCTGAACTGATGTGGATAGATTTCATGTCTAAACAGGACCCACGTTACATATTAGCCATCTGATCGGAATGCCATCATACAGAAGTGGATTATGAGGTGTTTGCACATACTGCTGGCAGTCAAAGCAAAGCTGAGTTAGGCACATGGGACATGATAGAACAGCGTCAGTCCAGATATCCTCAGGTTTGCATCCAGGTGGCCGATTTGCTATGCGTGATATAGGCAAACAGAGAAGGACATTAGATCCAATCCAAGTTCATCGCGGAATATAACTCCATCAAAAACAAAGATAAATGTAAGCACTGGCACGTACCTGCAATCTTTTTCAGTAGCCAGTTCTCGTCTCTATCGTCCTCGTCCGGGTCATAGAGAAGATCGGCGTTGGATAGAGCAGGATGCTTCTTGGTCTTGTTTGATCTGGTTGATGACCCAATGGAGCTCCTCCTGAGTCCTTCTGTGATGCCGGTCATGTTTGTCTCAACGACTTTTTCTGTTTGTCCAGACAAGCCAGCCCTGGCATCATAGTCCTTCTCATCTTGGTCTTGATCCTCGCCGTCGTCCGTGTCCTCGTCCGTGTCAAAGTACACTGGGTCGTAATAGTCTGGAGTTCCTGCCTTCACTTGGGTTGAATCAGCAATGTCGCTCAAGTCCGATTCAGACTCCACATCCTCTGCGCTGAATCTCACTTTTGGCTCCGCTACGGATGATTTTATGCTCATGGTGCTGGAATTGTGTTTATGATCAAGGTGTGAAATGGTGATTGTGTGGAGCGAAAGAAGGCAGAGTATAAATTCCCTGAATAAACTTCGGTCAGTGACGCGCAGAAACCAACGCTTCGGATAGCAGGCTGGGAGTGGGAGACGAGGGAACAATAGTTGTATGCCTTGCAACAGGTTCAGGCTCCAACCCAACAATGATCGCAGAGCACCCTGCCTCTTCAGGCATTCGCCAAGGTCCTGTCTTGAACGTTAAGCCCGCCCAAAGAGGCCAATCGCTAGGGCGTGAAGCCAGCGTTGGGATACCAATGCCCATGCCTTTACGTTTCTGCCCATTAGACTGTCTCAGCCTTGCCCTTCCTCAACATCCTTACCGCTTTGCTAATTGCCTAGTCGGTAGTGCTCTTTTACGCGCCAAACGACAAGGCGGCTACCTAGAAGCTTAGACGCTAATATTTATCATGCCAATAATGCCAGCATAATCAACTAACGTACCCTTGGGCGGGGGCATGGGGGAGGTCGTAGGTTGTTATGAGTGTGATGTGCTCTTTGACGCCTGTACAGCCTACACAGCGTCGCGAAAGTCACTTTGGACGGTGCTTGATAGCGATAATTCATTGCAAAAATGTGAGCGCAATATAATAGCAATTATTGCTATAATTTGATGACTTCGTAGATCTTTCATGGTAGCCGCGGCTAAGCGCAAGTCTCAGGATACCCACGCAAATCTGCGAAAAGGGTATCATTCCTTGCGTAGCAGGAGCCGTTGAGCCGAATAGCGATACAACTTCAAGGAAGAGCATGCATCGAGGCTGTTTCGCCACAGATCTGAACGCTGCACCGACCCTACTTTCAATTTGCCCAGCTGGATATGAAATGCGATGCATTGCACTGCACTAGCGCAATAGCAATCAGAAGAGATGCAGGGGGAAGATGAGGGCTTTAGTGTAGACTTTTTTTCCTTCTAGTTTCTGCGATGCCTTTTGCCCAGAGCAAATGTAAATAGCTTTGCAAAGGTCAAGCGCAACTCGACATGGCTATGAACATTATGTCGCGCCCTTGAAAGAAAGCCTTTAAGAAGAAGGTTGTTGGGCTTGACGCCGTGTTTGTTCAATTTGGAGCGTGTTTTTCAGGTGCAGGTGCAGCAGGGATGGCTAGGCATGACAAAGGCAAACAAACGTTCACAGGCACCTGCAGACGGCATGTGGACGCGGCGCATGTGCTCGCCTCGAGAGAACCCCTACACAACCAACTCTAGTTGGCCCACTCGACCAATTGACCAGACGAACGACGTCCTGGGCTCACAACGATACAATGATGAGTGTGATTTTTCTTCTTTCCTGTTTTTCTCACCCGCGAAGTTGTGCTACGCTCAATTCATCGCCCCCTCCGACTCGAGCGAACCTTAAGATATTAACCGCAACGGTCGGATGAGTTCTCCCTGGTCCTCGCTTCCCACTGCTTCGCACAAGAAAAAACTTTTCCTCACAACATTCCCCGATGGGGTTGTGATTGTGCGATGATGATATCGATGATGTTTTTTTTTGGGTAGCCTGGGGGACAACAAGGACAACAAGGACAGCAAGGGGCATCGACCCAGTCAACCACAGTGTCAGTACAAGTCTAGCGGTGCATCGCATGCCACAGCGCGTGGCTCTTGTTCACTCCTTCTCCAACGCCCCACCCCTTTCTTCCTCCTCCTCTCCGTCCTCACACCGCGCTCGCCCCTGCTCCTCTTCGCTCTCGCTCCACTCCTCTCCATCGATCGCCTTGTCGGTGGGTCCGTCCCGGATTGAAAGATATCTGCTCCCCTTCTCCTCCTCCTGCCTTCCCCTCTCTCTCCTCTCTCCTCTCTCTCCTCTCTCCTTCGCCCCGCAGACTGTTCTTCATTCCTCTCCTCTCCTCTCACTCCTCCCTGAATCATTGCGACATTGCCGAGACGGCTGCTAGCCATTCATCCTCAATTCTGCAATCATGGAGTCGACTGCTAGGCAAGCTACCAGCACCACGCGCCGTGCAACAGCCACAGGTCGCAGTGTAGCGCCGACTTCGACTGTGCGCCGAACAAACACAGCTGGGCGAGGAGAAACCACAGTTAATACCGCCTCAACCTCAGTCGCTTCACCTACAGCATCGTCAGAACCGCAGCCAGGCGGTCTATCTGTTGGCGCCATCGGAGGAATCGCTGCTGGCGGTGTTGTAGTGCTGGCAGCATTGGTAGGCGTACTATTCTACAAGCGGCGCAAACGATATGGGGGGACCAAGAAGGATGGCAGTCAGGATGAGCCCATGTACATGCATGCCTCGAACTATAGACGCAAAAAGGGTCCTCCCGACAACGGCATCTCTGGTCCTTTAGCTCTCGCCCCTGAAACAGACGTTGGAGTGGCTCCTCCTTTTCCGCCCCCACAATCTAGACCTGAACAGGAACCTCGCCGTGCTGGTCCGAGCCACGCTGTAGGTAAAGAGCACAGCGGGATGAACGGCCGCGATAGCCGAGACGGCCATGTCAGCAATAATCGCGGACATAGCAGCAACAATATCCCACTTAATGATAGACAACCTTTCCAGGACGACTATTACGACGACAATTTGGTCCACGACTACTATAGCAGCCCACCCGAACCACATGTTGGAGCACGGCGAACGCCAGCAGAGGCACGGGACATGCCTCAAGGAAACATCACTCCGGCCCCAGAGTACTACCTGGGCAAGGAGGACATTGACCCACTGCGGGATTTGAGAGGATTGGATTCGCCTGAAGCATACCTCAGGGATAAAAAGTCTCCCATGCCCTCCTCTCTGGCCCAGGTCGAACAGCGCGCAGAGCCACATCCCAGTCTCGATAGTCCGCGCTCGTCCTTCTCATCGGATGCAAGCAGCGAGTACCTGACTCTGGAGCAGGCTCAGAAGGCGCACCAAAAGAAGATGATGGGGCACAAGGAGAGCATTGGGTCGCACCAGATACTCATGGACAAACAATACCAAGGACAGAAGCCACAAGGACAACTCCTGTCACCAACGACACCCTCATTTGCCCCTGACCATGCTTCAATGGCCATCTCTGACTCCACGATGTCGATGATGCCGTCCTTGCCGCCCGATTCCAGTCCTATGTCCTTCAGCCCACATCACAGCAATAACGGCATGCACTCCCGACAAGGCTCGGACAGTCGAGCGCAGGCCAGCTATCCCTCGACACCCATTTTGAACGGCGGCAAGGGAATTCCAGGTGGAGGTCGCGGTTATCAAGGAACCGGTCATGATGATCCTTACGCTGAAAGCGCTTACAGCGAAGACTTCACTGACCATCGGTCCCTGGTCTCAAGCAGTCCTTACCAACCTCCATACAGTGGAGGTGGCCATCCACCACCTCCTGGACGGGCCTATTCGCCATATAGCAAGTCCCCTCACAGCCCATACGGACCTGGCTTCCAGCAAGGCGGGGCTGGATATCGGAATAATGGACCAGGATATCCAGGATCGCCTCCGTTTAATGGCTACGGCACAAGACCGCAGCAGCCTATGCGAGGTCCTGGCGGCGGCGGCGGCGGCGGTTACGGTCCCCTTCAAGGCCGCAATGGGCCTGGATATGGCCCATCAGGGCCAGGACGTGGTGGTTCACACCCCCACCCACCATCTCATAATGGATATCACCCGGGTATGGAGGGCAGTCCCGGGTCAGGATCGTATATGCCTTACGACCAGCAGCAGCGACGCGATCCTGGATATAATCAAACCTCGTACTCGAGAGCATACTAGGTAGAGTTCTCTGTTATCTCTCTTCTCAACCCATAGCTCTATTAACAGCTCCTGGGATAGCATCAGCATCATTCTTAATACAAAAAATTACACATCATATCTTGCAGGGCAAAGGAGAGAATGTTCATATCACAGCAAAGTAGAGGCTATCGTATAGGTGCATGTTGATCAAACGTCGCCTCAGGGTGAGGCTGTGCTTTTTGCATAGTTTCAAAAAGTGAAGTTTCGGGCTAGCCTAGTGTCGTCGGTCATCTCTAAGACCCAAAAACGAGAACTACTTAGCGCTATTGTAGCCTAGCAAGGAGCAAGGAGCAAAAATGGTTCATGAGCTGAGCCTTAAAGGCTTTCTACAGATTCATCCATGGACTTGTATGGCTCATCATCTTTGAGGGCTTGCTGGCTTCGATAATCGCGCGAGCGATAGGCTGCTCCGAGCTCAACCAGCATCAGAGCTGAAATGAAAACTGCCAGTAGCGAACGCACTCTCGAGGTCACGCAATGGTAGCGGAGTAACTTGACATCCTCACCCATGTCGCAAAAGTACAGTGTGCTAAGCATCCAATCATTAGCATTTGAATCCATGCCTGGGCCGTCCATGGGATAAGGTCGATTGAGCTGGACGATGAGATCTTTGTATGTTTGAAGCTCGTTGACAGGACTGTACAGGACAAGGGCAGCAAGAATGAGGGAGACGACGACTCGGGCGCCAGAGACAAAACGAGGGCTTGCGTCCTTGAATAGAGTGAGCCTTGGGCTGTTCATAGCCAGGACTGTGAACATGATAATGACCAGGAAATCGGTGATGAACGGGAGCGTGTAGTTTCTACTGGCCACGGTGATAGCTACGTTCATGCCAAGGGTCGCAAAGTCCATGGCTAGCACGATCGTCGCAATGGCAACAAGGCAGTAGCGAAGGCCGACAAGAAACTTGCGGCCTTTATAGTGAGGCGGTGTATTCAGCTGTGTCATTCAAGAGGTTTGGGTGGTAGTGGTGGAGCTGTAGAGCTGTAGAGCTGTAGAGCTGTAGAGAGGGCTATTAACTTATGGAGAGGGGCTAATCATGGAAGGCTAGTGCTTTATATAGGCACGCTGTCGACTTTTGCCAAATCGTACAGATCGTAGCAAGAATGTTCTACTGCTATGCATCGACTCTTGAATGCGGTATAGTTGATCCGTGCATACTCAAAGTGCAGACGCATGGGAATGAGTACACCAGCGAGCGCGCTTTCAATGGGCAGTAGGCAACTTGAAACACCTGCTGCTGCCATGTTCACGCGAGCGAAGGCCCAGTGTTTCTATACGCTAAAATGGCGCTAAGATGGCAAGGGCCATAACCAAGTTATGCTTTCACCGGCCTGACACTTTGCTTATCACCAAGTAGGCACTTGCAGCATTGTCGTTCCCCTTTTTTTTCAAGACAAAGGTGCGCCCTCATTCGGTCGAGACCTACGTATCAAGGACCCGAATGCAGAGTCGAACCTCCTGAGAGTCCATTAAATGTCTGAAAATGGGACATGTATATACATGTACATGGACAAAGGCAAGACACCGCAGGGTGCTGTGAACGTGGCTATAAAACTGTGCGCTATAATTGCAAAATTGCAAAAAAGAGCGTTACCGCCCCCGACCTCAAGAGAGCCTCAGGGCACCTCGGCTCGTGTATTGACACAGGGCGTCAGCTTCCTCCCGCGGCACTCCGTACTCCCGATTGCAAATGCAGCTCGTGTATCGCCATGCACGTCTGCACTTGTATGCTGAAGGGAAACAGGATAAAAAAGGTATGCGGGACATGCGGGACATGCAGGATGATGCATGAGGCATGAGTGCATGCCAGTCTTTCCAATTGTAGTGCTTGCAAGTGCATTGAGTTCGTCCTATAACAGCAGTTCTAATTCTGTAAAGGTCCAGCCGATATCTATGTGTACGGGACTCCAGCATCTTCCAGCTGCATGCCTCTGTTCTGTCCTTGTTGAGTTCCTCGATGATGGGACAGCAACCTTGGCCTTGTTTGCACATTACTCTGCGGGCTTATAGCAGCTGGAGGAGCATATTTTTTGTGTGCTCCAATGTCTGGATGTAAAGTAAGAGCGCGCTCTCTCTGTGTCGGTTATAAATCAGTGGAGAGGCTCGAAAGCTCTTGTTTGTTCTTGCTAACAATTATGTTTTTTTTTGTGCTCAACGACGAAAAGACGCCATCTATCACAGTCGCGGTATTCGTAGCTGACAAGGCAAACGCAAGTGATGAGCCATTGCAGGCTATGGACTATGGCACGGGTGTTCGCAGACGATGGTGGTGAGGGGCGAAGGATGAGGAGAGGGATGAAAGGGCAGGAATGCCATTCAAGGCGATATAGGATTGATGTCCTCAGGGGAGAACGAAGTGGGCACAGAATCTGCGCATCCACGTTGGACGAAAGCAAGGCGGGTTGTCGCCTCAGCAGAGGTAGTCTCTGATACGGTATTGCACTGCACTGGGCCCATTGGACAACCTTCCTTGGCTCACACAGCAAGGCACAATAAAAGTCGTGCGAATGTCAGCGATCCCCCTTCCTTCATCTCTTCATCTTTCATCATCTTGCACTCCCACCCCATCGCTGCTCCACATCCCACACACCACCCACGCACAGCTCCTACTCTGAACCCCTTTTCAGTCATAACGACCTCCTCTCTCCCAGGCACTCTCCATCGCCCTTAACAACCCCACCCACCGCCCGCTCGCCCTCAGCCTAGCCTCTCCACACGTCTTTATAATGTCCGATTCCACCGGTACGTCCTGCCTCTTTATTCTTCCTGGCGAAGGGCGGTCTCTGCAGTCCTGTCCAAAGGACATGTCATCACAAACCACCGCGACAGGGAAACACGGCTAGCCAGCCGGAGTGTCTCAGGCGGGCGCGACGTTTTCTGACGTTGACTCGTGGCTGTTGTATGTGCACGTTGGAGGCTGCAGACAGTTGCGGTATGCGAGCAGCAAGAGGAGGAAGGCTCTCTCTCTTTGCCTGTACCTCCAACTCAAGGCTCTCAACTGTTAACAGCTATTTTTCGTAACCCTTTTTTTTTTACTTTTTGGCTCTGACTGAATACTATGTACTTGTCTGTGTTCAATGTCGTTTCTTTCAATCGTACCCGTCTGTTCGTTTTCTTTATCTTGTGTTCTCCCAGTTGTATGTTCTTTTGTATACATTTGTGCAATTTTGTTGCTTCTTTGGTCATATGTAACTCGGTGGCCATACGAAGGAATCGCATTGTCGGTCGGACAGCCATTTTGACCCATAGAGAGGAAGCTGTGTGCCCAGTCCTCCAAGTGTCTGTTAGGTCGTATTTTTTTTCTTTGTTCCCTGTCCTACTACCCGTCCCCCATTATGCCTCCCATTTTTTTTCTCTCTCTCTCTATCTCTCTGTCTCCTTGTCGTGCCTCCCGAATACCAATGACTGCATGGTCGCATGACACCACAGAAGGGGCGGCTTGGGAATTTGGGATAGTGCACTGCACACACAAAGGCGCATTACCGCCCCGAGCTTTCACGTCTGCATTATCTGCATGTTATTTCTACGACGCATATGACTCTGGGCATCTCTGTATATCTCTCACTCCTTTTTGTAACAGACCAGAACAAACAATCCCGTGCTCACGCTCTTCTCCAATTGGATGTCTATTTATCATCCCTAGAACACTCTGCTCCTCACACCATCACCAAGGAGGAGACCCCCATCGTTGCCGTGACCGGTGAGACGACTCCCGCTCCTGCCCCTGAGATCGCCGTCGAGGAGACTGCTATCGCTGCTGCCGTCGCCGACAAGGACGCTCTGGAAAAGAAGGATCAGGAAGAGCAGGCCAAGAAGGACCAGGAAGCCAAGGAAGCCAAGGAAGCCAAGGAAGCCAAGGAGGCCCAGGAGGCCAAGGACAAGGCTGATGCTGAGAAGGCTGCTGAAGAAGAGGCGGCTCGTGTTGCTGCTGAAAAGCAGGCCGCCGAGGAGGAAGCCACCCGCGTTGCAGCAGAGTTGAAGGCAGCAGAGGAAAAGCGCATTGCCGAGGAGAAGGCCGCAGAGGAGAAGCGTCTCGTTGACGAAGAAGCTGCACGCGTTGAAGCCGAAGCCAAGAAGGCTGCAGAGGAAAAGCGTATCGCAGAGGAGAAGGCCGCAGAGGAGCAACGTCTTGCGGAGCAGAAGGCTGAGGAGGAGAGAATTGCTGCTGAGGCTGAGGCTGCCCGTGTCGCTGCTGAGAAAGCCGCTGCCGAAGCCAAGGCTGCTGAGGAGGAGGCTGCTCGCAAGGCCGAGGAGGAGAAGGTTGCTGCTGAAGCCGAGGCTGCCCGCGTTGCTGCTGAGAAGGCCGCTGCCGAAGCCAAGGCTGCTGAGGAGGAGGCCGCTCGCAAGGCCGAGGAGGAGAGAGTTGCTGCCGAGCTCAAGGCAGCAGAGGAGAAGCGTCTTGCTGATGAGGAGGCTGCTCGTGTTGCTGCTGAGAAGGCTGCTGCTGAGGCCAAGGCTGCCGAGGAGGAAGCTGTGCGGATTGCTGCCGAAGAGGCTGCCGAAGAAGAGAGGCTTGCTGCTGCGGCCGTCGCCGCCGAGCTCAAGGCCGCAGAGGAGAAGCGCGTTGCTGAGGAGGAGGCTGCCCGTGTCGCCGCTGAGAAGGCTGCCGCCGAAGCCAAGGCTGCCGAAGAGGAGGCCGCCCGTGTTGCTACCGAAGCCAAGGCTGCTGAGGAGGAAGCTGCTCGCGTTGCTGCTGCCGAAGCCAAGGCTGCTGAGGAGGAGGCCGCTCGCGTTGCTGCTGCCGAAGCCAAAGCTGCCGAGGAGGAGGCCGCACGTGTTGTTGCCGAGAAGGCTGTTGCCGAAGCCAAGGATGCTGAGGAGGAAGCTGCACGTGTCGCTGCTGAACAGAAAGCCGCTGAAGAGAAGGCAGCAATTGAGAAGGCCGAAGCAGAGAAAGCCGCCGAGGAGAAAGCTGCTGCAGAGGAGGCTGCAGCCGAGCAAGCAGCAAAGGAAGAAGCTGCTCGTTTGGAGGCTGAGAAGCTTGCTGCTGAGGCCAAGGCTGCTGAAGAGGCTGCTGCTCTAGCTGAAGCTGAAGTCAAGAAGGCCGCTGAGGCGGAGGCTGCCCGTCTTGCCGCCGAGGCCAAGGCTGCCGAGGAGAAGGCCGCCGCGGAAGAGATTGCCCGCTTGGAAGCCGAGAAGGTTGCTGCTGAAGCAAAGGCTGCGGAAGAGAAGGCCGCTGAGGAACAGCGCCTTGCTGAGGAGGAGGTTGCACGCATTGAAGCTGCGGCCAGGAAGATTGCAGAGGACGCCGATAAGGCTGCCGCTAAAGTTGCCAATGGCGTCAACGGTACCGTTGAAGACGATTCCGCCAAGGTTGCCGCTGCTCTTGTTGCCGCCGAGAACCAGTCCTCATCCTCAGGTCCTGTGGCAGCCACCACCACAGCAGTAGAGGAGAAGGCGGCGCTTCCCGAGGTCACCACGATCCCAAGCCTAAAGCCCACGGAGGACCTCAAGACAGCACCCGTAACGGTTGCTGTTGTGCCCACAGCCTCTGCTACCGTAACAGCAAACGGCAAGAAGGGTAAGAAGGAGAAGAAGGACAAGAAAGGCAAGGCGTGCACCATCATGTAAAGACCTTGTCGCGTCCATACCCCTCGCCCCTATATATATATATCTTTAATGACCTCCCTCGTAATGACCACCAACACCCACCAGCACCCACCACGAAACTCGAGCGCACCGCGTCGTGTTTGGCTCCAATCTTTTTTAAATATACTCTCGAGTGACCCTCAGTGACAATAAGCAGCTTTTGAAGGAGGGACATTGTTTGCCTTGCGATCATTGAAGGCAACGCAAGCGGGGACAGGGTGGCAAGGCCACCGTGGTGGGCAGTGTGCTGATGAGGTCACCGGTCCTCGCAGGAGATGTAATTGCTGCAGCCCTCACTGTCGCTGCCGCCCACTGGGCTGAAGGTGCTAAAAGCGGGATGTGCAGCACTGGGCAAGCTCTTCTTTCCTCTTGTCTCCCCCCTCCCCCTCCTATCTCTTCCTTCTCTATCGGTCCTGCCCGTCCCACCGCCTCTCCTCACCAGCATCAACAATGGCTCTTGCGCAAGACAAGAAGGGCTTGGTGCTCGCAAGGGTAAGCTGACCACTCCTGCACTGCGGACGAGTCTCTTTCCCCCGCGTCCTACTCGCCTTCCTTGTCGCCTTCCTTGCTTGGCTTCGCGTCAAGGTCGGGGTCGGGGGTCACCGCGCACGTCCGCAACGGACCAGCAGGCCAACCTCGATGGACAATTGCCGAAAGGAGACATCTCCACCAAGCAAGCAAGCGATCATTCACAATATTCTAATTGCCCTTTTTCTTCCTTGCCCTCTCGACGCGTTTGAACATCTGAATTAGATTCCAGGAACCTCGGTGCCCTTGGCCCATACTCTCTTTGGAGGATGTGAGTATTCTATCACAAGGAATGGGAGCAGTGTGTCGGCACCACGGAAGCACAACCAACACAAGGGGCTGCGCTCGGCTTGAGAGCCGTTATTTTTCTCGTGTGTTCTCGTGGCGTCATTTTATACAAAAGCCAGGGCCAGGAACGAAGAACAGTACCTTCGAAAGAACCTGATTGGGTTCTGGACGTTACGGGAGTGCAACAGCCTTTCTTTGGCGTGGGCTTTTTATCCTCGCCATGGATGAAGGGTCGACCGGTGTTCAGCTTGCAGACTGCATACTTTGGCCGAGTCCCGGTCCATGCTCTTTTTTTTTTTTTTTTTTTTTTTTTTTTTCTTTCCTTCATTTGGCGGCGTCCGGATCGATCGGATTCAGCAACCGTCACTTACAATCATGTTTTTTCTTCTCCCGGGACGTCTTTTAGCCGCCTTTGTCCTGGCATTTATCGTCGGGTGCTATGCCCACTATTACAAGATTGTCAAGAATGGGGTTGCCGGATACCCAGATGTAAATCACTCTCCCGACAGATACAGAGACAGAGACTGGGAAAAGCATGAGGCAAGATACATATTATGTACTAACGGTGTTTGTGGATGTAACGTATGACAGGAATGGTTTCCCAGCGTCAGTGCCACAACTGGAGATTGGTATCCCGAGCGCAATATTTGCCAAATCTTCATCGCTTTGGCCGCTGGTAAGTGCACTGCCGTTGAGTGAAGAACGTGGGAAATACATGCAGACTAAAGGTATGCTTTTTTGACCGACTGACTGGTTGACTGATGGTCGTTTGCCTCACGTCTATTAGGTCCTCGCCTGATTCTGTGTTTCCTCTGGTACCTCCTTTCCACTCGCAACGTCCCTGCTTCTGGATCCAAGGGCTTCGCCAAGTTCCTTTTCGCAAACGACGTGGTCAGGACCGTCGCTTGTGGAGGATGGGTCTTTGTGACATCTTCCGATGATCATGACATCCATGACATTGCAATGATTGTGTACTTGCTTTGCACCATCCCTCACGTTGTCGGCACCATCAAGACAGCTCCTCAGAACCCCAAATCAATGCAGTACAGAAAGCTCTTTGCTTACACCTTCTTTGGAGCATTGATTCCCATGGTTCACTTCTTTATCCAGCACAACATCCATCGCATTCCTGGAGGTAAGCTCATCGTCCACATCAGATGTGTCATCCGTGAAAAGGACACAGGTGTCTGACCTATGCTGGTGTTCTTTTTGTATCCTAGCATACACCTACTACGCTTTTTTCGAGTGGTCGCTGATCATCTCTGACCTGGCCTTCGATGCTGTTTGCATGATTGACTTTGCGGCATTCGAGCTCCGTGTTGTCGATGTGGGCGTGAACGGCAAGCACGAGGGTAGCACCAGTGCTCTTAACGACCTCAAGACATACGGAGGGAGCGACAGTGCCATGGCATCCATTAGCAGCATCAAGCCCTTTGAGGTCATTTCCTTTGCCTCGGATGTGTACCTTGGTAAGCCGTAATTCCTGTTGACTATGAAGAATGGCGTGCGAATGCATATGGGCTACTGTCTAAGCAAAGTGTCGTAATGTCCCTCTACTCTTAGCCTTCGTATTCTGGTCCATGCTCACCTCGTTACCACTCATGATCTGGTACTTCCCTCTGTGGCACATGGGACTTTCTGGATACGAAGCTTTTCTGTTTTGCAACCTTTCGGCCGTGTTGTTGGGCATCAACTTTCTTCGTCGTGGCATTGAGCGCTCCAAAGGATTTGTTCATCTTCTATCCCTGGTCGGCGTTCTCTCGTACAAGATCCACGACCCTGCTCAGCGGCTCATGGCTGTCGCCGCTGGCGTCTCGCTCTCATTGTTGACCTGGGGCGCGACCCTGTTTGGACAGCGCCATCAGAATGGACGTGCTGAACGTGGCGTGTTGACTCTGGCTTTGGGATTGATTCTTCACAATGTTGTCAAGCAGGCATGGTGGGCCAATAACCCCATTTGGCCTATTATGAACGAAAACACTGGAGGCCAGAACATGATCGGGTTGGTCCTGGGTATCCTTGCCTCAGTCCAGGTCATGTTGAGAAAGGATCCTGGCGAGGATGAACCGCAGACGATTCAGAAGACTGGCGAAAGCTGGCTGCTGGCTGCGATCAGTGCGGGAGGGTATATTTTCTGCCTGCATTCGATGTTCACGGACTCGACTACTATCAGCCGTTGGTCTCTCGGCGGTTACCCCAATACCGGCCCTCAGCCCGTTCCCGGTGGTCTCATGGTGATCGCTGCCATGGCTGTTGGTCTCACAGTGTCGTCCAAGCGTCGCTGGGTGACTTCATTGATTTGGTGGATCATCGGAACTGCTGGCTTGGCTGTCTTGCACTTTTTCGAGGGCGATGCCGGTTTTGCTGGCGGAATCGTCTTTACGGTTTATGCTCTCTCGCTCTTCCCCACACTCTTCCGCTCTCTGTCGCGCCAGCCTCCAGGACGCACCTTCCTGGTCACCATGCTCGTCTACAATATTTTCGCCCTGGCTCACGTTTGGGTTGTTGCGTACGCATTCGTTCCCGTTGGAGTCTGGATGAGAGAACACACGGATTACGTCTTGATCGCTATGCAGACGTGCATCTTGCTTGGTATCTTCAACTCCAACTCTGCTGCTTGGACCGTCGTCACTGAGGCGCGTTCCCGTTCAGCATTCTCTGTTGCTCGCCTTTACAGCAAGTTTTCTTTGGTCGGACTGGTTCTGGCTTCCCTGACCGTTTGCTACAACCGTCTGCCCAAGTCCATTCCTCAACCCTACCATGCCGACCACAAATTGATCACGGCCGGTATCTGGACCATTCACTTTGCGATCGACAATGATATGTACAGCAGCGAGATTCGCATGCGTGATGTTATCAGGGATCTGGAGCTCGATGTCATTGGACTTTTGGAGTCCGATTTGCAGAGGATGATCATGGGCAACCGCGACTTGACGCAGTTCTTGTCCGAAGACTTGAACATGTACGCAGACTATGGTCCAGGTCCTACCAAGCATACCTGGGGATGTACTATGCTTTCAAAGTTTCCCATCAAGCGCTCGACTCACCACCTTCTTCCTTCGCCCAACGGAGAACTCGCCTGTGCGATCCATGCTACTTTGGATGTCTATGGCAAGGAGGTTGATGTTATCGTATCGCATAATGGACAGGAGGAGGATCTTTTGGATCGCCAGCTGCAGACCACGGAACTCGGTCGCATCATGCGTGAGTCCGATAACCCCTTCTTGTTCCTAGGTTACGTCGTCACACAGCCCGGAAAGGGCCAGGAGATCTATGAGATGCTGATGGATGGAGGCCATGTTCACGACATTGAGGTTTCTGACTGGGATCGTTGGTGCCAGTACCTCGCATTCCGTGGAGTGAAGAGAACAGGATATGCGCGTGTTTCTCACGGAGGCATCACGGACACTGAGATCCAGGTCGGAAAATACCAGCTACTAGAGGATCATCCTACATCCTGGGATCGTTCCCAGTCCATTGAGGACTTCAAGAAGGAGGAGACCTATGCTCAGATTTCGGAGCACCAAGTGCCCGAAGGAATGCGGTTCCCATCCATGTTCCAGGGCGTCGGTATTCGCAAGCATCGTTTCCACGTCTTTGATCGCCCCTACTACTACGTATAAGACTTTGTCCACTCTGGCAATTGATACTCAAATAATACAATACAATCATTCTCTATTCAGATTGCTACAATCATTCTCTACTCACCAAGATTGCTCCTGCGAGCCACGAAAAGTTGGAGTCAGTCTTGCAGCGGGACCTTGATCACCAGAACACCGGTACTCTGCTGAAGGCAATCACAACCCATCTACTCCCTACTACATACCTGGTAGAATGCTGCTGGCGAGACGTGTCATAGTCAGAAACTAGTAAAATTCGAAGGCTGTATTCAATTGAACTGAAGCAAAAACTAAGGGCAAGCTATTCCGCTTTGGCTACGTAGAGCCATCTTATTTGTTCTGGGCTTCGTAGGTGGCCTTCTCCTTCTTGTAAGCCTCCATTGCGACACGGGAGCGCTCGAGGTAAATGCTCTTGTCTGCAGACTTGTCCCAGGCTTCGGCAAAGGTTGCAGCTTGCTCCTTCAAAGGCAGGTGCGAGAACTTGCCTGTGTTACGCTGTTCCTGGGCAAAGAGGAAGAAGGAGCTCAAAGGGCGCTTAGGGGCATTAGGATCCTTAAGCGAGGGCAAGCCCTTCTTGCCTGCAGCGCGCAAGGCCTGTCGACGGGAGTTCTCGATTTTGTATTGGGCGGGGGTCAGTTCCCGAAGCCTCTCCTCAGTCTGCCTCTTGAACTCCTCCAGGGCGGCCTTGTATCTGTCCTTGTAGACCTAGAGAGCGTTTCAAAGTTGAATAAAAAATACAAGACAGCCAGGTGACACCTCGAGTGGTGAGTATGAGCCACATCAAGGACCCATTCCAAGGTTGCTGTCAGAAACACGTACCTGCTTCTCAGTCTCGCTCATTTCCTTCCAGCGAGCAGCTGCGACAGCACTCTCCTTGGTGGGGACAACGTTCTGTCCAGACGCGCGAACCTTGTCAAGGTGTTCCACGAAAAACGTGCCCCACGAGGTGCTAGGGCGCTTGGGCATGGGAAGAGCCTCAGCTAAAAAAAAAAAAAAAAAGAAGTAAATCGATTGTTCGTGTTAGTATCGATTGTCAAGTCTGAAATAAAGGGTGAAAAAAAAGGTCCGACTCCACCATGAAGTTGCCCACAGACTAAGGCATCCCCTGCTCAACTCTTGTTCCCGATTCACTGAAACCTTCACTGAGGTCCTGGACCCTCAAGAGGGATCCTATTTTTCAAGGGAGGCTGGATTGTTCCTAGCCTCTTTGCCTTGACGCGGGCTGGTCCTCGCTCAAGCAAAAATTGTGATGTGCAACAGCGAGAGTGGAGCCTTTTGGAAGTGCTATTCTGCTGTATACCTCATCATTATACAGTGTCATTCCGACCTCTGATCCAGCTGTCGCCTGCAAGCCTGCATTTCTTTTCCCCTGTCGGCTGCTGGTGGTTGTTGCGTGGCATTTCGCTTTCCTCTTGATGTCCAAAAATCCCGACATGCTCCACGGTTCATAAAACTCCCTGTGGGGGTGGCTTCCTGTTCAGCGTTCAGCATTACTGTGCAGCGATTCTCTTTTTTGTTTGGATTCCCTCGTTTAAAAGGCAATCGTACCTTTCTTGGGCTTGGGGGCAGGGACGACCTTCTTGGCCTTGGGCTTGGAGGCCGATGCAGCCTTGGAAGATGAAGACCTGGACGATGCAGCCTTGGAGGTCGCGGTCTTGGTAGAGGAGGACGTTTCCTTTTTCACCTTGGGCTTCGAGACAGCAGACGCGCCAGCAGCCTTGACGGCCATGGTGCGGATGGCCTGAGTCTGGAATGCTGAAGAGGCGGTGATGGAGAGGGCGCGGAACGCCGAGAGACCAGACATATTCATGGTGATAGTGGTTGGGTGTATGTGTTTTGGTAGGGAGGTGAGGTGTGAAAAATGAAAATTAAGGTCCGCGTGTCGTGATTTTTTTTTTTGGATTTGGTCCTTTGGCGTTGATATCGCGGTGCTGTAAGCGTGAGGCTGCCTCAGCTGGGGACACGGCGCACTGGGATATTGGAGGTGAAGGCGATTTACCTGAGTGCTATGTCTGAAGCTGTAGTTGAAGACCGGTGTAGGTCAAGCCAAGTGCTGGAAAAAGGAGGAAAAGGGAGGCACTGAAGGACACCGCGTCATCGTAAGGGCAGCAACCGTGACTGCGCCAGAGAGGCTGCCGCCTGGCGACAGACGCGTGCTGCTGCTGGGTCAGCACGCGCTGGATCAACTGAGGGCGCGTGTTACAGTACTCAGTGGCGACCTTACAGCTTTTTATTATTATTATTTTGCCGCCATTTTTTTCTTTCATGATCTACGCACAGATTACCAGCAACACGAAACTAGCACGGAGCGAGGTTTGCGCGGCAGTGCATGCTTGCATTATGTCTTTGGATCATGTCTCTTCCCCTTGTTTTCATGGCCTCTTTCAAACCACATAGCCATTTTCTGCACTGCACATGAACAGACAAACAACGAAGCCGTCGGTTAGTAACATGATCATCTTGGCATACGCTTTTTTCACACCCCAGTCATCCCCAGTTTTGCTTGCGTTCCGAGCCCCATCGACGGCCATCTATCCCTCAAGGATGTCTTGCCTTTTTACGCTGTCCCTTTTGGCCTCTGTGTGGTCAATCCACCGCCGATTGACAGCCATGCTATCGCACTCCCAGATTTCATGCATCTCGCTTCGTTGCATTATTCACCCATACCAAGAGGCATTGCACCCTTTTTGTATTGTCCTGCAGAATCCGTCATTTGGCCCCTAAAGATGTCCACATCATTGGACATGAGAAGTAGTAAAGAGAGGATGTATTATCATAAAAAAAAAACTTGCGCCAATGGCCGCTTTAGTTCTTCCTGTATCATCTCGCCAGTAATGTATATAATGCAGCGGCTGCCCCCCTCGAGTTTTCGCGGCCCTCAATCCTCGAACCAGCCCCGACATCTGTCCATAAGCGCGCGTAGGTACTTTAGGCAACAGCACCAGACAGGGAATAGTGCCGCACCCTCCTCGTGTCCTGTCTTCAGTAGCTCGATGCCAGTGCTCTCTGCTCACTCTATTGCCGATCATTATCATTCACCTCAACTACTCCTCGACATCGTTTTCTGCGAGCCCGTACTCCTATAACGCAGGCAGATTTTCCGTTGTTGGGGAACGTTCAGAGCGACATTCGTGCACTTGAAGGTGCTTACGTTTGTATCACCATTTGGTGCCACAAATGTCATCGAACGTCGTAGTCGGCTACTGATGTGAAGGGAGTCTACAGCGCGTTAGCACCAAGGTCATGATACAAAAGTGAAGCGGATACCACATGTTAACACACTACTTGCCCTTCTGCAGGACACTCCTCGTTGTCCGATTACACACCGAGCAGGTCTTCATCCTCATACCTCTGCACCAAGCTCAGGCCGGGCGAGATAGAGCATCGGCGTTGAATCTAAAAAAAGAAGCACAGACACTCAACCCTGGGACAGGAGAGCAGAGAAGAACCACAGACTATACAAAACGGCAAGTGGGTAAGCATGGCCAGCACGCTGACGGCAGAGAGAGTCCTTACAGCATTTGCAGCATCAACACGTCAACAGCATCTTCAAAGTTTTCAGTGGGCCACTCTTCTATGTGCACCATCCATCATCCACGACTGAACATTCTCCGGACCTTTTGTTCTCATTCCCTCTGGAGCAAGATACTTCAGATTGTCTCCACGCACCTACCTGACCTTCTCCGCGCTCCTTATTTTTTTTTTTTTGCACAAACCCGTCCAGTCTCTCTTTTTCTCGCTTCTCTCTCCTTCATATTCCTCCTCTCTCCTCCTGTCGACCAAGCAACCTCCATCTCACCTTATTTCCCTTGTTTTGATCTTCCCTGTCGTTCTCGTTTGTTCAATCCCTCTTTGGCCCATCCCCGTATCCATTGTTTATTCTGAGATTTGAAAGTGCCTTCGTTGTCGCTCTCCGTCCAGATCGGAGAGAACCAGAACGTCATTCAGACCTAGCGGTTTAGTTTTGCCTTCTCTGACTCCTTTACTCCACCCTTGTGCTCATCAGATGCTCGCTAAGAGAACAAGAACACAACCTCCTGTTTACATGATGACAACGAGCACCCTGCCACAACACCATATCACTCCAGTTCCACCTGGCTTTAATGTCCCGTCATTACCCCATCCCCATCCTCATCCTCATCAGCACAGCCCCGACCATAAGAGCCCGACCTGTTCAGCCCAGCAGCAACTCCAGGTCCAGGTTCAGCTTCAACTCCAGCAACAACAACACACTCAACACCAGCCCTCTTTGGCAACAAGCGCTATGGGCGGTCCACCTCTTTTCGCATTCTCCGCTCTGCCACAAACACAAACGCCGGTGCAGGCGCATACCCATCATCATCAACATCAGTCTAAGCAGCAGTCGCACGCACAGCATAGTGCAAAGAGCCCGTCGTCCCCCACAAGACGCGGCTCTGTCGATCGAGGAAGCACCAAGGACGGCTCGTCAAAAGCGAAACCGTCGTCCTACTCACCCAGGTCATCGCAGGAGCACGTAGGGCCTTACCTACTTGGCAAGACATTGGGCAAAGGCTCGTCAGGTAACCAGAGTGCAGCTTTTTTTCAGTTTCCGTGCGACATGCAACAGCTGCCAGTGAGCAAAGGGTGCAAGACGTCCACGAGTTGGAGTGAGCAACACACAGTCTGTGCTTTTCATCACCCCTGTCCGCAGAGACACCCACGACGCTCCTTCCATCACAACCCGAGTCTCGCCCAGCTTTGTCGTGGGAGGATGGCACCCCCTGAAGGGCCCTGGGCGTCTCCCTTTGTGCCTTCGCGGCCATTTGCAGCCGTCGGCGTTTGCCTTCGCCTCCTTCAGGCCCCTCACTCTCGCGGGCCTCCTTAGCCCCTTGCCCGCCCGACGGCTGCTTTGTCCTTGCTCATCGCTCCATGCCAGCAACCATGTCCCTTGTAGCCTGCTCCAGAATCACCCTCCATCATCGCGTCATCGCACCCAGCGCAGAGGGCTATCGTTCACACCTTACTCACACTCTTGTGACTCTGACTCTGCCATGCTCTTTCCACAGGATGCGTTAAACTCGCGCGCCATCACAAGACCACGGAGCAGGTGGCCATCAAGATCATTTCGAAAGCATCGCTTGCAAACCGAGCTGCTGTAAATCGGGGCATTGAACGTGAGATTGCGATCATGAAGTTGATCAACCATCCTCATGTGATTCGGCTCTATGATGTCTACGAAACAGAGAAGGAGTTGTACGTACCAAGCGGACAGTGCTCGCAATATCTTGCGCTTTTTTTCTGCAGCATATGGCATGGACAAGCTAACACTGGGAGTATTTTGCTATACAATATACCTTAGGTTCTTGATCATGGAGTATGTCTCTGGAGGCGAGCTCTTTGAGTATCTGGTCAACAAAGGGCGGCTGGACGAGGCTGAGGCCTTGCGTTTCTTTCAGCAGATCATAGTTGGTCTAGCCTTTTGTCACAAACGGAAGATCTGGTAAAGCATATCGAGAGTGTGCAACAATGGCTTTCACTACTTGAAATCATGGAAACACTGGAAGAAACCCATTCCTGACACTCTACTATCTCTCTAGCCATCGCGATCTGAAGCCAGAAAACCTGCTGCTGGACGATCGCATGAATGTAAAGATTGCCGACTTTGGGATGGCGTCCTTGCAAAAGTCAGGAAGGCTTTTGGAGACCAGCTGTGGATCTCCTCACTACGCAAGTCCAGAAGTTGTCACGGTACGAGCTGATCTTATGTTTTCTTTGCTCTTGACAACAGGGCATGTCAAAACGGGCCATGTCTAAAGAAGATGGGGTTTCACAACTTTAGGGCATGAAATACGATGGCTCGTCGTCAGATATTTGGTCTTGCGGAATCATTCTGTACGCGCTCTTGACAGGACACCTGCCATTCGACGATGAAAATATCCGCCAGCTTTTGAGCAAGGTCAAGTCTGGCAAGTTTTACATGCCGACAGATATTTCAGCAGGGGCGCGAGATTTGATTAGCAGGATGTTAATAGTCAACCCCAAGCGCCGGATAACGGTAGGGTTGCGAGCATAACAAAATCAAGGGCATATGCATACAGCTAATGCACCCGTTCTCACGCGCCTTCTTCATTCGGGATGGGTTCATAGATGCAAGGTGTGATAATGCATCCTTGGTTCCGGACCGTTAACCCGGAGCGCAATACGCTAGGTGAGCCAGCACAGGATCCGGAAACTGGACGCGTAATGACCGCGGAGGAACTGGACGCCGAAATTATTTTGCACATGCGCTGGCTCTTTGCGCCTGGACCGTCGCATAGCGACCCCGATGCGAAGGAGGTCTTTGATGAAGAGGCGTTACTACGAGAAATTCAGGAAAAGATGACAAATGACGAGGAAAACATGGAGAAGTTGTTCTACCATTTGCTTTCTCAGCACAAAACGGAGCTTCTTGAAAACTATGTTGGAGACGAAAGCGACACTGGTCCAGGTAATGCATTTATTCCGATCGACGCGATTTGTATTTTCGCCTAAAGATGCGTCTCTAATTATTTCCGACAATTATGAACAGATGGGCCAAGGCGAAGAGCGGATTCATTCCCAAACTCTGCAGCCTGCAGTGTTCGGTCAGCAACACCCGAGTTCAATCAGACACCCATGTCGCCTCACGACTCACCGTTGACCTCGCCTGGATCCCCACTCTCACCTGTACTCAAAGGAGCGGACCCCTCACCACTTACTCTCAATCCGGAGTCGCATTTAATCTCATCTACACACCCAGGACACATGAATGGAGTTCGAAGGGGCCAGAGTCCAACGAAAATGTGTCGATCCGCAGTTATAGCAAAAGAGGGTCGGACTTCGTCCCGGAGGGGTAGTGACGAGTCTAGGACCAGTAGCAGAGGATCATTTGAAAAGGATCATGGAGTAGTAAGGTCATTGGTCAAGGAGGATAGTGGCCGAGGGTCTGATGTGGGCAGGGACGAGAGCACCAAGTGCGGATCAAATGCGCCTTACTCTCCAAAACTGACACCAGTAACAGGATCTGTTCATGAGAGTCTAATGAGTGTGAATGTAATCACGAGTCATCACCAGGCCATCACGACCGTAGCGGGACAAACAATTCAGTCGGTTGCAGCGTCCCTCCCAGTGCCATCCGCGCAATTGCCCCCGCTGCACCCTACAAAGACTTCAAGTTCATCCACCAGCTCGAACGAGGACGATTTCAAGCGGCTGACCAGTGAAGCCACTACAGCGCCCTCGATTGAGAGCCAGGTCCTATCAACACAGATCTCCAATACTGGCTACGGATCTCATTTTACGCGCAAATCTCATGTTCCGTCTATACACCTTCGGGCGTCGTCGTCGTCCGAGAAACTCAAATACTTCCCCTCAATTATTAAGCCTCACAGGCCCATCCTACATCCCTTGGACGTCAAAGCTTCCGCGGGAACGACTCCAATGAACGTCTGTGTTTCGCAACATACCCGCAAATGTAAGTTTGAATTGGTAAAAAAGCGCGACAAAAATCGTGAGGACGGGTCAAGATTCACGTAGACAATCCTAATAACGCCTCTCGTATATTTCTCTCTACCCTGTCAAAGACTCGGAAGGGACTACAGGTGGGATCTCGAATACACCGTCTTCGCCAGCGGCGCCAAAGAGACCATGGTTTGCTCGCCTGTTTGATTTCAAACCTCAGGTACGTTCAATGGATGTCGGACGCTGAAGCACCATTGCAGGTGTTTGGATGTCATAGTATCACATCGGTACTCAATGTGGTTGTGCATGCTATTGCGATATAGCCCCTGACGTTCAAAAGTAAAGTCTCAGCGGCTGAAACACAGGAACGAGTTGAAGTTATTCTCAGGAATCTCTTCCAGTCCAACATGCAAATCGATGCTCAAAAGAAGCCGTCTTTTGGTGTCAAGTGTCGGTTCGAAGGCGGAGGTAGAGTACTCATATCATGCACTCGATAGAAGCAGGTCGATACTTGGAGTGTTTCATGGACTTTTTACTGACTGGTCAACTTTTGCATTTCTGCGGATTTGTTTTTGTAATGATAGTAATTGACGATCAACCTGTCAAGGCCGTCAAGTTCAAGATTGACATTTCCGAAAAGTTTTACTTACGGTCGAGCGTCAACGGTTCCTCGAGCAGCAATAACACCGCTCGAACTGTCTCCTCCTCGGCTGTGGCGGCGATGCTCGCTACAGCTGATTACCATCACATTCCGGGAGCACAGCCACACCTGCATCCCAAGGACAATAGCAACTCCTCCTCATCCTCCTTCTCTAGTGGAAACGAACCCATGATAGTAGGAACAGGTTCTAAATCAGGGTCCATGATGAAAAAGTGGCCAGAGGTGATGGCAACTCGAAGGGCAAGCGATGGCGGGTCGATTCTCTCGAGCGCTGCAGCAGCTGTTTCAGCACACCTTGCGTCCAGAAAGCCATTCCAGTCCAACCATTCATCCAGTCCTACAGCGACCTCTTCATCAGGGCATCACTCCCAGCATCGGCACTCTGTTCATGGTGGATCCACTGCCCACCGTCCTGGACATCCGCCACTACCGCAGGCGTCGGTGAATACACGGCGAGTGGTCAAGGTGACGTTGCATCAACAGCAAGGCGCCAACTCGACTTTGAAAAAGATCTTTGAAAGGCTTTGCATGGCATGGGATCTGGAATAAAAAAAATAACGAACGCCTAACCCTATACTCGATCCAAAGACTTGAGAAAAAAGGGACATTTTCTGATATGGTGGTGCCGCTCGTGGTATAGAAAGGCGCTGTGAAACGGTTAACAGTTCCTGCAAGGTATATCAAAGCGATTAGGCGAGCGGAAACAACAATACATGGGATGAAAGAGCGGAATCAGCGTGCTTGTTTACATAGACGGGGTGCAGAGTCCCCACAGGCTTGTCCATGACCCGATAACAGCACAGTTGTCATTTTTTCTTTCTTCAAATGTGAACAGGGGCGAGAAGTTTAATAAGAGGTATTTTCAGCTACGTTATAAAGTCTTGGCCTTGACGAGGCGGCGGCGGCGGCGGCGGGGGGGGGGTGTCGTATGGATATGTGGATATGTCGCTTACTCTTTTACGAAGGTTTCTCGCGATGAGATGCGCAAAGGTTGTGCCGTATTGTAACGCGAGAAGCCGCGGGCTGGGCATTTTTTTTTTTATGTATGGCATTAAATATTTTACGTGCATACAATAGTGGACACTCCTGCCTTGGTCTTGGACGTCCTCCCTTGGGAACTGGAATCTTCTCCTTGCGGGTTGTAGCCTTCGTCTTGGTGGTCCTGTTTTTCTTGGCTTGAGAAGCTGATACCTTGTCGCTCGTGGACTGTTGGGTGGGGGCCAATCCGGTTTGGTGAAATAGCGAGCTGTAGGCTGTGACAGAGTCCCTGAAGGGGTCACCCAGTGGGACGTTATCCCGAGTTACTTGTCGTTGCCACAGCTTTCGTCCATTCATCCGCGATGATCGATAAAAAATGATGAATGTGAGGCTGTCCGTCCTTCTTTTTGACGAAAGTGGCCCGATTGTGGCCACTAGCAAGATTGTCTTGCATGTACTGGCTATACACGTCTTTCGCCATTCCGTCCAAAATGCCGGCGCCGTTTTTTAATAAGGTTGCCCCTGAACCAAGGCTGGCTTCCATTGTGTTGGGGTAGTGAGTTCAAATCCATACAAAAGTCGTGCTGACGAGTCACCAGATGGTGTGTTTTCTCCAGGAGGATGCGGGCACATCGTCGCTCCGGCTGTGGTCGGGTGAAACGTGCTGTTTTTGGGTATCTTGAACTCTCGTCGTTTCTAGAGGCTGAGAGCTTCGTCTCCGATGGCTGGAGATATAATTCTTTGTGGTTGGCGAGAGGCAGTCAGAGGTTAGAAAAAATAGTGTTTTGGCCCGTGCTCTTGTTTGCAAATATTAAAAGACTTCACAAACCTTTAAAGACAACCCCACAAGGCGCGCGTTTGTATATTCTCGCCAGTCTTGGCGAACTAAACAGGACAGAAGGGACAAGTATCGATGGATATTGTTAGGTTTCTATACTTTACGAGGACGTGATCAGCTGTCTTTTGGTTCGATGGCGCAGGGATAGTAAGAGTGGTGGATCGTCGCTGGTCTGGTATTGACATTCACAAGAAAGCCAAGGAGTAAAAGTTCTCGGATAATGGATAACAAAAAAGAGGAAACGCAAGGAGTATGGCACTTGAATTCTCAGTCAGAGAGATGAGCGTGATGATGACTCAATCATCTTTCGTTGTACAATGTAGACCTACTTCACGTTGTGGAGTCAATGAGTTGATTCGCGGTTTGAATGAAAGCTGCGTCTCGGAAGTTGGGGCGGTTACCTTCAACGAGAATCACCACAAACGTACGAGCTATTCCTACTGGGTGCTTAAGCAGCACCAGATGGCAAAAGCCATTGTGCGTTTGTGGTGAATCTCGTTCAAGGAGTAAAGTGTAAAGTTGTTCCTGACGTGCACGCATGCGGCGTATCATTCGCCCCATTCATCACGTGTAAAATAAGGTTTTTCAGGTACAGACGCGGTCTTACACCACTCACCTCCCGTTTGAAGCGTTCGAGGGACTAAAGGAAACGACTTCGCGACATCCTAGCAATCCAACAACTCCGAACACTCTGCTTAGCAGTCTGTACCGCGTGAAGACGGACAGATGCCATGTCAAGGGAGTCTGCATCGACCAACGCCATTCGCCTTTCAGTGAAGACAATCAACAAAATCAACAAACGTTTACAAACGCAGTCCATCTAAATGGAGGTTCTTATGACCGGCAACTCCATAAAGTGGTTGTCAGTCTGTCTTCTAACACCAGAGCAACAAAATTCTTGGACGCCCTAGCCAGAGCGCAGAGCGTCGTCGAGCTGCACATCACACTGGACTGGGAGTCATCTAATTTCGCCACTCGGAGATCGACTTGATACCTGTCAACTGACTCGATGGGGTGAGCGAGAATGGCCTCGCTAGCCTGAAGGACCGGGCATCGAAAGAAACGGCTGCCCAAAAGACGTGCTCCAACCTCGAGGGCATGGATTCGTCGTGTTGTTTTTTATCGGGAAAATATAAGATAAAATCCACAGGGGACGTTGCAAAACTTTTATCAGCACTGGCTCACATAAATACCCAGTCAAGAACTGGATCATACAACAATGGATCTTTCTTTAACAGCCGAGTGTTCTCCTTGAACAGTGCACCATCCATTGTTGGGGAAAATAATGGAAAGTCTGGCACTATTTAGCCCTTCTGCCAACGGCTTTCCGGGTCAGCTTTGCTATTTTCTCCGCTTCGGAGAGGTCATTAGAGACATTAAGGACCTGACAATGATAATCAACGTAGCGTTGGTCCCTGTGTTCAGGACGCATCGCTGGATGTGTATTTTTCCATCTACGAAATTCCGCTCTATTAAAAACTGGCTCGATTCCCGGAATCCTCTTCAGAATCCGATGCCACGCTCGCGAACTGTGGCCCGGTCGGTGCAGCCTTGGGTGCAGATAAGAACGGCATCAATGCCCTTCTAGCGGTAAAGATTCGGAGCGCCATATGCAAACAACTCATATCCACCGCCACCACCTCCCACGCAAACTCGATTCCGTAAAGCAGATGAATGCCCTTGACTATTCTCTGCGCAATCGTCTGGTTGATCATGACAAACTTTTCCTCAACAGTGCACGGCATGACCTCCTCGTCGTAGTTGAAGCACCGCTGCACATAGGGCAATAACGCCTGGCCGATGGAGGCGACAGAAACATCCTTGGCGTTTTCATAGCTCTCCACTAAGAAGACAAGACACCTGATTAGATACCAAAAAAAAAAAAAAAAAAAAAAAAAATACAAGCAATGGAGTCCATGGCCAGAGGCAAGGAAATAGAAAAAACTTACGCGACATTTCAAAGGGCTCCGAATATGCCATGACATTGTACCGATCATGATGATGGTACCTAAACTCGAACGTTCCTGGGAACCAGGGCAACTTGTCTCCCAAGAAGACTACCTTTCCCTGACAGACCTCCTGGTCTTGAATCCAGACCACTTCTTCCTCAATAACCTCGCCATCACCATGCCCCGCATGGTTATCCACACCCTCGGTCGCCTCGCCCAGTTTCTGATCGCGTCCCACAAAGAGATACCGACCCTTGGACGCGACATTGGTCACCTTGTGGTTGCTGTTACTGTCCACTTTGTAGATCCCAATCCAATCTCTGGAACCGTGGTTCAAGGGCGCGGTCCAGGTCAAGGTCAATTTCTCACCGAGTTGAAAGGTCGGAATCCCGCTAGAATTGATGGTTGAAGGTTGTACCGTCGAGATCTTGAGCGAGTACTGAGACATGTCATACACGCCCATATCGTCCCATGTCCGACTACGGGATGAAATAGAGAAAAAGGAAGCCGTGAACAGGTCAGACCGGGTAACAATGTAGACGACCCCTAATACGCGTGTTCCCATGAGGAGAGAGAGAGAGAGTAGCAAACTTACGCCACAAACAGCTTCTCCTTCGAGTTCTCAAGCAAGGCTTTGGAGCTGGATACAATCTCCTGGATACGAGGCGCGACACTCTGGACCAACCCTGTCGTGCCCTCAACAAACTCGTGGGCTTTACCGGACACGACGCGGGTCCGCTGAAGCACATCCTGGATCTCGGGCGTCTCTTCTAACTTTTCACGAATCTTGGACACTTCATCCTTCATCTTTTGTGGGAGAATACTCGCCGCTTTGACAGTCTTGACGACGCCAGCATCCTTTCGGACCTTGTCTCCATAGATCTTGCGCATATGGGGCGATTCGACAAAGTGAAGGAACAAGAAATTGGAGATTTGCGAGAACAAGGCCAGGATGAAGATGGACCAGCTATTGCAGATCAGCGTCATTCCCCAAAAGGCGGCATGACCCATCACCTTTTCAGGGTTGTTGACGAATCTTTTTTTTTTGACAAAGTCAGGACAGAGAGATATTATTAGTTTTGTGATTCCTTCATACTTTTCCATTTTTTTTTCGAGAAAGCATTTTGCAATCGGATCAAAAAAACGTTACCTGTAGATTCCCGTGTAAAATAGTTCGTTCGAGGACTCCTCAATAAAGAAATCACCATAGAACCATCCAAAGTCACCCAGGACTTCGAAGACCGACACGGACGCCCAGATATGAAGCGCGATCAGCGCCAGTCCCAGAACATGACGCAGCAAGACCGTTCCGTACGTCCAGTCATCCGGAATCGAATACATCTTGAACGCGGCCAAAAAGAACGTTGCATAGGTCATGCTATTCGACAGATTAAAGATACTCTTCCAGCTCTGGAAGGCATCCTGCACCGTGCCTCCATGCTTGATAAAATGCTTGGTGTAAAACTTGTGGACACTTTGTTGATTTAGGACTGCTCCCAGCACATACGAGTGGAAGACTCGCCAGAGCAAAGCCTGCATCACAATCATGAAGGTGATGAAACTGGGACCCATGTTCGAGATCAAGAGAGGTACGATCGTGGCGTAAAAGATAATGAGCGCCACAAAGACATCCGTCGACCGGAAAATGTCAAAGTTCTTGAAGACGATCAAATCCCGTCGGAAGTAGGTGTTGTACATGTCTTTGGATCCACATGGCACCATCGTTGCAGCCAAGTCCTCGCCGGAGAGTCCTGAGGAACCAGACGCAAGGGACGCTGACGAGTCCAGATCCCTTTCACTGAGGACAGCCGTTCGCTTCTTGTGCACGAGTGGGGGGTTGTAGGTCTTGTCAATATCTAAAGAGCAGCAAGGACAAGAGGTGGGATGCCTTGAAGTCAGTATCTTCAATCGCACTTTCATGGCATATAGCAATCCCAAGATTCTGCAAAAGCTAGAAGACCGGGTGTGTTATTCGTACGGGGATTTTCCACCATGGTCAGGAACGCAAACTGCGCAGCGTGGGCAAAGAGCGAGACAAACAGCACCATGTAGGATGCGGCCATGAGCGAAATGCCGTAGTATCCTGCATATCCGACAGAGTACATAGGATGCGGAGCCATCTCAAAGACGCCATCGAACGTCAGCGACTGCTCGATGAGGAAGAAGAAGTCGCCCCAATCTAGATCGCCGAAAAGGAAGGAGTTTGAAAAAAACCAGGATTGTGCGGAGAAGGAAAAACGCGTCAGCACAAAGCAAATTCGCAAGAAGCACGCGATTGCTATGAAGTTCATAGCGGATTTCGTAGTTCAGTACTGGGATTGAATTGAATCTAAAAAAGACAACCTACACCAGGCAAAGTCCTTGACAACTCGGTGCGCATCCAGCTTGACCCATATGTTGAAAAAAACGAGTACAAATCCTCCGATCCAGCGCAGCAGGTGGCTAAAGAACCCAGACCCAGCAGGGAAGGTCAGCCAGGAGAGGGCAAAACAGACATAGGTTGTAAAGTCGTTCATAAGGATCAGGTCCACAAGCTGACGGTAGAGCAACCAAGTGTTGAACTCAATGGGCACGGCCTATACAGACACCAAGTTGACATGGTTAGGATCAAATGCCCTTCCTGCAGTGTTTCCCCCCTTGGCTGACAAATTGCAAGCGCTCTCATAATTTCAGTGTCATCGTAACAAGACACATACATCAAACTCATAGTCCGACCCCATCTTGCAGCTGAGTTCAGTCTTTAGCCACTCGTACCAAGGGCCTCCTCGAGTCCTGTCAAAGATGCCCTTCTCTCGCGCCCACGCAACCAGACCGCGGCGCTCACTCTGCAGCTTGAGCAAGTAGCCTAAACCAGCATTGTAGCCTGCTCTCCAAAAGACAAAGAGGAACAAGAAGAGCCATCGTTTCAATGTCGTAGGCAGCACAAAGAAGAGCAGGATCTGGAAGCCCATGACCGCCAGAGTGATCATGTCAAAGGCAGACTTTTTCTTGGACATGTCAAAGATCTCTGTGATCATATCCTTGGTCAATGGCACTCGGAAGACTAAGTGTGAGATCCAAGAAACAAAAAAAAGGACTCGGTCAGTTCAGGATAGCATCACCATCGGTCTCTCCCCCCACTACTCTGCCTTCGTGAAAAGCTGCAACATCGTCATAACCATAACAATGAAGGGCCTTGTCCCCTCGATCGCAAGTCCCGCTTGCATGCAGGTCCATCACGCACACAAAAATAAAAGATCAGTCGAGACAAAAGTTTTTTTTTACGTACTTGTGCCACTGGGTGTTTTGCCAAATGCCGTCTCAGCCGACTCCTTGACCAAGTTCTCCTTCTGGCCGGCGGTCAGCTTATAGCCCGAAGGAAAGTGGGTTAGATCGTCACTCAAAACCCGAGAGTGACTAGCTGTCGGGGTGTCGGTGCCATTCTGCGACCTCTGAGACGTCTGAGACCTCTGTGCGTCGTCGTGATTCCCAAGGTCCTCATGAGGATCGCCATTCATCTGGTGATTGACTTGCATGGTTGAATCCGACGGCTGTGACCCCAGGACATGGTGCTTGTTGGCTGTTGAGACTCCCGAGGACGAGGACTCTGAGTCTAGTCCTGGAACTGGAGGAGCTTTGCGACTTCTGAGTTCCGAGTCCATTTTTTCTTCTTGTGGTAAATGGATGAAAGGCCTATAGTTTTGTTTGCAGTGGTGCACGTTCTTCCTGGTATCACGGATGTTGAAACCGTGAGGGACGAGACGGGCAAGGAAAGAGAGCGGAAGGCAGGGTCCGAGTCAGTTGAATGACTTGTTGGGGAATTGTGTTGTGCAAAGGAAAGAGGAGCAAGGAAAAGGACGAAACAAGCAAGAGAAAAAAAAAAGGTTCACACGGTGACAAAGACACCGTGGGTAAGTTGGGCTAAGAAGCAGTCCCGTATTTAGTAGCAGCTCTAAGGTCAATCTAAAGACAGCACACGCACCACATTCGCAAGGTTCCCGACCTCGCGGTCCAGGAGCCCTTCGACTCGGGGGTCATTCCACCCCCACGATCGCAGCCATGCCAGCTTCTTGATCCGGATCTCCTTCTCTCGCACCTTGAGCCAGCCCTCCTTCACCTGCTGCTCCACTATCCGTCTCTGCGCTTCGTCGATCTTCTTGACTGATACCACGAACCCTCCGCTGATGGGCTTGTGGTCGGAGACCCGGCACTCGCACCGCTTGTAGAACAACTGCCGCACATGACGGCCCCGCCACAGAATGCGGTCGCACCACGCCGGCGTCCGGTGTTTTGAAGACGTGTCGTATGTATCCGTGCCCGGGTCATACTTGTACGTCGGTGCAAACCTCAGCTCGCACTCGTTAAAGGCTCGAAGTACAAACTGCGGGTTTTTGAGCCGTTGTTGAAGAAGCTGGTCGTACTGGTGCAGATAGGCCCAATCCTGTGCATGAACACGAGACACAGCCTCGCTAAACTTGACATCGATTCGGTAGTTGAGATCACCAGAGAGGAAGCAGACCTCATGATCCATGGCCATGGTGCCGTCTCCGAACCAAAATACCTCTGGGTGGATGATCCCATTGGAAATAGCCGGGTTCGGATGAGTGAGTTTTTTGAGCACATTGGCCGCATCGATATTGCGTTGGCGTGTATGGGACTGTCCAGCAGCCAGATGGCAGTTCACGAACGAGATGGACGAGTCGTCAATGATAAGTCGCGTTGCGATTCCTCCCTACGATGAATTGATATGAATATATAAAGAAATTTGTGAGTTCAATCTGTATGTACTAGGCCACATTGTGAAAGCAAGTGCTTTTAGGACAATTACCTTGTTTCCATGGTATCCCTTCAAACCCGTCTTCACCATATCTACATGGGTCCACTCCGAGCGGACATTCTCCCACTCCTGATCCCGAACAAACACACAGCTAAAGAGGCCGACCAGGTTTGAGCACTCGAGCAACCTAAAGTTGACTCCCATAGGGGCATACAGCTCTCGAATCTTGGTCGTCAAGTAGATCTGCCAGCGTTTGTATTGCTTCGAGATTGTCTCGGTCTCTGCTCGTTTAGATCCTTTCAGCAGGGACTCTACAAGGAATTAGTCAATTACACGACAAAAAAAAGAAAGGGGTCATGAGTACATCAATACGCTATGAGCAAACTGTAGTCCTGGCAATCATACATCCATTGCGATATGATGTACGTACTGGCAGTCATTTTTTTGCTCTCTAGATCGACAATCTCCTGAAAGCCGACGCTGATGATATCGGGGGGTCCTTCCTGGTCCATACTCGTTAGCCAAGACTCAAACATCCTCCTGTCAGCACCGCCATTGGCGTCCTGCGCCGCGGGTTTTGAGGCATCAATATTCCAAGAGCAGACCAGAATTTTGATGTCCCGCCATTGGCAGTACTCTTTGCTCCGGTCTATCATGCCTTTGGCTAAGTAATACGATATGGCAATACTGGTTAGAGAGTGATTTCAGCAAGGCAACAGAGCCCCCGTGCGAAAGAGGGGACTTACTTAGACGATCCTTGGCCATGAGTCCATCCCAGATCTTGATCTCGCCATTCTCGGCACAGCTTCCAACTTGGTGCCTAGATCCCAAAATCAATCCCTCCTCGTCAAGCTGCAGCATCGCTACTCCAGAGTCCTTGTGTGCTTGCCAGTCCTTCATTACAACAGGGACTTCGGGGCGCAGGTCAAGAACGTAAATCTTTCCTGTTGCGAATCCAGCCCAGAGATACGAGCCCACGCCCAAAAGGGACATGATCCTATAGGCGTGCACATTGATGATCCTGATCTTTTCTCGGTTTTCAATGGACCAAAGAATTACTTTGCCATCCTCATGACCTGAAAACACCTGTCCACTCCCTGCGATCGTCGCCAAACAAGTCAAGGGCCCAATGCCATAGGGTATGTCCATCGAGTTGGGTGTAAGCTTGGGTCGTCCTGCATCTGGTCCTACGCGAATGACATGGATTTTGACGCCATCGGACGACCAGAGCTGGTCCTGGACTGCGATGGCACAGATCTGTTTTGGAGGGATGGTCAAGGACTGGAGCGGTGTCTGGATCGTGGGTCGACCCAGCATGGTGTCCTCTGGCCAGATAAACACCGATCCTGTGTCATCCACTGTCCAGACTTGACCCCTGCTCCGGATAATATTGGTGACGCACCCACCCTTATGACTGGCGCGCTTCTTCTCCACGACTTCCTTGGTCCTGGTGTCAATGACCTGTAGCGAGCCCTCACTCCATCCTGCCCACAGGTATTGGCCAAGTGATTCTGGACGTCGACTCTGGGCAAAGAGCAATGCTGTTGGCTTGGTGTCCTTTTCGTGCCCGTACGAAGATATATTCTCGCCTGTCAAGAGTGAGTAGACGCGAATGCTAGAGGTAGCAGTAGACACTTGCTCATTGGAGATGCTGAACGCCCGAACACCATGGGACTTTTGCTGAATGTCATGAATCTCAATCACGTCGGAAAATAAGGGGAGTCGACGGTTGGATCGCGAATAGTCTGGGAAGACTCCATCCGTTGCTGAAGGTCCTGGTCCTGTGGGCTGTGAAGGCTGGAGCTGACCAGGGTGCGTGTTCCTGCCCATGTCGCCCTCCGACTCCGCGGCCTGTCCCAACGAAAGAAGCGATCCTGGATCCTGCTGAGGCTGGGGGCGTCTGCGGATAGAGGGCTTTGGAGGCAGGGCGGGTGCCACATCCTGATCAGAGACGGAGCTGAGTTGGCGTGCAGGTGGCGGCTTCAGTGCTGGCCGGGAAGGTAATGAGGGTGGGGTCGGGGGCTCCATCATGGACCTCGTTCTTGTGGGACGTGGCGGGGCATCGACAAAAGTTGCAAAGGGGTTGGCTGTTGCTGAGGCTGCATAGTCTTCCTCGTCATACTCCTTGTCCGAGTCCTCACTGGTCGCGTCTGAATCGGTCTGACTGTCGCTGAGTTCCATGTTGGCCAGTCCCCGTTCGGGAACGGGACTTGTGGGTCTGGCATAGGGCACGTTGGATGGATATGCCGATGTGGCGGCAGCAGAGGATGAGGTCGAAAAGACGCGTTTTGGAGCCTGGGGCGAGAGGTGCTCGTATGTCTGCTGAGGCGCCGTCAGGTTGCGGAAGCGAGCCGCGTTGGCGGCCATCCCTGATTCGCCCACCGAGGTGAGCATGGGTGAAGGGCCCCGAGGCTGAGGAGAGGCGAGCTGTACACTTGCGCGTCTGGGAGGTGGAGGAGCGGGCTGTGAGGGCGAAGACATGGCGAGGCTGTGGGACGGGTATGGGGGAGGAATGGGCTGGACGCTCGAGTGCCTCTGCGTGGCTGTGGAGGCGTTCTGGCGCGCGGGCGTGGGTGTGGTCGCCTGCTGTGTGGCAGAAGCAAGGGTCGCGAGTGGTGAGCGCGAACGCGGAGGCAGCGAAGGGAGTGAGGATGGCGGTGGCGGGGGCGAGGCGACGTTGGCGCGTGGACTGTAGGTGTGAGCATGGGAGCCATACTGGGGCACGGGTGCATGAAGCGAAGGCGGAGAGGGAGTGGCCTGCAGACGCGCCGTGAGCAGCGAAGATTGGTTCTGGATCCTTGGCACAAACGACGGCGAGGAGACTGCTGGCGGTGCTGTGGGTCTGTGACAGGGATCACTGAACGGGTTCGCAGCTGGCTCCTCGTCTATTTCTAGCTCGTCATGATTTCGGGTGCTGTGCTGCTGTTGCTGCTGTTGCAGAAGCTGCTGCCTGGCAGCGATGGACGATGAGGCCGCTGCAGGAAGAAACGAGCTAGAGCCGGCAGATCGCAGGTGGGAAGGAGAGACTGGAATCGTTTGGCTCCGGATGAACGCAGGGTGCGTTGGTGCTGGTGAGGACGACGCTGACAGTGCAGTGCAGGCTGGCGGTGGTGCAAAGGAGGCCGAGTGTGTGGTTGCGGGCGAGTTGGAGGATGAGACTGGCGCAGACACGTAGCCGTGATCAGATGGATGCGCGGCTGATGGCGATGTGGCGTGTGCGGGTGCGGGTGCATGTGCGTGTGGCCTTGGGGCGGGGATGGGCGGCGTGGCTGAGAACGAGCCTGTGGCTGCCACCGTGGCGATGGCCGCTGCCGCCAGGCTGATCGGCTTGCGTGGTGGCAAGGGCGACTGCAGCGAGCTGGGCTTGGGAGGCGGCGACGGGGCCAGAGCCCTCCTGTCGGCCTTGTTCAGGCTGGAGCCGGCATTGGCGATCACGGTCGAGCGACGCGAAGGCGGCACGGGCGGTGGAGGCGCCTTTGCGTCGTTGTTGGCGGTGTCCATGGCAGCGATGTAGAGTGCGGGTGCGGGTGCGAGTCAGCGGGAGTGGGAGTGTGAGCAGGCGTGTGAGAGAGCGTGAGTGAGTGGGCGTGTGGGTGCGAGGTCAAGGGGGATGCAGGCTGGAGAGGACACGGCGAGGACAAGAGGAGAAGGTGGGGAGCGATGAGGAGTGGATGGAAATATGGGAATGGCAGAGGACAAAGGAGCAAGACAGCGAGTGCGAAATAAAAAGGTGGCGCAATGCGCAGGGAGGGAGACATGGCTCGAGACACACTCTCTCTCACAGACAATGCACACAGACACTCTGACACACAGGCACCCACACCCCTCTCTCTCTCTTTCTCTCTCTCTCTCTCTCTCTCGCTCACAGGACAACGAGAGACATGAGAGACATGGACGGAGGGCTCGACGGAGGGCTGGACAGAGGGCCGACTGGGCGAATCGAGCACGGAGCACGAGCATATCTCTAGAGGAGTCCTTCACTCCCACCTGCGTGTCGGTGTGTCCACTGCGGTCAGCTTGGGCCTGCTGGCTGCCATTGGCCTCCTGGGATGCCATAGCCTGTGCTTCTACCAGCCGTGGGCATGGCGGGTTCGAGGCTGCTATCGATAGTCGGGGTCGAGGGATATTACGCACAGGGCTAGAAGAGAGAGAGCGAGAGCGAAGAGAGAGACAGCGAGCGCGATAGCAACGAGAGACAAGAGAAGGCGAGAAAGGCGAGAAGGCGAGATGGGATGTCTGACCGGCCTGTTGTTTGTGTTTCGTGTGCTGTCTGTGTGCTCTACTTTTTCCTCTCTTTCCTCTGCTTCCCCATCCCATCCCATCCCACACCACCCATCCCTTTTCATTCCTTGCCGCCCCCTTCCAGCCCCACTGCCCTCTTTTCTCCACACCTCTCTTCATTCACACCTCTCCTGCACACGCACTCCTTCTCCATCCCATCCATCCTCCTCCATCCCATCATCGCCGATTCCACACCCGACCGCAATGCACCCGCTACCCCGCCAGCAGCAGCAGGTGCTGGTCGACGACGAGACCACTTACCCATCGCCCGTCCCGTCCCCAAGACCTGGTCTAAGACTGTCGCTGCATCTCTCGCACAACAAGGTCGATGTCACATCCCATCCACCGCCATCCCACCTTCCCTACACCTCCACCACCCCTCGGCACTCGGCCACATCCTCCATCTCCTCTTCCTCCTCCTCCACCTCCTCGACCACTACCGCAGCAGCAGCGGCTCCTCCTCTGATCCCTGCTGCACCGTCCTACTTTAGTGACGGCGGGCCGGGTGCCATGGTTGTACCACACTTTTCCGACGGCTATAGCCATATCGTTGGCGACAAGAGACACTCGCCCCCAACCACTTCCGTCAGACTCTCCTTCACTCACAGCGGCCAAAAGTCCCCAAGGCAAGCCAGCGCAACGGCTCTCAGTTGTTTGCATTGTACCTCACCCCTATCCCCCAGCCGCAAGCAGCCTCCTTCCTCCTCCTCCTCCTCCTTTACCCAGCAGCGGATACCTCTGGCCTCGACTCCCACCCCATCCGATACCATCGGTCAGCCGCCAGCTGCTTTTGCTCTTGAACCTAGCTCGTCCATCCATACCATCACAAACACCTTTCACACCTTGGATCCAACCGCACAACTAGCGCTCTTGACAGCACTTATCAACAGCTGTAGCACCTCGCAACTCACTCTCCTCAACAATATTATTGCACCCAAGCTCAAGCGCGACTTTCTGCACGACCTTCCTTTGGAGCTGGCACACCACATCCTGTCATTTCTCGATGACCCGCAGTCCCTGACGCGGGTCAGCCAGGTCTCCAGGTTCTGGCACCAGCTCGTCGAGAGCGAGGACTGGGTCTGGCGAGCACAGTGTGTAAAGGTCTTTGGTCCCACCTCGTGTTCATCGCTCCCAAGTCCGAAATCACACACCGCTCCTCCCACTTCGTATCTGTACACTACAAGTCCGACATCGTTGGATGCGGTCTCAAGCACCCTCAAGGCTCTGTCTCACAACAACAACAGCAGCAGCAGCAGTAGCAATCAGACTAGTGGCAGCTCCGGATCAAACTCTCCTGTCTCCCTGCCCCATAGACCGTCCCTAGTCTCAGGCTCGGCTTCTTCGTTTTCCACCTCCAGTCAAGCATCGTCCTGGATGAACGTACGCGACCTGCCCTTGACATCCTCCCACAGTAACAGTGGTTCTTCCTCCTCAGCATCTACCACCTCGACTTCTACAGCCACAGAGGATACGGAGGAGGTCCTCTCGTCCATGCTCTTAGACAGCCGGAACAAAAGACACTCCTTGCCAGCGTTCTCGTCCAATTCTGGCCTAGCCCTTTCGGTTTTGTCAGCTCTAGAGAGCAAAGCCACAACCACACCTGTCTCTGCTGCTGCCGCTGCCGCTGCACTCTCAACGGCCAGGAAAAGAAAGTTCAAGCGGTCGTCGCTGTTGGACCTCAAGGACGTAAGCGCGCAATCGCTCGACTCGACCCTGGCACTTGCACGGCAAGGACGGACCTTTGCGCCGCAAGGTCAGGACCCAGACCAAACGAAACCATTGTCTCCTTCCTCCTCATCATCATCAGCATCATCGCGCATACGACCCTACCTTCAACACCAGGGCCGCCCAACCGCGACTCTGTCGTACAAAGCCTACTTCAAGCGACGCTTCATGATTGACCGCAATTGGGTCTCGGGCCGCCACACGCTTATCTCCTATACCACCCCCGAGACGGGTGTGGTCACCTCTCTCCAGTTTGATCATCACCACATTGTGGTTGGGTGTGACAATAGTCGTATCCAGATTTTTGAGACCACAACGGGCCGTCTACTCAGAACGCTCCAGGGTCACCATGGCGGAGTATGGGCACTCGAGTTCCTCAAGGGCACCAGCACCACGGGCGAAAAGATCCTGGTGTCAGGAGGCTGCGACCGGTAAGTAAGGGGCCAACGTGGTGGGGACTTGTATGCGTGGGCTGTGGATTTTATTTATGAGCGATCTTGGGGGGGGGGGGGGGTGCACGGTGTCCCTGGACAATCAAAAGAGAGCCTGCAAAGCTGCCATTGGCTCGAGTTCCCAGAAAAGGCAAGGGGTAGAAAAAAAAAGATGTGATGTAATGGAAAATTGTGCTTTTCAAAGAAATGCGAACGGACGCAGAAGTGTGCACATCGCATACCCTAGTCTTGCTCGCTACTCCATCCTTCAACTTTGGTGAACACCACCTCGACTTCGGATCGTAGCTGTTTCAGCGATGGCGATTCGCAGTATGTATTTCTGTTTGTGCAAAAGTTATGAAATGGATAATAATTTACTTTATATTACTTTTTTTTTGGTATACCTTTTCAGCGAGGTGCGCGTCTGGGACATGAACACGGGAAAGTGTCGCCAGGTCATGTGTGGCCACACTGGCACCATCCGCTGTCTGAAGCTACACCAGCTCCCACAGGACACCAGCGACGACAGCAGCAGCATCAGCAACAACAGTAGCTGTGGCAAGCGACACCAGCAACAGCAACACCTCGCCATTACTGGATCCAGAGATGCAACCCTTCGTGTCTGGGACCTCTCGACAGGAAAAACACGCTTCCTCCTTCAGGGACATCGTGACCCCGTCCGGTGCATCGAAGCCCATGGCAACCTGCTTGTCTCTGGCTCGTACGACTGCACTGCAAGGGTGTGGAGTCTTCTCACAGGCGAGTGCCTCCTCGTATTGCAGGGCCATTTCCAGCAAATCTATTCCATCGCCTTCAATGGCGAATACATCATCACAGGATCCTTGGACTCGACCTGCAGGCTCTGGTCCCCTGTTTCGGGTGCCTGTCTCGCGACCCTTCAGGGCCATACCCAACTTGTGGGACAGCTCCAGCTCTCTGGAGATAACCTAATGACGGGTGGAGGAGATGGATTCATGTACCTATGGAACCTGAGGACGTTTGAATGCCAGTATCGTGTCCAGGCACACGATCAATCTGTGACAAGTCTTTGTTTTGATGCCAAGAGGATCGTCACTGGAGGAAACGATGGAGCGGTCAAGCTATGGGACCGGGAGACTGGAAAATTCATCCGATTGTTGACAAAGACGGACGCTGCTATCTGGAGGGTGTCCATTTGTGAGGAGCGTGTAGTCATGTGCATGCAAAAGAATGGGCGGACAGCGATGGAGGTAATGTGCTTTGATTCGGAAGCACCGGTCTTGCCTGAACTTACTGCATCTGGATATACAGCAGCCGCAGAGGCGGCGGCGGCGGCTGTGCAGCAGCATGAAGTTTTGGCACGTGGAGGATCAGGAGGAGTGCATGAACTTTTGAGCCAGCAGAGACTCTGGAGTGCTGAGGGACTTGGTCCTTACGACGACTTGCGGTTCGCGCAACTATCTTTGCAATAGGCTGAACAGATTCTTACCATGTATGATTGCCCTAATATAATTGTGCCGAGCAATACGAACGACAGCCTGACCTTGGTGTCGTTTGCTGATCCCCGGTGCTGATAACTTTCATCAAACGCGTTCTCTCGCGTCAGCTTCGCGTCTCCTTAGCCAAGTGATACGATGTCTCTATCGGAGTGAACTCTGGAGACTTGATGGTGCTTGATGGCTGCCTGGTGGTCTGGGAAGCAGCGCCACGTAAGGACCCTTTTGGCGCGCTGCATCGTGTTTGTGCAGCAATTATTTCATTTGCGCAGCGCTTGAACCTAAAAAAACATGACACTGACCCGTAGAGCCTGAGATCCCTTGCGCCAGCATGTGGGCTGTAAACACTGTCTTGTCACGCTCTGGCACGTTTCAAGTGGATCTTAGGACTAGAGTCGACTGAATCCCTGAATTAGAACTTCTTCCAGATGCTGATGATCCGTATTGTATACTTTTACCGCTGAGGCGCAGCATTTACCGTGGGCCAATGCCTAATGTTTTAGGTTCGCGTTGCGCAAGTGAAATAAATTGCTGCAGAATCACTATGAAGCACGCCAAAAGGGTCCTCGGGGATCACCTTGAGTGCCTGGCGCTGCTACCCAGACCACCAGGCAGCCATCGAGCGCCATCGAGTCCCCCAGGGCTCTCTCTCTCTCTCTCTCTCTCTCTCTGACAGCCATCTCATAATTCAACTGACCTCACCTTTGGAAGGCGACTTTGTTGCTGAACATTGAGTGCCTGGCACTGTTGCCTAGGCCACCAGTTAGCCGTTGAAAGCAGCGAAAGGCTCCCTCTGTTACCAATATGGATCAGCTTACCGCGGCCTAACGACTCAGAGTGAAGTTCGGAGGGAGGCACACTCTGATATCAAAAGCACGACCAATAAGATTGCGGACCTGCGTGGTGCTCGGATGTTCATTCTTGCGGCCAGACGGGTGTGGCGCATGCTATAAATAAAGCCTCCTGTCGTTTAGTCGTTTACCTTTATCATTCTCCAATCCTCACCTTGTATCCAACCACAACTTTGTCCTCTTCCCACGCCATGACGCTTCCCACCGAACTTCAAAGCAACCAACACCCCGAAATCACTATTCCTGGTCTCGGCAAGGTCAAAGGGATTCTCGATGAGGAGCATCCTGTAGTCAAGTTCCTCAACGTACCTTTTGGTGTGGTGAGCGAGCGCTGGCGTCCAGCTGACAAGGCTGGACCTTGGCAGGGCCTCCGCGACGCAACTAAGAATGGGTAATGACTCCTAGAGAAAATTGCACCTCTCCAGCGCCTCTGCGCTCTTTCAACACCATATATCATTGTTCCTTTCTCTCACAATCTTGAGCGTGGGAAAAATGCAGAATAAGGAGATCAACTAACAGTTTCTATACACTGCGACTGCGGGGTATAAGGTATTCACCGCCACAGGCAACTGTATTAGATCCTGAGTTTGCGGCGCTGGTGGGAATGAAACCGAATGTGGTGTATGAAGAAGACATGAGTGAGCGCGACTGCCTCAGCTTGAACATCTACATGCCAGCTTCTGCCTTGAACTCTGATGAGAAGCTACCAGTCTGTGTCTGGATCTATGGCGGTGCGTTCAAGTCAGGTTCAATCACAACACCACTCTATGGTAAGAGCGACAAAATTATAGGGTGTCGTTCAAGGCATTGTTTTCACAGCGTATGCTTATTGCACACTAACTGGTCTCATATGGGTGAGAAACAACAGACTGCACACAGCTGGTGTCAACTTCTATCGATCAGAAACGGCCTATGATCATGGTCAGCATCAATTACCGCGTGAACTTTTTGGGATTCATGTCGTCCAAGGAGCTGGTCCTCGACGCTCAGGCGTATGCAAATGCCGTTCCGAAACACTTGCGTCGATGGTACGACAGCTCGGTCGGCAACTGGGGTCTCCTGGATCAGATTCTAGGCCTCGAGTGGGTTCGTGATCATATTCGAACGTTCGGAGGTGACCCTGAACGTGTTACGGTCATGGGCGAGTCCGCTGGGTCGATCTCGATCTCGTACCTTATGTTGATTCCAGAATGTCGTGGACTTTTTCATCGTGCGATCATGCAGTCTGGTGCTGCATTCACCCTTCCGGCGATGCAACCTGAACACAAAGGTCAACACCTGTTCGATTATCTGTGTCGGGTCTTTAATGTCCCTGATGACCTCTCTGGGACGGAGAAAGTTGCAAGATTGAGAGATGTGCCGGAAATGTCTTTGGCGGAGGAGCTGAATAAGCCAGAAGTCCCACCCTTCGCCCCAACTCTTGATGGAGTGCTGTTCAAGGACCATAGGTCAATTGCGACACCAGATGTATCGTTGTATGATCCAAATCTCAATTGGGTCTTTATGGGGACTTGTGCAGATGAAGGTTGGTAGCCCACCTGTTGCATCGACATGTTTCTGCAAAACATTCCCCTGTGCCTAATTTTGAATTGCACTCATATCCCAAACATAAACCCCCCTTCCTCGCTTAGGGAGCATGTTCACGGAGTCGTTCAAGGTCACGAATCCGCAAAGCATTGCGAAACTGAGGGCCCGCCTTTCCGCCCCTGGCGACGAACCAGTGTTTGATCAGCTTTTCGGCGTCCCAAAGAATGATGAAGATGCTACCAAGATTGGAGAGCGTCTTTTGAGCAACTGCCTCTTTCAATACCCGGTCTTCCAGGCCAGCGAGGCCGTACTCGCTCACCCATCGTGTCAGTTGACACGGTATCATGTCGATGTCCGAGTGGCGAAAATGGATGAGAAGTCTTCAGTATTCAAGTCCTTTCATGGCATCGACATACCTTACGTATTCGGGAACAAGACTGCGTCGAGTCTGCTTTCTGCTAAAGAGATGTCGTTTAGCAAGGAGATGCAAGGGATCTGGATCGATGTCATCACTTCCAAGTCGCCCGAGGAATCGTCTTTGCCCAAGGTCAAAACTGTACAGCCAACACCAATCCCAGGCCAGGAGGAGGTTGGAGGAGAAGCGATTGTGTTTGGCGCAGATTTGAAAGTTGGAAAAGGTGTGGTCGAGAGGATGCTGGCAGAAGAAGTAGGATTCTGGAAACGATCCTATGCGTATGCAATTGAGCAAACTCTGCATGGACGAGGCACTAAGTTGGGTGTCGGCTTTTTCAGGTCTCTTTAGTTTTATCACGTACTTTTGAAATGAGAAAACGTGTAGGCGATAAACATGTTTCTAAATTAGTCCTGGCTGAACGAGAAGGTATCGTCGGTACTGTCATGGGCATATCTAAACATGGTTCATCATAGCTATGTCCTGTTGGTACAAACACGGATTGTGAGGGAGCAGCGCAACTTTAGTCGGCTTCACGCTCTACAATCTTGTCGCTGCTATGTATTGTACCGCAGCCATCCTGAGCCATTCAACAAACGCGTGAAATACGTCGTACTCACTCGGATCCATGCTGGAAGCATGTACTGGCAACAGGGTGGCTTCAATCTAAGCCTTTCAGATGACAAAGCTTTCACCAACTCGAACACTACTACAGCTTGTCATGCAACCATAAAAAGTCGCGATTGATTACTTAACAATGGGATTCGCAACGTTGCTCTTGATTTTGCGGACCTTGCGGAGCCGACTCGCAAGTAGTGGAGTTGTTGATCGGCTGTTCGTTTTTGCGGTCAGACACGCTGCTGTGTTTGCTATAAAATTCAAGTCACTTACTTTTTTGATATTCTCTGTTCTTTTTCCACGTAAACTTCACCTTCTTGTATCAAGGCAAAACTGTACTCTTCTCACACTATGGCAATTCACACTGAGCTCCAGGGCAACCCACACCCAGAGGTCTCCATTCCTGGTCTTGGAAAATCCAAGGGGATTCTCGATGAGGAGCATCCTGTAGTCAAGTTCCTCAACATTCCTTTGGAGTAGTGAACGAACGATGGCGTCCAGCAGACAAGGCCCAACCTTGGCACGGCGTACGCGATGCCACAAGAACGGGTAATATTGCATTTCATTTCTGCTGGTCGCGGTCCATTCGTGGGGAAAATGAAGAGTAGCAATTAAGCCGACTAATTTGCAATACAACTGCCGGATCGCTCTGTAGGATCTCTCCTCCACAGGCGATAACAACCAATCCGGCATTGTCGGCATTGCTCGAAATGTCGGATGTGGTTTACGAAGATGTCATGAGCGAGCGCGACTGCCTCAGCTTGAACATCTACATGCCAGTTTCTGCCTTGAACTCTGATGAGAAGCTACCAGTCTGTGTCTGGATCTATGGCGGTGGATTCAGGTTTGGTTCTATCACAACACCACTCTATGGTAAGAGATACACAAATAATAAGTTGTAGTTCAAGGCATTGCTTTTACAGCGTATGCTTATCGCATACTGATTGGTCTCATATGGGTGGGAAACAACAGACTGCACGCAGCTGGTGTCAACTTCTATCGATCAGAAACGGCCTATGATCATGGTCAGCATCAATTACCGCGTGAACTTTTTGGGATTCATGTCGTCCAAGGAACTGGTCCTCGACGCTCAGGCGTATGCAAATGCTGTTCCGAAACACTTGCGTCGATGGTACGACAGCTCGGTCGGCAACTGGGGCCTCCTGGATCAGATTCTAGGCCTCGAATGGGTTCGTGATCATATCCGAGCGTTCGGAGGTGACTCTAAACGTGTTACGGTCATGGGCGAGTCCGCTGGGTCGATCTCGATCTCGTATCTTATGTTGATTCCAGAATGCGGCGGACTTTTTCATCGTGCGATCATGCAGTCCGGCGCTGCATCTACCCATCCAGCGATGCGTCCCGAATACGAGGGCCAACGCTACTTTGATTATCTTTGTCAAGTCTTTAATGTCTCCAATGGCCTCTCTGGGACAGAGAAAGTAGCGAGGCTGAGGGATGTCCCTGAAAAGGCATTGGCGAAAGTGCTGGATACGCCAGACTTCCTATTCTTTTCCCCGACAATGGATGGTGTACTGTTTAAGGAGGATACTCGCCTGGCAACGAAGGATCCGTCGTTGTATGATCCAAATCTCGGCTGGGTCTTTATGGGAACCTGTGCAGATGAAGGTAACGTTGCCTACCCTTTCCATCGATATGCTTCAGCAATGTCCCCTGTGCAAAATTTTAACTTGTATGTACCGGAACACAATCTTGTCAGGAACCTTATTCACGTCCCAGTTCAACGCAACGAATCCGCGGAACATTGCGAAGCTGAAGGCCCGCCTTTCCGCCCCTGGCGACGAACCAGTATTTGATCAGCTTTTTGGCGTCCCCAAAAACGATGAAGATGCTACCGAGATCGGAGCACGTCTTTTGGGCAACCGTCTCTTTCGATACCCGGTCCTTCAGGCTAGTGAGGCCATTCTCGCACATCCATCGTGTCAGTTGACACGGTATCATGTCGACGTCCGAGTAGCAAAAATGGATAAGATGTTTCCGAGTCGGAAAGCTTATCATACGATAGATCTTCTGTACATCTTCGGGAACAAGACTGTGTCGGATCTTCTTTCAGATGAAGAAATGTCGTTCAGCAAGGTGATGCAGGGTGTCTGGATCGATGTCATCACTTCCAAGTCGTGCGACGAGTCCACCTTGCCCAAGGTCACAAACATTCAGCTAACCCCACTTTCAGGCAAGGAAACGATTGGGCACGAAGCGATTGTGTTTGGCGCTGATCTGAAGGTCGGAAGAGGTGTGGTCGAGAGGATGTCGGCAGACGAGGTGGGGTTCTGGGAACGATCGTCGATGTTTATGGCTGACCAAGCCCAGCAAGGACGAGGCGCTGAAGTAGGGCTAGATATTTTCAAATCTTTGTAGTTTCAATGAGAAATCGAAATATATCACTGGAAATGACGTGTGAAGAGCAGCAGCGGCATCAAGCAGAGAGGTAAAGACTTATCATCGGATATCATCAGTCCATTAGCGCTGTTGGCAACAATGCTACAAGAAAAGATCCACTTTCTATATCTATCCAGCAATAGACTGAAGCGAGCTCATAATCAACACGGCTGGAGTTAATTACCCGTATTGGAAGCAACGCTAATGATGGTTATTTTTGGCCTCTCCATGCATTGCCATACCATTTACATACAGGAATGCGTTCTTTTTGCCTGCGTGATTGACATGTCACGTAGTTCTCTTGTCGCGTAATGCCCACGTCGCGTAATGGCCATATCTAAATGAGTTTCATAACACATTGCTATGCGTACCATTACGGTTACCCATTTAGTCAAACATCCTCCGGCACACATACACACACACACAGACACGCATTTTCAAAGGCAACAACCAGCTCGTCCAGCACAATCCTAGGTTATTTACAGGTACTGGTAATGGCAGACCACATTGCAGCTGACCCGTCTCTCATGAGCAAAGGCCTTGCAGGTATTTGCGAGGATCCGGTCCCTTGCAAGGTCGCATACCCGTTTATTAAACTGCTCTTTCTCCCCGCAAGTGTTTAAGCAGCCATGGACATCCTCTCCATCGCGTTGGCGGTATTCGACATAACTTGTGTGACATTTGGCGTCACAGCCCACAGCGGTGTTGAACGCCTTGTAGAGTCGCCATTCTGTCTCCTGATGATCCGACTCAAAACTGTTGGCTGTTTTCATGAATTTTTTGAGGCACGTTCCAAAACAGGTCCCGTTCCCAGTGTAATGTTGAAGTAACCCGAGAATCGTTTCGCATGCTCGGTGACACTGATTTGTCTCTGTACGGATGGACCTCATACAATGGTCCAAGTCTTGCGCGGATCCTCGGCGGGATAAACACTGGTCTGTCTTTTTCAAGCGTCGTTGTGGATCGTGACAGTCGTGTTGGCAGGCTTGAAGCAGTTCATGAGGGGTGTTGGAAGGCTCAGAAGTGGTAGTGGAGAAGATCGATAGCAAGAGGATAAAGCAACCGATCCTTGAGAAAGAAAATTGCATGCTGTATGGTTGATGCTTGTTCGAAAGGAGGACGGATTTTTTTTTTTTTTTTTTTTGAGGGACAGAGATATGGAGGTAGTGAGTGTTTTTTTTCTCTATTTTCCCCAGAGGATCAATCACATATATATCAACTGCGGCGAAAGTAACGGGTGACCTTTTCGCCTGATGAACCATGCAGACGGGAGTCCAAACCCTGGATCCGTGGAAAGTGGTGTGTGATGCTCACTTTTTTGACTGAAAAGTATGTCTTTCCTTGAGCTGACTTTGTAAAAACAACCGTTTTGGAGCCATGTAGCTCAAGACCACCTGCAAGGACGGATTCAGGTCAGGTTTGGCTAAGCCAAGGTCGGACTTATGAACAACAACAGTTCGATTGCCCTGCGCTCTCAACGTTCGGTAGCCAGGACCCAAAAAAAGAAAATGAAAAAACAAACCTAGTTCCTCACTTCTCTTTTTGAGAGTTGCAAAAATGCATTTACGCTCGCGTACGCGAAAGTTTGAAATAGTAACGAATCGGTTCCTATGAGCCCATCCGAATATCCTCAATCAGACACTCCTTTAAGTCTCACCTTTATCAAAACACCATCATGATTGGGACTGAGTGTTCAGGCACAGGAAGTTGCAGCAGGATCATACTTCCTTTTTTAAATTGTTAAATGGAGGAGGGCCGAAAAACTGTTTCTCGCAAAAATGTACTACTTTTCTACAAGCTTGCAGGGGATGTTGCGGAAGGGTTCATCAGACCCAAGGTCCCCAGAATTTGAGTGACTTGACCATCATTCTGATGAGCAGGGTGTCCTGGATCTAGTATGCTTTTGAACCGTTCTTCCGTGTCCGTGTTCTCTGCATCTACATTACAGGATGTCGCTGGATCATTCTGCGCGACAGTCCGCCCATTGGCTGACAGGACGCTACGATCGGCATTCGAGGAGGATTGAAAAGTCCATGAACTGGTATCAGACATTGCGCGTTGCCTGGTCTCCTGACCGGTCGGTTTCACCAGCGACGTTGCAGACGAGCCCGCGGAAGAAACATCGGAGGGACGGTAGAACCCGCCTTTGGAGCTGCCTTGACCAGTGCTGCTATAGACATCACTCGATACAGCATCCTGACCAACAGTCAAGGACGGTGATATGGCTGACGAGGGGGCCGATAGAGAAGACTTGAAAAGACCATTGGCCGAAAGGGGGTCGACAACAGACTTTCTAATCCGAGCACCGCTTTTTCGAATGGCCTCGCTCACGCTGGCACTGAGTGGATCTAGGTGCGTTGTGAGCATCTCGTTCATGAACGGTGAGATCCCAGCAGTCACCCCCGTGCCTTGGGGGTGGGTGGAGGAGCCTGCCAGTGTAGCTGCATTGGCTGCGGCAGCCTCTAATGCTGCCGTAGCTGTCAGAAGCGTTCGGGATCCGATGATTCGCCCTGATGCGGTGCCCATAGCCGGTTGCGATAGCGTCGCAGAAATTGCCGGTGAATTTGTCGTCATTGATGATAGGGATGAGGTGGACGATGAAGCGGAGGGGGCAGTCGAGATGGCGGAATCTGATGTCGCCGAAGGCGACGATGCCGGCGATGATGCCGGTAAAAGACCTATACCCGGATTCGCTGACGACGGGTCTAAGGTGAGTTTGGCCGCGGTTGACGTACACGTTGTTGCAAGGGCCTTCTGAAGTCCCTTATGCGCTGAGGTCACAGCTCCAGAAGGTGCACTTGTGCCTAACATGAGATCGCTTGGTCGCCGCTGCATGGGTGTTGGAATCGAGGTCGATGTTCTCGTAATGGCAATAGAGGGAGACTCTGTAGTAGCAGTCGCTAAGCCAGGTTGTTCGACTGAAGCCTTCCAGCATAGGAGCTGTCTACTTTGCATCAGAATATGAAGCCATTTGATGTAGCGGATCACCATCGCCTCTAATCTGCGATTGCTACCGGGTGCTTGGGACCGCCGAGGCATCTGCTGGATATCCTTAGCTGCTGTACTGGGCGTTCCATGCACTCCGTGCATCTTGGTCTTCAGAGTGTCCCTAAATCTTCTTCGCCTTCCTGTCTGGCTAGATACTGCAGATCCATTGGAGCTGTTGCTGGCTGGAGGAGAGTCAGACTGGTCCTTTGGAAGCTCAACGTCTTCGCTTGCAGTCTGTTTCTCATACGCCATACTAGTGTATTCGGAATCCAGGCCGAAGAGTGCAACCAGTTCAGGATCAGGATCTAGGTCTGGTTCATTGTCTGGATCCGGATCCGGTCCATAAACTACGGATGACTCGGATATTAGGTTCACGATCTGTTTGTCGATGCCCACTATGTTGATACCAGACATGAGGTTAGCAAGTCGAACCACCAGCCCTCACCAGTAAAGGCTATGCTTGCTGAACAAGCGAACTTACGTTTCGACTCTGTCATGGCGCGCTCTACGCGACCTGTAGGGATGCCTAAGGGTTGAAGAGTTGTGATTGATCCGGCTTGCCCAATCTCAGCGTTTCTCTTTGCCTGTTCTAGAGCAAGAATTCCCTTCCGAACTCTCTCCCTGAATTGCACCTCCGCCAGGGCCAGCCTGTGCAGACGTGTCTCGCCGAGCTGGCTCTCTACCGTTGCCGAATGCTGTACAGCTGCCGCACCCTGATTATTATCCTTTCCAGAGCCTCCCTTCGTATAGACAAATTCGATCAAAAGCTCTGTCGCAACTTGAATTGTCAAAATACGAAACCTATGAGCTCCGGATTCTGGTTGACCGCAGATGATATCCACCAGTCGGTCCATTAGATCTTCGCGATTTTGGATGACTGGGCCACTCTGAGTGCCGACGGATTCCTGAATCGAATTCGCTTCGCCCTGCTCATCGAAGACTGGCCGCGGTGGCAAAGGTGGTGGCGTGTCTGAGTTCTGCTCATGCTCATGCTCTGTCTCCTGCTCTTGCCCCTGCTCGGGAAGAGTGTCATCGTCCTCGTCCACGAATGCGTAGGTATGTACAAGGTCGCGATCTTTTTTGGACGTAAATACAGGCTTGAGCTCCTGACCTAACCCATCCTCCTTACCGAGGGCCTTTGGAGTTTCAATGGTGAGGGGTGGCAAAATAGGGCCGAGCAATGATGATGCCTTGCTCCCACGTCTAGGTCCTGAAGGCGGCTTTGATTTTCTCTGACCTTCACCACCAATAGCTCTATTCATAGCCATCACTGGGGAGGGAAGACTACTGGCGAGGGTATGCGACGTCGATGTGTCCGGATGTGGTGCTGGCTCATGGTGGTCAGCATCCAGCAGCTCCTGAGTCTCTCTTGACTCTGCATTGTCTTCGTCGGTTTCAAAAAGCGGTGATTCGGTCCGTGTTCTCATCCTCGACGCTGCTGAAACTCCCGCAGCACCGAACAAACTTCCTGAGATGGTCGGCAGCGGTCCTAGTACAGGTGCTGCAGTATGCCAAAGGGAGCTGCCACTATTGCTACTTAAAATGGAATCTGCAGAACGCTCCCGTGTCATGGCCGTAGCGCATTGCTTTGGTGCCTGTGCTAGTGACATTAGATTACCCTGGAGTTGCAAAATTACAGCGATCAGCTTAAAAGTAAGGGTGCCTCTGTTGCTGCGTCCTCATTCGTGATATTCAAGAGGCTTACCATGAGACGCCGGCTCTTGAGTAATCGTTGTGGGTATATATCAGTGCTCAAGAGCACATCAGACATGACGCCTAAGCCGAATGAACAAATGCGACCTAGTTAAGTTGAAGTCTTGAGAGAGCATGGTGGCGAGCAGGTCATGTGGCTCAAAGACCACATACCAGAATTTCGCCCGGCTAGATAGACGAGCGCTAAAGCTGGCAACACTAGCCGGTCAGTGTCCACAGCACTC